>OZ024905.1:52756484-53480114 GCA_964017125.1 Flabesymbios commensalis
AGTTTGAAATCATCATATATGATAGCTCTTTCCGTTTCATTTGAATACCTAAGTTGTGGTTCTACGGTCATTGTACATAATTAGTATTATTCTTACAGTGCGGGGATCGACTTTAGACGTCCACATAGTTATAGGCCTATTCTGACGTCTGAGGTTGATCCCCGAGCTGTAAATGTTAAACTTGAAAGCCAAACACAGCTCAGTGTCAAGTCGAACTGTATTAAGAAGCTGATTATTGGATTGACTTTGATTAGTAGCATTTTAATAACTGGCTCACGCACAGCTTTACTTACACTTTTTTTCAGTGCACTAATGGAGACTGTTTTTATAAACACACTGCAGGTAATACTCGATTCACTACCATAATAACTCATTACACGAAATATTATTGGCTGCATATTTCATTATTGACTTTTAACTAAAATTTTCCAAATACAATATAATTGAATGGCAAGAGTAAATAAAGTGTATCTAACATTTCTAAGAGAATATATAATGCTACTCATACATACAGTCGAGGCAAAGAATCTCACTTTCGGTCACTAGTAATTTATGTATATTGTACAAAAAATGTAGCAATTTATAGCTTTTTATTAGAAATTGTAATGCACAAGTATTTGAAATGGATTCCAATTTGTTATAATTTATTGCAAATTACACACAGAACAAGTTGAACAAATTGTCACGTTATCACAAATTCGCACCCAACAAATGCTAGCGTACCCGTAGACTGACACAGCCCTCTCACTGAGCTCTACACATGGACAGATGACACTGCTGAAGGAGTGTAGCGCACCCGTGTAATCTTTTAAAAGTAAATCAGTATTATGCATTATAGTTAAGTTTATTATTAGAGTAAAATTGCTTCAGTAATTCTATTCTAAAATGCACTACGTTCGATTTATGTAAAACCGGCCTTGAATACCATTATTATTTTTAAACACCTAAATATGTAGTAATAATTATTAAAATAAACGTGGCGTCAATGTACATAGTAGAACCTATTATAATTAAATAAAAATATTGCAATTGTTTAATAGAATAATATGTACTCTCTACTGCAGAGATTTATTTCAACCTACAAATGACAGCGATTGTAATTTTGATGTATTTCATGAAATATTTACAAATAATTTCTATCAGTATCAAGTCCAGGGTCGTTCAGCGAATCCGGATCTGATTCTGATGAAAAAGCTATGCGCCTCATTTCTCTGCTTCATATATTCCCCTTGATAGAATTATCACAAAGGCAGGGATCAGGTGGTCTAACAAATAGGATTATAGCCGGAATAGACGAGAATCGTGCAGAGAATTACCCTGCGCCAAATCACCAATAACAAGCAAATCCACTCGTTGCCATATATTTCTCTAACGATTCAACATCAAGTATTTCTTTCTAAATCGACGAGTCAGCCAGCCCCAGCCAGTTATCAAGCCAGCCAGCCCCAGCAAGTCAACCAGACATCCAGTCAGTCAGTCAGTCAGGAAGAAAGGAATGAAAGAAGAAAGGAATGAAGGAAGGAAAAGGAGAAAAAAAGGGGAGAAGGAAAGAAAGAAGAGAGAAATGAAAAAGGAAAGGGAAAAAAGGGAAAGAAAAAAGAAAGAAAAAAGAACGAAGGAAGAATAGGATAAAGATTAAAGGAGAAAGAACAAATAAATAAAGGAAGAAAAAAAGAAGAAAGGTAAAAAATAATGCATGCATAAAGAAAGGAATAAGGTAAGGTAGCTAAGGGAGGATGGAAGAAAAGGAGAAAGAGAGGAAGGAAGGACAAAAAAGGAAGGAAAAAAGCAGAGAAAGAAGGAATAAGAGAAGGAAGGAATAAATTAGGGAAGGAAGAAAGATAAAGAAAAAGAAGAAGAAAGGAAAGAATGAAAGAAGAAGAAGCAAAAAGAAGAAAAAAAGAATGACAAAGGAGGAATTATTGAATGAAAGAACAAAAGAAGAAGGAAGGAGAGATAAAAGTAAGGGAGAAATAAAAGAAGGGAATACGAAAATAAGAAATATATTCCAAGTAAAATGCAATCATAAGTATTTGCACAATTGACAGCAAAAAACTAAGTTTTCTTTAGACAGGTATCTTAATGTCAATAAAAAATAAATAAATAAATAATTCAGTCAGCTTTATCTTGTCATCTTACTAAAAATTATTTGTATAATTTGTATTCCCTATGTATGTGCTTTTATTTTGTCTATTATCTGATAAATGAGTAGTTAATCAATCCTTGAAGATAGGAACTGTTCTCCTACACAACACTTAATGATATTCCTTACAAAGTGAGTAGAAAATACCATTGACTAATGCACGGGTATTATGCACGGGTCTTAATTCTATGGGTATGTTCGGTGTACCTGCAATTGAAAATATCTTATCACAAATTACAACGAATAAATACCTACATATTATATATCTTATTAATCCTTTGCCTGCTGATCACAACAGTTACTGTTTTTACCTGTTTTTCACTTGATCAAATCACTGATATTGGGGATGAAATTGGTGTTTAAACATCAATATTTGCAAATGTTTGGTCACAAATTTGGCACATATTAGTAATTTTCACACACTTTAAGTTGTGGGTCGAGGTAGCGAAACACAACTTCAAGTGGGCGAAAAATTAAATAAAATAACTGGATAATGGTTGAGATAACGACGTGAACTACCCTATCTTCCATTTTAAGGTTATTTGATCAGAATATTTTCTTTCATACGTCGCAGGACATTACGATGTTGTGGGCATGAGACAAGAGGTCTACATGAGTCATCAACATCTCGGCTATTATTACAGATTCGTGCATGTTGTATGGTATAGGTTTATCTGATAATTTTATATACAACTAAATATTGCTCATATTGCGACTAAATGGGTTTGTTGTCCATAAAAATGACATTTCTACAAGCCTGCATTTATGCAACGTGAAAAAAGTTAGTTTCTTGTGATTTACAAGTGAAGATTGGTGTAATTGTTTGATATTTTTTTGACTCTGGTTTTGGATGGTAGCATAGAACACCATCATCTACATTGGCATTTTAGGTGCTCTTTCTCTGGAAATACCCCCCAGAACAGCGTCATCCAGCTACTTATTTAGAAAATTTACGCTTTTATGCAAAAATAGAGTGGTGATGCATGTTTCAATTGGAGAGAAACATTTGGAAATCGTCATTGTTCCCAAATGATGATTATTTCATAAAAATATATTTTTAATAAAGCTGTCTAGAGCATTTAACAAGGTGTAATTACATGATTGGCTGCAAAGATGTTCACCATATCAGTCACATACGTTTCTAAATATGATTCCCACTTTTGTCTTCTGATGACTAATGCATCATTCAGTGGTTTATATTAAAAAGGATAACAAGAGTTGGTTTTGTGTGTATATAATTTGAGTAATTTCCTAAAATGGTATACATTCTCGAACACAAACTTGACTAGCTCTCAATCTTATGAAATTTCACGTGATATATGTAGGCCACATGCATAATGGTTAAATTAAAAAAAAAAAAAAATCGAAAATAAAAATATATTGGATATGAATACAATGCCATATTGTAACGTTAAACCTTTATGAATAAAGCCGTGCACTAAAAGGACGGCACGGGGATCACTCTTGGCAAAGGGCATTTGTTGCTGAATATGTCAAAAAGGGATATTGAGGTCAATTCTTTGAATACATCACTTCGTAGCAATCCGCTATATCACAAATTCATATCCCAAGCCCATTATAACAGACATACATGCAATGATTGGGAGCGAGCTTTTTATGTAGCATTCTGTGGAATTGCTTCACAATATCTTCATCTTTGTATGTTCGCCGAACGCCTGGCTAATAAAACATACCGACCACTGCTGGACGTGCGTACAAAGCCAAAAAGAAGTATATGATTACTTTACAAGTAAGCAGATACTGCCGTTTCGTCTTTGTAGAGCAGAGCTGACGCCTACATTGTGTGGAGTGATAAATCTTTTTTAACTTTGAAATAAGTAATCGATTTTTATTTATGAGGTATGTTAGGAATAATGGCTTGATACAATTAATCTCACCAAAATAATCACAGGTTAATCACAATTGTTGACAGCAACTATTTATCATGTTTAAGTATTGAATGGCGTGCACTAACATCCTATCTCAGGCGGTTACTCTTGTCTGAGGTTGTATTACTACATATCAATTTTCATTTACTTGTAGCTGCCATTTATGACGCAAACGACATGCAGCTACAAATAAATGAGACGCAGCTCGTGTAATCGACTAATGGTGCTTTGTATTTGAGTACTAGGATCAAATAATTTTCACCCACGTGAAGTTGTGGATCGCCAATAAAAAATGTTTCTGTCTTGTGAAAAATTTACAAACAACTTTTCAAACGTATTTTTTGTGCATTTTCGACCATTTTTTTGTGCTAGTCCATGGGTCAGTAGGGTTACTGTGCACCATCCACCCATGAAAATCTGAGACCAAGTTTTTTTTCGCTCATTAGACCTCCCCTAATATCAAAAGTCGATGCCATCAAATAAAAGTCGGATGGACTACCTTTTTTAGGCCATTTCAAAATGGCCGCCATTGAAATTTGGAAATCACGTTTTGTGCCATAACTTGAGTTCTAAGGAAGTTAGAGTCACAAACTTGGTGTCTATACATATGTTTCTGGGGATGAGGAATAAACGTATTTTTCGAGAGTTTTGGGTCATTTTTATGTATTTTAGTGCGAACACAAAAAAACTAAACTTTAAATAAAAATGGTAGTGTTTTTTATCCCGTGTGCATCACAGTGTTAAAGTTGTAAAAAAAAATTAAACGTTGTTTATGACTAGCATGAAAATATTAAAATAAGAAAGTGGACTGTTCCATGAACCGATTAGAAGTACATGTAATCTTCATCCATATTTGATATGACCAGCAGCTGAGGAGAATATTTACTTTATTGCAAAAAGCAATACTTTCACACAAGATCATATCGCCACTTTAAAATTTAAATCGGCAGATACACCCTTTCAATTCCCAGGGGAAGATATCATTTTAAATGTGCAAGTGCCGATAGCACAGTTTGATTATTGTCCAACACTTAAATGGTCTCTAACAATCATCTGACTAGTTATTTTAAACACATTTAACCAGATGAAAAACAAATAAAATAATAAAACAAATAAAAACAGGTTTTAACAAAATATTTGGTACCTCAACAATCTATTGGTGACCTCGTAAATAAAATAAAATCGTGGTGTAAAATTTATATTCCATCAAATTAAGAACCACTTAAATATAACTTTGCAATAACGCACAAATTAAAACATAGTTTTAAACAAAAAATTTGGCACCACAAGAACTTGTAATCATGGTGACATTTAAATTGGAATAAAATGGTGGTTTAAAGCCTTGTTGCACAGACTAGGACTCACTAACATATTAGCAAGTGTCGTTAACTCGGTTTGGTTATTGACAATCATTCTTATGTATTACACACTCATTTCACCAGTTTATCTAACACACATTTAAAAACAGAGTTTATAACATAATATTTGCCATTTCTTTTTTGCCATTCTTATAGTGGTGACATTAGAAATGGAAAAAAAAATAGCAGCGGTGAAATCGTTGTTCCACCAGAATATGAAACGCGTTGGCACTACCATAGGAAATAAAATAAACATATCATCAGCTACTGATTAGCTAAACCTAATCCTCATCACTGTCACTTTCAGCTACTGCACGCAAAATTCCCATTGTGTTCAGTCAATCTGTGACCATTAATTGCTAGAGGAATATATGGCTGAGGAATATGGCCTAATTTCCAAATTCCAGTCTGATAATTTACTCGTCTAATATACCACTACATGGTGAAAATTGGCTGAGATCAATACTGCTCATTTCAGCTTCAAAATAGAGTAGCGATACACACATGGCACATGTGAACTCTTCTAGGTCGGTCACCAGGTCATCGGAGATATGCCAAACATCCTCTAATTTAATACAGAGTACATCTTGAAATCGCATATTCTTCTGAATCAGTATTATGTTTTCATTTTCCCTACGCCTTTGAATGCGCTGGTTGTATCTTCTCCAAGATGTGACTGATGCACCAGGCCCAAGTGATTTAAGCAGCACTCTGGTCAAACAAGATGACAATACTATCATCCATGTTATGTCAAACATCACCAGCAAATTTCATCTCATTGCACATAGAATATTTGACAGCATACCAAGATGTGGCGACTTTATCTTTAGAATAGACATGTATAAAGAAGGCTCAATTAAGGAAATGGAGAGACAGATGCGTGGTACCAGTGATTACATCATTGTTCTCAAATCAAAAAGACACTCACACTGTCTATATGCACAAGAGCAAGGCATTTTGATACAGTTCGCTCTCGCAGTTCTGACGAGAAGGTTTCTGATTGTAATTCACATAGCCAACCATAATGGTTAGACGCTCTTCTGTGTCTTCTATATCTTCGTACATTCACGCGTAGGGAAAATTAAACCGCTAAGACTGATTCAGAAGACTGTGAGATTTCAAGATATACTCTGTAAATTAAAGGATGTTTGGCTTATCTCTGCTGACTTCGTGATCGACCTAGAAGAGTTCACAATCATGTGCCATCTATGGGAAAAGTCGTTATAAGAGTGTAGATGATCTTCGCTACTATATTTTGAAGCAGAAGTGCATCAATCTCGAGCGCAATATTAACCTCAGCCAATTTTCATCTTGTAGAAACACATTTTCCCAGCATATCAGATGAGTAAATTATCAGACTGGAATTTGGAAATTAGCCCATATTCCTAAGCCATATATTTCTCTGGCAATTAATGGTCACGTATAGACTGAACACAATGGGAAACTTGTGCCCGTCTGGTGGCAAGGTCCAATTATCTCAATAGACATAGCAGAGGAAGATGGTACATTAGAAAGTGATGACGATGTAGTAAGTTCATCAGAGGAAGAAGTGATGTCTGATGACAGTGCAGTAGTTGAAAGTGAAATTGATGAGGATTAGGTTTAGCTAATCAGTAGCTGATGATAAGTTTATTTTATGTTCTATGGGAGTGCAAGCGCGTTTCATATTCTGGTGGAACAAGGACTTTACCACCGCTATTTTTATTCCATTCCTGCTGTCACCATTATAAGAATTTGATGACATGGAAACTATTATGTTATTATGTTTTTAAATGTGTGTTAGATAAACTGGTGAAATGAGTGTGCAATACATTAAAATGCTAAAACAAGTGGTCCATTCGACTTTTATTTGATGGCATCGACTTTTGATATTGGGGGAGGTCTAATGAGCAAAAACAAACTTGGTCTCAGACTTTCACGGGTGGAGGGTGCACAGTAAACCTTTCTGCACAAAAAATGACCGAGAATGCACGAAAAATACGTTTAAATAACTGTTTGTAAATTTTCCACAAGATAGAAACATTTTTTATTGGCATAATTGAAATTCTCACCCCCAAAAACATATGTATAGACATCAAGTGTGTGACTCTAACTGCCTTAGAACTCAAGTTATGGCACAAAACGTAGTTTCCAAATTTTAATGGCGGCATTTTGAAATGACCTAAAACAGGTAGTCCATCCGACTTTTACTTGATGGCATCGACTTTTGATATTGGTGGAGGTATAATGAGCAAAAAAACTTGGTCTCAGATTTTCATGGGCGGAGGGTGCACAGTAACCCTCTCTGACCCATGGACTAGCACAACAAATATTCTAAAATGCACGAAAAATACGTTTGAATAGCTGTTTATGAATTTTCCGCAATACAGAAACATTTTGTATTAGCATAATTCAATTCCTCGCCCCCGAAAACATATGTATAGACACCAATTTTGTGACTTTAACCACCTTAGAACTCAAGTTATGGCACGAAACGTAGTTTCCAAATTTTAATGGCGGCCATTTTGAAATGGCATAAAGCAGGTGGTCCATCCGACTTTTATTTGATGACATCGACTTTTGAAATTGGTGGAGGTCTAGTAAGCATAAAAAAATTTGGTCTCAGACATTCATGGGTGAAGGGTGCACAGTAACCCTCTGTGGCCCATGGACTAACACAAAAAAATGACCGAAAATGCACGAAAAATACGTTTGAAAAGCTGTTTATAAATTTTCCACAAACATGTTTTATTGGCATAATTGAATTCCTCGCCCCCAAAAACAAATGTATAGGCACCAATTTTGTAACTCTAACTGCCTTAGAACTCAAGTTATGGCACAAAACGTGATTTCCAGACTTTGATGGCGGCCATTTGGAAAATAGCCCAAGACAGGTAGTCCATCCCAACTTGTTTTTGATGGCATCGACATTTGATATCGGGGGAGGTCAAAGGAGCAAAAAAACTTGGTTTCAGACTGTCCTAGGGTGGGTGGGGGGGGGGGGTGCACGGTAACCCTATCTGGCCCATGGACTAAAAGGACATAATCAATATCTGAGCAGTGAAAAGGGTAGACATGAATTCCATCGTGACGGAATTACAATCTGTACAGCTTTTACTGATTTGAAATCATCATATCTTTGTCCTTGTTACTTTAGGTATTCATTTTAAGTCTTTCTTGTATGAAGACACCTCTTTTCTGTGTATAGAAGTTCACTTTCAGCCACCAGCGTTCGTTTTCTTGAGTACACACCCAAATAAAATCACTAAAGTCACGTGACGGAATTACATGTGTACGCTAGTGATATTCCTGACACCAAAAACAATAGTTCCTATTTCTGCTCTGTTTACTATATCAACGATACAATCAAGCTTAGTTATAGTTAAACATTATTTTTTCTTCAAAAGGACACTGATAATTTTTTATGCGAAGGCCTTTTTTTCTAGCAGAGTGTGATGAACTTTGGTATGAATTGTGACGGAATTACTGTGACGGAATTACTTTTGGGATTTGAAACATAATTCACACAGAGCCCATCCAAGTACATGCAATATATGATTTAAAATCGTAGGTAGGACTTGATAACTCCTACCCGGTTACCCAGCCAGCTGTGTAAAAACGAAACTCGCGCTGCCTACCAAAAAACTCGGATGCCATGAAATTGAGAAGAATATTTCAAGTGCCTATGAAAACAAGGCCATTTTCATCAGGGGTAAAATTGTGATCATATTGGAACTGTTACATATAAAAATGGAGGTCACTGTGTCAGAGCCTTGCGATGTCATCAGGGTAGATAACTCCTAGGAAATAATTACCTTTAGTTGTTTGTGCGAATCTTGATATTCACATGGGATTAGACCTAAATAATAAGTCTTGGGAATAAAGGACTAATAATACAAATTCCCACAACTTGTGGTGTGACTAGTTCCCACGACTTGGCATCTCACCACCATTTCTGAGATGGACATAATAATTTGTTCTAAAGAGATAATGACGGCCAACAACTATTTTTTAATGTCTAATAATTGTTGAAATATTAGGTTAAAAGAAAAAAAATTATTTAAACAAACAGCCACAACATAATAAATTCTCACCATCATCAATAATAACATACATGTAATATTAAAGCGTAGGCCTATTATTCGTTTATTTTTGTTGATCCACAATTCCATTTGCAATATGGACACATGTAGGCCTATCAACTTTCTTTTATTTCTGCTGGCAGCATTTTCTTTTAAATGTCCTACAGTTCTAAGATCTGGACAAATCCCAAACGTTGATTTCCCTGGACCAAGCTCACAGCTTTCGATGGCGAGGGCCCTAGGTTAGTGGTTAGCACCGCTGCCTTTCACGCTAGACCTCAGGGTTCGGTTCCTGGTTTCGGCGGTTTGAAAGAAACAAAAATGTTTCTTCCCCATTCCCCGGTTGATCCCCAAGTTATTTCTGAACCAACACTGGACCATCCGAGGATGATCCATGACTTATTCCTGAGCCATCTTTGGACCATCCCTGGATCATTACTAATTATCCCTGAACCAAGCCTGGATCATCTTAGGGTAATTCAATGAGTTACGTCTGAATCAACACTGGAAAGTTGCAGGATCATCCCCGAGCCCTACCTGAACCAACCCTGGCCATCTCAGGATTATTCACGAGTTATCCATGACCCCCCCCCCCCCTGCACAGTCCCAGGATCATCCTTGAGTTATGTCTGAACCAACTCTGGAGCATACCAGGACAATCCCTCAGTTATCCCTAAACCAACTCTGGATCATCCCAGGATCATCCCTGAGTTAACCTGAACCAACTAGCTTGGACCATCCCAGGGATTCTGGATTTCCTAGATCTCAACGTATTCACGGTATCTATCCACAGTTATTTTCACACGGAAAATTGTTGACCACTCGGGGTCCATCAAGGGCATTTATTGCCTTCATGTCAATTATTTATATTTTGAATTCAGTTCTATTCTGTCTATTTTTTTTTCTTACTCGTTTTTTTTTTTCTTAATTTTATCTGGTAATAACATTTTCATATTGATATTCTACATATTAGGAAACCATGCAGACAACCCATGAGTCATTGGGCCTATGTCTTTATTATATGGTTACATAAATTAAAGGGAGTCATCACATATGGTAATACAGACGTGATGACTCGTGTAGCCTAGGTTTGCAAAAAGGCTAATGTTGACACCAGACACAAACACACACTTACAATTTATTGTGATTTAATCAAACCCACTTAGACGTATCCCTCCCCATTTCTTGTCTAGAATAACATATTTTAATAATAATGTTAATATTCTAAAATATTTTATATGCGGTAGACGGAACTGGGCGTTTTTTATAAACCTAAAATAATTTCTTAGAAAGCAAATTTGATGACGAACATCATGTGGAACATCACAAGTCCTAACTGTAATTCCGTCACAAAAAAAGGTCTGCTAGCATTGGGTCGAAATGTCAGGCAAACGCCTCTGTGGTGTAGTTAAGATGGCGGTTATAAAGTATAAGTTGACAGCGCCGGGTAATGATTCTTTTTAGCATTCTAATAAGTGTTATTCATTTATGACATACGTTAATTCACGTGGTTGTGACTGAATTTATTGCACAAAAATGACAAAAAATACTCCGATTTGTTATTCCGTCACGTGATTTTTGGTAAATCTGTCACGTTCTGTAAGCGGATTGAGATAATGTACAAAGTTGAATTTTTGAATAATAAGAAACATATAATTCTAAAAGTAAAAATAATACTTTTATAAGTCAAGGTAAGGCCATATTTCATAAAATTAAAAATAATATGTTTATAATGTGACATGTATAATGTGCAAGTGACGTTATATTTTTCTTCTCACCATGCTGTTCGAATACTATTTAGGAGAAACATAACATAAATAATAACAATAATTACATTGTGGAAATGTAAACTTTAGATATGATGAAATGAAAATAAACTAGCTTTACTGTAAATATCTTATTCACACCTATGGTCTATGGGAAAACATAATTTTCACTACATACTGCTCAAAACTATTTTGTTTAGTTTAGTTCTAAAATATTTATAAAATCCGTATTTTTATTACTTTCACGACCACGTATTCTGCCGTATCTCTCATATATCTTAGGTTATAATCTTTAGATTTTCTCTGAGAATGCATACAATAAAATAAATCACAAGAGGGCTCAATTTTTCAAAATTAATAATGCATGTGGACAAAAAGTGGAATGTTCATTGTTACCCATTGTCCAAGGTTCTCCGGTCTCCCCTAATCTTCTTAATCGTGCATGGTTTGACAACCGGAGGGATATGAGTCATTTGTCTAGTTCAGACGCAGGTATCCGGGTTTTCAGCTATTCCTTCCACCGGTACAGGCAATGTTCTTTTTTTGTGAGAGGAAGTCTTCATCAATTTCTTTCATCTGTGTGAATTCTCGCCCATTAGGGGACTGCTCGGTGGAAACATGTTCTGGATTGTGACCCAACTACATGTATTGAATATTAAGATCAGCGTTGGTTATAATATTGGGCCATATTCTCAAACAGTGATACCGTTTTTATTGCGCGATTGTGTACTGGCTAGCAGGCCTCACACTGTAATAGGTGGATGCTGTTGTTCTGCGCCAGAAGACACGATACACGCTAAACCAATGCTGGCTTATTGGTGGCACACCGTCTGCAAAGCTGGTCCAACTTTATTAAGGCTTAAGCTAACATTGATTTAACGTCCCATATTTGCAGGAGCTAATCTACCCGTGGCATACATGTAATACGTGTAATACATGTAATACATGTACACCATGCTAGATCAGACAATGCACGTTCCTTGCCATGCTTTACACGTATATCCACAGATTATCCAACCTTTGTCGGCGACAGAGAAAGCATATTGAAATTGAATATCACAAAAGCAAAACAACAAGTGTTATTATCTGATTATGTCACAAAATAAGAATAAACTGGGCATTTTTGTCGGATTAAAAGGATTGCATATCGCTAAGTGAAAGTATCAAATTCGTATGGAGATAAAATGCAAAATAGACTAGATTTTTATTCCGTTGATTTACTTTCACTTATTGCCATAGTAAATAATAATAATAATAATAATAATAATAATCTTTATTTATAGAGGGTGACCCATTGAGCTTTCGCTCATCTGCCATGGGGCCCTCTTAAAAATCCATACATATATATATACATGGCGAAATAATCAATTTGTTATACATAGATATAAACATAGCATATATAAAGAAACGTGCAAGTAAGAATTATCATGACAAAGTACATTAACATGTAACAATTCAATATAGCTATTAAAAAAAAACGTCTTCAGTGTTATATAAGAGATTGCATAAAAAGAAGCTGTGTGAGTTTGGATTGAAAGCTAGTTAGGGTTGTACAATTGCGTATTTCGTTGTTTAATTTATTCCACAGTTGAGGACCTTTGAACGACAAACTTCTGGTGTGTTGTCTTGGTACATCTAATCGGTCAGTGTTGGAAGATCTCAACACATAGGAAAGAGAATTGGATTTCTGGTGAAAAAAATCTTGTAAATAAACGGGAGCAATTTTATTTATACACTTAAAAACTAAACTGAGCTGGTGAAATTTAACAATGTCAGAAAAGGATATCCATTTCAATTCCTGAAATAATATTGCGCTAGGAGTAGAAAAATCGGCATCTAAGATTAATCGAGCTGCTCTTTTTTGAAGCTTTACAATTGTATTAATGTTTTCTTGAGATGTGCTACCCCATATACTACAACAATATTCTAAATAAGGTTTTACATAATAGTTATAAAACTGGATTCGACTTTGCGTTGGAAGAAAGGTTCGTATACGTTTTAACAGAAACAATTTATACACCACAATCTTTTTTATGTTTGCTACATGTAAATTCCATGTCAAGGATTCGTCTATATGAATACCTAGAAGTTTACCATGTGTAATTTGTTCAAGTTGGATATCATTAATAAAAATATTGATTTCTTTTTCAGTGTCAGTCATTTTATTTAATCTTTGTCTTGAACCAACCAGGGCTACTTTAGTTTTAATTATACTCAATTTCATTTTATTTTCTTCACACCAGTTATCAGCAGATGTTGCCATAGCTTGGAGTTTGTGTGTAATAATTTGACTGCATTTACTACTGTGATGTGCTGTAGCATCATCGGCAAAAAGTGATAAATTGTCTAATTCTGGGTACAAAAACATGTCATTTATGAAAACTATAAAGAATAATGGCCCCAAAACAGAACCTTGTGGAACACCACATATATTTTGTAAAGGATGTGATATTTGGCCATTTATGTCAACTTTCTGGGTACGTTTTGATAAATAAGACGTAAACCAGTCGAGAGCTTCTTCGCTACATCCATAAATTTTGAGTTTGTGTAACAAAAGGGAGTGGTCAACTAAATCAAAAGCTTTACATAAATCTATCATTAAAACACCAGTCAATTCACCTTTATTCATAGCTTTGAGCCAATCTTCTGTCATCAGAGTCAGTGCCGTTTGACATGAGTGTTGACTGCGAAAACCTGATTGTTTTGGATTTAATAGATTTTGTTCATTCAGAAATGCATAGAATGTAGACGAAACGTGTTTCTCAAGTATTTTGGACACAACGGGTAAGATCGATATTGGTCTGTAGTTATTTACATCGTCAGTAGACCCTTTTTTAAGCAAGGGAATGACTCGGGCTGTTTTCCAAGTACTGGGAAAACGATTTTCTGTTATGCTCAAATTACAAATCTTAGTTATACTATCTGTAAGATATGGCGCAAACAACTTTAAAAATCTTGCACTAATTTCATCAAAGCCTGTGGCTTTAGAAATTTTTATTTTACAGAGGTATTTGAAAACAAACCCATGCGAAACATGCGGAATTTTGAATGTCACGCCTGAACTGTTTTTATCTACAAAGTTTGATAATTTCTCACACTCTGGGAGACCACTGCTATTGTTATTTAAAGTATATACCAAAGAGGCAAAATGCTGATTAAAAACATTTCCTATTTTTTGCTTACATTCTATTAATTTGTCATCAACTTTTATTTTATGTAAATGTTTACGAGTATTATTTTTTGATCCGAGTTCTTGAAATATTCTTGTCAATATCTTTGGGTCATTTTTATTTGTTTCTATTAGGTTTACATAATGATTTGACTTAGCCTCTTTTATTTTCTTTTTACATTTGTTTCGGAGCGTTTTATAATTATCATCACTTTTGTTTGATTTGCACAAGTCTCTCTGTTTCATAAGCTTTCGAATTTCAGGGTTCAACCATGCTGGCTGAAAATCGCGTTTAATTCTTTTTGTGACTTTTGGGCAGTACTGGTCAAGGATTGACCCTATTTCCAATGTCCAGGAATTTGTTGTTTTGTCGATATTCATGTTGTCTTTAGTTGTTATACAGCTTAGTCTATGCAACATATCTACCCCTATGGAGTGTATATCTAGGTCAGTATATTTACGATAACTTATCGTTTTGTGATCATTTCCAATGCCGTTGCAATTCTTTATACAATTTGACTTTTTAACAGTGATATATACAGGGTTGTGATCACTAACAGACCAGGACAACACACCAGAATTAGAAACATTTACATCGTCAGATACATATATATGGTCTATTAATGTTTTACTCTCTGAAGTAATTCTAGTTGGTTCTTTAATTATTTGAGTCAAGTTATAATTTTGAAATGTATTAATCCATGAATTTCGCTGACAAACAGTTGATGCCAGGTCAATATTAAAATCTCCTAGTAAAATAAACTTCTTGTTTTCATTATGACATTTTTCAAGTAATATATCCATACAATGAAGCCATTCTGAGTAATGAACTAAGTTATTATTGGGTGGTCTATACACAAAGCCAACAAGAAAATTACCATTACTGAATTGAAGTTCCACAAACAGTGTTTCAATATTCAGCATTTCCAAATCAATCCTTCGTTTATAAACTAAATGTTCTTTTAAATACAATACAATGCCACCACCGCCACTACCGATGCGGTCTCGTCTAATTATGTTATACTTGTCAATAAGAATTTCTGAATCATTCACATTTTTATGCAAGAATGTCTCTACTACACCATAAATGTCTACTGCGAAATGAGTCTTTACACGGTATCGTATTTTATCTAATTTAGAATATAGTCTGTTAATATTATGACATACAATACTAAGATCTTTAGTTCTTAATACATCAATATGTTCGTTTTTGACATTGGTGTTTTCAATGTTGGTGGATAGTATATGTTCAAAATCGGTAAAATCACTGATTACACCCGCATCAGTCCGTTCATGATTGTTTGAATCATTTATGTAGGATATGTTTTCACTATCCAGGTCTATATTCAGACATGGATTTTCTGGTGTCCGTTGTGAAAAGGATGATGAGAGATAAATTGGCCTATGCTTCTAGCCAATTTGATCTTGCCGTTGTAATTGAGATGGAGTCCGTCCTTCAAGTGTTGGAAATCAATGCTGCTATTGTCTAAGCGAACTAATTTTCAGCTTAACAGAGAATTGATCGTCAATAGCTGAATTCCATCTGTAGGCCTACTCAACAGAAATATGTGAAGTTAGTCAAAACAGCTATATTGGCAGTCAGCATGTTTCACTGTATAATACAGGTGTTAATTTATCCAACAAATCAGGTTATTTTCATAAAATTAATAAGAACCAGGGAGTTGGTACGTCATGGAATATATATCATTTTATTTATGCCTACATGTACTTGCTCCAAATGAAAAAACACATCACGCCACGATGTACAGCCATATAATTAAAGCGAACCCTAATTAATGCTAATATAGCATGATTTTTTTATTGCTTTGCACGAGGAAGCCATTCGATTACCTTTTTCTAGCTACTATGCAATCCTCTTCAAATAAATATGTTTATAACAACATGATGTTTGATACGATAAAATAGTGTCAAAAGGGGTTTCAGTGCCACGCAAATATATACATAAAATGAAAGCCCCATTTATCAAACACAAAATGGGATTTTTAATCTCAGGCGAATTCCATGATATGTAATTCGTGTTTAGTTCGGTTTTTTTTTTTTTTTTTAGCGACCTCTTTTCAGGAACTCTAATCTGACTGAGCTGTCCCAGCCATTTAATCCGATAGAAATATTAATTTATATACCAGATTCTATGTCTATCAAGAAAATTTTATATTTCAAATACGTTTCAATAGTTCTTTTATATTTTAGATATAGTTTCGCATTGTTTTTAAATATATTCAACCCCGTATCAGAGACTACTATTTTGATTATAATGTCAATTTTTTTTGGCCACGGCCCATGGGGTCGAGTCAACAACTGGTCAACCCAAATTATTATATTATCGCTCACGATGATAACGTCTTTGTTGGGACCATTTACTATTTTTAATAGTATTATCGGTTATACCTTTATGAATAGAGTCGTGCACTAAAGTCACAGCATGGGAATCACTCTTGGCAAATGGCAAACAATTCTTTACGAAGGACACTTGTTGCCGAATATGTCACAAAGGAATATTGAGGTCAATTCTTTGAATCTATCACTGCGTAGCAATCCGCAATATCACAAATTCATATCCTGAGCCCATTATAACTGACATACATGCAATGATTGAAAGCAAGCTTTTTATGTAGCATTCTGTGGAATTGCTTCACAATATCTTCACCTTTGTATGTTCGCCGAACGCCTGGCTAATAAAACATACCGACCGCTGATGAATCTGCGTGCAAAGCCAAAAAGAAGTATATGTTTACTTTATAAACTGCCGTTATGGCTGTGTAGAGCAGAGCTGAAATAAGTAATCGATTTTTCTTTATGAGGTATGTTAGGAATAGTGGCATTGATACAATTAATCTGACCAAAATAATGACAGGTTATTCACAATTGTTGACAGCAACTATTTATCATGTTTAAGTATTGAATGGCGTGCACTACTATCCTATCTCAGGCGGTTACTCTTGTCTGATGTTGTATTACTACATATCAACTTTCATTTATTTGTAGCTTTCATTTATGACGCAAACGCCATGCAGCTACAAATAAATGAGACGCAGCTCGTGTAATCGACTAATGGTGCTTTGTATTTGAGTACTAGGATCAGATAATTTTCACCCACGTGAAGTTGTGGATCGCGGTAGCGAGACACAACTTCAAGTGGCTGAAAATTTAAATGATTTAAAATGTCCACTGTTTATTCACGACAATACCATTAACATGATTTTAATTCTGTATGCGATAACATGCATTTTTAGGTATGTTTAACAAACTAACCATCTTGTATATACATGCACATATATTTGTATGACAAATAAATCTGTAATGCTAATTAATTATTTAATTAATTATTTAATTAATTATTGTTTGTTTATATCAATGAAACATCTGTCTATCCCAGTAAACACAAGACATTTGTATAACATTTATACTATGTTGTCCCAACGTCTTTGACGTTGGTCCAGCATTGTATAAATGTTATACAAATGTTTTGTTTTTATTGGGATCTGTCTGTCTATCGTGACCTCATATCTCTGTCCCGTTACACTAGGTGCTTAGTTGTAAGAAGTGAACTACACGTGTGACCCCGTCATCTATAAATGACGGATTAGACCGCCGGCACCATCATTCTTCACCAAATACGAAGTACCAGATAGCGTGATGCTAAAACTCAGCTGCAATCCTACAGGGAGGATGTTTCCATTTTGGCGAGCTTTAGTCTGATGCCCCATTTAATCAGATTGTCAGACAGCTAGTCCCCCCTTATAGAATGGAGATGTCAGGGGACGACCAAATAATGGCATATATTATCTTTTACAACGGTCCGCTATATTCCACTTTTAAAACCGATGGATACAATTTCTCTAATCATGCTAACAGCTTCAAAACTAATCTAGTTGTCATGAATAATTTACTAATAACTAGCCAGAATGTACGCCCTAACTTTGTTCTAGTTTATGACGCACGAGTGATGAATGGGGGGGGGGGGAGCATTTTGCTAACGCCAGCGGTAGCTAAATATGAATATTATAACCGATTATGTGGCTATAGCTAGGGAAGCTAACAGTCTTCTTTGTTATCTAATCACGAATTGTTTGCTAGATTTATTTGTTACCTAATCACGAATTGTCTGTCATGGAGATACACAATCCAATCCACGCACTTACATTACAGTATATTGAATATATTATTTAATTTTAATGATATATTTAACCCTTAAAGCGCTGAATCATTTTTGTAAAAACCATGAAATCATCCTAAATGTCTTAGTTAACTCTTTCTGATTCATTTGAATACCTATGTTATGGTTCTACGGCCATCTGAAATATTTTTACTGTTACAGTGCGGGGATCGATTTTAGACGTCAGAAACTGGCGTCTACAGACGTCAGATTCTGACGACTAAAGTCGATCCCCGCGCTGTAAGGGTTTAACATCCATATAGATTTGATAAATGTCTACCTGTGCTCATAACCACAGATAGTCCATGGGCCAGATAGGGTTACCGTTTATTTTGCTCCTTGGACCTCCCCCGATAGCAAAAGTCGATGCCATCAAAAAAAAGTTAGGATGGACTACCTGTTTTTGGGCTATTTTAAAAATGGCCGCCATCAAAATCTGGAAATCACGTTTTGTGCCATAACTTGAGTTCTAAGGCAGTTAGAGTCACAAAATTGGTGTCTATACATATGTTTTTGGGGGCGAGGAATTCAATTATGCCAATACAAAATGTTTCTGTCTTGTGGAAATTTTATAAACAGCTTTTCAAACGTATTTTTTGTGCATTTTCGACCATTTTTTTTGTGCTAGTCCATGTGTCAGGAGGGTTACTGTGCACCCTCCACCCATGAATATTTGAGACCAAGTTTTTTTCGCTCATTAGACCTCCCCCAATATCAAAAGTCGATACCATCAAATAAAAGTCGGATGGACTACCTTTTTTAGGCCATTTAAAAATGGCCGCCACTGAAATTTGGAAATGACGTTTTGTGCCATAACTTGAGTTCAAAGGAAGTTAGAGTCACAAACTTGGTGTCTATACATATGTTTCTGGGGATGAGGAATCCTATTTTCCCAATAAAAAATATTTCTGTCTTGTAGATAATTTATAAACAGTTAAATAAACGTATTTTTCGGGAGTTTTGGGTCATTTTCATGTATTTTAGTGCATTTTTATGTATTTAAAAAAAAACTGAACTTTAAATAAAAATGGTAGTGTTATTTTATTCCGTGTGCATCACAGTGTTAAAGTTGTAAATAAAAATTAAACGTTGTTTATGACTAGCATGATAAATAAAAAAAACTTAGTGTCGAAAATATTAAAATAACAAAGTGGACTGTTCCATGAACCGATTAGAAGTACATGTAATCTTCATCCATATTGTATATGACCAGCAGCTGAGTAGAATATTTACTTTATTGCAAAAAGCAATACTTTCACACAAGATCATATCGCCACTTTAAAATTTAAATCGGCAGATACACCCTTTCAATTCCGAGGGGAAGATATCATTTTAAATGTGCAAGTGCCGATAGCACAGTTTGATCATTGTCCAACACTTAAATGGTCTCCAACAATCATCTGACTAGTTATTTTAAACACATTTAACCAGATGAAAAACAAATAAAATAATAAAACAAATAAAAACAGGTTTTAACAAAATATTTGGTACCTCAACAATCTATTGGTGACCTCAGAAATAAAATAAAATCGTGGTGTAAAATTTATATTCCATCAGATTAAGAATCACTTAAATATAACTTTGCAATAACGCACAAATTAAAACATAGTTTTAAACAAAATATTTGGCACCACAACAACTTGTAATCATGGTGACATTTGAATTGGAATAAAATGGTGGTTTAAAGCCTTGTTGCACCAGACTAGGACTCACTAACATATTAGCAAGCGTCGTTAACTCGGTTTGGTTATTGACAATCATTCTTATGTATTACACACTCATTTCACCAGTTTATCTAACACACATTTAAAAACAGAGTTTATAACATAATATTTGTCATTTCAACACATTCTGATAGTGGTGACATTAGAAATGGAAAAGAATAGCAGTAGTAAAATCACTTTCAGCTACTGCACTCAAATTTCCCATTGTGTTCAGTCCATTTGTGACCATTAATTGCTAGAGGAATATATGACTGAGGAATATGGCCTAATCTCCAAATTCCAGTCTGATAATTTACTCGTCTAATATACCACTAGATGGTGGAAATTGGCTGAGGTCATTACTGCTCATTTCTGCTTCAACATAGAGTAGCGATACATACATGGCACATGTGAACTCTTCTAGGTCAGTCACCAGGTCATCGGAGATATGCCAAACATCCTCTAATTTACTACAGAGTACATCTTGAAATCGCATATTCTTCTGAATCAGTATTATGTTTTTATTTTCCCTACGCCTTTGAATGCGCTGGTTGTATCTTCTCCAGGATGTGACTGATGCACCAGGCCCAAGTGATTTAAGCAGCACTCTGTTCAAACAAGTCGACAATGCTATCATCCATGTTATGTCAAACATCACCAGCAACTTTCATCTCATTGCACATGGAATATTTGACAGCATACCATGTGGCGACTTTATCTTTAGCACCGACATGAATAAAGAAGGCTCGATTAAGGAAATGGAGAGACAGATGCGTGGTACCAGTGATTACATCATTGTTCTCAAATCAAAAAGACACTCACACTGTCTATGTGCACAAGAGCAAGGCATTTTGATACAGTTCGCTCTCGCAGTTCTGACAAGAAGGTTTCTGATTGTAATTCACATAGCCAACCATAATGGTTAGACGCTCTTCGGTGCCTTCTATATCTTCGTGCATTCACGCGTAGGGAGAATTAAACCGCTAAGACTGATTCAGAAGACTGTGAGATTTCAAGATATACTCTGTAATTTAAAGGATGTTTGGCTTATGTCTGATAAAGTCGTGATCGACTTAGAAGAGTTCACAATCATGTGCCATCTATGGGAAAAGTCGTTATAAGAGAGTAGATTATCTTCGCTACTATATTTTGAAGCAGAAGTGCATCAATCTCGAGCGCAATATTAACCTCAGCCAATTTTCACCATGTAGAAACACATTTTCCCAGCATATCAGATGAGTAAATTATCAGACTGGAATTTGGAAATTAGCCCATATTCCTAAGCCATATATTTCTCTGGCAATTAATGGTCACGTATAGACTGAACACAATGGGAAACTTGTGCCCGTCTGGTGTCAAGGTCCAATTATCTCAATAGACATAGCAGAGGAAGATGATACATTAGAAAGGGATGACGATGTAGTAAGTTCATCAGAGGAAGAAGTGAAGTCTGATGACAGTGCAGTAGTTGAAAGTGAAATTGATGAGGATTAGGTTTAGCTAATCAGTAGCTGATGATAAGTTTATTTTATGTTCTATGGGAGTGCAAGCGCGTTTCATATTGTGGTGGAACAAGGACTTTACCACCGCTATTTTTATTCCATTCCTGCTGTCACCACTATAAGAATTTGATGACATGGGAACTTTTATGTTAGAAACTCTGTTTTTAAATGTGTGTTAGATAAACTGGTGAAATGAGTGTGCAATACATTAGAATGCTAAAACAAGTGGTCCATTCGACTTTTATTTGATGACATCGACTTTTGATATTGGGGGAGGTCTAATGAGCAAAAACAAACTTGGTCTCAGACTTTCATGGGTGGAGGGTGCACAGTAACCCTCTCTGGCCCATGGACTAGCACAAAAAATGACCGAAAATGTACGAAAAATACGTTCAAATAACTGTTTGTAAATTTTCCACAAAACAGAAGCATTTTTTATTGGCTTAATTTAAATTCTCACCCCCAAAAACATATGTATAGACATCAAGTGTGTGACTCTAACGGCCTTAGAACTCAAGTTATGGCACAAAACGTAGTTTCCAAATTTCAATGGCGGCCATTTTGAAATGACCTAAAACAGGTCTCAGATTTTCATAGGCGGAGGGTGCACAGTAGCCCTCTCTGACCCATGGACTAGCACAAAAAATGACCGAAAATGCACGAAAAATACGTTTGAAAAGCTGTTTATAAATTTTCCACAGAAACATTTTTCATTGCCATAATTGAATCTCCCGCCCCAAAAAACATATATATAGGCACCAGTTTTGTAACTCTAACTGCCTTAGAACTCAAGTTATGGCACAAAACGTGATTTACAGACTTTGATGGCGGCCATTTGGAAAATAGCCCAAGACAGGTAGTCCATCCCTACTTTTTTTGATGGCATCGACGTTTGATATAGGGGGAGGTCCAAGGAGCAAAAAAACTTGGTTTCAGACTGTCCTGGGGGAGGGGGGGCTGCACGGTAACCCTATCTGGCACATGGACTAAAAGGACATAATCAATATCTGAGCAGTGAAAAGGGTAGAGTGTAGGGCACCCTACATACAAATTATATCAACCCACTGTCCCAGTAAACGCAAAACATTTGTATAGCATTTGTACAATGTTGGATCAACGTCGAAGACGTTGGGCCGACGTTGTACAAATGTTATACAAAATGTTTTGTGTTTGCTGGGGTGCCAACACAAGTAAAGCACGCGTACGCGACGTTGAACCATTGTTGATTTATTTATTGCTATTCACATTAAAAAAACAGCACTGGTTCAACGCCGTGGACCAGCTTTAAATCAACATTGGCTCAGCATACTGTGTTCGATTGATAAAACTTCTAGTTGGCCGCCCACAGACTGATACACAGGGGTCTCGCCCTGCGGATGATTGCTCTGTCTGCTACATGTAATCCTGAAATGGGGGTTAAAAGTGTCAGCCCGCGTGATCTATGGTTGATGGATGCTCCTCCCCGCACCATCGTTATTATTCAAAACCACCGCTGTGCTCTTATGCTCAACCATGGAACACCAGTATCCCCACATTGGACATTTAATCCCAGACATCCGGCTGGTCGCGACGTTGGCCCGACGCTTTATACAAAGATGCATAACGACCGTCATTTTCAATTTGAATTTTCACCCACTTGAAGTTGTGTCTAGCTGACGCGATCCAAAACTTCAAGTGAGTGAAAATTATCAACGAGAACCTCAGGAATCACTACGCGTTGATTCTGGAGTAGTGCCGAGCCAGAGTCATAGACAATGGAACATAATTCATCAGGCATTGGGTCAATGTCTCCTGTTTGATGGGTATATCGTTATTTCATAAAATATAAGGGTTTTAAAAGTGATTAATGAGCATATTATGTGTATTATTAAAGATAGAAGTCATAATTATATACCTTCACATGGCCATATAAGAAAGAACGGGGTGACATGTACACCTTTTATCTTTTTGTTTTTTTCAATATCGATAACAATGGACTAAAATCTATTTAAAGTATTTCATCATTTAATTGCCCATGGTACCAAAAACCCAGAATATAATGAGGTGGTATACAGTGGACGTTATATTTTTCTTCTCACCATGTTGTTCGAATACTATATACTATATACTATATTTATTTTTATTTTAAGTAACATAACATAAACAATAACAATAATTACATTGTGAAAATGCAAACTTTAGATATGATGTACAAGTATGAGTCAAAAATATATTTAAAATTGTGGATGCACATTATACAGTTATAGACGTATTCTAACTATGGTAAATATTTATTTAGTAGTGGCATAAGATATACAGTGATAATAATTACATTGTGATTGAAAGTGTGAATTTTAGTGATGCTATATCACATTCTCCACACATAGATGTCGCTTAGGTCAACCCCCGCTCTCTCTCTGTAACCGCACGCCATTTTTTGGCAGAAACTGCTCATTTTGAGCAGTTTTGTTGATATAACAACTGTGGGCTTATAAACACGCTTGAGTGTCCTAAATATATATGGCAAATATAAAATACCACTACTCCGCCACATATGAGTTTCTTATTGACAGAGAAATAGAAAATATTAAAGGATTACTTTTTCCGGGTTTAAGACACTGACAAATAAAAATTACTGAATGACATGTGAATTGTGCTGTCTCAATTTATCCATTTCTGAACAGAATAAATATATCTTACCTGCGACAAACTCTTAGATCAAATCAAATTGTAAAAAAAAGATAAATGATGAGTCGAAGTGGACACCGTGGTTATACGGATGGTTATTCAAAACTTGAAACTCACGTAGAAACGGCTGATAAATCTGGTCAATCGCCATGCGTACATACGACGATTTGAGCGTGTGGTATCAGTGTGGCCTATTAAGTGAAGAATCATGGAATTGAATTGCCCATTGTGTCTCATATAAACATAAATAAATAAAATAAAGATATAAAATAACATAAAGATATAAACATGTATGTTAATCTTCCCCTGAAGTGTCTGTCTATGGTACCTAAGATTGACGACTTGTAAAATAAACTAGCTTTCACGACCACGTATTCTGCCGTATCTCTCACATATCTCAAGTTACAACCTTTAGATTTTCCGCTGAGAATGTATACAATAAAATCATTCACAAGAGGGCTAATTTTTTTAAAACTTTTAATGCATGGGGACAAAAAATGGGAACTAATTTTTTTAAAAATAATAATGCATGGGGACAAAAAGTGGAATGTTCATTGTTTTCCATTGTCCAAGGTTCTCCGGTCTCCGATAATCTTCTTAACCGTGCATGGTTTGACAACCAGAGGGGACACAGATATGAACCATTTGTCTAGTTCAGACGCAGGTATCCGAGTTTTCAGCTATTCCTTCCACCGGTACAGGCAATGTTATTTTTCTGTGAGAAGAAGTCTTCATCAATTTCTTTCATCTGTGTGAATTCTCGCCCATTAGGGGATTTCTCAGTGGAAACCTTTTCTGGATTCTAACCAAACTATTGAATATTAGGATCAGCGTTGGTATGTTGGGCCATAGTCTCAGAAACTGATACCGTATTGTACCAACGTTTTTATTGCGCGATTGTGTACTGGCTAGCAGGTCTCACACTACAAGAGGTGGATGCTGTTGTCCTGCCCCATTAGACACAAGATACGCTAAACCAATGCTGGCTTATTGGTGGCACACCGTCTGCAATTCTGGTCCAACCTTATTAAGGCTTAAGCTAACATTGATTTAACGTCCCATATTTGCAGGAGCTAATCTACCCGTGGCATACATGTAATACGGAGATATTACATGTACACCATGCTAGATCAGACAATGCACGTTCCTTGCCATGCTTTACACGTATAGCCACAGACTATCCAACCTTTGCCGGCGACAGAGAAAGCATATTGAAATTGAATATTACAAAAGCAAACCAACAAGTGCTATTATGTCAAAAAATAAAAATAAACTTGGCATTTTTGTCGGATACAAATGATTGCATATCGCTTAGTGAAAGTATCAAATCGGTATGGAGATAAAATGCAAAATAGACTATACTGTTATTCCGTTTAATCACTTTCACTTCTTGTCAAAGTAAATACACCAATGGCGAACAATCGCCGAATTCCACCTGTGGGCCTACTTTAAATCAACAGAAATATGCTAATTTAGTCAAAACAGCCATATTGACAGTCATTATGTTCCACTGTATAATACAGGTGTTATTTTATCTAGAAAATCAGGTTATGTTCATAAAATTAATAAGAACCAGGGAGTTGGTACGTTATGGAATTTTATTTTATTTAAACCTACATGTACTTGCTCCACATGAAAAAAACATCACGCCACGCTATGTAGCAATATAAAGCGAACCCTAATTAATGATAATATAACATGATTTTTTTTATTGTTTTGCACGAGGAAGCCATTTGATTAGCTTTTTCTAGCTACTATGCAATCCTCTTTAAATAAATATGTTTATAACAACATGATGTTTGATACGATAAAATAACGTTAAAGGGGGTTTCACAAATTCAGTGCCATGCAAATATATGCTAATAACTTTGATTTTTATTCCAAAATGTGGGTGATTGGTTCAGCAAAAACAATCGATATACCATTGTGCCTTCAGTTTCAGCCTCGCTTTATTTAGGGCATTAAACTATGCCGCAGTTGTTTTCATGTTTGAAATTTGGAGGGAGGGGGGTGTGCGGGAAAGTGTTGATTCAGATTTCAGCAACCTTTTCCCCGCAGCTTTGTCCACAAAGGCTGTAGCCTGGTGGTCACCACTTGTCCTGTGCTGTCACTCTTCTGTTTTATGGTCCAGGTCACCACTCAATTACACAATGCAGCACAAAGGCTTGACCCAATGTCGTTTCAATGCTAGGCCAGCGTCGGAGACGTTGGCCTAGCATTGATCCGACATTGGGTCCACATCCCATGTTTACTGGCTACCATCACTGACTTCGTTTACAGAAGCTAATGTAGCTTGTGAATCGCTCACGACGATTGGCTTGTTTATTTGGAGGACCACATGCCGTACGCGCCCTAATTACCTCAGCAAACACAATTCGTTTAACCCAAGGTTCGATTTTGGTGAGCGCCATATAGGCTGTGGGGAAACATCAAGTCAACATAGACAGAAAGGTTTAACGCTACATCAACTTCTGTGAACCTACAATGAACCAACATAGAATTAAACACTTAGTTTTAAATTAATTTCAAAACACTTGATTTGACCCTACTAGTGAAGTGGGAAAAATAAACTACAACTATGCCCGCCGTTGTTTTGAATTATATCTTCGCAGAGATACATGTAGTAAGATATTAGTTGGCACGCGATGCAGACCTATTAGGCTTGATATGTCGGTCACCGGGTCTCCGTCTATGACGCTTGTTTCTCTTGTGGTTTTATATTGGTCATTTCACACAATTTGACTAATAAGGGTAAGGGTGTTATCGCACACCAAATTCAACGAAATTCAATGTAATGTATTCCCCTCAATGAGTTAACGGCGAACACACAAATATAAGACACTGCCCTCCAGACACATAATTCGAAATTCGAGCCCTGGCGGTCTGAGGCCAAGCACCCTACCTCTCGGCACGGAGTTTCCCCACAATATTGAATCTTCACAAATGAGCGGGGAAGAATTTTTTTTTTGATCTTTGAATGGCAGATCAGGGTTCGAACCCCTGGTCACCACTTTCCAAGCAAGAAGCATTAAACACTGCACCAGGGTCGATGGAGGACATGTAAACGCACATACGAAAACAATTGTAATGTACATACAGTTGTCTCATAAATTGTGTAAATGCTAAGGGACAACCTTTCTTTGGGACTACAAAGACAAGATGGCGATTGAAATGAAGTTAGCAGGCATAAGTAAATAAATTGGAAATAGAGCACCTGCATTAACTC
Organism: Flabesymbios commensalis; assembly: GCA_964017125.1. Taxonomy (NCBI): domain Eukaryota; kingdom Metazoa; phylum Annelida; class Polychaeta; order Terebellida; family Flabelligeridae; genus Flabesymbios; species Flabesymbios commensalis. The sequence continues at coordinate 52,784,146 of OZ024905.1, forward strand.
TATATAATTATATACAGTCGCTTCTTTTTTCTAATTAATTTGTATATGTCTGCTAATTTAATTGACATCGTTTCGTTTTCACATTATGTAATACTATAAGCCTATGTCAAAGAGTGAATGTGATTGTGGTCTAGTTACAGTCACTGACCTCTGGACAAAAAGTTTAAATATTCCTCCGAATACCCAACTATTTAAACTCATCATGTACATCTTCGAGTCTGAATTGCTGCCTCAATTACGACTTCGAGGTGAAAACAAATGTCCTAATATTTAAATATCCAAACATTGAATCTCAAATAAAAGCTCGGCATCTCCTATTTGTGATGGATTATATAATTAGTCTAATCACTATTCATAGAATGCCACGTGTTGTATCAATAGAACGAGGGAGCTTAACTCTTAAAGCGCTCAATTAATTTGTAACAAAAACATCGCAACCAAAGGGTTTTTTTCATCATTAATGTCTCAGTTAGCTCTTTCCGCTTCATTTGAATACCTATGTTATGGGTATACGGCCATTAGAAATATTTCTACTCTTTCAGCGCGAGGATCGACTTTAGTCGTCAGAATCTGACGTCTACAGACGTCAGATTCTGACGACTAAAGTCCATCCTCGCGCTGTGAAGGGTAAAGGGTTTATGATTCAGATTTGCTTAATTTACACACGTATGTGTGTGCTTTTTGACTTGGATCTATTCCAGACACGATATTGCTCCTGCCAGAAACCATTGATCTATCGCCCGAGTGACTGATTAATGTCACACACATAACCTCCGCTGCCATCATCACCCAGGAAGTATTTGCTTACAGATTCTAATATGTCAATGGCCGCAGCGATCCTTATTTCTGATTCGGTGATTTAAGAATGCATTAAAATTATTTCAAAGAAACAATTATTAAATAAAGTACAATTTGATAAGTTTTTATGGCTACTTTAAACACTATTATAATAAAATTAAAAATTCCAGCTTTCAACCATGAATAAAGACCAAGAGTGCAAAATTCCTATCAAATCAGATGGATGATAAAAGTACACCACCCGTTTCTAGTTACATGTGTTTTTAGTTGTTACACTGCCGATGCAATGCCTTGCTCTCACTGGTGATGTGATGATTTGGATGTTAAGTACAAAGCGGTAATCCGGCCCATCCTGATAGGTTACTGCCGCTCAGATCAATCACCAATGCGCCCAGCCGCTACAGCAATGGCTTTAACCATGGCTTGCTGTGGCAGCGGCTGTTGTTAAAGCCATCGCTGTCAAGTCTGGCAGAGTTGCAGGATGGCAGAGAGACCCCGTCGCTAATCCGCCTGGCCACACACACCACAGCGACTAGCCGCCGTGCAGGATGAGAAATATTAAACGGGCAACAGTAATTACCATAAGAGGTGGCAATGCTTGTTGCACCTGACTTGTCTCTGATTAAGGCTACGCAAAGGATCGAGAAGAACCGCGCCAGCGATTTCGCTTTGCAAAACTGCCTTCATGCATGGCACATTTCATAGGGGAAAATACGTTGAAAGAGAATACGTTGACTAAGATGACACTCACAAATTAGCAGCCAGAGTTCAGCTTACTTGCTCCCTGTTGAGGTCGCGGGTGTCTGGAGATAGTCATGACGGGTGGTGGTGGTAGTACCAAGTCCCCAGTACCAGGACAATGCAGTATCACTGGCACACTACCCACAATATTACGTGCTGTTAGTGTTCTACTCACCTTCACTTACTTTTCCGAAGCAAGAAAATTCAAATCAGGTAGGAGCTATTTCTTTCGTAGACACCGCTAAACTTTTCCAAGTTTGACAAGTTTGATAAGTTTATTTCAGTAACTCGGGTCTCGTCTGAGGCTCCATCAGATGGTTTTTTTCGTTCATTCATTCGGCTCGGTCTTAGCCTCGTAACCTAGAAGAGATACCTGGTTCAAATCGCTTCTGAGCTTTATCCTGGACATCGTGGTCGTGCATAAACAGTGCTCATAACTTTTCAATAGCATTATAGCATGTATTGATGACCATAGGAGGCATACTATGTACAATAGAGGAGCTATGAAGTTTTTTTTAGAAAAAGAGCATAGCCCAACGTCTAGGATTCCGCCTATTTGCGATATCATCACAGCATACAGAAAAAAACATATGACCGCAGCTAGGTTATATGCCATCTGACCATGCTAACAGGGTCGTTATTGACGTCTAGTGAGGATGTTTATCTTAACTCTACCTATCATATGTACAGCGATATATAGCCACCCCAGCAAACACGAGGCATTGAGCCAATGTTGGGTCAATGTTGGTACCGACGTCGTAGACGGCGTTACCAACATTGACCCAAGATTGGCTCAATGCATCGTGACCTCAGAAGACAACACCCCAATATAACAATACCACAGGAGTGGACTTGGAGTATGATCGAGGTCGTGGCCGGTGCCATACACTCCCTAACAGACACAAGACGTTCAATCAATATTGGTTTAACGTTGGTAGAACAGCCAGTGTTAAACGAACATTGATTCAACGTCTTGAGTCTGCTGGGATCACATCTGAAACAGAACTAACACTTGATATTGGCTCAATATCCAGTCAACATTTGGACAAGAACATGAAGTCTAAGCGTGTGACGTAATCTTTATTTTCTTTAATTTTGAGGTAACACATGACACGTCACCAACGCAAGTCGCAGTGGCGTACCCATAAAGTAAACTGAAGTATACTTTCTGTCATTTTATAGGGGGTCTTGGTCCCCCCATGAGCATTTTAAAATCGAAGGATGTGCTCAAGCACACAGAGCACACACCCTCTCCTGACAAGTCCAGCATGTTGTGAGGTAATTCATGAATGCTGAACAGTCTTGTCATAATTTCATAATTCTGAAAGACAGGTGAAAATTAAAAAAATCATTTAGCACGATTTTGTTCCCATGTGGCGCAACTCATACAGTCAACATAAATGACTCAATGCATCCACGTGACAATGAAGCAAAAAAGCCATCAAAAAATATAGGCTTACACAAATATATATATAAACATGACAATAAGAAGTACGCTTTTCAAGATTTGAATGATGCTGCTATGTAGGAGAAAAACGTAACACATGTATTTATATAGTGTCCTCAGATGTTGCATTCATTTACAATATATACTTAATTGGTCATACATGCATCATACACTAAAATAATCATGTTTCTAGAACAGTACATTTTAGAAAAAATAAATCATATAATATTGATTTTGCTATGTCACTAATCACTAATCCACCTAGGCCTAGCAAATAAACTGCTTTTATATGTTTATTCCAGTTGGCATCATGTATCACTATGTCCTATTAACCCATGTTTTTACAGCTGAACCACACGCTGTTTCAAGTTTATTTTTCATTTGCGTTTACAAGCGTATATTCCTTAAGATAGATGAGCAATTGAACACCAATTTAATTAACTTTTCTGGCTTGAAGTTTTTCCACGTTCATCACGTTCATTATTACATACCAAAAACTAATGAATCAGTGTTGTCAACGACAACGAGCTACAGAGCAACAGCACTTTGGGTAGTAAATAGACCAATCGCATGTATAGTTGACATCCAGTGGCTTCTAAAATTGTAGTCAACAAGAATGAGGGCTTCTTGTTTTCACTTAAAAGTCTTTCTTGCCTGTGAGTCATATGCTGGTTACACAGTGGATACATGATTCATTTTCCTCACAAAAGTTGTTTTGCAATGATTCAAATTGTGATTTTCATAATACCGCATATCGGGAGATATTTCCAGTGTTCAACGTTTGCTAATATCAACATAATTCTTTAAGCCAAGAGTGATAGCTTTGCGCTTATTATATTCTTCTGTGGCTGGCTGACTCTCTGTTGATCAGATAATTTATATATTTAAACCCTACTTGAAGTGACTGATCATTTAAAGACTCATGTACCATTGCACCAGACACTGTGTTACGTAGCAACTTAATTCAGCCTAAAAAAATATTGTTTGTCAAGAATGGAATTACCTGTTTTGTGTCCTACTCTTTAGTATGGCGTCTACCATGTTGCTCAATTATGCGGTATTTTTGTCAGTTAACGTTTCCGTTGACTGGTTGATTTATACAGTAACACCTCGTATTTTTCGACTATCATCATGATGTTTTAAATCTCCTATTGAAAACACTCGGTTTCACTAAAACAAATAGGCTTACACAAAAAAATACAGAAGATATATTTTTTTATTTCGCAGTTATATTTGCCTTCTGAGATAAAAAAATATATACAGCAAAGTGACAATCAGTTATTAATAAAACCCTCAGTGACACTACCCTTGTTTTATTGGAAAAATGTAAGGATAGACGAGGAATATATAAGACAAGCTCTTATTAAAGCATGGCAGGTGAGGTAGACACAATGTAATGCAATATGCCCTATCTACATACGCTGATATTGTCATGGGAACCATACAGCATGTTCAGTGGATTGTCTGGTGAATACATTATCTGGCGAAATGGTAAGCCCATGCCAATGTAGAATTATGATTCAATTCAGTTTATTTAGTGAACTAAGTACATTATGATAATGCAATAAACAATGTATATACGAGCAATAACCAAATGTGTAGTATAAAATATACAATGTCAGAAAGACAATAGTGAGTCTGGAATATACACAGTTTTAGTTCAACATAATTTAATAAGGCAGTGGTAAGGCAGTATCGTTTGTATGAGACAAAGCGTTCAAGTTGAGAACCGACAAAAAATATAAAGTATCAAAAAGGAGTGTTGACACGTAGAAAATATGTAGCGGATCAAAACATGCATGCTTTATTTGAGTTGACAAAGTCACTGGCCAACAAACCAGTAGCCATACATAGCTCCAGCCACCAAGAGCATGGCTTTTGTGAGTGGTAGGCAGAATTTACACTGGTACCTGCACATGCATTCTAAAGCGGAGCTCTAATTCAGCAGACCAAGCAGTATTCTGTTGCAGCCCCCGATAGTAGCATTTGAAAGCTCTTTAAAGTTGTCAGACTAATTTTACAGGAAGTATAATATTAAATTATACATTTTTAAATAAATAACTTTTGAAAGGCCAGATTTCTCGACCGACCCGGTATTACTCCCTAGAAACTATTTTCCTGATTTAAAAAGAAGTTGGTGACATGATTTGTGCTCAATACAATACAATACAATACAATGTAATACAATACAATACAATACAATACAATACAATACAATACGATACGATACGATACGATACGATACGATACGATACGATACGATACGATACGATACGATACGATACGATACGATACGATACGATACGATACGATACGATACTATACGATAAAATGTTATGAAATGCAATGCAATGCAATACAATGCGATGCGATGCAATGCGATGCAATGCGATGCAATGCAATTGCAATACAATACAATACAATACAATACAATACAATACAATACAATACAATACAATACAATACAATACAATACAATACAATACAATACAATACAATACAATACAATACAATACAATACAATACAATACAATACAATACAATACAATACAATACAATACAATACAAAAAAAATATATCATTCTGCTGTCAATTTGATTAAATTTAATTAAATTTGATCGTCATGCAGTACGATATATATAGCCTTAGCCTAAGTAGCATCATAAAGCGAAAGCCACAGGCCTTGTCAAGCTTATTTTGTCGTCTGATGCCTTAATCGGAAAGAGCAAGATGAAAGTGAAAGTTTTCCAGATAAATTTTCGGCCAGGGTTACATTTGTGCAGACTGACTTATCATGCCAGACATGGTTGTGTCCAGGAGAGATTACCACATGAATGCCAGCTTGATGAGATGCTTGCCATGCCCTGACGATTGTGGAAAATCAAATCACCATCACTGCAAACACTGCTTAGTAAACTGTATGTGCGTTGGTTTGGTCTTGACGCTGTGTCGGGACAACGTCTCTGACTCAAGTTCTGTGTTGATGGGGTGATGCTTCACTAGCTCATTCGCCAACAACAGCCGTCGACGACAGGCGAGCCACCGGTATGCATATAAAGGGCCCAGTTTTTGACTGCCCACTTTAATATTGGAAAGTCGCTTATTCGATTTGAGGAAATGTGGCCATACGTGATACGTTACAATCACGACTTTAGTGATGAAATAACCTTATTTTGACTTAATAAAAAACAGTATTATGTTGACTTGTTTAGACACGATCAGTTTGGTGGCTATAAGAAAAAAATGGCGTAAAACCAGGCCATGAATGTTTTTACGCATTACTGTGGGTGACCCACGTCAAAAAAACTGGCAGATACTCATCTTCAATAACCAAGTAATAAGTGGTATATTATAGTTTCTTAAAATATATGAAATATTTTGAACAGTATATCAATAAAGCGGTGTTGCGTTTCATTTTTTGTTATGTATGATATTCGCACCAGCTAATGACATCGACATGTTTTACAAATGAGAATAGACATGGATTTACATGGTCTTACCTCACGTAAAAATCAATTCGGCTTTAGTATGGACTGCTCAATAAAATATAACATAGTAAAAAATATCCAGTTGTAGAGTAATCTAGTGAGGGAGTGAGGTAAAAGTCAGAGGGAATATTCATCTGAACCCCTTAAAAAAACTAGTTGTTGAGATTATTGCATTTATATTAGCATCCCTAGAAACAGATTCCGGATGATGACATCAAATTTGCCTGGAGTATTTTTTTTAATTAGCATAAATTCAAGAAGGCCGCCAACGATTTCGTCAAAACAATGAATTGGCATATCTCTGTAAATACGAGGTCGATTTTGCCAATCTTAGGCGCTATATTATGAGAATCGATGATGCTGAACGCATTTATTGGGTCATTTTAATGCATAGAAATCACTTAAAAGGTCAAAATCGTTCATTTCAAGGTCATATTAGGCCTAGATAATATTAGAAAACGCTTAAGTAGTGTCTCGTATCTATTTTATTTCAAGAGCAGAGAATGTATTTCTGGACACACCATATTTATCTCAATACCAATTCAGGATAAATTTAATTTCAACAACCACTATGACAAGAGCTGACAAGTTTAAAACAACCACTAACACTGTCCCGAGAATAGCACAATAGGTCACAAATTTCACGAGTAGAAACAAACAGATAGATGAGTGACAAGGAAATATATATAATGCAACATTGAACAAAAATTGCACTTATTACTGTTATAGTGGTAAAAAAAAATGCCAGAATTCCAACTACAGCTCATCATCATCATCATTATCATCATCAACAGGTACTAATTCTTGCGATTTCTTTGTGAGCATGTTCATGTACACCTCACCTCCCTTGCATACACAAAAAAAGTACAACCAATGATGCTACATTTACAGTGGCCTCCTTTAAAAGCAGTTGCGCGCCCACATCGCATCATCACCAAGACAGCAACTGGGGCAGACAGGGTTCTCTCTGGAACAGTCGTGTGCTTCAAGTAGGATCCGTCGTTCTCCCAACAAGGCGTCAGGGCATCGATAGGGGGCACTGTGCCTTCAATTGATGCCTTCCAGTGTGTGGCCTGCAGGTGAGCACGCTTCACATTTTCAGTAAATGCCTCGGTGGTAGGTGGCAGACTGCACAACTTCAAAGAAGCATCAATATCTTTCTCCACATTTTGATCCGGGCTGATGTGTCGGCCCATGTAAGAGCACGAATGGCAAGCAGATCTGGCACAATAGATGTATGTACCTTCACACTCTGCATGATGTCAATTACGGCACGATCTTTCACTGTGGAGCACATGCAGAGCTGTTCATTTGGCTTCATCTCTGCCACAAAGTGAAGGAGTAGAGCGAATACATCAGTGTCATCGCAGATAAAGGACACGACTTCCCCAACCATGCATCTTGTCATACTATGTTGCGCAATGATTGTATCAGCTTCTTCGAGACTTGACGAGAGGTCCCTCCTCTCAATCACTGTGGCACCTACTATTTCAACAGGGACAAATTCGGTACCAGCAACAGTGAGGCTGTGCATCTGTCCCGCAGTGGCATGCCTATAAAACACTCGGGGTCCATCATGGCACCAGCAAGCATCTTATTAAGCTGCACCTTATTTTTAGTGACGCCGGGGATTGAGGTTTTCGGTGGTAAGGGCATTTCAGCAGTGAGGATGTGTACACGACATAAACCATTCTTTTCCTGACGTAACATGCGCATGTATAATTTTCTACTGTTGGTGTAATATCTGTTAAAAACCAACACAACATTTCCCTGAGTAAGGCCATGCTTAACAATTGATTTAAATTTTACGATAAAATCATACAGAGTACCTGCATTTGATAGCCAAGATATTGTCCACAGCAAAGCTGAAACGTCATAAATGACAGTGGTTGGTTTCCCAAAGGATCTCCCAGACACATTTACGCGAAAGTCATTATTGATTGTTGACTTTGTGGCCATTCTGATCATGCCTGTGGAATTAAACATGGAAGCAGGGTAGGGTGCCAGTTCCGTGTGTAATACCTCTTTTTCATGGAATTTCCACCAAACTGCTACATGTTAGTACTTGTTACTAGTACATGTTAGTGTTGATTCACTCCAGCTTTGGAAAATGGGTGTGACAAGGGGTATACCAAGGCGGTAATCACCCCCCCCCCCCCAAGGGTGAAATTTCATACTTGCGATGCATGGTGAAATGGTACCCGACCAAAAATGTGTCAACAGCAGTCATTTGTAATAATCACCTGCACCACAAATGGGTTTGGAATAGACAAAAACCCGAAAAATCATGTTTTTTTCAGTTTGACCTTGCAGTCACCTTGAGGTGACCTTGGGGTGGTACCCCAGTAAAGCGCAGCACCAACCCATGTCATCTTTCATACCTAATTATTTATACATATGTTATCATGGGGGCTGAAGCTGATGTTCCACACTGCTAAATTTTAGTAATTGTGTTGATTCACTACAACGTTGGGAAAGGGGTGTGATGAGGGGAATACCAAGAGGGTAATTTCCCCCCCCCCCCCCAAGGCTGAAATGGCATACGGATCCCTTGCGATGCGTGGTGAAATGGTACCCGACCAATAATGTGTCAACAGCAGTCATTTGTAAAACGCACATGCACCCCAAATGGGTTCGGAATAGATAACAACCCAAAAGGTCATGTTTTATCAGTTTGACCTTCCAGTGAGCTTGTAATGACCTTGAGGCACAACACCAGTTCATGCCACCTTTCATAGCCAATTCGGTATCCATACTTATGTTGTCATGGGGACTCAAGCTGCGGTTCCACACTGCTACATTTCAGTAATTTTGTTGATTCTCTCCAGCTTTAGGAAGGGGGATACCATGGGGGTCAACAACAGTCATTTCTAATACTCATCTGCACCCCAAATGGGTTTGGAATCGATAAAAAAATCCTAAAAATCATGTTGTTTGCCAGCTTGACCTTGCAGTGAACTTGAGTGACCTTGGTGTGGTACCCCAGTAAAGCACAACACCAGCCTATGGCAATTTTCTTATCCGATTTGTATCCATCTGCTGTCATGGGAGCCCAAGCTGAAGTTCCACACTGCTACATTTTAGTATTTTTTTTCATTCATTCCAGCGTTGGAAAAGGGGTGCTGAGGGCTAAGTTGGGGGTAAAACTCTATAACTTGACCTTGACCTGCGAAGTTCCGCCTTGAATCCCTTGTCACTTCTAATAGTTATATACAACATTCCTACGCTCTAATAACCAAGCTAGATATATATAATTACAAATGATGGCTTGTTTGGTCCACACATTGGCTAATCCATCCTATTTTAGCACCGTGTGACATTGAAAATGACCTTTGACCTTAAAAAACTCATCAAATCACTAATTATATCATCTAAATCTATTCCCTGGGTCCAAATTATGGGAAAGAGTGGTATTACATAATGTTCTATCTGGCGTGGTTACAAAGCTGTACTTTAACCTATTTTAATGACGGCCATCTTGGATGTATGCTGATTAATCATCCGGAAGCTGTTTTTAGGGATCCTAATGTACTCAAAAATGCAATAATCTCAACAACTAGTTTTTTTAAGGGGTCCAACGACTATAAGGTTTTCTTTATGTCTTTTTCTACAAATTGTGACATTACTGTGACAGATGTCAGAGGTGGGATTATTGTAAAACCAGGTATGGTAGTCTTCCCCGTCCTATGAAAGAGTAACCCAGTCTGTCACATGTCGAGATCAGACAAAATCCGCCGTCATTCGGTTGTTATTTATATTAGGGGTGTAGGCCTATAATACCATACATAATGATCTATCCTTGTTTCGAAATATTTCAAGCTACGACTTTGCGAGTAGACAACCGAGCTGAATGAGCCACCGCGATGAGCCATCAATTTGAAAAAAACAGGATTGATAACGCTGTATTGAGCTGATTCAACAACAAAAATGTTTAGATGTAGGCCTACTTTTACCATTCGACAAACACGAGACGATGACCCAATGCTGGTTTAATGCTGGTCCAAAATGCTACCACACTTACTCTATCCACAGCAGGCTTCTAACATTGTGTGGCCATGTCTAAGAAAGATGCGAACCAGAGAAAAGGCACTGGTTCCGCAAAAGCCGCAGTTGTTGCCAATGCTGATTAGTTAATTTACTGCCGGGGACCTTCACAAGTACTGCCACTGACCTTATTTAATTATTGCTGAACTGCCAGTCTCCGCTCCACTCCACACTATTTACATTGTTGTTGAGAATTGATTTCCGGGTAGATCATTCTGTCTGTGGATGTCCCAGTCTGGCAATGCTCCCTATTCTACAACCAAGCCTGCATTGTGCATATTTGATTGTAGTGCAAGAGCATTAGGGTTGAACCTGGAATAAAATTGCAGAAAGCTGATTTTTTCAGGAATGATACATGGACATCTCCCCAGACGAATTCCGAAGATGCCCCGAAAATCCCCCTTGTGCATTTTTTTTAATTCAAGATGGCCGCCACCATGTAACGCCATTTTCGAAAAAAAACAGGGGTATACCATAATTCCTCACTTTTGCAGTTCGAAAAAATATTCAGGTGTCTCTACTTATGTTTGAGGACACAAAGAGTTCATCCAGATGATCTGAAATGATATCAGTACTTTTCTCAATCCAAGATGGCCGCCATATTGATATACTGAGTATGTTGAGCGATCTCTTAATTAAAAAAACGAAAATATGAGGTAACTATCTTGAGCCTATCTTGAGCCTAAAATGTATTTTTTGTCTAAACCCATGGAGTCTAGCACTTATTTAGATCACCAGTATTGTATTATATTGAATTATCAACATAAATCCCACATACCGGTAGTTTAATGTTATGTAACACCATATAACGTCATTTTTCCAAAAAAAAACAGGACTATACCACAATTCCTCACTTTTGCAGTTAAAAAAAAAATATTTTGGTGACTCTACACAAAAAGCTTATCAACAGGATCAGAAATGATATCATTCCTTTTCTTATCTCCACAAATCCAAGATGGCGACCATTATGTGAAGCGTCCCCCACTCCCTCAGAAAATCACGTACATGCCATAATCATCATGTTGTTGAAACTTTTTTTTTAGGGCCATGGAATCTAGAATATATTTCCATCACCAATTTTTTAAATAGAATGTGCTTATCAACACAAAATCCAACATGGCTGCCATATTGGTTAGCTCTTTTAGCGCAGATGCCACGATTAAGCGATGTCCAACTGCTTTTTCATATGGGAATATAGATATAGATTGATCAAATTTACAAAATATCATATGTCAGAAATCATTGATTAAAAATTCTAACATCTCTCATCTTTAAATATAAGGGTATTTTTCATTCATTTGAAGCTTGAGATAGCGTAAGAAATTCCAGTTTCAAACACAGCGACTAATTCCAATGTAGGTATTTTATATAGTAGGCCTATATAAAATGTTTTTCGATTTTGGTTAAGTATTAGTTGTGATTATTATTGTGAATGTACATAATAACAGAGCTAAGTACAATATTACACCAGATTGAACACGTTTAACGTCAGGATATGATAGTTTTATGTCAGGATATATGAATATGATATCAGGATATGAAACTTTTATATCATGATATGTTATATAATGTCCAAACATTGGTGTTTAATATAGCAAAATCACGTTATGATGGCTCAATACAGCTTTATAAAGGCAGTATATAGTGGCTTAACATCACGTTGCTGTATTAAAATGAAAAGATATACATCATATTATCACGAAATGCATTACAATTTCGTGATATATCATTTTAACATCACTATGACATTTTAATGTCAGGATATGACATTTGAATATTAGGATATGGTACTTGAATATTATGATGTGACTTCATACGTTGATGAAATAACACATTGAGGTCACAATATAGCATTGTAATGTGATGGTGTGTTATTATAATGACAAACATGCTATTTGATATCGAATATTGTATAATAATCAGTTCGAAGTCAGGATCTGGCATATTTATGCCAGGATATTGGATTGTAATTTATCAGAATATGACACTTTAACGTCATGATATTATAATGTCCAAATTTTGTCTTTTTATATCACACAATAAGATTTGAATGTCAAGATATTCATTTTTTTATGATAGGATATGACATTATCAAATCAAGATATGGCGGGCTTGGCGGCATTCCAATGTGACATTATAAGGACTGAATATGACACTACAATATTTTAATGTGACCATAGAATGTCAGGCTTTGTCACTTTGAAGTCTGGATATGGCATTTTAATGTCAGAATATTATATTGTCATGTCAAGGTATAACATTTCAATAACATTATATTGACAGACGCACGTTACCATATTGTAATACATAATCGACATCGAACATTCCAATATCAGGCTGGCACATGTCAGTTCAACATATATATCGCAATATAATTCAGTAAGTAAAGGCCTCTACATTGCTCAAATACCGGTACTTCAAAACTGCCAACAACAAAAGCACTTCGAAAGATTCAATAAAATGGAAAGTAATTAGATAGCGTTATGACACGTTCCCTTGGAACAGCATGTGGCCTTGCCCTCTTTTACTTTCATTTCCTCTTACACTAAAATGTCATATTGTGATGTTAATATACTATATCATGATATTTAATATCGTGACATTACACTTAAAGATCCTGTCACTTTAATACCATACCGTGATGCTTAGCCACCATATCCTGCATTTATAAAGCTGTAGCTGTAGCAATATTTGGACATTACAAAACCATATCATGACGTTAATGTTTCTTGTCCTCATATTATCGTGACATAAAGAGATCATATCCTGACTGTGACATCAATTAATTTAATGTCATATTCCGATATTCTGATGTAAAATCATCTCATTACAACACCATACAATGCCATAACTTCATTACGAAATATATATATCCTAATATTCAAAATGTAATATCTTGATATTTAAATGATATATTTCATGATATTAAACATATTGACATTCGCAGATCAAGGACAAAAGTAAGTATTTAAAAGAGCATTGTTACAGGACGATTATCACAGATGTCATGTACATGTAACGTGTGAGGCGCAAGTCCTTATCTTGTAATTGATTTTTGCTAGAAAGCCTCCCTTCAACGTCACCTACTGCCCCAGCCAACACGGGGCATTAATCCAATTCTGTTTAATTTTTGTGCCAGCGTCGAAGACGGTCAGCCCATATTAAAACAGCATTGGATGAGTGCCTCGTGTTTAGACTCCATTATGATACAGAGCATATTTTGCTGTACAGGAGGGTGTGGAATCTACAGTCTGGGAACGGATTTTATATCATGGTCGTTTGTAAACTACGCAAACTGAAAGAGCAGTCGCCCCAGAAAGAGTTCTAAAAAGAGTAAGTTGCGGGTGCAGAGTGGCTTGTTCAAAGGGGGGGGGGATCTCACACATCTAGACTATATTGTACAACGATGTGCTCTTTTTGTATTGGCCAAACATGTAGAAACTGTGACAGCTCGGATGATTGAAACGCAATAATTTCATTATTTACCTGAGATTAATTTGTTAACTTGACAAATCTCAATCTACATTTCTAGTGGGAAAGCAGTTCGAAAACACTCCAAAGCGTCACTCAGCATGGTAGAATTAACTATAACTACCATGTGGGATTCATGTCGATAAACTCAATAAAATAAAATATGGTCATCTAAATAAGTTCCAGACTCCATGGGTTCGGCTAAAAAATACATTTTAGTTTCAACAACGAGATAGTTATCGCATATTTTCGGGTTTTTTAAGAGATCGCTTAACAAAATATTATGGCGGCCATCTTGAATTTGTGGTATTAAGAAAAGTACTGATATTATTTCTGATCATCTGGATAACCTCATTGTACTTTAAAACATAGGTAGAGACACGAAAATCATTGTTTTAACTTCAAAAGTGGGGGGATTGGGGTATAACCCTTTTTTATAAATGGCGTTACCTGGTGTTATTTTTAATTAACTACTATGTGGGATTTATGTTGATAAATTCAATATAATAAAATAATGGTGATCTAAATAAGTGTTATATTCCATGGGTTTGGCCAAAAAATACATTTTAGGTTCAACAACGAGATAGATATTTTCGTGTGTTTTTAAGAGATCGCTTAACATAATCAGAACAATATGGCGGCCATCTTGGATTTTTGGTATTGAGAAAAGTGCTGATATCATTCCTGATCATCTGTATCAACTCTTTGTGCCTTAAAACATAAGTAAAGACACCAAAATATTTTTTTCCTAACTACAAAGGTGAAGAACAAGGGTATATCCCTGTTTTTCGAAAATGGCGTTACATGGTTGCGGCCATCTTGAATTAAAAAAAATGCACAAGGGGGATTTTGGGGGCATCTTCGGAATTCGTCTGGGGAGATGTCCAGGTATCATTCCTGAAAAAATCAGCTTTCTGCAATTTTATTCCAGGTTCCTGCGTTTTTTTCACTAATGCTCTTGCACTAATTGGTGGATGTTTTAATATTGACCAATCAAAGAGTTACCGGTCTATGTCAATAAATGGGTGATCTTATATATCTATGTTGTATCCATGTGTTGATCTCTACACTTATTAGTAGTATTTGTTTGTTATATAATTCAATATAATCAAGAAACGAAAACATTTCTGCTCAAAATAGATTTCGTCTAAATAAAAAGATACCTAACTGTTATCACATCATATAACTTGCTCTCCAACAATGACAAATTGGAATGGCATAATAATATTTATTACAGCTACCAAATAGAATATACACTTATTGTATCCGAATAGGAGCATACTAGCAGTAGGCAACAGGACTATTAGTTTTTGTGAGAACCTATTTTTTCGGTGAATATGTTACCTGAGAACAATTTTCGAGCGAGATGCTGAAGTTTCAGTACGTACAAGCGTACAATAATTGTCTGTCACGTTGTAATTACCCTTGGTCCAGCGTGTCGCCAGCCTTTGTGAAGCCCGATCGCGACAAAGTGACAAATTGGTCCGCTGTGAACTGCGTTAACCCTTAGCACACTGATGTCGACTACAGTAGACATTCTGTGTTTTTACTACCACCTCTATAACCAGTTGTTCAAAGTAAAATATGATTTCAATCTTGAAACACTCAAATATGTTGGAACTTAAACTTCACAAATCACACAAATTTCCAGTCACTTGACGTTGTGGGTCGCGGTAGCGAGACACAACTTCAAGTGACTGAAAATTTAAATTGAATATCTCAGTGCTCTAAGGGTTAACGGCGGGAGATGGTTACATTGTATTTAATCTCTCGATGAGAAAGAACACATTATTTAGTTTTCAAAGAAAATAGAATGAAATAAGTTTCCATTCTGTGATTACGGTTTGATTTTCTACTAGCTATATAATATCCTCAATCTCGTATTGCAGCCATGCGTTATCATGGAAATGTGATGTACACACAGGACATCTGGATGGATAATTTTCTAATTTGTTTGAAGGCACAAACCCAATACTGTAAAAGCCCCCAATCTCACAGTGTGTCACCATGAACGACCTGTTGTCAGCCATGGAGTCGCTATCGTGAGCTTGTTTACAGCGAGGCTGATACTTTTAACGACCGCCAGGATAGTAAACTGTGCATCACCGAAGAAAGTATAGTCATCTCCTTTAACCCTTTCAAGCCTGAGTTTACCATAGTCATCTTCATCCACTACAAGCCGCGAATTGCTGTCGCAATTCTCGACTTGTAGTGAATGCAAATGATTTGATGTGAGTGAAAAAATGAAGAAAATAACCATGTATTGGTGAACCAGTTTCATGGGAATTTTCATTCTAAAACCCTTGATTGTACGAAAATCAGGTATGTTATCAGGGATGTAAGATAATGCTTTAATGCATCGTGAGGGCTTAAATGGTTATTATGAGACACCCTACTGTCCCTACTCTACAGCATGATGTAAACAGATACATGTACAGAAAGAGCACAGGTACATTTTTCAACAGCTTTTTTAAACAAATCAATATAATTTCCATGTGTATGCCTATCTGTGAAACAGTATCAGCATGAAAATATGGCCTTGATTAGAAAACAAGTCCACCTGTGAGCATTGAACAATTGAGTTTGTTTATAAATGAAACATGTTGCTAGTACATAGGCCTAACAACATGCTGGAAGCATGCTGAACCTAGCCCATCATTTTGTTACAGGTAATACTTTGTATGATTGAGATCGATGCGCACGTGTTCTAGTGATAAAAGTAGGAGTAGGCCTATCAAGTTTGTTTTGTTCGGGTTCCCTCTTTATGACCAATTTTGCTTGAATCAGCATGCGCTTACACTTTTTATTTAAATGGTGCTAATATAATAGAGACTGGTTACTATTTGAAGCATGTGGAGCGCCACTTCTTAATCTTGAAATATTACTTTTCAATGTTCATACTTAGGATAATTAACACAATAAATATTCGTAGGCTATCATAGATCGAATATTCCAATTATAATCTGAAATGTTCTTCAACTGTTTCAGCACTAAATCGATCTTCTCAGTTTTGCAATCGAATCATTGGAAGTCAATCTTGAGCACGTAAATTCCAGATTTAAATGAATAAAAAGATTTTTTGTTTAAAAAAAATGAAACCACCAAACTTGCTATTTTATTTTTCTGGTCGGTTAGCATAGTTTATAAATGTATTTTGTATTTATCAGGGTTACCGCTTGATTAGAGAAGAAGGTCACACATCATGACTCACAGAGAACGCGTCGCGTGACGGTCGCAATCGGTGTGTTTATCTCTTTGAAATAAAAGGAACTCATATAAATGATTATTTTGCATTTCGCGCCGCATATCGCGTGACGATAGCAAGACAGACGACAATATCTCATGTGTGTATCTCATGCCGCGGGTCGCGTAACGATCGCAATGTGGGTGTTAGTGCAAGAGCATTAGTGAAAAAAACACAGGAACCTGGAATAAAATTGCAGAAAGCTGATTTTTTCAGGAATGACATCTCCCCTGACGAATGCCGAAGAGTCCCCGAAAATCCCCCCTGTGCATTTTTTTTTAATTCAAGATGGCCGCCACCATGTAACGCCATTTTCGACAAAACAGGGGTATAGGCCTACCCTAATTCCTCATTTTTGCAGTTAGAAAAAAATATTTAGATGTCTCTACTTATGTTTAAAGGCACAAAAAGTTCATCCAGATAATCAAAAATGATATCAGTACTTTTCTCAATACCGCCATATTGTTCTGAGTATGTTAAGCGATCTCTTAAAAAATCCGAAAATATGAGGTAACTATCTCGTTGTTGAACCTAAAATGTATTTGTTGGCCAAACCCATGGAATCTAGCACTTATTTAGATCACCACTATTTTATCATATTGAATTTATCAACATAAATCCCACATAGTAGTTAATTCTATGTAACATCATGTAAAGTCATTTTTTCGAAAAAAACAGGATTATACCCCAATTTCTCACTTTTGCAATTTAAAAAAACCTTTTGGTGCCTCCACACATGTTCTAAGGCACAAAGAGCTCATCAACATGATCAGAAATGATATCATTCCTTTTCTTATCACCACAAATCCAAGATGGCGACCATGATGTCAAGCGTTGTCCCTCTCAGAAAATCACTTACATGCCACAATCATCATATTGTTGAAACTTTTTTTTTCGGAGCCATGTAATCTAGAATATATACCCATTGACCGTTTCATTTATTTGAAGCAGGTTTTGCTGACGCAATCCCTGCCTCAAATTATTCAAAAATACCAGCACCTTTTGAATTAGACTTGTTAATTATTTACCAGAGATTAATTTGTTAAAATGACAAATTTCTAGTAGAAAATCAGTTCGAAAACACTCAAAAAAGCATCACCCGCCATGATAGAATTAACTATCATGTGGGATTTATGTCGATAAACTCAATATAATAAGATATTGGTTATCTAAATAAGTTCTAGACTCCATGGGTTCGGCTGAAACATACATTTTAGTTTCAACAACGATATAGTTATCGCATATTTTCGTTTTTTTAAGAGATCGCTTAACAAAATAACATGGCGGCCATCTTGGATTTGTGTTATTAAGAAAAGTAATGATATTATTTCTGATCATCTGAATAACCTCCTTGTACTTTAAAACATAGGTAGAGACACCAAAATCATTGTTTTAACTGCAAAAGTGAGGAATTGTGGTATACCTCTGGTTTTCTTTAAAAAAATGGCGTTACATGGTGTGACATATAATTAACTACTATGTAAGATTTATGTTGATAAATTAAATATAATAAAATATTTGTGATCTAAATAAGTAATAGATGCCATGGGTTTGCCTAAAAAATACATTTTAGGTTCATCAACGATATAGTTACCTTACTTTTCCGTTTTTAAGAGATCGTTTAACATACTCAGAACAATATGGCGGCCATCTTGGTTTTTGGAGAACTGAGGAAATACGGAATACCCCTGTTTTTTTCGAAAATGTCGTTACATGGTGGCGGCCATCTTGAATTAAAAAAAAAACAAGGGTAATTTTTGGGGACTCTACGGAACTCGTCTGGGGAGATGTCCAGGTATAATTCCTGAAAAAATCAGCTTTTTGCAATTTTATTCCAGGTTCAACCCTAATGCTCTTGCACTATGTAGCTGTACTATATTAACCCTTAAAGCGCTGGAATATTTTCGTCTATTAAACCATTGAGACCGAAGGGTTTTTTCAATTTGATATCATCATAAATGTCTTAGTTAGCTCTTTCCGATCCATTTGAATACCTATGTCATGGGTCTACGGCAATTATGAATATGTTTACTCTTACAGTGCGGGTATCAATTTTTGACGTCAGAATACAGGCGTCACATTCTGACGACACAAGTTGATACCCGCGCTGCTAGGGTTAACTCGGTTAGTTACATGGCTGATAATAACCCGAGAATCTCCGGTTCAATTCCCGCACTACATATCTCCGTCGCTGCCTGTTAAACATTGCCCTCAACTGTTCAGCACAGCAAGTTGAACACAGTAATGAAATTTGAGCAACCACATTTTTGAATTTTGTTAAGAATATTATGTCCAAATTAATAAAACCATTAGCGTCATATGATTGTATATCACTCCTTTAAGCACCGTGGTGCGATTCTTTCTGTCTGACACTTGACCATACAGTTTGCTTATCTTCTGATTATCAACTGATTATGTTACTGTAGGATAAGGTATGTGTAAACAATATTATCTGTATTTCTTCATCATTTTTGTACTATGGGCCGATGACCTTACAACACTGAATAAAATCAATCAATCAATCAATCAAGTACTGTAAAAAATATATTAACAACTTCTTTGAAAACACTGTTGCTACCTTCCTACTATTGCAACACAGTATGTTGTATTATTTTGAAAGGTTGTTTATTTGTATACGACATCTTTGATACGACGTGATTGAAAGCGTAAATATTTTCACCCAGTAGAAATTGTGTGTCGCTGCCGCGACCCACAACTTCTCCTGATGAAATTACTTACCACTATGTGAAGTAGCAGAAACGACACTTTAATCCACAAGATGCGCTACTTACTGTTTGTTAACTCGTTAAACATTAAATTTGGCCCACATATGTTGCTATGTTGATAATAACAATTAAGAAAATGCAAATGAAAATAAAATGAATAAAATAACAACTATAGAAGGGGATTGTGACTTTTCAAGTAACAATAATGTTGGGACTAGGTTTTATTTTGGCTATTTTGAATTTTGTTGGGTGATTTTTATTATGCCAGAAAGAATGGAATTTTGTTCATTTTTTTTCGGCAGCCATTTTGAATGGACTTTTAGATTTCAGACTTCAGAATTCGGACTTCAGACATTTAAATTTCAGAAAGCAGAAGTCCCCACTGAGCTTTTGTACTTTTATGTTGATATAATATTTGTTTGTGAAATGGTAACACATTCAGAGGGCTCAGTAAATAAATTGACCTCCCTTTCTGTTGGTTGAATGTTGTATCACTGTCTGCGACGCTGGCCCAACATTAGAACAACATTGGATCGATTTGCGCAAGTACCATAGCCCTTGCACACTATAGCCTACTTACTCACTTGCGCACTTGCGCAAGTACGCAAGTGCTTACTCACTTGCGCAATTGCGTACTTGCGCACATGCCTACTTGCGCAAGTACTTGCGCACTTGCGCACTTGCGTACTTGCGCACTTGCGCACTTGCGCACTTGCGTACTTGCACACTTGCGCTCTTGCATACTTTGTACTTTGTACTTTTTAATAGGCAGATATTTGTTTGTCAAACGGACGCATAGACAGTCTGCCCAGAAAACACATTGACTTGTCTCTCTGCTGCTTTAATGCTGTATCACTGTCTGCGACGCAGGCCCAATATTAAAACAACATTGGGTCGACGTTTCGTGCTTGATAGACTTACAACTGCTATTTTAATTGGCAAATGTAGCAATTCAAAGGTTACTACTGTAATTGTAAACACTCAAGTTTGGTCCAATGGTGGGCATCCGTCTGCAAGCCTGGCCCTACATTGAAATGGCACTAGACAAATACAATTCAATTATCAAGTCTACCATTTAAAGGATTAATAGGGCGACTCAGCCTGGACACACTGCCCGCATTCCAGCCTACTGATACAATAAATGGGGCTTCACCTGATCTAAACATAGTGGTCCAAAAGATCCTGAATATATCCGGAAGAACAACTGAGAATTCTTAAAAAAAGATAATTAATGGAGCTTCACCCGATCCACACATAGTGGTCTAGAAAATCCTCAATAAATCCGGAATGACAACTGAGAATTCTTAAAAAAAGATATAGCACACAGCCTGACTATCTGAAGAACTGTGTTTTAACACTGCAATTCGATTGCATGAAAACCCAGGGAGAAATAACACTCCGACATAGAAAAATAAAACCAGGAAAGAACTGAGGCAAACTCCCCCTGCGCGATGCACTACAGGCCTGCCTCCCTGTACCTGCATTCTAACCTGAATTCTCAGCACATTACGCCTTTATCGTTATTATAGTGATATAAACTGATAAATGTACCGCGGGTATTTTGTATGACGTTGATATGAGGAGATATTGTCGTTTCTTTCTTCTGGTCATCTTGATGATGGACTCCCTCTATGTGACTGGCAGGACAACTACAGATTCTGCAGTGATGTGCCGTTTTATCTGCTTTGTAAAGAAACGCCGCGACGCCGAAACATAGTTGTAGCAACGGGTCATGTGAGTAGGTTGGACCGACTGAGGGAAAAGTGTACTTTGCTTCACTACGGGGAAGCAATAAAGCTGAAGTGGTCAGTTATGGCTTGTCAGCGAACTGTATAATATGCGATATATAATAAATTATGTTTTTATCAGGTTCAAGATATAGGGAACAATAGACACTAGGATAATGTATTTTAAAATACATTATTTGCGACTGGAATGTCCAAATATAGATTTGGCTGGCAGGATGCAATTTTTATAATACATACATTTGAAGGCTGTTTCACTGCAGGGCTAATGGTGTTGGCGTTGGACCAGATATAAGCCAGCGTTGTTCACTGTTTTTTGTTGGAAATAACCTACTATTTTTTTCTAAAAATGTAATTACGCACGAAATCAGAGAATACGTGTCTAAAGGCTAATGGTAGCCAAATTACAATTGCTGTGTGGCAACAATTACAGTTTAGATATGTTTCAATAACCCAGAAGTATTACGTGCGGTTAAAAAGGTTTTTAAATGTTTGAATGAAAACACATTACAGAGGCTTATTAATGGGAGCAGCTTCATCAGCCGTCACTCTTCAAAGCAATACGCACATGTGGATGTCACACGTATTACTGCAAACACCAGACGCTGGACCAACGTTAGTTTATTGCCGGCCCACCGTCTGCGACGGTGGGCCGACAATAAACCAACATTGGTTGAGCGTCTCGTGTTTTCTGAGATGAAGAACTGTGGTAGAGGAGAGGAGAGGGGGGGGAGAGACAAGGTACATGATTGCTCAGCCTTCGACGCCCGGCAGGATTCTAAATCCTGATGAATAAGGACATAATGGCGGCCGGTTCGTTCCCCTCCTTTACACCCACTTGCAACCATTCCCGCACTCAGTAGAAACAAATTGGTCAAACAATTTCCACCAGAACGAGATTTTGAACATTTTACCCCGCAGCTGAAGGCATACCACCGAGTTGGGCGATATTTGGTAAACTACGTCGTTTTTACTAGATGCATTTTTTCTAATACCAGATTCAGTTTTTATGCCCAGTTTATTCTGAGTCGCAGGTTCGTCCGTCGCTCTGTCAGTCAAGTTTAAAAGAAACATGTGTTTCTTCCCCGCTCACTCGTAAATATTCAGTATTGCTCGGCCTCAGACAGCCAGGGCTCGAATTTCGAATCCTGTGTCTGGAGGCAGTATCATCTCGTTCATCTCACCATCCAGGAGGTTTTCCTGGCCCAGTTTGGCCTATCTGTGCACAAAGGTGGCCTAAAACTCCATCCATCCATGCATTCATTCATTCATTCATTCATTTATTCATTCATTCATTCATTCATTCATTCATTCATTCATTCATTCATTCATTCATTCATTCACGCATTCATTCATTCATTCATTCATTCATTCATTCATTCATTCATTCATTCATTCATTCATTCATTCATTCATTTTCGTCTGAGTGGCTACAATATAACTAAATACTGCATCGCAAAGCCAAGAGGCAGTGAATGAGTACTAAAGTAAACGGTTTTTGTTATGTGTTCAGTAAGCCCGAGCAAACCAGTTCACCACTCAGAAAACTCTCGATAAACGTTTTCGCCCCTGTCTCTCCATGGAGACAGTGCTTCAGATATTCGTCGAACTTGAGAATAAAAAGCTTGAGATAAATCTTGAGATCTTCACTCTGAACAGCGTTTCCCAACAACCAACGCATCGTATGTGGAACTCAATTGATTGTCACGATACTTTGGTGGCTAGGACAATAGACAGACAATAGACAGTTTGGTAGCTAGGACAATAGACAGACAATAGATGGTATTGTTATTGCATTCACCGATCAGCTATTACTGTTTTTCATGCATGCAATCTAAAAAAAATACTTTAAAACATATAATTAACCCTAAAGCGCCGAATTAACTTGTAAAAAACATTGCAACCAAAGGGTTTTGTCAATTTGAAATTAGTATAAATGTCTTAGTTAGCTCTTTCCGCTTTATTTGAATACCTGTGTTATGGGTCTACGGCCATTACAAATAGTTTTACCCTTACAGCGCGGGGATCGACTTTAGTCGTCAGAATCTGACGTCTGTGGACGTCAGATTCTGACGACTAAAGTCGATCCCCGCGCTGTAAGGGTTAAAACTTAGGCAGACAGATAGTTGATGGATTGCGGTCAGGCGAAATGAATCAATATGCAGTAAATTCCATAGAACATATTTCATCGCCAACAATATATTTATTAAAGGTCAGTGTTGTTGGCAATGAAATATGTGCTAGCTCTCTTAAAAGATTTGATGTTGGTCAGCTTGCGGATTGTTGAGGCTAGTCTGTTCCAGTGGCGAGTGCCAGTTGAGATGAAGGATTGCGAGTGTGCCTTTCTCACATGGAAGTCTCCAAAAGTGGATGATAGAGTAGGGTATTGGTGAGTTGAGAAAGTAAACAGTCAGACATGTAATTTGGGGTTGCTGAATTTTTAATTTTGAAAAACATGACCACTGTTAAAAAAATAATTCGTCGTTTTACATTTAGCCATTTTAGTACAGAGAGCATGTCAGAGAGTGGTGTGTCCTCGGGTGACAGTCTTAAATTATGCGCACACCGCGATTGAATTATTTTATTATATTTGTCAGATTGGTTGACCCCTACACTGTACAGCAGAAATCTAGGTGGGGAATAACAATTGTATAGACTGCTTGCACGAGTTTGCGCAGTGAACAATTGTCTGATTAAAACAGTTCACAGTTGCTCAATGTGTGGCGTGTTGTCATTGAAAGGTGGATAACAGTTGTCTGATTAAAACAGTTCAGCGTTGCTCACCGTGTGGCGTGTTGTTATTGAAAAAGGTGTATTAAACATCAATTTGCAAGTTTCTGGAGGGATCAGACCTATTGAGGCAGCCATTT
The DNA here is from genome assembly GCA_964017125.1 of Flabesymbios commensalis. NCBI lineage: Eukaryota > Metazoa > Annelida > Polychaeta > Terebellida > Flabelligeridae > Flabesymbios > Flabesymbios commensalis. The sequence continues at coordinate 52,808,720 of OZ024905.1, forward strand.
TCAAGGCCTATATTATATCTATTTGCTGTTTTACAGATGGTAGTGATTTGATCATTAAAATTTAAATTCTGACCAATGGTGTTTCGTAGATATGGAGAGGATTTCACTTGTTCCATGTGACTATTGTTCAGGGGTAAGGGTATGTCTTGGGTGATATGACACCTGTGATGAGCTGTAGTGACTAGGAGGTCTTTTCAACATGAAGGCTTAGTCTAGACGATATCCCAGCAGACACAATACGTTTAACCAATACTGGCTTGATGTTGGGCCATCGTCTACGACGCTGGCCCAACATCAAGCCAGCAGTGGTGTTTGCTGGGATGGTGCGTATTTTCTCATTTAATGCTGTAAATAAATTATACAGTTTCCTTAATCGTAAAGAAACGTATTTTATCCCCCAACCGCCACATGCGACAATGCCGATAATTTGATAACACTCCAATCTGCAGATGAAACAGGATCTGATTTACTTGACAGCTATAATTAAATTAGCAATACCTAACGGCTACTGGGTGTGTTTCCAAAATGTTTAATCACCACCTCTAGTCTGCCAAGCATTCACTCATCAATTAAAGTCTAAAATTCCAAATTATAATATTGTCTGATAAGAGCAGGCGTAACAGACACAGAGATTGTTTTATAGTCTAACATTATATTGAGAAAACAATAACAAGCCAGAAAAAAACAACAAACTAAGGCAATGTTGCTGCTGGTCCAACATTGTGTGAATGTCTCGTGATTGCTGAGAATAGGATGATTGAGTAGCATAGGATGTGCTTCTTCTCACAAAGTAGAACCATTGCTAAAGAGTTTTGTGTATGCAGAACAACAGATGAAGAATAATTATACCTTTGTGGACGCTTGCCTGATTAATTCTAGGTCGTGAGCGCTAAATCCTGATGGAGCGGGATGAATAAATGTCGACTGTTTTCTGTTTTTGTTGGCCGGCCCTTATCCCAGCAAACACTGAACATCGACCCGATGTTGATTTAACGTTGAACCAGCATCCCGAATCCCGGGTGGAATGAGGTTTGTTGTTGTGGTTGTACATATCAGTACTACAAAACTATTCAAATGTCGGGAGTTTGCAGTGCTGTGTATGATATACCTACTATGCACCGTAAGCATGATAAAGAACCATTGAAGTCATTTGATAAGAGTGATGCATATTCTTCGAGCAACCCACACTCTAAACAATATAGGTTCTTTAAAAAGAACCCCTCAGTACTATTACCATGCAACCTCAGGAGAACCCTGCAAGGGTTCTCTTGGGGTTGCATGGTAATAGTACTGAAGGGTTCCTTCTAAAGAACCTATATTGTTTAGAGTGCAGCAAACGCTAAACATACGTATACCATTTATTCAACGTCGGCTCAACGTCTTCGACGTTGATCCAACATTGTATACATGTTATACAAATGTTTTGAATTTGCTGGGTACCATCCGTCTACAATGTTCAGAAAGTATTACTCAGTCTCCCCTTTTAAATCTTTAATTCTCATCATTTCTGGCATAAAAACGGACGTATATCCCATCCCGATAGTTGTTGTCGGCAGACTATTAGACAACCATTTGAAAATGTATTTTCTACCATTGTTAGAGTGTTTTCAGTTGAAAAAACGTTTCGTTGATAATGTTATGACAATTTTATTTATGACATTCATTGAAAAAAACAGCTATTAAAATAAATGCTATTAATAAAATTGTCATGTTGTCTGGTTGTGATGTGCGGATCTGATTAGATTTCTAAATCCTGGTGAATCATTTATTTGTTTTGTAGGGCTGCATGCGGAACTATGAATGATATCATTTTGCTACGGCTGTATTTATTGAGATTCGGTACAGACATCTTGCAATACCGGGTAGTTTACTATGATATCTGTATTTAAACATTAAGAAGTCTGCAATAAGACTTATATGCCATTGCATAGTACCACATTTGTAATCGTATATACATGTATAATAGTAATACTAATAATAATAACATTAGTAGACAGATGCAATAACATATATTTACAAGTCGCGAAATATTATCACATTAATTTAAATTCTAGACGTTATGACGATCACTTTACACACACATAACACTACTGATCATAATTTTGGTCTTATGATCTGCATTTATATCCTGTACTAAAAAAAGAGATTATTGAAAAACAGAGATTATTGGAATACTATCTATCACTCATGATATATACGCACGTATACAAGCGGATCGTATGCAACCCAGCAAACACAAAACAACGTCGGCCCAACGTCTTCGACGTTGGGCCAATATTTTACACATGTTATACAAATGTTTTGTGTTTGCTGGGAAGGCTATTGCTTCTGTCGTGTGGTATTTATACGTGAGCCAAAAGCTTCTGACTTTCATCTGTTAAAAATACCTAAGGACTATCAAGGTGAAAAATGTAGACTGTGACATGTAGGCCTTAGCCGTCTATAGAGGGAGAGTATTTGAATATAATCAAATCAAAATGATATACAAGAGGTGTTAACTATATAATGTGTATAATATATTAGACAATCTGCAGCGCTTAGGCCAAGTAGGCCTACTGTGGGTTTACATGTAGATGTCGCCAAACGTAGGTACATGTGCCTCCTCGTCATCTCCTTTGGGAGCAGCTTTCATAGCACCCGGTTCTACAGACATCGAGTCCCCAGATGCCGAAGTTCACGAGAGCTGCAACATGTGACTCAGGCATTCATCCATCCATCGCTGGTGATATCCATCATAGTCTTCTTCTATTGCGTTTATCAGTGTGTGGTCATACATCTTGCCAGAACACCATCTCCCTGCTTGCATCAACAAGAAATAGTTTAGACACACTTACCTCAAAATATGTTTAATGTAGGCCTATTCTGCGTTCACTTTTGTTTTTCCAGCGATTAAATGGACATGTTTCCACGACAGCACACTCCAGCATATGCCGTGAAGTAAGTCATCACGTTTTACAAAGTTTGGGATCGGGAGCTTTCCCTGGCGGACATAGAAACACCTTGTTTGAGACATAGCTGTCACCAATATAGAACATTATTGGTAAGCTACCCACCTTCACCTAGCCAGTTTCAGATACAGCTCACATGGTCAAACCCTCCTGTTTTCTTTCTGCATCGTATTAACCTTATTTACCGTTCTAAGGCTGATGCCAAAGGCTTGCGTCATCTATCTCCGCAACATGATAATAATTGTGATTTTCCCCGTCACTGCACGAGTAGCATTATTACAAGTTTTGCCGAGCACATTAGCTTTTCTCTGTTGAAGTGGTGCTCATGGCACATTTTTTTCTTCTATTTTATTAACTTTGTAAATGGTGCTCAGAAGTCTATTACCTATCATTCTGGCTTTTATCAAACTTCAATATATTATTGACAGGCAAAAAACATACAAAAATTCCGGGAAATATACAGTGGGGAAACCTATAATAATTATAGTAAACAACGTATAAAATGACTGAGCTCAAAACATAACACAGAAATCAAACTAATAATAACGACTGTTATCAATACTTCCGCAGAGTGTTTTGACTAAGATTTGTGGTAGTTATGGTCATTTTATAGTTGCATAGCTACATATGTTGTAATATGATAACCACAAATACATGTATTTTCATTCCGCGCGTATCCGTATATTTTGTTATAATTTTCTTTTATACTTATCACATGTTATCTTTCATTATCATCATGGTTGCACAGCGATATGAAAAGATTACACATTTTTGAAAAGATAACACATTTTTGATTAATTGGAAAGATAAACGACCTCATAAATATTAACAAATTGTACTAACTGTTCAATAACTGTGTAATTTCTCGTTCAATTACGATCCGTTGTATAGCTACAGATAGTCGTTGGATATACTACGAAACAACCAACTTTACGACGTGCATCTAGGTATAAAAATAACAATAAAAGCCTACATATATTACGTCCTACTGCATTCAAACAATACCAGAGGGCACCACAGTAAAAACGTAACATTGGCATTATCAAGAAAGGTAATATCTTAACGCCGTGTTTTACATTAGAAAAGTTGAGACCATCTTCATTTTTCTAATAAATTATGACATTTTTTTAATGGAATATAAAACATATTGATAAAGATACATGTAGGAGAAAATGCCTAAATGTTGAGCTTTTGATTGGGATGGGTCTCTGTTGTGATCGTTCACGCTGCAAAAATGTCGGGTTATTTGCTGGCATGCATCATTCGCACCACCTGAAGATAGCGGTGATCAATACAATGGAACTGCATAGCCAATGGTAACAGCTTTTAGTGTAATCCCATCGTTTCTGGTGCTTGATCACACACGTTTCATGAAATGCAGCGTCACTTTTGTACAGGTTATCCCAGCTGGTACGAAACGTTTACCCGGGGTTGGTTCGGTGTTGGGCCAGCGTCGCAGACGGTGGCCCAACACCGAACCAACCCCGGGCCAACGCTTCGTGTTTTCTGGGTTCAAAATACACATCCTCAAGTCCGAGGACATCAGGCACCGTAGTCGGTTATTATTGCTGCTCAATCACGATGGTGAATGTTCGTGTCCAGTGTCTGAGAGATGGCGAGACAAATACGTTTAATGAAATAAATCCTGGTATCTGGTGTCCACAGAGTAATCCACCGCCCAAAAAAGCCCAGATCCTCACGCCATTCTTGTAATAAGGGATTTTATGGCATTTTACAATTCAGCCTTGACATGCTGTTGTCATTTTTAGTTCGTGCATGAGGTGTCACTTAAATATTTGTTACGTTTAAAGGCAGCATGGTTTAGGCCTGTATCGTGGACATTTTACGCGAGCGTACCGTTTAAATTGTACGAAATATTTCGCGTTCAAGGACACGAATTTTCAAAGCGATCTCAGGACTGCAATAGATCTTGATAAGATATATAGACGAACCACATGCGTACTATCTGGGTCAGTGTAGCTTTGAGAATTTCGGACCAGACCAATAACATGGCGAAGATCTGGGTCGATCATTTTAGCATAGGCCCAAATGTTACAAGACCACACATCCTGTCCAACCCTCGCGAGCTTCCAACTGCGGAGCTCGTCGGATACCAAATGAACACCACTTCAACGTTCTTAACTCTTTCAGTGCGGGGATCAATTTTAGCCGTCAGAATCTGAGGTCTATAATAGACGTCAGATTTTGGCGTCTAAAGTCGATCACCGCACTGAAAGAGAAAACTATTTATAATGGCCGTAGACCCATAACATATGTATTCAAATGAAGCAGAAAGAGCTAATAATTATATTTATGATGATTTCAAGTTGAAAAAAACCCTTTGTTGTCGATGGTTGTTTGTATTCAAATATTTCAGCGCTTTAATAAGGATTAAACGTAGCGCAAACGTCCTAATGTGAATCTACCATAAATTATTAAATCTGAAAGGTTGAGGGAGCGCAGTCCGGCGTTTGTATTCCAAAGCTCGTGTAACTATGAATACTTCAGCATATTTTGACCTCGCTAATTTACAAAATATTACCAGTCATAATTTGTTTTTAAATCAAATTGATCTACCGGTAGCTAGTCTACACTAAAAGGATTCTTCGTTGTAGTGGCGCGGTCTGCTACACGGTTTGTTACATCGACCTCCTTGACCCGTGATGTTTTAGATGTGGCACCGATTGATTGAAAAGGATTTTCTGGTCGGAATGCAATAAACGTAGCATACTGAACGTTGAGCAAATTCTGAGGCAACGAATGTTAGATATTGAGCCAACATTTAAGCAATCTCAGGTCAGTTATTCTCGCTTCCAGCCAAGACAACGTCACAACATCAATAAAACCAGATGTATTTATGTACATGTAGCAACAAAAAGCATGGACCCCAGGCCCCAGAAACATTTTGGATACTAGTGGGTCGTTGAATCTATATGCTATGTTTTCATTCTCCTACGACTATCTAATTCATTCCCGGGGTTACGTCACTGGGGCTTAGTAAATCAGGGGAAGTCGTTCCCACGATGGCTTTTTCATTTCCACTAATTACATAGCTTGTTGGACAACAGCTCGCTATGCGTTCATCACTTCGTTTCCACCGCTTCCGTAGTTGGTTCCGACGACTTTCCGACGACGTCTTTCCACGTCAAATTTGATTTAAAGATATATATTTTTCCACAACACAAATACCACGATATAAAAAACCTTCTCAATAAGGTTGACCTAAATATTGGGCATCAAATTGATCGAGATCGCGATCTTGACCAAGCAGAGGTTTTTAGGTCGAGCAAAATAATCTTTTCAACCGAGGAAACAAGTCATGTGTATGTGTAAATGCCAAGGACAACATTACCAGACTAGGTCCTGTAGGTTAGGTTTAAACATGGCCGTGCTCTTATTAGCGGATGTCCTTTTATAAACACCTGTATGAATTGACATCATACACGACTGATTTTCACAGATATCCGTCTCTTTTCTATTAATCTATCTTATAAGGTCACTTTTGTGTTTTGATTATCATCTTGAGTGATATAAGCACCACGGCAGAAGATACAAAGGGTAAATTCACTATTATAGCCAGAAAAACAATAATTGGCATGAAGGTCAGAAAGAGCTCTGTTTCTGTATATCACTCATTGTTGAAATTATATAACCAAATAACGGTGACCTCTTTTAGTTATACAGACCAAATAACTCGTTCTACTTTCAAATCAGAACTCCTAAATTGGTGTTGAATGCATTTTGTCAAAATAATTGATTTATTATACATTTTCAATAATTACCATAATGTTTAACTTGACAATCATATTGTTTTGATTACTGAGGAATACCAGTATTGACCAATGTAATGGTTTATTACTTTCAGCCGTGTGTGTAGCAAAATAGATTGTACATCATCGCAATTATGATCTAAAAAATGATTTTTTTTATTAAACGTGACTTAGTTAAAAAAAAGCTATTCAACTATAGCGTAGGCTTAATGTATTCTGTATATGACTAAGATTAACTGGGGGCTTGTAACCTGGAGGTACCGGGTTTGAATTCCAGTCGGGTCGGATATTTGTCATCGTGGTTGTGATTATACAGTGCTCCAAACTGTTATAATGTCTGGGGTGTACAGTGCTGCCTATGGTACTACGAAATATAAAGAGCCCTTGACGTCTTTCAAAATAGGAGTAGGGCAAAGTCCCGGCTTCAGGCTTCTTTCTGTAGTGATATTGCCATGATTGTGCAAAATGCGACGTAATGCAATATTCATCAAACCAATTATGAAGATCTGAAAATAAAGATGTACGAAAATGAACGATATTTTATCATATTTTTGTAATATTATCGCCACGGTGAATTTCTTAATGATTTTCAATGTTTTTCAATATTCATTGAGTATTCTATATAATATAATGAAGCCACAAAGCTTATATATTCCTATAATTATGTATACACGTTGATTGTTTAGTACAAACTGTGTATCTTCCAGAATGTGAAATACTTAGAAGAAAAAAATTCTACAATTTTATTCTTAACCTAGTATGTATACTAGAAAACTCCCGAATATCGTACTGTTCTATAGACCATTTTAATGTTCTGTCAGCGTATTCATGTTTAACGATGAGTGTAGAGTTGTATGGATTGGAACATATGGATCATTGATTGTGAACATCGATGGAAATAACTCCGAAAGCTTACCGTACCCAATTTTATACATGAATATATGAACTTTCTGAATACATGTTATAAGCTTGCAGTGTAACGTTAGCAATTTCCGTTAATAATTCTGAAGTGTTACTGATCGTTAATTTATAACTCGTTATAAGATGTTAATCTTCTTTACCTTCTATATAGTGGAAATAGCCTACATAATTGTCAAATATCTTACTGACGTGTTGGCCTGGCGTGGACATGCTGCGCTGTGCTGTGGACATATTATGACAATGAAGTAAACGAGCTGGCCACGGTTTCACCAGCCCGACTTAAGTTAAAATGTTGTCTTAAATTTCAACACGTGATCACGTCCCAACCAATCAGTGAACTTAAGACTGACTTAAGCCTACTGACTTAAGTCCAATTAAAGTTGGTGAAGCCGGCCCCTGGTTAATATTGTATAAATCACAATATTATGTTGTGTTCTTTATGGCGAAACTCTCAGAATTGCATTGAAAACGTATCTGACTTCATCCAGCCAATTGTCTATATATCGGCCTATACGAGGGACGAGTTTTTCTGCATTAACCTAACGAACCCAGCATTGATTGTACATACATTCTATTTAAACAAAGACTAATGGACAATACATGAAGGCCAGCACGCCTGAAAGCATTTTACTTTTGAGTGCAGACGATCATTTCTATTCTGATCGTTCTTGGCTTTTTCCTCGAGTACACATTTAACCGCAATTAGTCTCTTCTCTCTTGGTCCATGTATCATTTTGAGAGATAATTCAGATAAAAAAACACGAGATAAAATTCCAACGCTGAATCAATGTTGGACAAACGTCTTCGACAGTTCTTTGTAACTTTACTAATCGTTGCACAAAAACAACTGCTCGACATTTACCCAATGTCGGACCTGTTAGGGCCAATTATGTGCGCCAGGTACAGAAATATCCGCAACAAGATATGTCCGCCAAAAAAAACGCAAAAAGAAATATCCGCCACAAATTTGTCTGCGAAAAGAAAACGGGAAAAGAAATGTCCGCCACTAGATATATCTGCGTAAAAAAAACAAAAACAAATGTCCGTCACAATATACGTCCGCAAAAACACAAAAAGAAATGGCCGCCATATCTTGTTCTTCCACTTGTTTTTATTATTCTGCGTAATAACGATATTTTATATGTGATTGTTACTTTAATTACTTTCATTTGTTGTTTCCAAGATAGGCTTTTATCAATTGTTACACCTAACTATGAGGACCGGCAAAAGCAAAACAATAATTAATAAACCATACAATCTACATGACCACCATCTCCAAAGAACTGATTCTGTTAAATACCTTGGGCGCTTACTCTCACCTGTGACCTTACATTCAATGCCCACATCAACAGTGTTACAGCGAAAGCTAACAGCATCCTTGGACTATTCAAACAAAGACGAATAGACAATACATGAAGGCCAGCACGCCTGAAAGCATTTTACTTTTGAGTGCAGATGATCATTTGTATTCTGATCGTTCTTGGCTTTTTTCTTCGAGTACGCATTTAACCCCAATTAGGCTCTCTTGTCTAGGTCCATGTATCATTTTGAGAGATAATTCAGATAGCATACCTCAATCAAAAAACACGAGATAAAATTCCAACGCTGAATCTATGTTGGACCAACGTCTTCGACATTGAGCCAGCGCGGAACCATGTTTTGTATTTGTTCTTTTCTAGTGTATGAAATAATGACCAATCATATAATCTGAGACAGGGGATTTTCACATTATTTCAATATAATCAATTCTAGTCAATATTTTCATGGTGCCATGGTTCTATTGAAATTTGAATAACGACAATTATTTCTGATGGTTTGTATAATCCCAATAGTGTATTAAAATTTTGTTATCTTTCATTATATTGCATTTTCACATTTTCTGAAAAGTGTGCGTGCAATTGATCTTGTGGCCACATGTCTCATTTATCTGATGAAAAATGGTAATGTTCACGCACGTTTAATGAATTCCAGATCATATGTGTGCGTTGCAAGAAAAACATTGAATTCGCTTGAAATCACCCAGTGTATAGGCCCACTCTTGTACAGGTTGCAGCCTTCTCCCAGCAAATACGAGACGGTTCAATGTTGAACCATACATTTTAAATGCATTCTTACTATAGCCTAGATTCTCCTACTACGCGTCTTCACATTGCGTCCAAAGAATGATTTTACAACATTTTAAGGGTTTATTATCTACACAAGTTATTACACAAGCAAATAAAAAACCGTGGCATAGAATAAACGTAATGTCTGGAATTTGGCAAGACATGCTATCGTTCCGCGCACACTTTTATTAGAGATAAATTAAACATTTGTACTTCTTTTTCATCGATGTTGTGAATTTTAGGGACAAAAGGTACAAAGTTTGCTCCAAGACGCGTTGCACTCCTCCAATAGGCGTGTGCTTGAATACCCAGTGTGATGGTTCGATTTGAAATGTCGCTATAATGTCAGAAGATCCCATAGAAACCAATTAATTTACTTTGCGACGTAATTAGCCTCTGGAGAAGCACATGTCTGAGATCCCGCGTGTTCACCGCGATGGGGACCATGACAGCCAATTTCAATTGCAATTTATTTTACAAATATCGCCGAGGTTGGCTTGGCAACACGTAATTCGTCTGTCATATTGCGATATCCCAAATCGGTATTGAATGCCACGTCGTCCTTCTGTGGTCATATCACCATAGAAGAGATACGTGAATAAATATGATTTGGAGGACACGCATCCATCATGCGGCAAACACAATGCAATGCTGACCAGTGAACACAAAATATCTGCATAACATTTGTACAATGTTGGACCAACGCTGGTCCGACGTTGTATAAATGTTATACAAATGTTTTGTCTTCACAGATACATCGGCTTCCGTTTGCCGAGTAGAATAATGTTCGTATTTCGTCAATTGAAAATGTAATTCAATTTATTTTTTCGAATATTTTTGCACATCTTGGCTTTGTAGCTTTGGACAGCATACACCACTTGTCCAAATAACATTATGAATTGTTTTGTCCACCATCTTAACTATATAATATAGCTGTCTTAATCATAGTGATCTCTGAGCTCTTTATATACATTAATAACTGGCAACAATCAGCAGTATGATTTACATGACACTAATAGCTATCAACAATCACAAGTGTGATCGATATAAAATCAATTACAGTCAACAAACACCAATTTGAATAATATAATATCAATAACATTTTGCAAACACCAATGTGAATTACCTAAGATCCATTACAGTCAACAAACACCAGTGTTATTTATGTCAACTTAAAAATTGTATTATAGTTACCAAGCACCAATGTATAATACACAAAATCAATTACAGTGAACAAACCCCAATGTGAAATTAATTACAATAAGCAAATACTACTGTGATTCACATAAAATCGATTAGAGTAAGCAAAACCAGTGTGATTTACATCAAATAAATTACAATCAATAATTACAATAAATTACAACACTAGTGTAATTTACATACAATTAAATACATTCAACAAACAATAGTGTGATTTACATAACATTAATTGTATTTAACAAACACTGGCGTGACATACATAAAATTAATTAAATTTTACAAACAGTGTGATTTACATCAAGGCAATTACAGTCAACAAACACAAATGTGAAATACATAAAGTCAATTATAGTGAGCAAACACCAATGTGAGTTACATCAAATCAATTACATTAAAAAAACACTAGCGTGACTTACATACAATAATTAATTACATTTTACAAACACTAGTATGATTTACATACAATTAATTACATTCAACAAACACTAGTGTGATTTACATACAATTAATTACATCCAGAAAACACTAGTGTGATTTACACACAATTAATTTTAAGCAGTATTTACCAATGTGATTTATTTATAATTAATTACAATCAGTCAACACCAGTATGATTGACATAATATTAATTAGTCAACAAGCACCAGTGTGATAAAATAACACATATCATGGGAATGGTGTGGTATTTGTTTATCATGAATTATTATAATATTATCGTCATCCTATTTAAATTTGCATAATTTTTGCTATATCATTATTATATATTTTTATATAATAATATTACTGTCTCTCACATAATTATCAGAATTGCATATAATAATGTGAAAAATAGATTTATTTAAAAAAAAGTTGTCATAGCATCTTATCTCTAAAGATTGTTGACAATAATATGTTTGCGAAAATATACAAAACTAACTACGAACGAAACGAATATTGAACCCAAATAAAAATATTACATGACATCTAAACGGTTTTCTAATAAAAGCCAAATCATACACTAGGTCCACTGGAGAAATGTGTTTCAGTGAATTTAATGTGTTAAATATACATCACTGTGAATCCAATACTGTCATAGTTCTTTGTGACTTTGCTAATCATTGCACAAAAACAACTTGAACCTAGTTAGTAATCATGGTAATGCTCGACATTCACCCAATGTCGGACCTGTTAGGGCCATGCAGTTATGTGCGCCGGTACAGAAATGTCCGCAAGAAGATATGTCCGCCAATAAAAACGCAAAAAGAAATATCCGCCACAAGAAATGTCCGCCACTAGATATATCTGCGTAAAAAAAGCAAAAAGAAATGTCCGCCACAATAATGTTTGTTTTTCCATTTATTGTGGACATATCTTGTGGTGGACATTTCTGCACCTGTCGGGCACAACAGCTGACCCTGGCAAACTAGCCGCCCGACTCCGGCTTTATTATTTGTTTAGCATTAGGCCAGGAAAGAATTGAATCAACTATATTGGGCAAGCTTCTGCAAGGCATATTAGCGTTATTATGCAGCGACGTCCATGCCGCTGTCTCACAATATCCCCGTTGCAAAACGGTATCATTTTGTATACTATCGATTATACATACTGCAAAAATTGCCCCAGAATTTATCTAAAATTGACCAGTACAAACGCATTTATCTATGCCAAAATTCAGATGCGCACTAGTGGCAATATGAATCAATTTGCAGGACGTATTTTCGTTGGTCTATTCTAGTTGTTCAATAATTTTAATCTGAACGATGGTTTTCACATAAATTTGACAATTTTCTCTGTCATTTTGCTGATCTGAGCTATCCTACATTATTACTGATATACACGACGTATGCTCAATTAGAATTGATGACGTGACGTTTGACGTGTATAGGAAACCCTACAGTATGTAGATGTAATGTTAGGCCATCGTCTTAGACACTGGCCCAACATTAAACCAACATAGGGTAGACATATCGTGTTTAGATGGACAAATTGTATGCTCAAAGCGTAGAATATACAATTACGATACGGAGCACGCTGCGTGTGCATGACCTAAATAATCATCGTAAGCCCAGCAAACACGAGATGTTCACCAAAGGTTGTTTCAATGTTGGGCCACCGTCTGCGACGCTGGCCCAGCATTGAAACAACCTTGAGTGAACGTGTCGTATTTGGGAGGATCATCAGATTATGCAGCCACATGTATGTATCCTTCGTCACCGTCCTTGTGATGTGTGCATTCATCCCGACTGCGACATTGCAGAACATACTGCAGGGTATATAGGTAAACAGCAGTAACTGCTGACTTGAAAAGTAAGCAGTTATTGCTGTTGGATTTGGCCTTAGCGATCATCTGTAGACATGATTGTACACACGCACACCATGTAGCAAGGTTCATTAACAGCTGAACTGCTGTAACATATTTGTTGCACAAGATTTGTGTCAATCCTAAATTTTAAATTGCCCCTTTATCTCTTTACAGCTTCAAATGTTTGAAAAATGTACGGCATTTTGTTTACTGTGGTTTCCTGTCTGACTTAGCCGTCAAGTTACAAGTGAATGACTATTATGGGATATTACAAAAAGACCCACGTCATTTATTTGAGTTGAGTTGTTAATATAGGTCAGTTTGCCCAATAATCCAGTTCAATCCTATAATTTGACCAATCAGACGATTGTCAAGCGTGTAGCATAGGGGTTTGTATCCTGGGGTATAGTGACTGATCAATCATGATATATTTTTCTCTATGGTCAGGACTAGCATGCATTAGCCCTATAACTGCCGAGTTATTTAATGGGAATTTTCATTCACTTGAAATTGTGTCTCGCTGACGCGATTCACAACTTCAAGTGAGTGAAAATGATTCAGATCAGGCAAAATTGAGGTGAACGATCTTAAAATCTTCCTGATTGGTGTCACGTTTTATCTTTAACATGTTTAAAAGTTGATATTTAATGTGACAATGAAAATGAAAAAAATACATAAATATAATCTTGACCGGTGGTTAAATAAAGATTATCAAGCTATTATTACGCTAGTATTAGCTTTCTGTAAGTAAAACTCCATCTTGACGTATCAGGTCTGACAGTCAGACCACTGGTCTGACCTTGACAACAGGCGTGCGTTGGATGTGTACGAACTGGAGGGGTGCGAACAACATGAATATTTATTCACCAGTTTAATGACTGCAGTGTGGATGATCACACTGAGGTCAACTTGTCTGGGTTGTCTGAGTTTGCCGGCGAGAAGGGGGGAGTCGTGTACTCATAGCACGTATGCGTGATATCAAGGAATCTACCCGTAGCAGATAACTTGATAGATGAAGATGATAAAACGCATGTCACTAATGTGATTTAAAAGCAATCCAAATTTAACCCTTGCAACGCTGAAATATTTTTGTATAAACAATGGCGACCAAAGGTTTTATTCAATTTGAAATCATGATAAGTGTCTTAGTTATCTCTTTCTACTTTATTTGAATACCTATGTTGTGAGTCATTATAAATATTTTGATTCTTTCAGTACGTGGACCGTCTTTGTACGTCACATGTGGACCGTCTTTTTACGTCTGAATGTGACGTACAAAGACGGTCCCCGCACTAAAAGGGTTAAAGACTATTCACGACTATATTCGTGTCAAGTTATTTTTTAAAGTGTTTGGTCGTAAAGTGTTTGGTCATATGGGTATTTTTACCTACTTAACTCTGTCGTGCTAACGACACACAACTTCACATGAGTAAAACATATAAGTAGGCCTATAAACCTCTGATATATAAAAATGAAATGAATCGGGCATTCGGCCCCTGTTGTGCACATACAGGCTAAATTGGGCCGGGAGAACCTTCTGAGGATGGTGAGATGAGTGAGATGACACTGCCCTTCAGACACAGGATTCGAAATTTAAACTCTGGGGGTCTGAGGCGGAGCACGCTAGCTCTCGGTCACGGAGGCTCCCCACAATATTGAGTTAACTCTGATATATAAAGGTAAATGTACAGATATGTCTGATATGAAGTCTAAAGACTTACCATCCGACTTTACATTTTACCTCTTGGTTAACATGAACGTCTCAACTCACATTGCCTATCAGATACTCATTTACACCTGAGCTAAGTGAAGCACGTGATGGTGAAGTGTCTTTCCCAAGGACACAACACCAAACCAATGTCCCAACATTCAGAGAGAAGAAACATGATATTTCTCTGAAAACCTGCTCTAAGCGGGGATTGAAGTTGCACGACACGCAGCGGATGCTGCAAAGCGCCACGGTCTAACCATTGTGTCACGTCCCTCTCTCTATATAATTAAAAAATGATTAATTGCTAATACCTAAATAATAATAAATAATAATTACTGTCGACTTTTTTTTCAAAACAAGTTAAATATCGTTTTTACTAGACTATCGTATACTGTTTCCGTTAATATGTGCGGGAGTAGGCTATACCTGCGTGCAGATGATATGCGTAATTGATTTGTCTAGATTATATCAACATGGCAATCTGCTATATACCACCAAGGAGATTCAATAGAGATTCCTTTATCGCACGGATTACCCAGTTTGCTGTGATTCATCAGTATTTCATATAGTGTATATGGTCTCACCACCCTAAATAAGCCGAAATCCAGGGAGGTGTCTACTAATGATGGAATCATCACACAAAATATTTTTAATGCGGCTGTTCCAACCTCTATTGAAACGAAATAAAATACAAAGAAGTAATAATTTTGTGAATATTTAATAAGCCCACGTTATCTTCTTTGTCAAGGATATCATATATAACTGTTTCATGATAACCTCGCAGGGATACAGTGGGTTAAAATGATGTGTGTCTGTTCTGTGAAAGAGAGCACGGATTATAGCCCAATTTTAACAGTATTGACTTTTTTACACTCTAGGGGGCGTAGCTCAAAATCTGTCTGGTAACCATACCCATAGCGGGCCTGTTTTCGAACAAGGACATCTCAAGCTTTATCCTGATATGTCACACTAAATATCTAATAGGGTGAAAAATGGTGAAATCGGCCTGCGGAATTGAGGCAGTTTACATGTGTTTCAATGGGACTGGCATTTGGGGTGGTGAGACCATCAGTAGACACAAGGGGTTTGCATGTTCTGGTCCTTTCTTGACATATTCCAGCTGCTTGATAAAAAATCTGCAGCTTGATATCTATATTTTATTGTGTTTTACTATCGCTGTAACAATCTAAGTGTAATAGTTTTGATTAAAAAGTATATAATTGGTGAATAAATGTGATAACCATGTCTAGAAAAGACCAGAAGAGGCCGTGTTTTGGTGATATAAGTCATAGATGAAATGCCTGGTTGGTAGTTTGATTGTCATATGGGCCCAAATAAAAATAAAAAATAGTGAATTTAAGTATGGATGCTACTAATAGCAGTCCATTCTAATATGTGTGGCATATTTCAACAACAATTTTCGAAATACAAGGTAACCATGACGACTTTGTGTGACGAAATAGAGGCGGGAATAGCCACTTCATTTAACTGTTTTATTTAATGCGACTTTCAAGGAAACCAGGCCGATTTTCATGATATCAATAATTATTCAAAGGGCTCCGAGGGCAACAGTTTTCAATATATTTGCCTAATTCAAAAACTATATTGTTCAGAACACCTTCAAGCATTATACCAGGCCGAAATAAAATAATCAAAGAAAATTATATCTCTACATATGGTCTCACCACCCTAAATAAGCCGAAATCCAGGGAGGTGTCTACTAATGATGGAATCATCACACAAAATATTTTTAATGCGGCTGTTCCAACCTCTATTGAAACGAAATAAAATACAAAGAAGTAATAATTTTGTGAATATTTAATAAGCCCACGTTATCTTCTTTGTCAAGGATATCATATATAACTGTTTCATGATAACCTCGCAGGGATACAGTGGGTTAAAATGATGTGTGTCTGTTCTGTGAAAGAGAGCACGGATTATAGCCCAATTTTAACAGTATTGACTTTTTTACACTCTAGGGGGCGTAGCTCAAAATCTGTCTGGTAACCATACCCATAGCGGGCCTGTTTTCGAACAAGGACATCTCAAGCTTTATCCTGATATGTCACACTAAATATCTAATAGGGTGAAAAATGGTGAAATCGGCCTGCGGAATTGAGGCAGTTTACATGTGTTTCAATGGGACTGGCATTTGGGGTGGTGAGACCATCAGTAGACACAAGGGGTTTGCATGTTCTGGTCCTTTCTTGACATATTCCAGCTGCTTGATAAAAAATCTGCAGCTTGATATCTATATTTTATTGAGTTTTACTATCGCTGTAACAATCTAAGAGTAATAGTTTTGATTAAAAAGTATATAATTGGTGAATAAATGTGATAACCATGTCTAGAAAAGACCAGAAGAGGCCGTGTTTTGGTGATATAAGTCATAGATGAAATGCCTGGTTGGTAGTTTGATTGTCATATGGGCCCATATAAAAATAAAAAAATAGTGAATTTAAGTATGGATGCTACTAATAGCAGTCCATTCTAATATGTGTGGCATATTTCAACAACAATTTTCGAAATACAAGGTAACCATGACGACTTTGTGTGACGAAATAGAGGCGGGAATAGCCACTTCATTTAACTGTTTTATTTAATGCGACTTTCAAGGAAACCAGGCCGATTTTCATGATATCAATAATTATTCAAAGGGCTCCGAGGGCAACAGTTTTCAATATATTTGCCTAATTCAAAAACTATATTGTTCAGAACACCTTCAAGCATTATACCAGGCCGAAATAAAATAATCAAAGAAAATTATATCTCTACATCAGTAGACACAAGGGGTTTGCATGTTCTGGTCCTTTCTTGACATATTCCAGCTGCTTGATAAAAAATCTGCAGCTTGATATCTATATTTTATTGAGTTTTACTATCGCTGTAACAATCTAAGTGTAATAGTTTTGATTAGAAAGTATATAATTGGTGAATAAATGTGATAACCATGTCTAGAAAAGACCAGAAGAGGCCGTGTTTTGGTGATATAAGTCATAGATGAAATGCCTGGTTGGTAGTTTGATTGTCATATGGGCCCAAATAAAAATAAAAAATAGTGAATTTAAGTATGGATGCTACTAATAGCAGTCCATTCTAATATGTGTGGCATATTTCAACAACAATTTTCGAAATACAAGGTAACCATGACGACTTTGTGTGACGAAATAGAGGCGGGAATAGCCACTTCATTTAACTGTTTTATTTAATGCGACTTTCAAGGAAACCAGGCCGATTTTCATGATATCAATAATTATTCAAAGGGCTCCGAGGGCAACAGTTTTCAATATATTTGCCTAATTCAAAAACTATATTGTTCAGAACACCTTCAAGCATTATACCAGGCCGAAATAAAATAATCAAAGAAAATTATATCTCTACATATGGTCTCACCACCCTAAATAAGCCGAAATCCAGGGAGGTGTCTACTAATGATGGAATCATCACACAAAATATTTTTAATGCGGCTGTTCCAACCTCTATTGAAACGAAATAAAATACAAAGAAGTAATAATTTTGTGAATATTTAATAAGCCCACGTTATCTTCTTTGTCAAGGATATCATATATAACTGTTTCATGATAACCTCGCAGGGATACAGTGGGTTAAAATGATGTGTGTCTGTTCTGTGAAAGAGAGCACGGATTATAGCCCAATTTTAACAGTATTGACTTTTTTACACTCTAGGGGGCGTAGCTCAAAATCTGTCTGGTAACCATACCCATAGCGGGCCTGTTTTCGAACAAGGACATCTCAAGCTTTATCCTGATATGTCACACTAAATATCTAATAGGGTGAAAAATGGTGAAATCGGCCTGCGGAATTGAGGCAGTTTACATGTGTTTCAATGGGACTGGCATTTGGGGTGGTGAGACCATCAGTAGACACAAGGGGTTTGCATGTTCTGGTCCTTTCTTGACATATTCCAGCTGCTTGATAAAAAATCTGCAGCTTGATATCTATATTTTATTGAGTTTTACTATCGCTGTAACAATCTAAGTGTAATAGTTTTGATTAGAAAGTATATAATTGGTGAATAAATGTGACAACCATGTCTAGAAAAGACCAGAAGAGGCCGTGTTTTGGTGATATAAGTCATAGATGAAATGCCTGGTTGGTAGTTTGATTGTCATATGGGCCCAAATAAAAATAAAAAATAGTGAATTTAAGTATGGATGCTACTAATAGCAGTCCATTCTAATATGTGTGGCATATTTCAACAACAATTTTCGAAATACAAGGTAACCATGACGACTTTGTGTGACGAAATAGAGGCGGGAATAGCCACTTCATTTAACTGTTTTATTTAATGCGACTTTCAAGGAAACCAGGCCGATTTTCATGATATCAATAATTATTCAAAGGGCTCCGAGGGCAACAGTTTTCAATATATTTGCCTAATTCAAAAACTATATTGTTCAGAACACCTTCAAGCATTATACCAGGCCGAAATAAAATAATCAAAGAAAATTATATCTCTACATATGGTCTCACCACCCTAAATAAGCCGAAATCCAGGGAGGTGTCTACTAATGATGGAATCATCACACAAAATATTTTTAATGCGGCTGTTCCAACCTCTATTGAAACGAAATAAAATACAAAGAAGTAATAATTTTGTGAATATTTAATAAGCCCACGTTATCTTCTTTGTCAAGGATATCATATATAACTGTTTCATGATAACCTCGCAGGGATACAGTGGGTTAAAATGATGTGTGTCTGTTCTGTGAAAGAGAGCACGGATTATAGCCCAATTTTAACAGTATTGACTTTTTTACACTCTAGGGGGCGTAGCTCAAAATCTGTCTGGTAACCATACCCATAGCGGGCCTGTTTTCGAACAAGGACATCTCAAGCTTTATCCTGATATGTCACACTAAATATCTAATAGGGTGAAAAATGGTAAAATCGGCCTGCGGAATTGAGGCAGTTTACATGTGTTTCAATGGGACTGGCATTTGGGGTGGTGAGACCATATATACAATATGCGGATCTGTATCCATCCATTTTGTCGCTGATACCTTCATTTATCCTGTAGTGTGCCAACGTTGTTAATAGTCTTCAGAGTAATTACTGCAGACCTACGTCAAAAAATGAAATAAAATGAATCGGGCTTTAGGCCACCTTTGTGCACATATAGGCTAAACTGCGCCAGGAGAACCTCCTGAGGATGGGGAGATGATTGAGATGACACTGTCCTCCAGACACAGGATTCGAAATTCCAACCCCGGACTCTGGCGTGAAAGGCAGCGGTGCTAACCACTACCCTAGGGCCCCCGCCCACCTACGTCAAAAGCCTTCGGCATTACCAGAAGCCAACCCTGATGAACTCTGCTGGTTCACAGCCTCGCCATACCCTCGCCATAAACCTCAGACGAAAAAAATATTTTTAAATAAGATTACCCGGCGAACACAAGGCATTCGCGTGCCATTTGTGTAGTGTTGGGCCAACGTCGAAGACGTTGGGCCGACATTGTACAGATTTTGTGCAGAGGTTTTGTGTTTGCTGGGTGAACTATAATTATCTTTCTCTCTGTACCAATAATGGTCACCAAAATAATTATTGTTTTTTTATGAAATTAATGTGTTTTACCAAATGTATTGTATTCACTGAATAACGTACAATTATCATGATTATAGTATGCTCTTATCTGTTTTAATAATTTGTAATAACTTGTATAATTTTATATGTTTTAAATAATTTATGATGCAATTATGTGATATATTACCAAAAACTAGGAATGTTTGTAACATGTCTCTCATAACTAAATTTGAGTGGCCAATGTTTTATATGTTATATTAATGTAATGTTCATGTATATTTGGTGAGCCAAAAATAAAATACTACCACTACTACTACTACTACTATCCAACCAGAAAACACGAGACATGGATCCATTGTTGGTTCCATGTTGAGCCAACGTCGTAGACGGTGGATCAACATTGAACCAACAATGGTTCAATGTCCCGTGTTTGCTGGGAAGTACCAAGAACCAGTGTGATGAAGAAGAAACACGTAACCCTTGCATCGCTGAAATATTTTGTATAAACCATGGAGACCAAAGTTGTTTTTTCAATTTGAAATCATCATAAATGTCTTAGTTAGTTCCGTCCGCTTCATTTGAATACCTATGTTATGGGTCTACATCCATTACATATGCATTTGCTCTTTCAGCGCGGGGACTGTCTTTACAGTCATATGAGTGGCGTTTATTTTACCGTTAGCATGTCCATTCTCCAAGCACAAACGATGCTTTCAATCAATGATGTACCGATGGTGTACCAATGGTTCAGAGGTTGCCTCACTATCTGAACACCGATATTGTGTCTTCTGGTTCACCGACAGCAAATAAACTGCAAAATTGACGTGGGAATATCAGAATGCATTTTCAGCATTTTTGCAACATCACATAAAAATAACACCACAATGCAGTTTGAGTGGATCACAGTGAATGCATGAATACATAAATGAGTAAAAAATATAATCAAATCTAAATGATTGTTTATTTGAACGTAAAATACCCGTGGAACATTGGAAGGTTGTATTCTCATTTGTCAATGATGCAGGGGCCTAATTCAATTCATACAGTATTCTGTAAGCAATGAAATTATACTGAAGTCCATAAACCAACAAACGAGATTACTTATAAGAACATCTAAAGGTTTGTGAAATCGTGTCCTGGGTATTAAAGAACTTGAATCGCCGGGTTGAAACATCAGGTTGCATAGTAAATGTTCGAATCTAAAAAATAGTTGTATCGATGTGCCATTGGCATAAGACTGTCAGCTTGTAGTATATGTAAATCAATCCGTCGTCTTTGCATAATGTATAAAGTTCGTATGTGCAATGGATGCCTCATGATTTTGAAAGCCAATTACATAGAAAAAACATTGAGAAACTGTCAGTAATGTGAGAAAGGTTGTCTTCTTGACCATTAGTCATGGTGTGCGAGTTGTTCTGATGTTGGATTTATTATGGTTCAACGTCATTACGTTAGGCCATCATTCAACCAGCTCAGGGCTAGTGATTCTGAAGACAAAACCTCGTGAAAACTAACGTGACAAGTGCCCAGATATGCCAGCGTGCATGGGCAACATGCAGTAACTGCTCACTTTTCAAGTAAGCAGTTACTGCTGTTTGCCTTTGTACGCCATGTAGGAGTAGGCGTCTCTGGTGGGGTCGTTTACACGCCTCCGTTCATCTGTCCATGTACTGAGTGGGTTGCCATTATCTGTCTAGCTCTTCACATTTGGAGCCGGAAGCCAACTGTATTGAAGGGTATCGCTTGTGTCCTTTAATCATTTCTCTATGATAAATCAACATCCTTACACCACAAGTCTACGATTCTTCTCTTCAAAGCCAAAAGGCAGTATCTGCTTACTTTTAAAGTGAGTAGATATTGCTTTTTGGCTTTGTACGGCAGAATTATGATCTGCATTAGCCCAGTTACCAGCAGTTAGATGTGCACTTGACTGCGGGAGCCCAGATGCAGGGCTTAAATCTCTGGCATTCAATTCAAAGAAA
Source organism: Flabesymbios commensalis (assembly GCA_964017125.1). NCBI lineage: Eukaryota > Metazoa > Annelida > Polychaeta > Terebellida > Flabelligeridae > Flabesymbios > Flabesymbios commensalis. Next base: position 52,831,183 of record OZ024905.1, read on the forward strand.
AAAAATGTTTTTTTCCTGCTCACTCGTAAACATTCAGTATTGTGGGGAGCCTCTGTGACCGGGAGGTAGCGTGCTCGGCCTCAGACCGCCAGGGCTCGAATTTCAAATCCTGTGTATGGAGGGCATTGATTGATTGATTGATTGATTGATTGATTGATTGATTGATTGATTGATTGATTGATTGATTGATTGATTGATTGATTGATTGATTGATTGATTGATTGATTGATTTATTGATTGATTGATTGATTGATTGATTGATTGATTGATTGATTGATTGATTGATCAATAGATCAATTAAATAATTGATTAATCGATGATTGATTGATTGATTGATTGATTGATTGATTGATTGATTGATTGATTGATTGATTGATTGATTGATTGATTGATTGATTGATTGATTGATTGATTGATTGATTGATTGATTAAATTAATTGATTGATTGATTAATTGATTGATTGATTGCTTGATTGATTAATTGATTGATTGATTGATTGATTGCTTGATTGATTGATTGATTGATTGATTGATTGATTGATTGATTGATTGATTGATTGATTGATTGATTGATTGATTGATTGATTGATTGATTGATTGATTGATTGATTGATTGATTGATTGATTGATTGATTGATTGATCGATTGATTGATTGATTGATTGATTGATTGATTGATTGATTGAGTGATTGAGTGATTGAGTGATTGATCGAGTGTTTGATTGATCGAGTGATTGATTCAGCCATTGGGTCGCCGTCATTCCGCATGTGAGGTCTCTACATCAACACTATTTTGATTTTGAGCTTACAAACCTATACACAGCTTTTGATGCAGCTAATTCTATTCTGGAGAAGGCTGCGTTAGTCAGCACAGCAAACTGAGCCTACGTGATTTGAATTGCCGTGTGCTGCACATCTGTCATCGACTCAGGTGATGCATTGGCTTGTGAAACCCAGAAAGCAATACTTTTTTGTCTGTCGTTTTTATGTGCAACTATGTATAGATTAAAGTCCGAGGACCTATACTGCCGGCTACGGCTAAGAATGGAGAGCCCCGAGATTTTAACTGATTTAAAACAAATCCGACCATAATGAGGAGCCCTCATAATCAACAGCTCGGTAGCACATGACTGATTATAATACCATAGGCCTATACGATGATAATTGGTCTGTACTTGATCAACAATAATTCTCCATTCTCGCCTTAGAATGTAGTGATTAGACAAAGAAAATAATGTAGTGGTGTGTTTTAAATAATGTGAGTGAGCAACATTTTATGTTATGTCAGGCAGATTGGTGCGTGAATTTGGTTTAGATTGCTTTAGAATGCGTTTGCCTATATATATAACATCACTTAATCCGATTATATGGTAATTAGTCAAAACGGTTGCAGGAAATTAACTGCACATGATGATGTTTTATCACATAGAAACCTCTATCATAAAGCAATAGAAGTATCTAAATTCACATTTTTATTAGTATTATTTTGCTGAACATTGAATATTGCTAGATATAATTCTATGGGGCGTGGTCGGTTGTGAGTCAATTTTTGTTCAGCGTATAACATTAGATCTCAATCTCTAAATTCAGAACCACTTCTAATTTGTGATTGAAATTTTTAATATGAAATCATAAAAAATGACTTGCCTAATATTGCAGGCATATCTGGGCATGTTTTATTAAAAAAACAGCTGACGAGCAATGTAGTCTGATCTCTTACTGCGACTTACCGATGCTATTTGTTTACCATGTTAAATAAACTGCATTTGATCATTAGGGGGCTGTAAGATCAGACACCTTGTAATTATTCTGTATGATGGAGGATATGACTTCACGACCTCTCATGACAGCGGTGTCCCGGCATAAAAGACATCCTCGTGGTTACAGACAGAAACTCTCCCCAGGGGATGCAACTTCACAGTATCCCACGTTACGTTGAACCAATGTTGGCTTAATGCTGGACCAGCGTCGTAGACGCTGGACCAACATTAAACCAGCATTGGGTCTTGCGTTCGGTGGGGATGTAAAATGGCGGCAGTTATGCTCCGGGGGTCGGGGGGGCAAAGGTGATCTTTCTCGTTTTCTCGCCAGGCCAGTGCCTGAGCCCCGTGGCGATCGCATCAGGTGCGATGTGACCTGGTGCTGTCACCCCCAGAACACGAGAAGAGTGTCTTTCTCATTCCTGATTTTATACCATTCTCACTGGCTCTGAGACATTACTCGCGTCAACGATCATTATCTCGGAGAGGATGACACTTTATTATTTATATCTTCCGAAGGAATTGCAACCCGAGACATAGTGTTTTGATTATCACAGTGAAACCCTGCACCACACAAGCGAATTGTGTGACACAGGCCATAATGACATCGCACGCTATGACATGTAACTGTCAAGGGTAAATCCGCCTCGGGCGAGATGTGGTGGCCAAACTGTTTCCATTTAATGACAAATCGCTGCCAATGCTGATATTTTCGACGTTTGTAAAGTTTCTCACATAGACCGATATCAATATTTTCGTTGAAAAATATTTGCTCTAAAGATAAAGATCCATCGTTTATTTTTATGACAGAAATCCAATATACTTTAACCTGCAGACACGACTTCAAACGCTACTGATATGTATTATTAAAGGGGATGGCTATATGGGGGTATATGGCTCCCACCGTTTGGGCTTGTACAATTATAATTATCTTCCCTAAAATTATTTGCTGTGATATAATGGAGACATGTTTCATTTTGTGTAGTGTGTTTCTATCATACCATACAACGATAAAACTATGAACTCTATATTTTCCTAGAACCTGCTCAAGAAAGCTGATTCTTGTCAAGAAAATAATCCACATTTCTCGAAACACGACTAGCTTAGAAATATTTTTTCAGGCAGAAATAGACTTAATATGTCAATCATCAAGCGACGTAAGCCTATTCTAAAGAAACTGTACATGTCACCTAGTATAGGTTTAAATGCCGGCATCAAGAGTGTGTCGATTAAAATAAGTGCATGGACCAATAATTATGTTGTTACGCATATTCCCAGCAAACACATATAATTGTATCACATTTATGCAACGTCGGCCGAATGTCTTCGACGCTGGTCCAACATTGTATAAATATTATTCAAATGTTTTGTGTTTATCGGGTTTGTATTTTAAAAGCATATACTATTAAGGGTTTTTTTACCTTTGAAAAAAATCAACAGAGTCTATAATTATTGAAGTTTAGTGTTACAGTTGAACATTTATGTTTTTTTCATTTTAGACTGTTTTAACAATGAGCCAAAATATTATCTCGTACTGAATTTGGTTTTCTGTTTTATTGTTGCAGACTATCTGGAGTGTCAGAGCCATTCACCAAGATGTGTGTCATCCACAGATGCCCTGAATTCACGTTTTGTCTGCCCTGACAAAGGGCGCTTCCCTGTCCCAGGAAGGGACACCAGCCTCTTTCTGAAATGCCCCAGGGCCGGCTACTACGCATGTGACTGCGCATGCGTACAGGGGAAGTACTTTGATGATTTGACTGGGAATTGTCGTAGGCCTAATTTGAGGCATCCTTCCAGAAAGGAGGAATGGTTGTCTGGCAGCTCAACTGCAAAAACGTTATTTTCAAAAGAAACGCACAGATATTCTGTAGACAGTGAACCAATAGGTGTCAATAATCCAAATGTAGATCGTGTGTCGCTATCTATATTGGACGAAGATAGCATTGACAACAAGCACATTATAATTCATCCGCTGGAAGACATTCACGTGCCCGCCGCCAAAGCCACGCCAGCGCCACCAGACGACCCAGGTGGAGACTGGGATGGCACATCCGGTGTGAAAAACACGGGGCAGTTTGAGGACGCTGTGAATGTTTCGGCAACTGCCCGGCAGGTGGAGGACAAGCATGGCGACACAAAGCTCCACTATCACACGGTAGTTTTGCGGGATAATTCGGCGTTCCCTGCCTGGGCTATAGCCCTCACTGTGCTCTGTCTCGTCATCCTCATGGTCCTAGTCATCATGATAGCATACTGAACACTACAGACATTTACCCAAACTAGGGTCAACGCAACTATACCACGTTGACCATGGTATCAGCAAACGTCTAGCTTTTTGCTGGCAATATCTAGAAATACCATAATTAGGTTTTGTAACATCATGATCGTATAGTGGAATGTTTTAATCTACAGGTATTGAGCAGTAAACCTTTCAGCTCGGGGACTGTATTTATACGTCATAATCTGACGTCTGTAGACGTCAGATTCTGACGTATAAAGACGGTCCCCGCACGGAAAGACTTAAAATATTTCTAATGGCCGTAGACCCATAACATAGGTATGCAAATAAAGCGGAAACAGTTATTTATGATAATATGAAATTGAAAAAAAACACTTTGATTTCATAGTTTATACAAAGATATTTCAGCGTTGTACGTGTTTAGCATGTTTAGAGGGGGCGGCTCTGTTGTGGTGTTTAGTGAGTTTGGGGTTCGTTCACCACTCTTGGTATGCATATTTAGGCTCGAATATTTGTTCTTCTCCGTCCTGGTACGGTCCATTCGTAGATATTGAAAATCACGCGGAGCCTCTCTGACCGGGAGGTAGTATGTTCAAATCTTGAAGACAGTGTCATCTGACGCACCATGCTACGGAGATCCCCCCAGTTCAAATTAGTCTGGGGTTTTTTCACAGCATTCATCTGACTATGCGTGTACGAGTGCCATTTTTATAACAAGGGGTTGCTTATGAAAAATATACCATTCGCACATACATCATTAGAATTTTATAGCCGTCCAAAAGTAATGCTAGCCGATGTATTGTTTTTCTAGGTCCAACAGTTTATAATATTGATGTTTACCCCGCACGCGTATCTGTACAAACAAGTGTAAACTTTATGTTCGTGTAAGGTGTATTATTGTCATTGTACACAACGTAAATCATGTTATAACATGAATTTAGGGGGCGGACCAGCTAATACATATGGGAGTGGCCATGATTTCTTGAAAACACTATTGCCTTCCTCATTTGAAAATAAATGTTTATGTGATTTATGTCTGCGAAAAAAAATGTTCCGGGGATATCATATGGTCTGTTGGACATATTACTGCGACGATTATAATCAGAATGGATAAAGAAAGCCTAATTACCACCCAATGAGAAGTCAATTACATTGAGAGTTGATTTTTTTCAAACTCTACCAAATTAAAACCTCATTATATAATAACGTAGACTTATGAATACACAATGATATTTAATATGACTAATTATGCTTGATTTGACTGAATGATACTGCTGATCTCAATGCTGGCATATCCAGCTTTTATACTATAATAATTGAATGTTATCTTACGCACTGTGTTGAGGGCATTGAAGTAACACTGATATGTATGTTATGTAGTGTGTTAGTTAGGATGAAAATAATGCACTGTTTGTCACCCTATTTGTGGATGTATAAATCGTTGCAAATAAAATAACACACATAAATATCATGTTTACGATATAGTTTATTGTAATTATCCTTTTGGAATGACTGGATAATTACAATCGTGGTCATCCCATTGTTACTTTGAGCTTACCAGGAACATAATTATCCTTTTAAAAGCCACAGTTTTTTGCAGGTATTTCAGAAATTGTGTTCACACAGAGCGCATGATCTGATATCATTCAATTCAATATGTACATATTAAACATGATCGACTATAATAGAAAAATAGCAAATTACACATTAAGTTGTAGGACATGTGTCATCGAATGGGTACATATATTTTTTAAGGTACCAGTTGAAAAAAAACAGCAGTGTATTTATGGTAGTAACGAAGGTCAAATATCACACGAGTGAGTAGAGGCTGTTATCAGATTATAACCTTAGTTGTCAATAGGCACAATCTCTCTCTTGATACAAAAAGAAATGTATGTGAATACTCGCCAAATATAATTATGAAAAATATTGTGAAAAGGTGTCGTACATATGTGTTTCACATATAGTTCAACATTTTCAATGTTTTTGCACAGAAAATATAACAGAGGAGGACATTTAATACTATAATTAATATAATATTGTATTTATTTACTCGGTCTATTATTGTATGTTGCTGCAGCTACATGTATACTCCCATTAAAACTGATGCACGTGAAACTAGCACATAATCTGTCTCAGAATGCTGCTGATGCAAAAGGTACATATTCCTATCTTGAAAGTTATCTTGAAAGTTAGTCAACTACCAGTAACGTCGTTGTCCGCAGCTGACAAACAATACCAAGCATCCCATCCCATATTTCTCTACACGTGACCCATGTAAAACTACAATAATAATAATAAAGTCATTCTATCATCTTTACCAGCAAACTACATGGTATTTTCACAGTGGTGTGAATATTAGAAATATATGTTTTCATACCTCAACATGTTCATCTTGCCATGTTATTTGAGAAAAATAAAATGTGAAATAATGTGAAATGTGAATTTGTATATATTTTTTCAATACATCGCTGTATTATGAAGAAAATGAAATATTACTAAAATTGATATCCGTATATATATATAATTATATTAAGCTTTTTTGTCTGGAAAACTTGCGATGTGCAGAGCTGTTGGAATCACTTGACTCTCCTGGGCTGGTTTCATACAAATGACAGTAAAGACTAGAAGATATGTTATGTTATATATACAATTATCTACATTTCATCAATGAATGCGCTATTTGTCTAGTCAAGCGGCTCAAAATGTCGTCGTAACCCCAGAAATAATTGCTACAGAAAGTATCATAAAGATTCATACAACTGCGAAATGGGCATGCGTGGGACGGTAAGGTGTAGGTCTACATTAGCCTATAGAGTACACTTTGACGGCATTAGTAAGAAGAAGAAGAAGAAGAAAAATGTTTATTTGACAAATGACACTGAAAAAATTCAAATTAAATATCATGTCAGGATGACTACCATTAAGACTCAAAGAGTCGCTGGCATGGAAGCCAAAATTATCATACAAAATATTATGCAGCTTGTCAGATTAAATTTAAAAGGGACTGTGCAAATAAAAAAGTGTGGATAAATATGGGATAGGATTTTAACTCAAAACATAAATTTATCAAATTTCAATAATCTCCACCCAGCTGAAACTGTCAGTCGCGTCAGCGAGACACAGCCACAAAATAGGCAAAAATTACAAAATAAATAACATTGTGGCCAAAAGGAAAATATATATATAAATTTATATATATATATATATATATATATATATATATATATATATATATATATATATATATATATACATACACACATACATATTCAGTGCATTAGGTAGGTGTTGTCAAATTACACACATAACAATTATGAATAAGACAAATGTCACAAGATTTCTCTATTAGATAGTGTTTAGTATATTGTCCAAAACCTTTTAAACTATGAGTGAGTACCTAAAATTGATAAATGTGTGGTATTTAATAAATGTGGCATTTGGTTTCTGATACAATTACGAGCAAACTCATGTTTAAAATGGGCATTCCTCAGTTTGTTTTCCCCCCTTGTGTTTTTAATCATAAATGTCAGAGTTTAGAGCAAGATTAAAGTCATAAAAATTATCAGGAAGAATGTTGTTTATTAATTTAAAATAAAATTTTAGTTGTTGATGAAGATGTATATCATTTACTTTCAAAATATTGCATTTTTTAAAGATAGGATCTGAGTGTGTTTAAAAACTACCTTTAACAATAATTCGAATTGCTTTTTTTTGAAGTTTTAAAATCCGATTTTAATCATGACCCCATGCTAATATGCAATAATTAATATGTGGAAGAATGAGAGAATTGTAAATGGTCAATAGTGTTTTTTGTGGTATTAAGTGTTTAAGTTTATTAATCACACCTATTGTCTGCGATATTTTATTTCCTATTTTATTAACATGTGAATTCCATTTAAGGTGTTTATTTATAATTAGTCCCAGATAATTAAATTCATCCACACATTCGATTAATGTTTTGTTTATTTTTAATTTTGGAATTGTTACACGTTTCTGTGGTTGATAAAAGAGCATGAACTTTGATTTTAGTTTATTTAAGGACAGCTTGTTAACTAATAACCAGTAACTTATTTTTTCTAATTCATCATTTAATATATTAATATTTAGCCCAGAATCATGTTTAGCATAAAAATCATTTAAATTTGCGATAAGGGTTGTGTCATCAGCATAGACTATGCATTTGAATAAACGACTTGCGTTGGGGAGATCATTCATATAGATGATAAACAGCAAGGACCCTAATATTGACCCTTGTGGAACCCCTGTGGATATATTTATATAAGAAGATCTTTTTTTCACACACTGTTTTCTGTTTGATAAATAATGTTTTATCAGGTTAATAGACGTTCCTCTAAAACCGTAAAACTTAAGTTTGTCCAATAAAATAGAGTGATTTAGTGTATCAAACGCTTTTGACATATCCAGGTAGACAGCAAAAGGTGTATTTCCATTATCCATATGATTTACAATAGTATCAACAACATTTAGAGCAGCGAATTCAGTTGAGTGATATTTACGAAATCCATATTGTTTATCATAAAAAAGGTCATTTAGGTTAAAGTAAGCATTCATTTGATTAAAAATGACACGTTCAAATATTTTAGAAATTGCTGGTAAGAGAGATATAGGCCTATAATTCTCGATTAGAGTAGGGTCTCCCTTTTTAAAAAGAGGAATGACTTTAGCTATTTTCAATTTGTCAGGGAAAATACCAGTGTGAAGTGATTGATTTATTATTGTTGTTAATGGTTTTAATAAATCAGATTTAACCAATTTAATCAGAATTGTTGATAACTCATCAACACCTGAACTATTTTTAGAATTAATGTTATCAATTAGTTTTGACACAGTATCTTCGTCTACATTTTGAAATGAAAAAAAAGTAGAAACTGGATCATTTAAATAATTCATGTGCGAATTGTCAGGTACATCTTTGAGACCTGATGCCAGTGTACTGCCAATGTTTGCAAAGTATGTATAGTTTCTTTATCTTTAATTAAGCAGTTATTTATTTTCATTTCATTTTAGTATCAGCGACTGAACTGATTACAAGATACTACTCCAACGAGAAATTGGCCCAATGTTGTTTTAATGCTAGACCAACGTCTGCGACGTTGGCCGACATTAAACCAACATTTGGTGAGTGTGCCGTGTTGGCTGGGAAAGCTCTCACTGTCAATATGCTGTGAGTCAACTGTTTCCAGACCCCCGTGGTAACACAACCGTTTGTCTCAACACATTGGTGAATTATTTCCTCATAGATGTCGCTGAAGTATGTAGAGTTTATATGATTAGGGAACTTTCTCTTAATGCGGCGATGTGTATGAGTCGCATATAGTATAATTATCTTGGCTGATAACTGTGGATGTGGGGTGATATGTCATTGTAGAATGTCCAGTGGCCACTGTTGCATTCTGGGGACACCCTTGTCCAGTGTATTTTGACAGTTGACTATACTTGTTTTAAACTTTGGTTTAAATGCCACTATTTTTAATAAAGAAAAGTAGGAACAAGTGTATACCTCTTTTTGGTGCGATTTTAACTGGAGAATCCATTTATGACATTATTTTCAAGATTGAAGATCATCTTCAAGGTCAAAAGGTAAATTGTAAAAGCAAAAATGTAAAAATAAGGTTTTTATCAAATGCAAAAAAAAAATGCAATACTTTTTTTAGGTGTGATTTTGAATGTAAAATCAATTTCTGAAACCATTTTGATGATTAAAGGTCATCTTCAAGGTCAAAACATCAATTTCAGGGTTCAATGACTGAGAATATGATTTTTAATAAGTAAAGCTGAGAACAAGTGTTATATACCTCATTTTCTGTATAAAGAGGTGTAACCGGCATAACCTAACTTACTAGTGGGGGATTAGATGTAATTCTGCAAGATTGTCTCAAGTGAGTTCGTGTAGGATTTCGAGTCTTTGTGTGTTTTATACAATACAATCGTGTTAAGGTCAGTTGGAGGTCTTTTAAAAATGGCCGCCATATTAGTGGGAGATGACACAATCATGGTCATTATTGAATAGACATTAACATATCTAAGGCCCCGATTGTCTAATTTTAAATGTTTTTCTTCGTAAAAATTGACTTTAAATGATGTGTAATCGCTTTCTACTTATTTTGAAATAGAACAATGACAATGTTATGTTACACGGGTCAAGGTCATAGCAATTTAAAACCAAAAAATAGCTAAAATATGACTTTTGATAATTTATTTTTTTATTGTTTACGGTGGTAAAATGTCGAGGTCATGTTGCACAGGCTACGGTCATGGCCATTTAATAATACAAATTAGCCAAAATATTGGCCACGTGTATTTTTGCGTGTAATTATTTAGGTCTGTTGATTGATTAGTTGATTTATTGTTATTGTTAATGCAACATATCAAGGTAAAATGGTTGTGATTGACTGATTGTTATTGCTGAGGAATAATACAATATCAAGTTCGTATTGTGAAGATAAAGGTGATGGCCACTTAAGTCAAAATATATCCCAGATGCATATGTTTTGTTTAATTAGTTTTTATAATTTATTTATGTAACATGGCACTGACTCGAACAGTTTCAAATTGGTTGCATATCCACAATATTCATAATATAACACGTCTAATGATAACTTAGCAGTGAATAAATTAGTAAGCCAGATGTTCTAATTGCTTGACAGCTTATCGGAAAAAAAGCCAGACATTATACACCACCAATTCACGTCACATACCTAATTGCTGATCATATGTTGGGCCAACAATTTCTGTGCAAACAATCGTCTACCATATGCCGCCGGAGATGAGGATTCATGATGCAGATCAACTTAATCCCCACCGCCAGGCACAATTATTTTAACACCAATAATGTCACGCGCCGTAATATTTTTACTTTTAGGTACACAAATAAGGAGCATTTTTGCAGAATGCAATCACTCACTCTAGTAACTGTTATTATCCTGGTACCAGTCACAGTACTAGAAATAAATCTAGAGTATATTGTGGCCTTCCAGTGGAAGGCTTCCATACTTCTTCTCGCGGGAGATAACACCGAGGATTGTACACGGCCATAACTTTTTATAAAACATTGAAAAGAAGTTCAGGCGTCTTAGTTCTTTATAGATACCCAATATTCACCATCGACCCTTTATCCACAAAACAAGGTACATGTTGATACCAAAACGTATCGTCAAATAAATTGATCAAGAAACTATAATGACCGAGCGATCCAAGTACCGGTACAGGCCTGACAGTTGATCAAGTCTCTCCAAACAGATACATAGGACTAGTATTGGTCTATAAGAATAAAATATGTTCCCCTTCTAGATAAAAGTACCAAATTTAACACATAGTAAGGTTTTAGCCTAATAAGGATCATTCACCAAAACCGTTTGAATAGAACAGGAACATTTATGTCGAATGAATTCTAATAAGAAGACAACGACTATACAAAAGCAAATGTTAAGAATTCATTATGCCAAGATAAAACTAGCTATTCGACCATGTATTTATTAAATACATGGTCGATTAAACACATTAAACATTCCTAAGACTATACATTTATTAGTCAGTCAGAATTAGGAAGTCACCCTAACTCTAATTTTAAATACTTTCTCTGCAGTGAAGACAGAAAAAATATCTATTAAATCCCCAGAAATGCGCAGTTCCCTGTAAACCTTTTTCCCACAAATAAGGTGACACGAGGTATCAAAAACATCTGGAAGCTTCACCCAAGAAGGATTCATCTACCTTCGACGTCTTCTTGGTTCATGTGGATGATTTTTTTTAAGTTTTTGTTAAGAAGACTGATTGTACGTAACATACACACTTTGTAAATTGTCACAGCACATACTCTGTTTGCTAGATAAATCAAGTTGGTCACCAAGCAGCCAACTTGACCTTTTCATTTCCGAATATGTTGGGTAAGGCCTACATAATGATAACAGCGACAAAACAAATCGGATATTGTGGAAGTACATGTATTACAAGTTATAATATTCACCCACTTGAAGTTGTGGGTCGCGGTAGCGAGACACAAATTAAGTGTTGTGCACATAGACAATATTGTAAGTTTCGTTGTTTGTTCCCCTTGACAAACAGTTATTCAATTATTAACTTGTGGCATAATGTCACAGGACTCACAAATACGTCAAAATCGCATGTGTGGATTCTGATATCCATAATTATATAGATAAAGTCTGACAATGGCGTTCTTCAGTGTCCAACATGTTCATGTCATCTATTGAGGGCGTGGAATTTTAACACAAAATTTTTTCGATTGGTAATTTGGTGCTACACTCAGTACATTACCTCAGTTGACACAACTTGGTGGCTAAAGACTTAGATAAATGTTTTGAATGGTTGTCAAATTCAAATGTAACTTTAAATGTTTTTTTAGCTGATGCATTTTGTTTCAATGGTACATTTCTTTCATCTCTAGATTATACAAGTACATTATGTACAGTCAGTAAATGTCCCATTACTAGACTAGATAAAATAACACCAAGATATTTGAATGATTAGTTTATATTTCTATTCCGTCATTGTAAAACTGAGGTTGTCGTTAGGTCTACCGCTCCGCCGTCTAAAAACCATTACTTTTACATGAGAACCCAATATGGAAAAAAACACGTGGATCACGTTTCAAACACAATTTCGAAAGTAATCGGTTTGATAATTAAATTAAAACAATATATTCCATTCAAATTTTTTCTAAAACTATTGTACAATAGTCTTATTCTTCCACACTTACACTACGGGGTCACGCTATGGATATAATAATTTAGATAAGAGAGAATCAAAAAAGACTAATAATTACAAAATGTAATAGTACTCACCATGCGAACAGTCAGTGAACCGCTTTTCAAAATTGTAGAATATTACAAATTTGGTACATCCACACATTACAACAATTCAAATGTATGTACAATTTAATACACTATAATTTACCGTATATTGTCCCTAATATACAATGAAGTTAGTTATACTACTACTGAAGCTCATTTTAATGATAACTAAATAACTCATTTTAGATTGTCTGTTTGTCTGTATTATCTTTGATTATTCATGCAGATTGAAGATAACACTCACTGGGTTTGTGGTTCCACATAACAAGAATTGACGAGCCATATATGCATATTAAACATTAGTTATTAAACTTAAGGCATACAATTGTGTTCTATATATTACTATAAAATTGGCTACACAACGTTCTTGTATAATGGCAAGTGGCAATTAGTAATTTGGGTCACTATTATTTTATATGGGATATTGATTCCTTTTAAAGATGAATGAGTCGTCTCTGGTGGTGTTTTTTTATTCGGCAAACACCTCCTAATCAACTCAACAGACCTATAGACGGCACTAGATCATTTATTGTGATATTCAGGATGTCTCACAGAAAACATTTGTTTAACATTTACTAAGTTGTATTAATGTTATTGAAATGTTTTGTGTTTGCTGGGCTCACACACTATCGGGGCAGTTGCATTATGAACGGTTTTCACAAACAATATATAGTTTTTGTTTGTCGAAGTTCTATTTATTTTTATCTTATACCTAGATATAACTATTTTCTGTTGATGTACCATTTAATTGATAAAGAATAGTGTAAAAAATCTTACACCCAAATCAAGTTTTGACCTCACTTACATGTATCATCAACATAATATTCCTCTGGGCCTCGGATCAAACTAGGTGTAATGAAGGATATAGCAAATAGTTAAACGATACTTGCATCTCAGTTTTGATGATGTTTATGCGTACTGATCTTCTTAGTTGCATATGCTGGTACAAAAGTACCACAACATTTCTGAAGTTTTTGATAAAGGATTGAAAGTGCAGATGGTATTTGGGGACATTTTCAAAGCATTGATAAAGTATGGCATTCTTGTCTATTATTTGAGCCTAAAAACGTGGGAATTACCGACGAATTACATATTTGGATCAGAAACTATTTATCTGGCACGCAGCAGTGGATGGTGTTGCAGGGCGAGTCGTCCAGCCAGGACAAAAAATAGCTTTATATGGTGGTTAATTATAGCCATACCACTATTCCAGTGGCGCCCAGAAAATTTAGCCAATAATTAAACAAATATGTATACTAATCACTTATTACCATACAACAACATTTTAAATGGGATAATTACTTTCAAGAAATGTCTATCAAACTAATAAACGTTCTAATATTTTAAAATCACCCAATTTTAAGCTAAGTAGAAATAATCTTGAAATTCTCTATATCACCTTCGTCAAAAGCGCACTGGAATATTCGAACGAGCTTTTTTTAAATACAACTAATGCAAGTTTATAACTTTCGTATCAGGGGCTATGTGTGGCACACCATCCATTAAAATCTATACTGAACTGCCATTGGAAAGTCCGACGAGAAAACAAAATGGCGAGTGTACTTGATTCTGACATATTACATGATAGGGCTCTTATTTAAAACTTACTATTCCCCAAACAGTTAAAGAAATAAGTCAAGGAAGAAACACCTTACGACACAATCCCAATACAAGGCAAACTAACCTCGCACATAATTTTTTTCGAAAATCGTTTATTTCTGCCACCATCCAATTTCGGAACAAAAAGGACCAATCTATAAAACCTTTGCATAGAAAAACTTACTCAAAACTTACTCTATAAATAATTTTGTGTGGTCTCTCTTTGGTTTGGTTTGTTTCAATAATAGCTTATCGCTATTATCTAACATTATTTGATTTTAAAAGCCCAAGTGTCAATGTTTTGTGATACTGCCTAAAGGAGGAGTTTATCTCGTGTTTATATTTTCTGCTGATGTTTCGCATTTCCAAAAGATCGTCATCCGATTGTTTTTGTCTATATTTATTTTTGCATATAATCACATATTTTCTCGAATTTTAACAATCAGTTATACCACATTCTTTATATGGTTGCCTACGTCTTCTTGTTCTATTTGAATTTTTATTTACCTTCATTCCAACTTTTCCTGCTGCAGTTTTTTAATAGCGTCCCTACTTTGGATACTAACTCGTTTATTTTATATTGTGTTTCATTTATATTATCTATGTTGGCGTTGTCCGGGAATTCAACAAAAATACTATTAATTATTTGACACCATGACTTCAATGTTTTCGTTTTCTAATGTTTCTGTAAACTGCGCATTTAGTTGTGGAGTCCATTTAGGTGTGAAACTATGATTTTTCACGTTCACTGTCTCAGGAGTATTCTCGTGTAAGCTGAGGTGTAGTGGACAGTGTATATCTGACAACATTTCGTGGAATTCTGTAACTTGAAACTCTTCAATCTTTTAAAAAATATCCCTGCTTCAATGCAATAACCTACTGTACTTATGGTTATGCTTGTGGTTTCACCTTCATCTTTGTCATCACCACATCGACTATTTACAATATGCACATGTGTTTACATATGTCACATAATTTATATTCGTATTTGTTAGCAGTGTTATCTTGATTTGATCATTGTGGTGCGACGAATTATTTATTTTCTAGTTTTTTCATGCATCATCTTGGACACTGTCATGAAGGTTAGCTGTACGGGCGTTGAAATCACCCAATAAACAGATACTAAATGTTTCATCATAATAATCCAGAACAATTTTTTCTATAAAATCAAATGAATTATCGTCTGCATACCTAGAATTTTCGTGAGGGTTATAAATTACAGCCATTATTAATGGCCTTTGAAACAAATTCTTAATTTTTACCACACTGTATTTTGGGAAGAAAATGTAATTGCTCCACGGTTTTTATTATCGTGTTTTTAACAATCACAGCTACACCTCCTGGCAGTATTTACTTATATTTTCGGTTATTTGTCAACAGGTCAATGTTGTAAAACCATCTACAATTATTTGGTGCAAGTCATATAATTTGGTTTCCAATAGAAAAATTAAATCATACTTAGTAATATAAAGCTCAAAATCTGGAGATCTCATTTTACATTTTAGTCCACGTACATCCAACGCTAATATGTTTATATTTTCTAACAATATTTGAATATCTCCGAGCTTCAATCTAATGATCTGGAACTTCACTTCGCTTCTATCCCAAAATACATCTTCTATATCACACATAATACATGTTATGTTTATAATAATTTTTCTTTTCTTTTTCAACAAATATAATGTAGTTATATAAAAACATAACATGAAATTGCAATCACATTTCATTGAGTGAGGATAAATGTATGTCACTGAAAATATATTTCGTAAAATTGAATCCATACTCATGACAGACCTTATAAAAACGTTTCGGATTGATTTCCGCGATCATAGGATATTAATCCTTTTGAGTGAATGATCTATATCAATCAATTTTGAACGTACGGCAATCTGAAAAAGTAATAACAGGTTAAAAATACGACATGACACTGACCACTGCTGATCAAACGTAATATAGGGAAAAGGAAACATATTTAAAACTATAGATCTATGGTTATCATTGCAAATGTACGAACAATTACCAAGGACAAGGTGCTACAAGATGGAATTGGGTACTGGGATGATTGTTAGTAGTAGTACTTTTCGCCCCCATCCGGAGAGGGTAATTAGGGATCTGTTCCGTATGTTGAATGCTGCGTACGGCATTGTACGGAAGCAATAGTCTACAGCAATCATCCAAGGGCAGCTGCAGCCTCTTATCTGGCCATAATCTTCGGGCGGATTACCAGTGGCGTACACTGGTTCCTCCACTCAACAGTGGAGCCAATGCAGCACCCACATCAGTGCATGCGCTGGTGTAGGCCATGGTAGCCTTAAATAACCGGCAATAGCGTGTGTTGGCATTAGGTCTCTCACGGGGAATGAATGGAGTTAGCCTTCCTATTTTTACTCTGGGGAATATCTCCGGCCGTCTGGGGATAGATCCCCTAGACATGCCCAGAACCCCTTATCGGGCGAGCGAAGGACAACGCTCTCAATAACCCACCATGCCTTATCACTCCCACACTCACATCATCATCTGTACAATATTCATCTCATCAATTGACTACAACGTTTTTATCATATATTACAATGTCATTTAAAAGACCATTTGTGCCGAAAACTGACGTAAAGCAATGATTTACTACTACTTATACTACTACAAGATGAAATATGGGTTCTATTGGCATGCCCGGTTCAATAAGTACAATATTTAAACGAATAGTAATGGTTAACATTAGGCTATGGAGAAACGCTATTAACATGCATTCTACCTTTAGGTTTCTGAGTGACATACCATAATTAAAATATTTACGATATGATCAGTGGCTCACACTTACAATAATATGCTCAGGTATGATCAGAAAGTGTGTTGGTACTTTAATCGTGAGTTTACGAATATATTTCAAGTCAGAGATTCCCGATAACGTAAAAATTGTACTGGTTTTACAGCAAAATCTACTAGAAACGTAATGTGGTTGCATGCTCAAAGTGGAAATGTTAGCAGAATTGTGCTATGAGTATGATAACGAGCAGAAAAGCTAAAGATACCGTCAGTGTACTATGGTTATATTGCTTGACAACTTAAAAGCTATATTTATATCTGTCACATACATAAATCATCATCTAGTATAGATGTATCATTCTTAGAACTTGTTTTCTCCCTTTGGGCCTCGCTAACAAAGTACATAGTTTACAGAGTTGACTTGTTATTGTACAGTGAGCTGAGCGATGGTAATGGTAACACAGTGAGTAAGCAGAATCATCATAAACCACAGGCCACGGAGCAACCTAAAAGGCGGAAAAACACGCCGCACTCCATTAGCAATCAAATACAACACATCCTCTGCACCATTTTGCTGCTCAATTGTAAGTGAAATGAATACTTCTTAGGGTTTTAAACAGGTGCATTTGGATCATGTGTTTTTTGGCATCAAAATATAAATACAGATCACATACTTTTGTGCATTGCAGATAATAGGAGCCATTCACAGAGACAGATTATTATGACTGCCACCCAATAACGAAACAAGACACTATAAAGGCAAATACAGAGCGATGTTGAATAATACTAGAAAATTAATGCAAGATGCATTTAACTGAAAAGCATTATAAAAGTCTGTCATCGCAATACATTTGTACAATAAATAGTGGAATTTTAACTATAGAATAGAGACGTACTTGACTTATCTAATGGTTACCATGTACAATAGTGCAGGAGCATTAGGTCTAAAAACATGCTGACTTGGGAAAAAATGAAGAAAGCTGATTTTTTCTGGAAAGTTGCCCAGACATCCCCTGAACACCCGGAGGAAAAGTCCCCAAAAATCCTGCTGAGCAAAATTTTTTATTGAAAATTTTCAAAATTTGCAAAAACTATTAAATCATCATAGTATTGCTAATTTTCTATGTAGAACAACAAATAAAGTGTCTAAACATAAGATAATTTAATTTCCCATTATATGAAGCACATATCAGACAATTTTTGTATTTTTTGTTGACAGCTACTGTCTTAACCCACTATTTCTTCAATAGGGATTGGAGAAATATGATCAAATAAATCTATTTGCTAATTTTGAATATTGAACCCACAAGCGGGTATTTGCTGAAGCAGAAACATTTTTTGTGATACAGGATTGATACACGACTTGAAATTGCAATATTATAAATCACAAATCATTATCCTTGCATTAATCATTATTCTTTTTGCAATATGATAATGCTTTGATATTCCATATTGTGGGTATTGGAGTCGGAGCTGCGATGCATATCATTATTTGCTTCTGGATAGACAACCACCTGCGTGAATTTACGAAGCAGCTAATCATGATCTATTTTGTTTCACCTATTTTGAGAAAATTAGCCAGTAAATCACATAATAAATCCACAATAAAATATAATTATTAGCAATAGCTAGCAATGGATATATGTGACTTTTCAGTTTTGTGGGCTAGGTTGATGAATTATCTGGCGATCTAATTCTTGTAAACTTTGTGTTTGATAATGCAGATCTATGTGAATGTGCGCACCTGGTATACACTTGGGGGCATTGTGTGTGTCTCTCCATCAGAGAAAAACTCTAGTGAAATAGAAGTTGTCCGATCTACCGAAATTAGGTCCTCCGTTCAGGTTGGTAAATTTGCTCAGATCCCAATCAAAGCCTTTAAAAAAAACCCACTAGTTTCTGATTGAAGAAGCAATATGTTCTTTGCCCCCCCCCCCCCTTGGAATACCTAAACCTGGGATCTCAAAGTTATCTTATCCATTTGACAATCTCTGGCTGTTGGGGCCACTTGTCACTCCTGGGCTGGTTTTATGCAAATGGCAGTCAAGGGCAGCAAACATGATAAAAATAGAGTGGACATCCTACCTTTCATCAACCTGGACCTCACTCGACCAGACACAATTTATCATGTTTATTCAGCACTAAGCTATGTGCAGACATTGTGTGAGAAGCAACAACATTGTAAAGCGCCTATCACATTTGACCAGCCTTTATTTATAAAGGTATCTGAAGTAGTTCATTCGTCTTTTGATTTGTAGAGGGTAGTCATAAGACTAGGTGGTTTCCATCTCGTAATGTCATTTATATGAGAGCCATAGGTGCTGTCATGAGAGGGAGTGGCATTGCAGAGTTATGAGAGACAGTTTATGCACATAACACTGTCATACCCATGATAAGTGGTCATTCATATGCTCGTGCCCTCCGTGCACACCTTTTGCCATCAGCTGTTCTAATGACTCACATTCTGAACACCCCGGGGTGTCTTTATGACCAGTCAGCCCCAATCGCCTTCATACCTTGCACGAAAGTTACGTAAAGGGCAGTACGTGTGATACATACTGTACTCCAAGAAGTAGCTGCTACACAACTGACACATATAATCGATAATTTGATGAAAGATAGTTGATTCTTGATAATAAGACATCGACTGGGATATGCTGAATGTAGGCACCCCTATTTGTTGATCAGAATCCCAAGAAAGATGACATTGCCCAGGCAGGAGCAGTTTTCATGTTGAACTGTACGGGTGAACCCACTGTACTTCTCTTGATGAGCACAGGTACTACCTGTATATGAAGCAGGTCTCCAGAAAGTCATGGCGGCCATTTCGAACAAATCCAAAATGGCAGCCATCCGGCAGCGTGAAAAATGCAACTTTTGAACCAATTGCCGTAGAGAGTTGTGTAATACCTCATTTGGTGGGTTTTTGAGTAGGGGGAATCCATTTATGGGGTTAATTTAATGATATCTGGTCAAGGTCATGGGGTTTGCAAGGTCATCTATCAGTTTAAATGAGCGAAGAGAAATATTTTATATGTGTAACCGTGTAATGACTTTTATATTCTTTCCGACTAATAATGTTCGAATGTTATTAACAAATAAAAGGTAACAAATAAGTTAAAAAGACTCACTATGGGTTTAACATTGTATAATGACATACATTCATCTTCTTTAGCTCGAGTAAGTAGACAAGGTCAAACTATATTATTAACCGACCATGGATTAAAACATTAATGCATCAGCTGTTCAAGAGTCATTGTTACAGCACGAGCCCTGGCAAAAGCATAGTGATGTTCATTGGAGATTTGCCTCGTTACATTTGCAATTTCCGGCACATGGCTTTTTACATCCACAGCGAATGAGAATGGAGCAGGGCTTGCTAACATCGGAGAGGGATGTTCAGAAAGAGACCAGCTCGTTTTTTTTCAGTCATCACCCAGCCCCAGTCTGTGTATGATGGAATTGTCTGTTGTCGTTAAAGCACATGTCCCCATATGAATACTACCTGTAACACAGATCGTTTGGAATGCTCAAATAGGGTAGCCTGTGTTGGAGGAAATTGGCATCTAGCGATTTTGTTCCTTTGCTGAACAAGTCTTTACGAGCCTGATTGACATGAGTTGCTGGACATGATTCACTATATAGTAAAACTACAAGCCGTTCCAAGATAGCCATGTACTCACTCTCTATGATGGAAAAAGTATTAGGGTCATTGTTGATAGCCAGCAGTGTTTCAGTTAGCTCTGGGAAACCCTTCCAGACTTTCCAGGCAGTTTTCTTTCCGATGCCAAAGACTTGGCTGGTAGAATCACATCTTGTAAATGTGTGAAACAGTGGCAATGCACTACATGTGTCTAGGCCAAGTAGTACACTCAGCAGGTGAATAGGTATATACTGATGACTTTTTCCCACAGTTCTGATAGGGCTAGGTCATTGAAAGTGGAAATGGCTGAAATTACAGTCCTGATCATTGCTTTTTGATGCCCATTTTCAGATGCATGTTTAAGATAAAGGAGCATCCTGGAATCAGCTTATTGGTGATTGCAAGGCATCAGTGCTCCAATCATATCGGTGTCACATTTTGGCTGAGTGATGACATTATCAGCCAGTGTAGTAATGAGGGACATACCAGGTCCAAGATCCACTTCGCAAAATCGTTTAGATATGAATGAGTACAGCTCCTTTTTAGTCTCCTCATTATTAAGCATAGAGTTCCACTCTTTTGTGTTGATAGAGGTAACATCCGTTACTTTTTTGCTATGCCATCTCCACGATTGAGATGTGCTTGTCTTTTCAGAACAGCTTCTGGGTAAACATCCCATATACAATCCATACGCTGAAGAGAGCCTGATGCTTCATTTCTGGCATAATAGATGATAAGTTTTTTCTATGTAATTAAATCACCAATAGTTCGCACAGATTGTCGTGGTTGGAGAATATGAGCTATGGCCTGATGGCTGGACCATCATATACGCTGATTGTCTTTTCGCTCACTGTTTGTGGAAGGCACTTCAGCAGGTCCGATTTAATTCCAATGCGTAAATAATAATAATAATAATAATAATAATAATAATAATAATAATAATAATAATTATAATATTAATAATAATAATAATAATAATAATAATAATAATAATAACAATAATAATAATAATAATAATAATAATAATAATAATAATAATAATAATAATAATAATAATAATAATAATAATAATAATAATATTAATAATAATAATAATAATAATAATAATAATAATAATAATAATAATAATAATAATAATAATAATAATAATAATAATAATAATAATAATAATAATAATAATAATAATAATAATAATAATAATAATAATAATAATAATAATAATAATAATAATAATAATAATAATAATAATAATAATAATAATAATAATAATAATAATAATAATAATAATAATAATAATAATAATAATATTAATAATAATAATAATAATAATAATAATAATAATAATAATAATCTTCATTTACAGAGGGTGACCCATTGAGCCCTCTGAAAAAATTATATACAAAATGTAGACATAGTAATAAATACATACACGAATATGAACATAGCATGATTACAGAACAATGCAAATTTAAAACTCTAAACATGGTAAAAATGAGACAATTCATATTGCTGTAGACATACTTAAATATTGTAGCTGTTAACATAATATTCATTTAGTATTACATAACAAGAAATGCTTAAGCTTAGATTGAAAACTAGATATGGTGGTAGAGCTCCGTATTTCTTTATTTAAATTGTTCCTTAATTTAGGACCAATAAGCGATAAACTTCTGGTGTGCTGTCTTGGTACATCTAATTGGCCAGACCCAGAATATCTCAACAAATAAGTATGATTATTGGATTTGGAGCGAAACATATTGCAAAAGTAAATGGGAACAATATTATCAATACATTTAAAAACTAAGCTAAGCTGGTGAAATTTACCGATTTCTGGAAAGGGAATCCATTTCAGCTCACTGAATAATAATTTACTCCGAATTGAAAAATCAGCATCGAGGATCAATCGAGCGGCTCTTTTTTGAAGTTTTACAATTATATTTATGTTTTCTTGGGATGTGCTTCCCCATATACTACAACAGTACTCCAAATACGGTTTTATGTAGTAGTTGAAAAACACTTTGGGTTGGCAAGAAAGTTCGTATACGCTTAAGAAGAAATAATTTATAAACCACAGTCTTTTTTATTTTCGCTACCTGCAAATTCCATGTCAATCATGTAGGGATTGATTGGACGCAACACCTCCACAAGTGCCTTTGCATGGGCATGAAAGCGCACTTGGAAGGCATATGACTCCTCGTGGTGTCGATAGGGAGAGTATTCATTCAGGTTGGGGTGCATCAACATTCCTTCTTCAAACTTACTAATGAGCTCAGCTCTCTGCAGTGATGCTACAGTCTGTATGAGCAAGGTAATGGGGTCATTGACATTTAGGTTTGTGTAACCACCATCGGTTTTCATTTCCTTGTTTGAGTGTTCATCTGATTGATCTTTCGCCATCAGTGAGTAGCGAGCATGTGATCTCTCGACCACACAATGTCCATTTTAGAACTCTGCGTGCAGATCTGGATGTTGGGTTTTCAGCTTTATGAAATCCCGCACATGGACTGGAAGCCACCTGCACAGTTTGAGTGAATAAAGGTGAAGAAGTATGTATCATCTCTCCAAAAACGTCAATGTATAGATCCAGATCACCTTCACGCTGAAACTGAATGAATAGATTATCTCTTAATCGGGGGTGTCATTCCAATACTGGAATTGTGGGTAATCTTTCATCAGCTCACACCATGCATCCCTACTGGAGTAAGAGCGTTGCACAGTATTATCTAGGTAAGCCTTTTCTCCACCAAGTGCTGAATGTGCGCGTCCTGGGGTCAATACTCTTGCCTCAGCCAATTTAACGTCCCACCCAGAACCACCAATCCATTTGCCAAACATTTCCTGAAATGCCATTTCAATGTGGAGTCTCCCCATCATCACAAAAAATAGTTCTCTCCCAGTTCACTCTCTGGAAACTGCCATTGTAGTTGCTTAAGTATGCTGTAGAGTGGTTGATCTGCTCCAATAACTGGTGTTTGACCAGGGTTTAAAAAGGATATTCCATTTTTGTCAAGAATCATGGCGTGCTTCATCATAGATGATGATTATGCTTTATCCACGAATATTGGACATATCCCTATTTCAGCACGTTGTCTAACTGTTTCACGTTGACTCAGACTCGCATTGAACCCTGCTACTGAGCACATTTCTCCCTCTGCCAATATATCTTTGTTGATCAAACCTAAAGCCTGTTTCAGTGTGGCCTCATCTTTCACAAGTGTTCCTGGAACACAAGTTGACTCAGGAATACACCTGATGGTGCGAGATAAATATCAACATCTCGTAATTCTATGGGTGGCACAATAGTATATGAATCCGGGAGGGCTATTTTCGTTCGATCAGACTGAGATTCAGGATCTATTTGAGTTCACGTCTCAGCCCTTCATTGTCTGCAGTGCGATGGTTCGTAAATGAAAACATATAGTACCATTTAGATCATTTTGCCCAAGAGTTGACCTGACTATTTCATTAATGTTGTCAATATCAGCAGTTGTAAAAACAGATTTCCGCATGTTAGGTGGAACTACAACGCCATCACGGACAAACTGTAGAGAAACTCTCATTACTATGGAGATCTGCGTTAAAACGTTCATAGGTCACTCACAGACCAATGGATGCAAAACTTTTGATCACTTCCTTCCCACCACCAGCATTTTGCAGCTTCATTCCCACATACACCGAAGCAGGAGTTTCACGCTCTTGCTGATGACGCATCCCTTTACTTGTAGGCCTTGCAGCGTGCTTTATTGTTTTCAAGATGATGGTGTTGGTTAGGGTGCAAGCAACCTTGGCACGAGCACCTTGCTCATGTCTACCATCGAGTATCTTCTGAACCTAGTACCTTCCATTACCATTCAGAAGAAAACATACATCGGGTGAGATCGATATATTTAAATAACATCATCTGTTATCGAGTCAGGACATGGGAGCTCTGGATCACTTAATATAAACTCATGATATAATCTCATGATATCCACCGTTGCTGCTATATGCATCGCATCACCATCAGATAATGAAGTCTTATGAGCATCAAATAGAACAGATCCAACAGTTGATTTGTTGGTCAGAAACACATCTTTCCCATGGTTTTCAGTTGTCAATCCTGGAATTTTATCCTGGAGGCGTTCCTTGAGCCTGGTAGAATGAAGAGATGGGGTGTCTGTGCAACCCAAAATTTAGTTCATAGAGCTCAACCAATTTTTTAAGCTTGTAAAATTCTTCAGGACCTTCTCCCACATACACCACCAACTGTGCAAAGGCCATGGTCTCTAAATATCTTGAATGTTTTTTTTAGCTTTGGGGATAAATCATTTGGAGAAAGGGAACGCAATCTATGATAAAAATCCCGAAAGCATGACTTGTGAGAGAAAGCGTATCTCATAAATAGACTCTAAAAAATGGGCTAATGTTATCAACTGTACAGGCTAGCGTATACAGGTTAGATAACTCACAGACTGACATGGTGATCCAAAGTAAACCACAGAACAATATTATGTCCACCATGGCACAAATAAATATATATTATTACAATGTATGTAGGTCTACCCTTGTTTATTCCGTGTCACTTGATCACTGGCAATATGTATATAAAGTGAGACTTGTAATTTAATTTTTGTTTAAACATGATGTAATTGATGGTAAAATAATTCAAAAAATATACTGATTGATTTTTTAAATCGAATTTTACATATCAAATTCACAGCCCATATCTACAACAACCACAGAAAACAAATCTGCGTCAAAAATCAATGTTAAAAGTGTTATCACACATTATTATCTGACAAATGGTGCGAAAATTGGCCTTTTCGCGACGCCATTTGGCGGCCATTTTGGATTTGGTCAAAAAGGCCACCAGAGTGGAGCATTCACTTGGGTCCACCCATGATATGTTTCTATGCACTAAAAACTAGCTTTGTGCCAAATTTGGTACTTTCCCCCGGATTTGCACAATTGTAGTGATTTTCCCAGCTAATCTGCCTGATTATTAACATCGAGTGGTTTTAAGCTGGAGACCCTGCCCCCAACATCTGATGAAATCGCATTCATTTAGAAGCGGCATGCTTCACCTGATCGGTACAGATCGGCCAGTGGCACCAGGAAGTGTTTTGAAGATTATTTCATGTGGTTGTAAGGTAGGTTGCACCAAGAGGTGCAGATGTCGTAAGGCAGGCTTGTTTTGTTCAGCAATGTGCTCAAACATATATGAGGCTGAGACAGCCGATGACTAGTAAGACCTTTACCGACGGGGTATCATATGATCTTGTGTAATATATATTTCTGTATTTTCTAGACATATACATGCTTTTTTTGCATTCAGCTCAGTTAAGCAAACGCTATATTTAGCACTTACTGGGTAGCATTTGAATATTGGTTTATAGCTATCACATAATTTACATGAATGTCACTTCATTATGACCATGTTCATTTATCGCAAACATTCTGCACGAAAACCTACAAATAATGTGCTTAAAAAAAATATATTTTATGTGCATTGAACGATCATTAAACTATAATTGCTGTTATATTTAAACACTTTGTTTGTTGTTCTATGTTGACTATTAAAAAAATATACCATTTTTCTGGTTTTCACGACTCAGGATGGCGGCCATTTTGAAAATTTTGCTCAACCTAAATTTTTGAGGACTTTTGTTTATAGTGTTAGGTGGGTATCTGGACAACTTTCCGGAAAAATTCAGCTTTTTACATTTTGTTTTAAGTGAAAAGCTAATGCTCCTGCACTACAAGGAAAACATCGTTGTACACTACACTCTTATACTCTTCATTTTCAAATATATATTTTTTTTAATATACAATAAGAAAGGTGAATGTGATTATATATTTTTAATTAATGGTGGTTGGGCAACTTTTCACAAAATGAGAAATACTGTTTAAAACACCTATTTTTGTGAATGTGTTTTATTTGAAACATAATAAATCATAACCACGTTAAATATTGGTATCTAATAATGGTGGTTTTGGGATTAAAGTGTAGATCACAACAAAATTTAGTTTATCGTTGAAAAAAATATAATACATTTTAGTAGATAAATAAGCTGTTGTGGTTCAAGTATAATTATCTTGTACTTGACGATATTACTTCCGATTTTAATATTTGTCTTTCAAATTAGGTAGTTTTCTGTAGTTATGTATAACCCCATGCCATAATTGCATATTTTTATGACGAAGAGCAAATGAATTATACAAAAGTAAAAGGAAGTTTACTTGTTAAAAATATTTCAATAATTAAAAAAAATATATATAAAATTTAGTCCTAAAAAATATGTTTTTGTTATGTATTTATATTTCGGTATTTTTAATTAGTAAAACGGCATTATCTATTTTTTAACTACACATAATTGCTCTGCCAATATTTAATAACATATTATTCAATTTGTAATAATAGACATTATTTACTCAGATCTTTATTGATGGCACGCACATTTGATCAATCTGTTTTACTCACAAATTAAGTATAAAAGACCTGAAACATTTGCTATATTGATAAGATCTACTAAACATAGACTGAAGTAAGGGAATATTTTCGGTCCAAGTATGGTATTCTACCCCCGACCAATCAAAGAGTGGCTCGGCCTGTCACATGACAAGATCAGCCAATCACCAACATAAGCGTTGGCTTATTTTTAAAACATAATTAATACATTAAAGCTTACCAGCTTACTGCTACGTGGTGTTCAATATGGACAAATAATATTTCATATAACATATATTCTAAATCATATATATTATGAGTAGATAATCATGATTATATTTTATCTTTCTATGTTTATATAAATGAACGGATGAAAATTCCCAAAGAAATAACATTATATGTCAAATACATGTACGATAATGTATTTTCCTATAAGCATATTACATCTATAAGAATATTAATCGTCGTATTGGTTTTATATTTTGCATACAAACAATTCAAATAGATGTACAAAGTGCCATAATAGTCACAAAACTTCATACGACAAATTTCTCAGTTATGTTTTAACTTTGTAGCTAACTGTATTCTATGTTGAGTGAAGAGAGATTTATTATTTCATCAACAACGATATTTTTACAAAGGTTTTAAATTTCATATTACATAAACATGATAAAGGCATGCGCATGGTGCCTTAAATAAATTTGTGTAATAACATTCAGGTAATTGCTGACACGCTGACTCAATTTGTCGGGAACCCATCAGGAACACTTTTTAAAAAGAGACATCGCAATTTCGAAAAAGGGAATCATGGGCGGGAAAGAGAAAAACGATTGGAGTATGTGATTATTGCGAATAGTAGTTCGTTGACCAAAAGAGCAGCTCCCATTGCAAATACTAAACACGCACCGTGTTGGTCGAATGCTGTGTCTGCATCATATCTGTTAACCGCACAATCACACAATAAATTATTATGCCAATATGGTTTGTCCTTGCTAAGTTTGGGGGAGTCCTTCAGCAGTTCACGAGATTACCACGTAGGATACACTGGATCAATACCAGGCATAGTATCTGATCCTTATCCAATTAATTAACCCAATCCATGCCACGTCCTGGATACAGCACCTAGAATGGAAAACCTGGGAGAGATAGACAATAGTTATGTATTAAAATCGAAACAAATTATAAAAGTATTATATAAGATTACTGTGAAATCGTACAGGCATGTGTAGCGCCAGTCCGAATGTGGTGAAGACGTCGTTACTTATGAAATTTACACTACCCGTTGTGATCTTATAATCACATCGCGTAGACTGACTGTCGCTATTTTCAGTTTAAAATTATTTCATAAAAACAGATTGTATAGCGTATCTTTTAGTAGATAGCGTTGGAGTATTCGATGTAGAGACCCCTTAGTTTTCAGCTGATCGCGGTGATGAATGTCCCCGAGCTTTAATCAGGTGAATAGATTAGGAACACGAGGACTCAGGTGGCAATAATCACGCCAGCCACGCCAACCCAGCAAACACAAAACATTTGTATAACATTTGTACAATGTTGGATCAACGTCGACGTTGGTCCAACGTTGTACAAATGTTATACAAAGGTTTTGTGTTTGCTGGGATGATGGGGGGAGACATGCAAACACCACACTTTGACCCAATGTTGTGTTGATACTGATCGCCGCTGGCCCAGCACTGACCCACAACATTGTCGGACAGTCCTGTGTTGGATGGGGTGCTGTTATCTACAACAACGCTCTCATCACTAATATCTAAAAAGATGTTCTCAATCGATAAATGTGGGATTTGATTGTACAGCCCAGTTTTCAGAAAAGCTGTATTCTGGACATGAATTTCTTATTGCTTTTCAAAACAGTCACCTGTTTCTAATGTAAACTGGATATAAATTTCTTATTTTCTCAAAACAGTCACTTTTTTCTAATGTGAAGCTCAACCCTGTCGACGTCAGGTGCACGCCCAAACTTTTTTTCTCTTATGCTGCGTCAGACCTGTCGAATACATGCCGGCGAACGAGATTATTCCGCAGATCTGTTTGCCCACGTGTGTCATTTTAGATCACTCTCGCACCTTCTCTGACCATTCCCCGCCCACTCCGAAATATTCAATTTAAAGGTACTGGCCCAGGATGAAATCATCAAAAAAAAATTTTTTATTTTTTGTGCTGCGCATTCACCAGTTAGCCTAGATATAGAGACGAAATTCATGATTGATAATTTTGGACAACCATGTCAAAAATAAGAAATACGGGAATTTCGTCTCTAAATCTAGCCTAACTGGTGAATGCGCAGCAGAAAAATTTAAAAACTCTTTCAGTTCTAGTCTATGGACATGTTTACATCATATGATCATATTAAAAAGCCAAAATAAAATCACCGTTTTTTTTATGATTTTAGCCTGGGCCCGTCCCTTCAATGGGGAGCATCGGTGAACGAGAGGTGATGTGATCATGATTAGACCGCCATGGTTTGTGTGATTTGATGGCGGCATCATCTGGTTTATTATAATTACACCATACTCAGGAATATAGAAAGTTTTTCTATATTCCTTGTTCTCACCCAGTTTAGTCTATATGTGTTCAAAAGTGGCCCAAAGCTCCATTCATAACATTGATTCCTGATTCATTCATCCTTCCTTCTCTTGTCAACAAGATAGCATGTGCACCTTGGCCTTTTCACCTCATCAACAACGGCTACATCACAGATGCACCCTCGCTGACCAGGGCCTGTACGAATGTGCAACATGTCACAATGTTATGTAAATCTACTACATTTTAAAATTGTCCAAAAAAATTATGATGAGCCTTTTTTCGTAACTGCCGACATGCTAAAAGAAATATTTGACCACATTTCACAGTCTTCACTGAGCAAGAAAAATGCTGTGCTAGATCAAAATCTGAGCTAAATTATATAAATGTCCAAAAGATGGCACCTCAATATGGAAATTGTTATAGGGGTAACAGAATCCAAAACATCACCCAGACACTTGAACTTTTTAAAGCAGCTAAAAAAAACTACCGAGATGATGCCGCTGTTGAGAGTTTTATTTTTTAGGTACTCAACGAGTGCCCCGCAATACAGTAACAGTAGCAAATATACCATATATGCACATAACAATCAGAAATTTGGGCATATCCTTCTGTTCTTTTGTGTATTTCTTTCAGGCAGTGGTGATGATATTTTAAATGGCCATTGCAGATGTATATATACAAATACAGTAACACTAATGAAAGTGTCAAGGAACCTCCATGTTATAAAGCAGCTGTCAGGAAAAATGCTTGCCACAATTGTTGATACAGTTATCAGAATCAGATGGGGTGTATCACTTGCATTTTATATTTATTTTCCACGTTCATATATCATGACTAAAAAATAATAATAAATGTATTTACTATTATCTGATTATGGATCATTGGTAATTATTAAATGCTCTTAACTTAGGTATGATGATGGGTGATCTACATGTATAATAGTAATACTCAGTTGATATTGAAAGCTTATATTTAACACTGATTGGAAAATGGAATGGAATGTTTGACTTATCATGCTTATTCGCCTAGGTACCATGGGTGTTTGTTTAAAACAGAATATTTAGAAGCACAGGAGAGACAGATTCCATGTGCTGATTTTGATATAGTTTATTTGTTTGCTGTGAACTTATAATGTTTAGAGTATTGTATATCTTCAGGTCAAACCGACCTTGATGAACTTGTGGTAGGTAATGAATATACATGAGTCCTGTATGTTTTACAAACTTGTATTTCATTTTGAACAGTCATCATCAATGTAATACATTTTTTTAAATTATTTCGTTTCAGGAGAGAGGTGCATCTGATGGCCCATTTGCTTTTGGAACTGCTTTATAATTCTCCAGTAAAGGAGATCACACGCACCATATACGCCACTCTGATAGCTCCATTCCACTAACATCAACAGATTGAACCCAGGACAGGACACAAATTAAGCAATCCTGTATATTTATAAAGAGCATCATTGTGACTTGTAATTATCACAAGACTGTCATGTGTGTAGTTTAGTTTTCGTTTGAAGTGTGCTCCACCTTTGATGCTGTGGCTGTAGTACCCATCAAACACAAACTAGAGGTCGCTGGGTTTTGTCTATTAGGTACATAATAATTCATAATGTTTTTTAGAAAAAATCAGAACATTGACCTTGGTGGGCCAGTGTATGGTCCCCAGTATGGCACATCCATCCATTCTGATAGCATCAGACACAATGGCGCCTTGAAAAGATTTCAAATATATTGCCATTGTTATCAACAATAGACGTAGGCACTGGCTCCAACTCATATTGAAGTAGCCTACATTCTGTTGATCAATATACTCACGACAACTTTTTGAGATGATGTCGCGAAACTCTCCAGGTCATCTTTATTCCATAAGATTCCGTCTGTAGTTCTGAAGCATTGAGAGCATATTACATCTATAAGAATATTAATCGTCGTATTGGTTTTATATTTTGCATACAAACAATTCAAATAGATGTACAAAGTGCCATAATAGTCACAAAACTTCATACGACAAATTTCTCAGTTATGTTTTAACTTTGTAGCTAACTGTATTCTATGTTGAGTGAAGAGAGATTTATTATTTCATCAACAACGATATTTTTACAAAGGTTTTAAATTTCATATTACATAAACATGATAAAGGCATGCGCATGGTGCCTTAAATAAATTTGTGTAATAACATTCAGGTAATTGCTGACACGCTGACTCAATTTGTCGGGAACCCATCAGGAACACTTTTTAAAAAGAGACATCGCAATTTCGAAAAAGGGAATCATGGGCGGGAAAGAGAAAAACGATTGGAGTATGTGATTATTGCGAATAGTAGTTCGTTGACCAAAAGAGCAGCTCCCATTGCAAATACTAAACACGCACCGTGTTGGTCGAATGCTGTGTCTGCATCATATCTGTTAACCGCACAATCACACAATAAATTATTATGCCAATATGGTTTGTCCTTGCTAAATTTGGGGGAGTCCTTCAGCAGTTCACGAGATTACCACGTAGGATACACTGGATCAATACCAGGCATAGTATCTGATCCTTATCCAATTAATTAACCCAATCCATGCCACGTCCTGGATACAGCACCTAGAATGGAAAACCTGGGAGAGATAGACAATAGTTATGTATTAAAATCGAAACAAATTATAAAAGTATTATATAAGATTACTGTGAAAACGTACAGGCATGTGTAGCGCCAGTCCGAATGTGGTGAAGACGTCGTTACTTATGAAATTTACACTACCCGTTGTGATCTTATAATCACATCGCGTAGACTGACTGTCGCTATTTTCAGTTTAAAATTATTTCATAAAAACAGATTGTATAGCGTATCTTTTAGTAGATAGCGTTGGAGTATTCGATGTAGAGACCCCTTAGTTTTCAGCTGATCGCGGTGATGAATGTCCCCGAGCTTTAATCAGGTGAATAGATTAGGAACACGAGGACTCAGGTGGCAATAATCACGCCAGCCACGCCAACCCAGCAAACACAAAACATTTGTATAACATTTGTACAATGTTGGATCAACGTCGACGTTGGTCCAACGTTGTACAAATGTTATACAAAGGTTTTGTGTTTGCTGGGATGATGGGGGGAGACATGCAAACACCACACTTTGACCCAATGTTGTGTTGATACTGATCGCCGCTGGCCCAGCACTGACCCACAACATTGTCGGACAGTCCTGTGTTGGATGGGGTGCTGTTATCTACAACAACGCTCTCATCACTAATATCTAAAAAGATGTTCTCAATCGATAAATGTGGGATTTGATTGTACAGCCCAGTTTTCAGAAAAGCTGTATTCTGGACATGAATTTCTTATTGCTTTTCAAAACAGTCACCTGTTTCTAATGTAAACTGGATATAAATTTCTTATTTTCTCAAAACAGTCACTTTTTTCTAATGTGAAGCTCAACCCTGTCGACGTCAGGTGCACGCCCAAACTTTTTTTCTCTTATGCTGCGTCAGACCTGTCGAATACATGCCGGCGAACGAGGTTATTCCGCAGATCTGTTTGCCCACGTGTGTCATTTTAGATCACTCTCGCACCTTCTCTGACCATTCCCCGCCCACTCCGAAATATTCAATTTAAAGGTACTGGCCCAGGATAAAATCATCAAAAAAAATTTTTTTATTTTTTGTGCTGCGCATTCACCAGTTAGCCTAGATATAGAGACGAAATTCATGATTTATAATTTTGGACAACCATGTCAAAAATAAGAAATACGGGAATTTCGTCTCTAAATCTAGCCTAACTGGTGAATGCGCAGCAGAAAAATTTAAAAACTCTTTCAGTTCTAGTCTATGGACATGTTTACATCATATGATCATATTAAAAAGCCAAAATAAAATCACCGTTTTTTTTATGATTTTAGCCTGGGCCCGTCCCTTCAATGGGGAGCATCGGTGAACGAGAGGTAATGTGATCATGATTAGACCGCCATGGTTTGTGTGATTTGATGGCGGCATCATCTGGTTTATTATAATTACACCATACTCAGGAATATAGAAAGTTTTTCTATATTCCTTGTTCTCACCCAGTTTAGTCTATATGTGTTCAAAAGTGGCCCAAAGCTCCATTCATAACATTGATTCCTGATTCATTCATCCTTCCTTCTCTTGTCAACAAGATAGCATGTGCACCTTGGCCTTTTCACCTCATCAACAACGGCTACATCACAGATGCACCCTCGCTGATCAGGGCCTGTACGAATGTGCAACATGTCACAATGTTATGTAAATCTACTACATTTTAAAATTGTCCAAAAAAATTATGATGAGCCTTTTTTCGTAACTGCCGACATGCTAAAAAAAATATTTGACCACATTTCACAGTCTTCACTGAGCAAGAAAAATGCTGTGCTAGATCAAAATCTGAGCTAAATTATATAAATGTCCAAAAGATGGCACCTCAATATGGAAATTGTTATAGGGGTAACAGAATCCAAAACATCACCCAGACACTTGAACTTTTTAAAGCAGCTAAAAAAAACTACCGAGATGATGCCGCTGTTGAGAGTTTTATTTTTTAGGTACTCAACGAGTGCCCCGCAATACAGTAACAGTAGCAAATATACCATATATGCACATAACAATCAGAAATTTGGGCATATCCTTCTGTTCTTTTGTGTATTTCTTTCAGGCAGTGGTGATGATATTTTAAATGGCCATTGCAGATGTATATATACAAATACAGTAACACTAATGAAAGTGTCAAGGAACCTCCATGTTATAAAGCAGCTGTCAGGAAAAATGCTTGCCACAATTGTTGATACAGTTATCAGAATCAGATGGGGTGTATCACTTGCATTTTATATTTATTTTCCACGTTCATATATCATGACTAAAAAATAATAATAAATGTATTTACTATTATCTGATTATGGATCATTGGTAATTATTAAATGCTCTTAACTTAGGTATGATGATGGGTGATCTACATGTATAATAGTAATACTCAGTTGATATTGAAAGCTTATATTTAACACTGATTGGAAAATAGAATGGAATGTTTGACTTATCATGCTTATTCGCCTAGGTACCATGGGTGTTTGTTTAAAACAGAATATTTAGAAGCACAGGAGAGACAGATTCCATGTGCTGATTTTGATATAGTTTATTTGTTTGCTGTAAACTTATAATGTTTAGAGTATTGTATATCTTCAGGTCAAACCGACCTTGATGAACTTGTGGTAGGTAATGAATATACATGAGTCCTGTATGTTTTACAAACTTGTATTTCATTTTGAACAGTCATCATCAATGTAATACATTTTTTTAAATTATTTCGTTTCAGGAGAGAGGTGCATCTGATGGCCCATTTGCTTTTGGAACTGCTTTATAATTCTCCAGTAAAGGAGATCACACGCACCATATACGCCACTCTGATAGCTCCATTCCACTAACATCAACAGATTGAACCCAGGACAGGACACAAATTAAGCAATCCTGTATATTTATAAAGAGCATCATTGTGACTTGTAATTATCACAAGACTGTCATGTGTGTGGTTTAGTTTTCGTTTGAAGTGTGCTCCACCTTTGATGCTGTGGCTGTAGTACCCATCAAACACAAACTAGAGGTCGCTGGGTTTTGTCTATTAGGTACATAATAATTCATAATGTTTTTTAGAAAAAATCAGAACATTGACCTTGGTGGGCCAGTGTATGGTCCCCAGTATGGCACATCCATCCATTCTGATAGCATCAGACACAATGGCGCCTTGAAAAGATTTCAAATATATTGCCATTGTTATCAACAATAGACGTAGGCACTGGCTCCAACTCATATTGAAGTAGCCTACATTCTGTTGATCAATATACTCACGACAACTTTTTGAGATGATGTCGCGAAACTCTCCAGGTCATCTTTATTCCATAAGATTCCGTCTGTAGTTCTGAAGCATTGAGAGTGAAGGGCAAGCGCAATTTCAATAAGTATAGAATAAGTTACGTTACATATCTTCGTGCCAAGTTGCTTCTAGATTCTGCTTGTTTTCTTAAAGATGAAGTATATGACAGGGTGGGGGATCTGTAAGAACCTAGGGATATTCTAGCTGCTGACATATACTACCATACTGACTGCATCTCAGGAATTACCTGCGTCTATATGAGCGTGACCCTCAAAACAAAATTATCAAACTTGGACTTAGCTCAAGTCCTAGTGCTGAGGTAAACGCCAGATACTTTATGCGTGTAATGCGTCCCATACTTCCTCTCGACATGCTTCTGAAAGAAAATGCTAATAATTTGCTGATACAATAATAGAGGCAAAAGCTTTGACAAAATCAAGGAGAGATGAATTCTTGGTCAGTTTTATTCGTGTTGGTCTTCGTCACTCTTAACCCAATGCTGGACAACTGCCTCCATTGGGAGGAATACACGCCCTCATATTTAAGGAAAACGTCCTAGTGATGCGAGTTGGGTTTATCTCAGTTATTCCTCGTCCAGTAACAGAGTATTGTACAGTTAGGTGTCTTCAGTTCAAACAAGATGGGATGCCAGTGTTCAGTGACGAAGGTGTGTTTCACACTGTAGCTGATATTGTGATGGCAGAGCCTACCCAGTTGGAGGAACTGTTTCCAAGTCTTGATATGTTTCATTACACCAAGTCTTTACTCAGGTGTGCTGGGCGTTATCTCTTAGGTAGTGGTGTAGATGATGTCCTCATCGCAAATGAAGTATTTGGCAAAAAGGTTCTTCATTCAGTACTCAACGGAACCCACTATGTGCGCTCACTACAAAGACTGTGCATTGTGTCTGACATGTTGTCTGCTCCCGAGTGGGAGTCATTTTGATCTCCACTCCATGGATTCAATAATGCAATTAGCTATATCACCAAAGGAGAGTTTCATGAGAAAGGACAAGGTAGATAGTACCATAAATTTTGAGGCACTCCGTTATCTGGCTAGCATTATTCACCAACAATTTGAAGATTGGAAAAAAGATACGAAGAAAAATCTGAGCTATGTGGAATATATAAAAAACTAATCTCTCTCATAAAACAAGTTGTCTCATCAGATCGTGAGAAAATTTGGCCTTTTCGTGTTGCTTAGAACTGTGAAGAATCAATGCAAATCTGAGTTATGCAAGCTGGTATCTTGAGAGAATTCAAGTATTGGAGGTTGCATATCCAAGTCTGGAGGATCTTCGTGGGATTGTTCAGTGTCAAAGATCGTCCAGGCTCATTCAATGCAGTGGCCCAGTTCTGAATCTTGGGCAGACCATCCAGAGGAACTCACAGGGCCCTGGAGGCAATGTGATTGTTGGGGCATTATTACAAATTTTCTGCAAAGGTGAACTAATGCAGGAATTCTAAAACATTTAGAAACCAATGTAACCATGAGCTGTCTGGACGTAAATGCCTGATATTTGACAAAAATGTTACACGAATGCTTGACTTTTAAGAAAGCACGACAAAACCTTTTCATCATTATGTCTTCACATGTTACCTTGCACAACATAGACACCAATGTAGCAGTGGTCAATACAATCAAAACAAGATTTCTCAAAACATTGGGAAATGGAGAGAAAACATATCAAGCATATCGCAATGAAGGTTTTGTTGAGAAATCATCAAAGCTTGCAGCGATGATACACAGAGTCAACCTGCCACATTTTGATTCACAATCCTTTTCAAGAATAGATGCTGCATTAACATCTGTTAAAATTCCCATCATATCTGCCAAGAAAGTTGCTGCTGCTCAGCGGGAGATCGAAATAGTCAAAGAGAGATTGAAAACAATGGTGTACATCTTGAATCATGACTTGCTGAATAGTAGCCCCCTGTTTGAGGATGGGACTGTCTCTCAGTGTACGAAGCCTGACTAGTCACATCAGCTGGCTAAGGAATTGGAGAAACACAATGCAACTAATAAATATGACTTTCAGCCAGACTCCAGTTTAGAAACTGATGTAATTCTTGATTTTCTGTCAAAAATCCGCCAATATAAGCTATTCAGGTGACTTTGTCTGCAGCCAAAAATATATATGTCAAGCAAAACTTGTCCATGTTGTCTTTGATTCGTATTGTGAATTATCTGTGAAAGAAGGAGAGCAAGTCTGTAGAGCAGCAAAATCAGGGGCACAATTGATGTTGTTGATATATCTGCGTCAGTCCCCATACCACAGCAGGCTGATAATTTTCTGGGCAAGCACTCAAAACAAAGAAGGTCTTGGAATTTTGCTTCGCATAGCTGTTCTTTCAACTATGACATACATAATATTGTTATTTGGTTCGTCAGTATAACTTTCCACAATACTGATCATAGGCTGTTTTCATTAAAATATAAAGACACATCAGTGTCAATTGTGTGTGAAAAGCAATGTAATAATAAGTTTTGAATCTAAGTGAGTAGTGAGAGCTGTCCATAATATGTTTTCTGTGAGCATTGTCTCAAGTATCACTGCGAAAGACAAGTCTGTCTGAGGAAATTATCATTTTTGGACAGCGGAATAGTTAGATACTGAATAACATTGCCAAGCATTAGTTAGGCTGATAATACGCCGTGTAATTGATTGCATGATTGTATCACCTAGATAGTGGGAATTTAGCAAGCTCTGTTATGTCAGCATTATATTTATTAGCGAACAAGATTGATTATAAAAGCAGCAGGGTGTTTTCGTTACAAGTTTCCACTGTAGTCTATTTAAACAATGATGCAGGTAGCATGCTGGTATGCCTACAATGGATCATAAACAATACTGCTATTCAAGAAATAAATATAAAAAACGTAATCATTTCACAAGAATATATCTCATTCTGAATCCATACTTCGCTGCAGACAAGGGGATATATTTCACATTTGTCTGGTTGATTCATTCCCGCTGGATTTAGGATAATAAGTTTGCTGGTCGTCAGAATATAACTATTTATGAATGCTGATGAACGTTTACAGAGGGCAGATATTGTTATGGTTTATGATAGGATTGCGCAATATTATCAAAACCTCTGCTGTGAAAAACCTCTTGGTGGCCTGAAGAGGAACTACAACACCCTGCTCCCAGTGCTTGATTACTGAATCTATGTGAGCTGAATATTCTCATCCGGTCGTATGACACACATGAGACTCGCATTATACTTGACTTGCAGTAATTAAAGATGCACTGCCAGTTTGAAGATGCAGCTCAAGTGCAACCATATAGTCTTATTTGACGTGGAACACTATCACGTTTTAGCCCTCAGCCGATATGGCTGAAGGCTGTTGTCGTCCCCATGACGTCGATCCCACCTGTCCGCGTTTCCTTGCTTTTGTTTGATTGGTCAGAACTTAAGCAAATGTGCTCACCATACAAACCTGTGGAAGAGTTCGGCCTTCTAACTGTGGTTGAGTCGCTGGTTTCGCTTGCAATTTTCAATAAATAAACAAGTTATTTGGAGCCGTGGCTATTTCCATCTCTGATGTTCTATGTTTTGGTGTTTAAATTGTTGCCTCACGTATTTGAATATTAGCTGCCGGCTAATTTCCCAAGTCTATGTCTTGAGAGATGAATGATTTATTAATAATGGAGCATGCGTGGAAAAGATATCAGCATCAAAAGTTGTTACTGTAAAGAAAAATCTATGTTATTAATGAAAATAGTTGATTTTCATTTCGACTACAGCTTGCTGAGAGCATAACAGAAACACAATGACAATCTCTCTGCGATAACATAATAATACCCATGAAAATAGGCCTTACGACTACATGAAATAGTAACAAATTTTAGCTACAGCTGCGAAATCAGGTAACTCATGATGAGGTCATCCATCTAATTAATTTAGCTGCCGATTTTTGGATTTTATGTCTTTGCAACGTGCATAAACATAATAGAGACTTTCATTTATGTCACAACGTTTTATAAATGCCGATGGGTCTAATTTTTTACCTCTATCGAGAAAAGAAAACATAAAGTACGGTTATGCATATTCATGATGGCAGCTTTACTCTTACAGAAATTTCAAGGTAAGTCCACTAATCCAAAACACTTACATCAAACTAATATTGGGAAAATAGACAAATAAGCCATCATTATTCTTTATGCATAATATATAGATGTTGTGTTTATGATGTCCACGATCAAAATTATGTACCCGGTAGCTATTCATTGGGAGTTCGCGTATCTACAACTTGAAAGCAACTG
Source organism: Flabesymbios commensalis (assembly GCA_964017125.1). Lineage (NCBI taxonomy): Eukaryota > Metazoa > Annelida > Polychaeta > Terebellida > Flabelligeridae > Flabesymbios > Flabesymbios commensalis. The sequence goes on from OZ024905.1 coordinate 52,871,122, forward strand.
CTTATATTGACATGTCAATTTAAAAAATAATTATATGAAGTTTCATAGCCTACCGATCTTAACTGAAAATACAAACAAGTCGATTAATTCAAAATCACTGAATAAGACTAAACTAGTCTTATTACCAAGTTGTAATGTAAAAAAGTGAGTGCATTATGCAACACGATTTACCACAAATACCCACGTCTCCTATCAACCACATAAAACACGCCGCTCCTAATTGGTGTCTTATAGTGAGGACATGGGAGGATAAACCTGCAGCACTGATTGTCTGCAGTGCCCAACGCTAGGCCGACGGCATCAATATATGGCCCGATGGTGTGCTTACATTCAACCATCCTTTAGGGGCCGACCATTTAATACCAGGAGGGGGGGGGTATGGTTTTTTCGTAAAAAAAAAATTTGTTCACCAAATTGGCAAACAAAAATAGTTTGCTCTATTGAGTGTGGGAAAAAAAAAATTGTTCATTTATGTGTAAGAAAAAAATAGATTGTTGACAGTCAGCAGATCTTTCCAGATCTGTCGGGAACTGCCAAAGATATTAGGTATTATACTGGTACACTGGAATGAGCATGGGAAATAACACCTGCCTTTTAATTTATGGGATAAAAGGTCTAGTCAACTGGTAAAGCTTGCAGGACACGGGTCCCCTATATCATAAAAATACTAAGATATGCGTTTTATACCCACTGCCGCATTGAGAGCAAGTTTCCAAATCATATCAAGTCCATATATACTTGAGTGACATCTATGAGTTAATATTTCCACCAAAACTCGAAGCTCTTTAATAGCTCTGGCTCTTAGCTGGGTGACTTTAAATATTACTGTGGGGATTTCGAAACAGCTGCCCCAATAATGTGTATTGACAGGACAGCTTTCTCCTAAACATTGTACACTACGCCAATGTTCGTTCAACGTTGGGCCAGCGTCGCAGACGCTGGTCTAACATTAAAACAGCATTGGGTCAATGTCTCGTTTGAGTAGTATCTTGTAATCAGTTTAGTTGCTGACATTAACTCTTCCTTTACCGATTTCCCCGGATAAAACTACCCCTAGAAACCGAATTATTTTTTAAGGAGGACCCCTGAGGTAGCCCCTGGGCACTATACAGGTTATAGCTATTCGCATGCGCACATTGCACAAATTAAAAATGCAAGAAAACATTGCGTTCATGCTACTGACCATTCTGGTTGGCGTTTTTCAGCCATGCATGTAATGAAATATGTCCATTGCAATTAATGCATGTACACATGTGGAATTCGCATAAATGCGAAATTGGTAAAGGAAGGTAGTTTTCGCATTAATGCGAAATTGGTAAAGGAAGAGTTAATGCCGTCAACCTGTACTCTATCAGCTATTGTAGGCCTACACGTGACTGTCACACGCATGCCCGTTTAGCAGTTGAATGGATCTTCAAACATGTCCTGGAAAAAAAAGTTTGTCTGTCCCATCTCAGGAAAGGGAGAAAAAAAATGTTTTGTTTTCTTGATGGAAGGAAAAAAATAATTTGATTAGGAAGAAAAACCATACCCCCCCCGCCCCCCTCCCGCCCCCTCCCGGTATTAAATGTTCCGCCGCTTAGCATGTTTGGATTTTCCCTGGATTCTTTTAAATATTGACCAAAAATGTTTTAAAAATCCGACAATTTTGAAACAAATGGAATTATGATATGCGGGATACACTGCTTCATACTAAATAAAAAAAAGCAAATTGGTGTCATCCCACCGTGTCCCTTTAAAATACCATTATTATTTGCGTATTCTTGAGTAATTTGAGATGTATTTACCACAGGGCTCTAACCATGTGCAGATAAGAATCCCTGGACTTGCTCTAGCAGTCGACAAGCGATAATAGCATGCTGTAAACTCCAGATAAATGATCTGGATCCGGATTTAGGTGATCGGAGACCATCACGTTACCTTTCAGCCTATGATAGCTGTGATAAACGAAAAATGTATTGCTCTTTTAATTTTACAAACTATTCTATTGCATTCCTTGACCTCATAAATGGACACACAAAAGCATACTTGTATCTACAGCATTAGCAAAGAGCTTTTGGCCAGTTTTTTTGATAAATGATAATACTTTGAATAAGAGGCCGCCCGATCTGACTTGTGTCTTTCGATAGATATGTTTACATGAGCCTAGGTGTGTCCATACCAAAGGAATCTTTTGCATCATGATTTGAAGTCAAATGTCACTTAACCCATCCACTATTTTACAAGTAAACTACAGGTGTGCATGATAAGAGTCCACTTTTGCAAGGTAGATGGACTTAGCGATGTGCCGACAATGCCATTTGGACCATGCTCACAATGCGATTTTTTTCAATGAGCACTACAAAAAACATACCAAACTCCTGGCTTCGTCGTATGACGCATACATTTACCAATTACCCGTTTAGGTATCGGTACTTTCTCCATCGAGCTCAAATAGTACAGGTCATATCTTGCATAATTGATATTGCTTGCAAAGAAGTAGGCATATCTTAAGGTAAGGCTAGTTTTTTTTTAACAACCAAAAGGTCAATTTCCTTCACACTGTGCTCTCACAAACAATATCAAGATGAATACTAGGTTCATGCATGATAGTCCAATCACATGGAGTAGGTTAAGTTGACATAGCAATCAGTTCTTCGTATGTGTTCTTTGGCTCTCGTACAAACCTGAAAACAATGAAGCTTTGTGGATGCATTTCCTCAAGAAAGCATTAGAATTAAACTCCCCAGGCTGTATTTGAGAATGCCTTCTGGATCACTCTCAGTCGTCAGGATTCCAATACAACCGATAAAGTCATGTCATGATAATCATGATAATGTCAAGAAAGGTTATCGCAATGCACGTTTTAAAATATGACATTTTAATTTTCGTGTGTAGTATAATATTGGCCAAATGTGGTAGTTATCGGTCAGTATAATGGAAATATAAGGCATTAAAATTTACAGATATATGACATTATATAAGTATAGAATGCTGCATTACTAAAGCAGGATACCTCATCAGTCATTATAATATGACACCATCTGGAATGACAGATGTAGATAGAATGGCAAAGGACTGTTCCGCATTCAATTATTATAGTCTCATAATTATAAGGATCATTGGGTTCCACTGTAATTCTTTGTCTTAAATATTTTAACACACACTTTCTTTATTTGATATAGTCATAATGTATACAGAAATTGAATAAAAATACCTAGGGATCGCCATAAAAATAGTTTTAAGGTCAATAATTAGTTGAGATGACATATAGTGTATAAAAAGAAAGAACATCAGCCTTACGAAATAAGAAAACGTGTCATGCATTCGCAGAAATGATGTGTGCCGTCATCGATGTGACATGTTGAATGGTAAGCTAGAAAATATAATTTCGCCATTATTCCCAGCAAGAAAACATATTTCGAAGGAAAGGAAGAACACACAAAACAATTTCCCTTCTAACCCTTGGTATGAAAAGAATGTAAATCCTTTAAGTATGTTGTTAATAATATAGCTAAGCATAGAGACTTTAACGCGCAGCATGGCGAATATAATATACTGCTACGACAATATAAGCAATTAATCCAAAGAAAGAAAAGACAATACCAGCAAGCCAAAGTTAGTGAGCTGGAAAATATGAGAACAGAAGATCCTAATTCCTACCGGAAATTCTGGAAATCCTAAAATCCTAGAAATGTTACTACAATGCCTACCTTGGCAGACTTTGTGAACTATTTCGAACAACAACTCTACCCACCACATGTGGATTATTATGATTATGAACACATGAATAATATTATAAAGCAAGTTACGTCATTCCAACAAAATGTAGAGCACGATAAACCCAATATGACACAGTTCCTAAACAGTCCCATAACTACAGAAGAAATTAATAAGGCGATTTAACAGTTGAAATGTAAGAAAGCAGCGGGTGTAGATGGTTTCTGCCGAATTTTACAAATATGGATGTAATTAACTATTATTGCCAGCATTAGAATTGCTGTTCAATACCATTTTTACCAATGGTGAATATCCATCTAGATGGGCTACCGGTATAATACACCCTGTCTACCAAATTGGGACCATGCTGTTCCAGATAATTACCGGAAAATGACGTGTATTGGGAAAATATTTGAATCTATACTTAATGACAGACTCTCATTTAAAAACGAAGTATGCAATGATAATGATCCCTATCAAGCTGGTTTTAAAAGCCATTCGCTAACTAATATATTCATACTATGTGCCATCATAGAGTGTTTTTCTAAACCCCCTGTATACATGCTTTGTCGATTTCACAAAAACGTTTGACTATATTGATAGAGCAGCATTATACTAATAAATTATTGAACAGGGGGATAGACGGCAATTTGCTAAACGTAATAAAAAAATGTTTTCTAAAGCAGAGTGCCGTGTAAAATGGGACTCGTGTATCAGTGACATATTAAAAAGGCGAATTTGGGGTTCTACAAAGCGGTATGCTCAGTCACAAACTATTCACGGAAATTTTACAAGATCAGCACCATTTGACCAAGATGAAGGCTTACTAATGGTATATATGTTATTTGCAGATGACCTTGTCCTTTTTTCAGAATCTGCTGAGGGATTACAAAAACAGCTAACTGCCCTAAGGCATATCATGGCATATCATGGCATATCATGTCATATCACAGCATATCATGGCATATCATCGCATATCATCGCATAGCATGGCATATCATAGTAAACATTCCTAAAACAATTTTTTTTATCTTTAATGAGCGTTACACAGCAGAATGTGGATGCTTCCACTATGGTGATAACATTCTATAAAAAGCTGAATATATAAATACCTGGGTGTGGTGTTTACCCAGCAAGCACACAACATTTGTATGACATTTGTAGAATGTTGGACCAACGTTGAAGATGTTGGGCCAAAGTTGTACAAATGCTATGCAAATGTTTTTTCTCTACGTAAACAGTCCCGTCCTGTGGCCGGTAAATTGTCACCCACTATTGCGTTCGAAGTATATTTGATTGTCAAATATTGCACATGCTGGAATATGGAAGTGATATATGGCATACAGGCGATGATGTTAACGATCTGGAAAAAATCCATCTAAAATTTATTAAATCTGCACTTGGAGTAAGAAAGCAAACACCCACATCTACAATATATGGGGACACGGGACGATTTCCACTGAACATCCGGCAACACATAAAAGCCGTAAAATATTGGTGTAGCATTCTAAAACTCAGAGCCAGTCATAAGGGGGAGCCAGTTCATAACGGCAATGGGATATCGAATGAGCTCACATGATCTTAATATAAAAAGAGGACGATACAATAATCCAATCACTCCAATAAATTAGCGAATATGCACAAGGTGTGAATTAAACGAAATTGACGACGAAATGCATCTTCTTCTTCACTGTAGCGCTATAAATACTGAACGCAAAATCTTGTTTAATTCTGTATCCGCAATTATCAATATACATCGAACAATTGATATTTTTCTACGAATAATGACATCTAGAGACATAACCGTGGTGAAGTCATTAGCGCAATTTATCTATGGATGTTTTAAACAAATTGAAAGTTAAAAATACTGAGTCACCTGTCGCTATATTATCCATATTATCATGCTTTCATGACCTGACTTGGGTATTACCACATATCAGGACGGCTGTTGCCCTCGGATTTTATTATTTGGCTTTTGAGTATGTGGTACTAACTAGGTCGTGATTAAAATAATATGAATTAAAAATATAGTGAATTAAAATAAGCTGTAATGTTTTTGTGCGATGGTCATGTCCTGTGTGAATTGCACAAATAATTATAAATCGCCATTATAACTGTTCCTACGTTGTTAGTTAACAGTACTAGGGAATCTACGAGCTCAAAGCGACTGTGCTAGCATGGTCACATGGTCACATGGCTCGTAGCTACCTGTTTCGCGGATTGCCACATTTATTGTACTTACAGGATATTATATTTGATTTTTAAAAATACAACATAATTTTTACCATTGTCTTACTGCATACTCAAGTTACTGTAACTTAATGCACATGTATATGTTTTATCTCTACGCTTTCCAGAGTGTCTTTTTTGCTACTATATATAATTAATATGTCATACATAGTAGCTATTTTATCTCTGGTTTTGGTGCGAGAAACAAAATAATAGACCCCTATGTTATCTTGGCAATGCCTTTTAATTTTATAATAATGAAGGTCTTATTCAAAACATACACAAGAGCACATGCACACTCTTAATACCAGGACCGATCTAATAAATATCAAAATTTCGAAAGTCATTGCCATAACAAGACGATAATCACGAAGGAGCTGACAACAGCATATAGTGCACCTTCAGATGGAGTATTCGGCATATTAAACTGTGACGGCTGGCAATGCATAGGCCCTAATCATATCTGTTGCACAGCTTTAGGAGACAAATATTGATATTCCCATTATTATGCAATCGCCTATACATAATGTGTCATAAATTAAAGTGACAACTGTCAAATATTTTGACCTCATTCCTAACCTGCTGCCAGGACCCTCCTTATCTCGATGTGATACTCTGGCTGGATGCTTTGGTATTCGAATTATTGGAAATATTAATTTCTTCTGGCTCAATGTAGTAAGGAACTTATTTTGTGGTTAGTAACTCGGCCTGGACAGCATCACCTGTTAATTGCCATCAACTGAGCATGCCTTCCAGGAACAATTGAAAATAGAACATTTACAAACTTTCCGGTGAAAATGTCTTGATGCTTGAGCCACAGCAATTAGATCCGTTAGCATAAGAAATGAGCATAGACGGGAATATGTTATGTTCAACTACAGTTCCTGAATGAAGTCAGCTGGTCTCAGATTGCATCTCATTTAGTCCCTAATTACATCAAAAAAATCATCAAGTATGGTTGCTCCAGTAAAAACCATGTGATAGTGTTCGATGTAGAAGCAACAACGCAGGAATACAGGACGCATCGCCATTGTCTAAAAATATGATGCATATTAGTACTACATTAACAAAGATAATGAAACATACAATGAACAGGAAGGTAGTAGTAACCTAAATATATAAATAAATATATACAGAAATGCATACCAAGAAATGTATATGCATTTCTGATATATAGCAAATGACAAAATGATGGCGAAGGTGGTGGTGTCATTGCTGATTATTTAACTATTTTTTTACATAACTATTACGTACAATTTTAGGAGTCTAGTAGGCACAGTAATCTCTAAATTTTTACACCACATATTGATAATTGATGTATCCATATAGTCAGATATAGATATGCTGTGATATTGGAACTATAAATAAGGAAAGGTTAAATAACATGAATTATTTACTCATCTGTTGACCTGTTATACCACAAGAACGGCAAATATACGTCACAGTTAAACTCAGACCACATTGTCATTAATGAACCAACTTCATATTTTGCACAATAAAATCATATGCCTCGACACAGAGGCTGGCCAATTGGCATTTAACTTTACCTAATTATGGCCCACCGTGTGTCTAAATAGCGGCCGGGCATCTAAACGTTGGGAAAGCGGTGAGTAAATGCAGCCAATAAATGGTGATTTCACGGTGTGCCAGCGTCACAGATAATGGCACAGCATTGGTTTAGTGAATCATGTTGACTGGCCCATACAATAGAATGCCAACGTATAATACATTGCTACATAATTCAAACAATAAAATAATCCCCTTTTCAAATAAATACGGTCAAGTAGGCCAAGAGCGAGAATATGTCAGCGACAGGTTATCTAGTTTATTAAGATCATGGCACTTCATAGCAAAAACCTAAATCATACTTGACAATGAATACAGGTTCAGCTATAGAAACATATACAAATGTGGAGGATGTAATATAAAACTATACTGAGTTACGCATGTTTGACCTGATTTTGTGACCTTTGACCTTGAATTATAGCCTTTACCTATGACCCAATGATATTTATCATAAATATACATCAATATGCAAATAATAAAACAAATAACTATCAGTTATGTGAATATTTAAAGTGATTTTCTGTTTTTCCTGATCACGTAAACCACTATTTTGTACCGCGATAGGCGAAAAAATGTAAAACTCGTTATTTCAAAATGCTCAATGCTGTGAGAATGCCATCATGCGGTTTCATAGAGTACAATACCTATATACCATGAAAACATTGACAAAAAAACATTGGACCCACTTTCCAGGTTCAGCCCCTGTCCCCCTGACTATAGTTATTATTCTTTATAAACACAAGAAAATGGTTTATAAACTGTACATGCCTGGTAATAGCCACTGCGAATATTTATAAATTACCAGCACAGTGACAAATATGACGAATGAACAGAAATTAACAGATATAGTGTATTACTCGATGTATTAATACTAAACATAAAGTGATTCACTTATTAAATCTTGACTATATTAAGAAATGGTTAGTTCTAAACGTAATTAAGAATGCATTATAAATACCCGTCGAATTACATTCGAATGTAATGCGTGAGGGGATTCCAGTTCATGCAGGTCTAGTACGCCGGAAATGAGACATTCTAAATCTAACTTTGGCACACAAAACATTAGTTTAATGTTGAATAAACGTCATTGACGTTGTTTCAACCTTCAAGCAGCGTGGTGTACTCAATAGTAAAGTGATTAGTTTTGCTTTCGGGAGTGGGTGCAATCAGCCTTATAGCAGGTTCCGCCACTTTTTATTACACTATCCAGTTGGCGCGTGCTCGGCATGCCCAATGTGAATCTGTATGTATCGTCGAAGTCTACATTATTTATTGTTGAAATGTATACGTTGTTTTAAACCAAGTATTGATTTATACTTTGCCCTCGTTGACGTGTGGGTAATACTATAAATCTATAGATGAGACAGGCTTTTCTAATTAATTCTAACTATGCCAGCGTGTGTAAACAGCTTAAAATGGGTCACATTAGAAGCGAATATATATATATGTCTTCAAGGTGTAACGTTAAACCATTGAGAACCAAGGAATTAGTGCAAGAGCATTAGAGTTGAACCTGGAATAAAATTGCAGAAAGCTGATTTTTTCAGGAATGATACCTAGACATCTCCCCAGATATAATTCAAAATGGCCGCCACCATGTAACACTATTTTCGAAAAAAACAGGGATATTCCCTATTTCTTCACTTTTCCAGTTAGAACAAAATATTTAGGTGTCTCTACTTATGTTTTAAGGCACAAATAGTTCATCCAGATGAGCAGAAATGATATCAGTACTTTACTCAATACCGAAAATCCAAGATGGCCGCCATATTGTTCTGAGTATGTTAAGTGATCTCTTGAGAAAAACGAGAATATGAGGTAGCTATCTCGTTGTTGAACCTAAAATGTATATTTTGGCCAAACCCATGGAATCTAGCACTTATTTAAATCACCGATGTTTTATTATATTGAATTTATCAACATAAATCCCACATAGTAGTTAATTCTATGTAACATCATGTAACGCCATTTTTTCGAAAAAACGACTGCCGGTGATTTTGGACTTCAATCATTTCGGACCTGGTGATTTCGGACGGTGTGCGGTGAATTCGGACGCCTAACTTAGAAGTCTTTTATATCACTATTTTGATACTGATATTGCGAATTTTGGATGGTGATATCGTACGCTGATTTCGGACGCTGATTTTGGACGGTGAGATGTATAAAAAACTTTATAGTGCTCTTTTATATGACTATTCCCGTACTAATATCGATAAATTCTGACGGTAATTTCGGGCGGCATTTTGCATAAGGAAACCTAATACAGCTATATAGTCATATTTTTAAAAATATTTATGCTTATTCTTTTAGAAATACAAAAATCAGTGATACACCGGTGCAGTTATGATACATAAGTACATACATGTATATAAGAACGTTTGTCATCGTCACATAGGCGTATCATTTTATATATACAAAATTTATTTGGATACATCTATTTATATAAAATATAATCGAGTTTGTCATTTTTATTATTTATGCACATCATACACCTTTGAGGTCCCACTTCGCAGATAACGGTCATACTTTTGCGGCAAAACGGCGAGTTCACTCTCGTCACTGCGTTCAAGATAATACAAACACAATTTTCAAATGGATGACAATAATATTATAGATGATTTTTAGGAAAGTGTTTATATTGTACCCCATCGTCATTTAGTTATCACATTTTATCTGATCGACGGAAAATAATATAATGATAATTATTTAAACAATAAATATTCTATTTTAGGATGTTGACTGTGATCATCAGCACAAAAAATGTTAATTACTTGCTAATAATGCGTGCCGCGATTTAAGACCATTTACAGTCTGCGTGCTGCAATAATATAAGCCTATCGTAGCCTACGAATAATTATGTTATAATTATACAACACAACACTCCACTTTCTAGTTGATTTTGCAACTGACCTTGATCGGATTTAAAGTGATTCTTAATGCATGTTAAATTTTACAAATAATTGACGTGGAATACACGTCTTGTTATCATGGTTATCGGGACGCAGAGGGTTAACGATACGGTGTGTCTGCGTTCACGGCCCGCGCGTCCAGCATAGACGGACCGGTGTCACACATAAATGTTGAACAAACATATTGTAAACAATGCGAGCAGTTAGACAATAGTAGTATGCTTGTTGAAAAACCTCTTTGAACTCCTATCTACAATTCTTATTAGCATGATTATCATTCATAAAATAACATCTCAAGTGCCTACTCGCCGTGCTGACAGCAAACATCAGACGTTGAAACAATTCCGCTCGATCATCGTCTGCGGCGCTGGCCCAGCATTAAGCCAGCATTGGTTTAACCTCTCAATGGGTGGAGCATGAAATGTCATGGTCACACAAATATGAAATATAATTTATATGTTTTTACTAGCGCTGTATATCATTGTTTTTATACTGTAGGCCTTATCTACCCTGTGATCATGTCTGTTCGTAAGAATACCAAGCTACTATACAATAGGGGATAAAGTCTGTCGTATGTCAGCACCGTTTCTAAGTTGTATGTAACTATCTATTTCGATCAAACATGATAATATTTATTTTATAAAAAAAAATAGATTTTAAACGTATATGTTGGGTATTTCCCATATGTACATCTTAAACTGCATAAATAAGGGAAAGCTTTTCAAATTATTCCTGCGCCATAAATAACAGTTGGTAAGCTCCAATTTATTTACCATCGTAATTCTAAATTGATTGTTTTCCCATAAAGAATAAAATCATTCACACCAAACAAATTTCTTTTTACCTTTTTTAGAAGTCCCAAAATGTGCTCCAATTTCATAATGACCCATATGTTTCCCGCACCAAAACCAAAGATAAAATAACTTTTAATACTATACATATCTATACATTTTATTTATGAAAATATATATGTATATTTTGTATAAATAAAATGATTTGTTTATAAAGATGACAAAGTATATTGTATTGTATAGCAATTTATGCATGTAGCATTTATTTTTGTATATATAAAATTATATTTCTATATATTTTATTTATCATATTAGTCTTCCTTATAAATAATACCGTCCGAAATCACTGTCTGAAATTACTGATAATTATTAGTACAGAAATAGTCATATAAAAGTGTACTATGCTAGGGTTTTTAAACATCACACCGTCCAAAATCGACGTCCGAAATCACCGTCCGAAATTACCATCCGAATTTAGCGATATTAGTACCAAAATAGTGATATAAAAGACTATTAAGGTGGGCGTCCGAAATTCCGAATTCAGCGCGGCGTCCGAATTCACCACACACCGTCCGAAATCATCTTCCGATTTCACCGCACACCGTCCGAAATCACCGTCCGAAATCACCGATTGGCGTCCGAAATCACCAGTCCGAAATAGTCGAGGTCCGAAATCACCGGATACCGAAAAAACAAGGGTATACCCAAATTTCTCACATTTCCAGTTAAAAAAATGTTTTTGGTGCCTCTACACATGTTTTAAGGCACAAAGAGCTCATCAACATGATCAGAAATGATATCATTCCTTTTCTTATTACCACAAATCCAAGATGGCGACCATGATTTCAAGCGTTTCCCCCCCCCCCCACCCTCAGAAAATCACTTACATGCCATAATCATCATATTGTTGAACCTTTTTTTCCAGAGTCATGTAATCTAGAATATATTTCCACCACCAAATTTTTTAATATAATGTGCTTATCAGCACAAAATCCAACATGGCTGCAATATTGGTTAACTCTTTTTAGCGCAGGTGCCGCGATTAGGCGATGTCCAACTGGTTCTTCATATGGAAATATAGATATAGATTTATCAAATTTACAAAATATCATATTATCATAAATCATTGATTACAAATTCTAACAGGGCTATTTTTAAAGATAAGTGTATTTCTCACTCATTTGAAGCTTGAGATAGCGTAAGAAAAATCTGATCTGTAGGTCTTTTATGTAGTATATAAAATGTTTTTCGATTTTGGTTTTAGTTGTGATTATTCTAGGATATGAATATTAGCTAATTTTGTGTGAATGTACATAATAACAGAACTAAGTACAATATTACACCAGCTTGAACACGTGTCCTACGAGACTGTTGGTACTGACATGTTTGGCCATCTATAGGCCTACGTAATTTTGTCAATTTCCCGGAAATGGCATTATCATACTGCTTTTCATGATTTTACAGGGATGATATTCAAGTTACGGTATCATGTTTTGATGCTGACCACTCACACGTTAAGATAGAGGATAAACAATAATGAATAACTGAACAGTATAGAAAAACTAAAAGTGACTAATGGTGTATTTTCACCTGAAAACATAAAAACAATGTGTGCTTTGCATTCAAGATCCATACTCTTGATAAAATCAAATTAATGAATCATTGAAAGAAATGGTCAGCGCCATAACGGCTTTTCGTTGCAGTGCTAACCGTTACGATGCTGACAATATTCACGTTTTTAACAAGATTATTGCCTAGAAACCAAATCATTATTGCTCAAAATGTATACAAACAACAAACAAATATCACGTGTGTTTTCAGAAACTTTGCACCTTTTTAGTCTTTCTGGGCAACCCAATTTTTGTGTTACAACTGTTTTTGACAAATCAAGCCACACTCTTAGTCCTCTTATATTTGTCATAACGCCCTTGTTATGGTGTTGACATAATTTTCTGTGGAAACACATTTCTTCAAACCTTGTAAGAATGATTAAGTTAAATCTAACGATTGTATTTGAAACAAAAAATGTATATAGGTCTTCATCATGTAACTAACATTGTTTGATATATATTATGCTTTTATTGACACAAAGATATCAAAACAGATACATAGGTCATGTTGAAAAGGATATACAAAGATCGATAAAACAAAAACAACAAATCGATTAAACAGTTTTGATAGATTGACAAACAAATGAAAAATCTATATCTACATCAAGAATATTAAAGATTTAGTAACTTTTCCAAGCCAGGTATATGAACTTACCAACAGCCACTAGTACTTCTAGATTGTCTGAAAGCATTATCTCTAAAGAATTATTTTTTGCATGGGCTATAGATGGGGTGTAATCAACCCGCTGGGGTGCTATTAGTCCCCGACCTCAGTGACGCAGCTGGCAATTTGTGTTTGGATCGATGACCTAAATAACGTCGGAGGGTCAAATTTCATGGGGCTTATAGGGTGAAATCTTACAAGCTTCCAGACTTTATTCGATTATATGCACAATGTGACTCCGACATAGATCTACTATATGCAACCATTTGCAGAGCCACCTGGCGAGCGAGAGCCCACTACTACATATGTCTGGAGAGTCATCTAGTGAGCTCCGAAAAGGCTAGAACAAAGCCATTATAGTGACGGCTGCCCTGTTGAATTGCGTGAATATTGCATCGAAAACTAAATATACAAATCAGCGAAAAAAAGATATAATATAGCACGTGGAACGAACATAATTTTTTGCTGTTTTGTTTTGCTCTCTCGCGTGGGCTAATATAAGTCCCTTTTTGTTTTGTGATCTTGGAGGTGATAGGTTTAAAACTATTAATTATAACTACGAGACAAAGTGCCATTAAAACAATTTTCTTTTAAAAAATATATTATTATTTTTTTGTAATTACAATGTATTTCACACCAATATTTATTGATAAAGAAAACCAGGTTAATAACGTTTCAGTCACAAATGGTAGTGCGCTTTCACATATGACCCCTGTTGAAGTGAAACAGCCCTGCATAGGCCAAAGAGTCATAAAGGGTGGACATGGATTTGAACACTTGTAATTGTACAGAGTTCACACCCACGCTATTAAACTATTATTAAAACTGTTCGCACCATACACACGCTATCGGCATTAAAATTCAAATATATTTTCACATAAAATCGTAGAAAATAATGAAAAGATAATAAACTAAAATATCAAGATATCAAAAACTATCAAACTTCGTACTTTTAATCCATTATAACGACATGAGACAAGATGAATTAATAATAAGTCTCTTATGATATAAAATTCAAATCTCTAATTTAAAAGCAAAAACTCAGAATGTTTATATATAAGGCTTTGAGGCTTCAAAGGGTGGATGTGTAAAGGCGTAAATAAAGTATATATTATTTTCTCCGCGGGTCAAAGGGTCAAATACTGACATGCAAGCGTAATTATTCGTATACTGTGTCGGTGTCGGCAATTATGTGGTAATTTGAATAGCAGCTATAGCATATGGCAGAATACTGAACTTTGTTATTTGTTATTATTCATAATAAATCAGAATAAATATTAGATTAAGTAACATTTTTCTTCCTCCTCCTCCTCCTCCTCCTCCTCCTCCTCCTCCTCCTCCTCCTCCTCCTCCTTCTCCTCCTCCTCCTCCTCCTCCTCCTCTTTCTCCTCCTCCTTCCTCCTACTCCTCCTCCTCTTCCTCCTCCTCCTCCTTCACCTCCTCCTCCTCCTCCTCCTCCTCTTTCTCCTCCTCCTTCCTCCTACTCCTCCTCCTCTTCCTCCTCCTGCTCCTCTTCCTCCTCCTCCTCCTCCTCCTCTTCCTCCTCCTCCTCCTCCTCCTCCTCTTCCTCCTCCTTCCTCCTCCTCTTTCTTCTCCTCCTCCTCTTCTTCCTCCTCCTCCTCCTCCTCCTCCTCCTCTTCCTCCTCCTCCTCCTCCTCCTCCTCCTCTTCCTCCTCCTCCTTCTCCTCCTGATTATATTTATGTAAGTTTATATCCCTCATTCTCTCCTTTCTCTTCCTCTTTTTTTTCTTCCTCTTCTTCCTCCTCCTCCTTTTCTTCCTTCACCTCCTCCTCCTATTCCTCCTCTTCGTCCTCCTCATCCTCCTCTACTTCCTCCTCCTTCTCCTCCCCCTCCTCCCCCCCCCCTATCTTTATCCTTCATATCCACCACATAGTATGAACTACGACCTTCTTACAAAAGATCATCAGCTTTTTATTGTGCAATTATTGGTTTAATCACGTGACCGTTTCTTATTAATTCGATAATACATGGATAGGCCGGTGTCGGCTAGGCTTACCCTTACAAAACTAAATAACACATAGAATCCTCCTCCTCAGAGTTTATTTATGTTATAATTTGGGGACCGCTACAAGGAATAAGGATCTATTAAATATTGTTTCTTGTGACAGAATCACTGTTTAAGAACACATTTTGACGACAGATTTGATCATAAGTGTCTTAACCTACGTTTCAAATGGAGCTGAAGCCCTAAGACATTAACTGCGCTGGGTAGGCCTATCTACAAGTCAAAGCCTATACACAGATCATTATAGAAATAGCAAGCATGACAATTATAGGAGGTAATTTGTCATGTTTGCGGAGACGATGAAGAATTGAGAGTTAATGTAGCCAATTTTTCATGTCTTTTCTTATGTTTAATAAGCAGAATAAGACATCGTTGTCTGAAAATTAAAACTCGTATCGTAACGCTCAGAGCGTTCTGTTACAGCTCTGAGCGTTACGATATTCGTTTCAATTTTCAGACAACGATGTATTATTAGATAATATTAATGTTTGCAACCCCGTAGCTAGGTTGAATACAATACTATAATAGTGCTGGATTTTAGCCCATATCAGGGGCGTGCATAGGGAGGGGGGAGGGGGTCAGAGGGGTTCTGACCCCTCCCCCTTTGAGCTGCAGATTTTTAAAATTTTCCAGGGATTCAGATATTTTATATTTTTCAAAATTGTACTACTTGACCCCCTCCCCACCTTGATGGAAAGCTGCGCACGCCCCTGCATATACTTATGGTAGTATATTTAGAGTGTTTAAGCTGCAATAAATCTAAAATCTCACGCTTAGTTAAATCATTCACTAAGTTTGTAAAACTTCCACTCATATTTTACTCCTTGGACACTATTGGTTATATCCCTTGTAGAGTTACTCAGCAGCTTCAACTGTTCATATCGTGGTTTGTTTTATTGTGTTAGCAATGTAAATAGTTTCATTTCACTTTGTCTTAAATATGTATGTATGTATCCTAATAGTGTATTTTATTTACTTTTGAGTGGTTTAATTTTGCAATATATATCCGGCAATGATATCTTTAAAATATGCCCCTTTTTTCAGGATAACCTGTTCATCTACTATTGTATGAGGGTGGCAGGGTTGATTAAATAAGCAGAACTGGTAGCAGGCTGCTGCTGGTGCGAAGGGAGCAGTGTTAGAAGATTATTACATTGCATTTTTTATATTTTAAATGTATAAACACTGTCATATTGACGCCCGAAAGCTGCGTAGGCCTATTATCTATGCAACTAGATAACTTGTCGCACATATATGTTCGCTCTTTTAGGTCAAACGCCAAATGTATTTAACGTGGTAATCATCACGTGGGATCGTATTTGCTGGGCCTCAATTAATAGTCTGTCCGGCGATGGAGGATGGTCCAAAACGAAAGTTAGCTTTTCGGTATCTAGTCAGCCAATTCTTAAGCGATTTCGTAATTTCTTAAACCCTATTTTCCAGTCATTTGGCATCAATCCTGAAAATTTCGAAAAAAAATCGTATAGTTCAAAAGTTAGGCTATTTGACATGTAGTAAATGTCTCTTTGTGACGTTTCTCTATAACATGTATAAAACCATCAACTACTGCCCAGGATCACAACCTAGTGAACAAGCACGCTAATAAAAACGTGAAGTGAAGTAGCAAAAATGAATTTTTTTGTCACACCAACGATTTGATTTCCAAGGATCGCAAAAAAATAAGCAGCTTGTTTACGATGGAATTTGTATTTGAAATGCAATGAATAAACTGGATTAAAAATGGCCATCTTGGATTTGATAATCCGTAGAGGATCTTGAAACATAAAACAGTTTGTCATCGAGTTTGTCATCATTGATTTAGTCGAGAATGAGGTATTGCATAATAATATTGGATTTGTATTCCCAAAGTTAGAAATTAATCAGATTCAAAATTGTTCACGAATTAAGTAGTCCCCCTACGTTGTATTCCGAAACATTTGTATATAAGAATTCCATTTGCCGACCTTTTACAATCGGCCGTGTCTATGTGCCAGAAAAAATCGTCAAGTAAGACCATGATCTAACAGACAAAAATTTGTCCGATCTGAGTTATCAGCGGTAAAAAGCACGGTGTGACGTCATAAAATGATGACGTCATAAAATTTTCGATGTCAAATTAAAGCAAACATGGGGAGGATTAAGTTTTTTTCTAAATATTGTCACTGGTGGTTCATTGAAAGCATCTATGTAATGTATATGTTTATATTTTGTGAGGAAATGTGTCAGAGAATATATCCATGGCAACATGATAATAACTATATATCCTCACTTGTTTATGTAATCACTGTTATCTGAGATCGTCTTTGATGTTTTACAGAAGCACTGTTAGTGTCAATATAACTCTCTGTAACGCTATAATCAGGTAATTTAAAGAATAATGACAAGTACAATAGCATTTCTGTAAAAATGCATACCTGGTTGGCATGGTAACCAGAAATTTCTGACAAACCAAAAGTTTTACTGTCGTTCTATTCAAGATGTTGATGTATTTTCAGTGTACCATCAGTTTTTAAAAGGTTTTATTTATTTATTTCGCATTAAGGGGTCCTGTCAAGTTGAAAAAATCCAAAAATCCGAGAAAAACTCGGATTAATCAAACCCCATCCACCCACCCCCCTATCCAATTTTAATTTTTTTGGAAACATTTGGAAACATGAAAACAACACAAAAAAAACAAAAAAACACAACATTTCCCCAAAAAAATATAATCCGAGTTGGGGTTTGACCCACCCAACCACTTTCGAGTTTTTTTCGGATTTTTAGATTTTTTTAACTTGACAAAACCCCTAAATCAACGATATTATTGATTGAAGGTCATTGTGTTGCCATGGTTACGTAAAATGCTATTTTACAAAGGAAATTTAGTCCTATTTTTGGGCTACCCTTCTGCAATTGTTCATATCAGTAATGGCGCAGGAGAAGCTGTGCCAAATTTCATACTTTTGTCCAGTGGTCACGGTTCGACCCATAATCCGCCCTATACTACTATATACATACATTTAAGCACACATAACATTATATTAACGTAATGGATATCGTACTAAATAATAAAATATTGCTATTAATGTTTCGTGTAAGTATTTCTGGGATGCATTACACATTATCACCCATTAATGTGAAGAGATAGCTTCGTTTATACTTAATAAAGGGAAACAATGCGATCATATCAATAAATCCTAAAATGAAAGAAAATGTACGTTAAAATATTACAATATCATTCTATGACTATTTTATTTAAATTTGCCAAATAATTTATATTCTATTGACCTTATACCTGTATAATTATAATAACCTCAACATTATCAGCCAACCACCGACAAAACAAAGGTAAAAAAATAAAAATAAGAAAAACAAACAAATAAGTAATTTAACGTAGCGTTCTTATTCAACATACACACACTGGATATTATTAAGTTTTTGCTCACCCCCACATTATTCATGCACAAACCACTGTTTAATGACTGCTGAGCGGCCAGCTCATATACCAACCCGACATGAATTTAAAGCTTTTAAGCTGTGTCACATGTTATCCACATATTATTTACACAATCTCATGCAAAATTATGTGCATTGTAATTATGGGCTCCAGTGGAGTCACTTGTAATGGTTATCAAATTCAAATTAAGGGCTCAAATGAATTTTAATGAGATGAGAATTCAATTTAATGAGAATTCAAATGAGAGTTAATATCATGTAATTGCAGCGCAGTTCAGCTGCAATAAAAAACGAGTACAAAGCAAGGCAAGGTACATACTATTAGGCAGAAGTGAAAAAAGACGCTGGCATGGTCGTCCGAAGCAGATGTCAGCTCGTGAAGGCAGACGTCTGAAGATGCTGTCAAGGTTGGGACGTTTGAAGACTATCTCGGAGTTATCTTTTGACTGGAGCTCGTTTTTGGTACCCATTTGTCATAAACAACTGTTAGGTGACGACATGCAGGGGACATATTCAGCCTAGTGGTAAGACAAATACCTTATGGTTCATAACAAAAACGGCAAAATTACATCAGGGGCCAGTTTCTGTATCGTACCAGAAATGCATAACATAAAGAGATATTCATTTCAAGGTAGCGTAGCATTCTCGTTTAGTAATAAAACAACAAGAACAAGCCATAGAATTTACAAGAATTTGTGTAGCCTGTCATGCTTGGTGAAATTTTGTGTACAGCTTGTTTGTCATCAAAACCACATGGCAATGTTATTGGAAAACATGCAGATGACACGTGCTCATGTTTTGGTTAACATAAGGCACAGGAACGCCGCATGTGCCCCTGAAGTGAGCTAGGTCTACATGTATAGGCGGGACATACATGTGAAATGTCAATTTACCTTAATATTTGTTGGATATTACTATCCAGAAACTACCATACACATTTAGTAACATTATTAAAAACCGCAATTAAAAGATACATGATCGCTCTTTCTGAAGACACCAAGTTTATAGGTGAAATAGTTTTTGAGTTACATGCAATTTGGTGGACTTACTGTCTAAAATCAACAGGCCGGAGCTATACATTTCTTGTTATGCATTTCTGGTCGTACTTAAGTAAAAAGTGTTAATTTTGTACTTGAGTATGTTAAAGAAACTGGTCCCTGTGGCCGATTTCTATAACATACTTGAGTAAAAAGTTAACAAGTATGCCACGTGAACCAGCCCACATTATTTTTTCCTTAAGTACGTTACAGAAACCGGCCACAGGGGATGGTTTCCGTAACGTACTTAAGTACAAAGCTGACACTTTTTACTAAGGTACGAAACATAAACCGGCCTCTGGTGGGCCAAGATAATTGAGCACTGGGCCACCAATTGCAATTAGTCAATTGTGTTGCTCTCTAATGAGTGTAAGCTTATTTTATACACTAATGATGGAAGGAAAGGATGTTGGAGAAATAATTGATAGAGTATGAATCCAGACGCAATGCGATTTCGGCTACGTAGAAACGTTTCTGTTACGGTTTGGGGGTGCATCAGCTTTCTTGCGCTGGCACTTTGGTAGTGGTTGATAGAAATGTTAACCGGTATTCTTACATTGACCTCATGGGTGGAGATTTGCTGGAGTCTGTGCGTAGAGCAAATGTTTAGGGACCAGCAACACCCATTTCTGTTCCAACAATGATTGTTGTCACAGAGCCATGGCGGTGTTCAAAAACTATGCTAGACGCAAGATGCTATCTTCAGTTGTAGATCCTATCAAAAACATTTGGAGTTGCATGAAAAAGGACGAATGAGAGTTCAAACCAACCACATGTAAAGAAATTAAAACACCATTATTCAGAAGTTCTGACAGAATTTGTCATACAAGGATCAGAACAGTGTTTTCTTCTATGCTCAGAAGAGCAGCGGCCATTATAAGATCACGTGGCTACCCAACTAAATATTAATTATGTTTCAAAGAGCATCATAAATATATTTTTGTTTATAATCTGTAAGAAAAATGAAATAAACTATCCAACTTTGAGTTTATATGCAGTGATTCAATTAAGGTATCAAGCATCTGTGTAATAGACATCACTTTGGGGGTGCGCAAACTTTTGTCCACTGTGTGTAATAATTTTTTAAAACGAATTATTTGGTCTTTTAATTATCCCATTAATTAATTCCCGTCATTTAGTTAGGATTGAGAAAAAAAATGACGGAAAACTAATTAACTAACCAATTATTGTGCCCGTCATTTAGTTAAGATTTGTGGTTACTGGGTTAGATGGTGGTAACACGGGTTATCAGGATCACATAGTAGGTGTGATTAAGCAATTGATTGATCCACGACCGGCTGTTTATCTGGTGGTGATGGTACTAACCGTTAAATTAAAAAATCGATTTCGTTTGAAGTTTATTTAGGTTATGATATATAAAAATCAGAATTGAAATGCTTAAATATAATAGTTGACAAATACAAATTTTACAGTAAGAATATTTACAGTAATATTTGTAAACTTAATTTAAAAGAGTGTTGTCTCATATAATGCATTGCTCACCTTTAATAAAGATAGACGAAGTACCAAGTATTGCATTGTTGGGTGATAAGATATGCATATGGCACTGATTTTTGGTCGATAAAGGCTCAGATCGGTACGCGTCGCCAGATACAGGCCGAGCCGAAGGCGAGTGCCTGTATCGGCGACAACTACCGATCTGAGCCTTTATCGACCAAAAAGCAGTGCCATATGCATTTTATCGTACGACCACCCATATGTGTAACTGATAATTAAACTATTTAGACTACAATGCGTCAGTATAACGTAAATAATTCGCAACCGGAGCACAAGTTTTGGTCGATACAGGAAGTTATCAGCACAAGTCTCGTGGTCGATAACACCTGTGGGAGTACGATAATGTGCAATTTATCCCAGACATACACACACGTAACTACAATAGCAATGTAGTATTATTTAATACAATATTCATTACGTTCATACGTAGGCCCCTATAGTTATGTGCCTTTGATGATATAATACGTTCATGTATAATGCTAAGCGCCCTGCTCTTCATTTGAAATGACATTTGCTTGACTACCAGAGGTCACTTTTTGATTAAAACACAAAATTTGCATAGACTTAGTATTAAATATAATGTACCTTTATTAGGGAGAGTTTAAATTGAAATATATATTAATTATACGTAGTTACATATATTACACGCCCCGATGCACCTTGCCCAGATAGCCACGCCAAAATATCATACTCCCCGATGCCCCGCGCCCAGATGGGAATGAATCCAGTCAATCTCGCACACGTCCTTTGTCTTTGGAACTTTAATCATAACTTGACAACAGCATGAATTGGTCTGGCTATGTAGAAGGATGGTCACTTGCCATGTCAATATTGCATTCTTATATGAACAGACCCCAGACAGCTCTTGTGGGGCATTCATGTACGATTGTTTTTTCGTCTCGGTTGAAGATGGGCCCTTTTGTTAGAAATAGAAACAAACTCCAACATGTAACTAGTAAATGTCGATTCTATATTTTTGCTGAACATGATCAATTCATAACAAACATGCACATTTTATAAGTCAATGCGTGTAGCTAAAATGAGCATATTGCAATAAGGATTGAAACTTGGGTATTTCAGGGTACTTCACCCGTTTGAAGCTAGAATTTTTGACGCAATGTCCAGCTTAAATTGAAAGAAACATGGCCTATATTAACTTGAAAAAAACCATTTCAAATTAATGACATTGTTTGATTTCTGCTGTTATTGTCGCCTTTGTACCAAAGTTCTGCCATTTTACAAAGTAACAGTTACGATTCTTAAATATCAAGCTTGATATTAAGCTGATATCATTCTTTATAAGTGTGTTCAAATTAGTTGGAGTAGGACACCAGACTAACTAATATTATATTTCTCCCGTCACAGATATGTAATAGTGGGTACAGATGAAATTTACTAATCTCAATATTTCAACTTATAAAGTGAGAAAATAGCATGACTTATCACCAAATGCATGCTATATAATTTATTTTTCACCTAGTTGAAGTTGTGTCTCGTTGACGCGTTTCCACAACTTCATATAAGTGAAAATTAAATATGCGATAAATCATTAAAAAATAGCTCTCAATAAAAGACAGTGGGGAAGAGAGCTGGAAGAGTTTTTGAAAAAATAAGCTGTCAAAAATGATCTGGCCTCAAGCTGCGTTGACAAATAATAATTGGGCTTGGGTACCCAGTAAACACAAAATATTTGTATAACATTTGTAAATTGTTACAAATGTTATACAAATATTTCATGTTTGCAGGGTAGTTCAACTGCCTCCAGCACCCCACGGTAGTGCGTATCGCGAATAGAAAAATACCTTGCAAGCAATCAAACACCACTCGACTTATGTAGCGATTCAAAATGGTCACATATTCAACACAACTGCTGCCAATGCGCTATGTCAATACTCGAATACAACAAAAACGTATATATATTTAATATACACCACATATCTATATGCTAGGTGTCAAAGTATTTAACTAAACATGACCGCCGCTGTCTCGTTTTATATCGCACATGAGAACGGACAATGTTAATAGACTCACATCCCCCCGAAACCTATAGGCCTATATGCCAGGTTTCAAGGAATTTAACTGAAAATAGGAATGCTATATTATTAAAATTGAATAATCAAGATGGTCTCTATAGGCTTTTTTTCGGACGCACATGAATTTAAAAATGGACAATGCCAAAAGACTCGAAGACCCCAATAACCGATATATATATACCAGGTATCAAGGCATTTAACTGAAAATAAGAAATTAATTAAAAATTGATAATATCCAGAATGCCGTCATAGCCTCGTTTTTGATCGCACATGAAAAAGTACAATGTCTATAGCCTCGCAGACTCCCGAAAACCTATATATAGCACGTTAGAAGACATTAATAAAAAAAAGTTGAAAAAAATTAGTCGCCAGCTGGCGGCCATTTTGATTATCAGTTGAAAGCTGAAAATCCAATCAGATCATCTCCATACTCATGGGTAACTTCACATAAGAAATTGGAGAGATCCGATAATTATTTTTCAAGTTATCGCTTTGACAATAAATTTTTTTGCCCCGACGGTTTTTTAATGGTCGATCCTTATAAAAGGATATGCTCACCACCAGAATTATCCTCAACACCAGACAAAGTAGCTTAAGTTTTTAATTCTACGAGGAAATGCGCCTTAAAACTGTGTTTTCTGTTAGCACTGCTTGCTTAAGATTGTTTGCAAATGAAATATGTTTGATGTAAAATTAACTTGTCCAATTGATTTCCCGTACCGTACTTTCTCTGCTGAGCTACAAGGTAAACGAAACCAACCTTCATAATGATATACATCTCATGTTCTGGTATAATTACATGGTGTTGCGTCAACGTTGAATGAACGTCATTTACGTTGACTAAACGTTGATACAAACACCAGTGACATCTGATGGCTGGTGAGAACAAATTTAATACATGATACCAATCGTCATCCCAACTCTTAAAGCGCTAATTGAAATTTTCACCCACTATCAAGCGCTATCAATATTCAAATAAAGCATAATTATGCTTCAATCATCCACCATATTTTCATTTTTAGTTAACCTTATCCATGGTTTTGTCCTTATAAATCGTTTTTTCGCGTAAAAAAATATTAGTGGTTGCTCGGGAGAGTCATTATAATATGAAATTTGTTTGAACAGCGTGGTGACATACAACTTCCATGTATAAAGCTAAATCATTTAAAACATGTTAAACATGACATTTGTTAGTACAACAACAAATTAAGCGGAACAGATTGTACAAAAAATATTATTCAATCAAGGGCCGCGTCATGTTATTCACAATGATATCATAGAAATACGTAAATTCTTACAACATGTTAATGTGTTAATTTTCTGACCAATGACTCAGATTACCGAATGTCATCGTATGCCCTTTCCACAGTGGATCACCCCAGCAAACACAACACATTTACCCAATGTTGGGGCAACGTCGTAGACGATGGGCCTACATTGGTCCAACATTGGGTGGATGTGTCGTGTTTGCTGGGACGGGTTTAATTTAATTTCCCAGCAAACACGAGTCTTTGGCCCAATGTTGGTCTGATGTTGGGCCAGCGTCGTAGACGATGGGCCAACGTCAGCCCAACATTGGGTCAATGCCTCGTGTTTGCTTGGTTAGCTTAATGGCTGGTCACATTAATACGGCTTCTTAATTATCGCACCAAAATGATACGTTCTTTAGCGAGATTAGGCCTGGAAAATATTAAGATTTGACAAGATGGAAGTCAATGATTTTACCGATCTTGCTGATTGATGTCACGTTTTATTATTACCATTTTCAAAAGCTGGTATTTAATGTGCTAATCAAAAAATTAAAATAAAATCGGGACCGTTGGTTAAAGATTTTAACAGATGAAAAACTCATTGAATTTTTGAAATTACCATTATTCGTAAATATAAATATTTTCCGTTATTTGAAGCCGAAAATGAAAACTACTGGCTGGCAATTCAGATGAAAAACTCATTCAATTTTTGAAATTACCATTATTCGTAAATATAAATATTTTCCGTTATTTGAAGCCGAAAATGAAAACTACTGGCTGACAATTCAGCAGCATAAGGGTCAATGTCTAGCAAACTCCCTTAACCCTAAAAGCGTTGAAATACTTTTGTATAAACCATGGAGAACAAAGGGTTTTTTGTCAATTTGAAATCATCATAAATGTCTTAGTTGTTTTTTTCGATTCATCTGAATAACTTTGTCATGGGTCTACGGCCGTTATATATATTTGTACTCTTACAGTGCGGGGATCGACTTCACAGACGTCTGAATTGACGTGTAAAGTCGACCCCCACGCCGTAACTGTAAGGGTAACATGGTTAAGGGAACTGACCCACCACTTAATTTTAGTCAGTGTTGTCACATCAATGTCAAACAGGTGCATTTTTTATTTCAAATTATATATATATATATATATATATTCTAATAATTTAACAAGAAATAATGCTCCACCTGTTAACCCTTTAACCGCCAAATTATTCAATTTGAACCACTTTTTTACCCACTTGAAGTTGTTTATCGCTAACGCGATCCACAGGGCGGGGGCCCTAGGGTAGTGGTTAGCACCGCTGCCTTTCACGCCAGAGTTCGGGGTTCGGTTCCCGGTCTCGGCGGTTTGAAAGAAACAAAAATGTTTCTTCCCCATCCACGTGTGAAAGTTAGTATTGTATTGTATTGTATTGTATTGTTAGTATTGTGGGGAGCCTCCGTGACCGAGAGGTAGCGTGCGCAGCCTCAGACCGCCAGGGTTCGAATTTCGAATCCTGTGTCTGGAGGACAGTGTCATCTCAATCATCTCACCATCCTCATGAGGTTCTCCTGGCCCAGTTTAGCCTATATGTGCACAAAGGTGGCCTAAAGCCCGATTCATTTCATTTGACGCGATCCACAACTTCAAGTGAGTGAAAATTATTCAGATTTGACAAAATGAAGGTCAACTCTTTTCAAATCTTGCGTATTGATGTCACATTTTATCTTTAACATTTTTAAAATGTGATACTTAATGTGCTAATAAAAAATGAAAAACCGTAATATATGCGGCACCCGCGGTTAAAGGGTTAATGCACCAGGGAAGACTTGTTGACAACCATGACTAAAACTAGTTGATGGGCTAGTCCCATTAAATTGATTTAAAATTAATAACAGGTACCACCAGTGGTCCAGACACCACGTCTTGAAGGGGATAAGTCGTCTCGTGTGACAATGTCTACAGGGATATAAACATACAGTTCTGTGAATTGAGCAGCTACCTTGTTTACCTTTTGTCGTTGAGTACTGTCACGAAAGCAAGCGATTCCACCTGAAATATACCGTACTTACAAATAAATAATAGCATAATTTATTAGTTGCCAAAGCCAGCGAGACTTATTCAACTTATTCAAGTTGAATAAAACGTTCACCAATCATCATATATTGTGATTTGTTGCCAGGATCAGCGTGGCTCGCGTTCTGTGTAAAATGGTGCTGCTAATTTAGGCTTAATGTTTTAAATGTCATAATATTGACCAGTGTATCATATATTTTTCAATACAGTGAGTTGTTAATCATACGTAATATCTGCTATACAAGATGAATGTAATTAAAACATTTTTATGACTTCACACGAATATAAGCCGACCATGAGGCTAATAAAATCGCCTCATTTAATTATTGTTCATTGATATTTAATTTATTGTCGTGTTGTGAATTCAAGTGTGTGACATTTATTATGATCTGAAGGTTTCTATATACTGAGTATCAATGATGTAAATTTAGGAGCAAAAGTATGCAATTTCATGTTTAATGGGATTATAATAACATCACAAAAATATGGCTGAAGTCGTCATTAGTATTATATGTACATGCACATGACTAAAACATATTCCTAGCCATTTGATGGCTATGTAGCAGTAGGGCCTACTTCCCAGTAAACACAAAACATTTATATAACCTTTGTACAATGTTGGACCAACGTCGACTCTGGGCCGACGTTGTACAAATGTTATACAAATGTTTTGTGTTTGCAAGGTTTCACATAAAGAATTAGACCATTCGATTGACACGCAGCCTTAAGCAGTGTATGTCAAGATGATTCGATTTAATTATTCATAGTATGGCAGTTGTATAATTGTTTATTTTTATACTGACACATGCAGTTACATATCCAGTCCAATAATGGGCTGCTTATATGTCTCTATGTTAAAGAAATATAGTCTTGTAAAGCTCGGGTCACACCACCACAGCTATTCACAATTCCACATGACGAGATGGCACTCCCTGTGTGGGGGTGTGGAATTTCTTACGCCAGCATTTCGCTATAACAAAACGACAAGACGTCATCACATTTTTCTCAGCAAATTAGAGAATGACATTTAGGCATGTGACGGAACTTGGTGGTGAAAAACTATGTTAGTGTGACCAAAACAAGATGATGCGACGGTCCTGTCTCGTCGTGGATAATTGTGGCGATGTGACTCCGGCCTAACTCTTTTTTGAGAATCACTATTGAGGCTTCTCAAACGCTTTTCACATGGGCTCCTTGAAAGCCATGGGATATAAGTAAAATTGAACGATTGAAGGCATCAAGAATGACACGAAATATTGTCTCAACGTTGGTTCAATGTTAGCCCAACGCCTCGGAAACTGGACAATCATTGAACTAAGGTTAAACCTGCAGTATATTTTACAGAGGGTGCAGATTGTGATCTGAAAAATTACAAATATACAAGGATGACACAATAGGCACTGTGATTCTGCCATGGTGTTTGGCACAAGTCCGCTTTATACTATCATAGTCTTGTTGGCATTGTGTCTTCATCGTTGTCATTTTTTGCATAGACCAAATATCTGCGGTGCGCAGCTTAGGCACAATCTATGCAACGTTTTCTTCGGCCAATAACTGTTTTCTGGCAGAAAAGTGCTACTTTTCGTGTTTTGTTCTGCTTCTGTGGATGGCGGCATCGGTGAGCGGGTGAAATAATACGAGTGTTGATATCGTTATTGCCATAAGGAACAGCCAGAAAAACAACCTGTCAAATATCTCCGCCAGCTTTTTCCAGTCTTTGGCATATTCTTCTGGGTTATCTTTCTCATTACCACCCTCTTTTTCCGCATCTTTACCGTGCGAGCCCGCGAAGTTGGAGTACATTGTTTCTTGCACGACTGTACTGTTTCTCTTGGCATTAGGTACGCCTGTAGCCTGCATCTCCATGATGGCTACTCTCTCTTCTTTCTCATTTTCCTGTACAAGAGAATGTCTCTGGAAGAGGTCCGCACTTCTATTTGTGCGTCTTTGACGGCGACGCTCAGCAATGATGACGTCACCAGCACTACACATCCCGAGCATGCGCCCTAGATACAGGAAGGCAAAGCGTCGTAGACATGGTGGCACTGGCCTATCTGTTATATGATGAAGGTTCAACACAAATACTGTGAGTACCATTGATAGGGTGGTAATAGC
Source organism: Flabesymbios commensalis (assembly GCA_964017125.1). Lineage (NCBI taxonomy): Eukaryota > Metazoa > Annelida > Polychaeta > Terebellida > Flabelligeridae > Flabesymbios > Flabesymbios commensalis. The sequence continues at coordinate 52,900,066 of OZ024905.1, forward strand.
CATGGTACACGTCAAATAAACACCTGCAAGTCAAACACACATACATAATTATAATTATTACCATTATTACAGTTCATTATTTTATTTGGACCTAAAATACACCGGTGACGTCAGTCTATTGTTAAAACAGTAGATTCGGATCTACGAATCTACTGTTATTTTTACATTGGCTGGGTCGCGCACAATATAAATATTTCAGCATGACACTGCATGGCTAATGTTTCATAGTTAACCATGCTGACTATAAAAACGAGATTTTTTATATCAAATCTTGGAACACATGCACCTATGTTGTGTATTTTAAGGCGAAGTCGAGAGATTCGTAGATCCGAATATCCTCGGCGCTGTGCGCCATGTACATTCGGATCTACGAATCTATCGAATTTCGTTCTTTCTCCTTGACATAAATCTAACTAAATCAATTTAGCATCACAACAGCGACTGCGTTGGCGTACTATCCTTTCGCTTAACAAAAAGCAATCTTACCGAGGAGACGAAAATCGGTAGAAAATTACAATTAATTGCGAATATTATGGATAAAACACTAATATAGTGATCATTATTTAGACATCTACTTTTTTTCAAGGTGACATTATTTGAAACTTGATGTTTTATCATAAATTTAAATCTCAAGTGGATGGGGAATAATAAATAACCATTCTTTTATTTTATAAATGTACGCAACGATGTCCCTTCCTACAATTGTATGCAACATTTTTACTGTGAATTCCTTCACTTTTGACTTGATTCCATTGAGGCGAGTTCCCTGTGTGTGGTGCAATTTCGCTAATACATTTACCACCAGATGACCCAGAAACAATATATCAGCTGATCGACTTCATAATACACAATTACACAGGCTTTAATCCCTTAAAGCGCTGAAATATTTGTTTAAAAACCATGATGAAATCATCATGAATGTCTTAGTTAACTCTTTAACCGCCGGTGCCGCATATATTCGGGTTTTCATTTTTTATTAGCACATTAAGTACCACCTTTTAAACATGTTAAAGGTAAAATGTGACATCAATCAGCAATATTTGACCTCCATTTTGTCAAATATGAATAATTTTCACTTACTTGAAGTTGTGGATCGCGTCAGCGAGACACAACTTCAAGTGGGTGAAAATTCAAATTGAATGATTTGGCGGTTAAAGGGTTAACTCTTTTCGCCTCACTTGAATATCTATGTTATATGGTTGTCCGACCATTACAAATATTTTAACCCTTACGACTTTAGACGTCAGAATCTGACGTCTACAGACGTCAGATTCTGATGTCTAAAGTCGATCGCCGCGCTGTAAGGGTTAAATCTATGCAAAGTTACTTGGGTTGTGGAGGGTTGTCATTACCACTATAATTTGTGTTGCTATCAGCCAGTATATTATATGTATCACTTATCAGTTTGTTGTGAGCTCATTTTTAAATCCAGATCTGCCTCCGTGTTATAGTGGTTAATATTGTTGTAAATGGGGGATTCATATATTACAGTACATATATATTACAGTACAATTTTATCGTTAATGCTTTCCAGTTCCAGAATCTTGGCGAACATACAATCTTTCACCACCAGGGGTGGATAGATAAATACAATGTTAGGTGCATGTATGGTTCTATATATTGCTCCAGCCATCATTTAATATAGAAAGTTTTTTTTGTATTTTTTCCAACAATACTATGTGATGTTTTGATGATTAAAAATGCATCAATAAATGAATGAATAAATGCACTTCAACGGTGGAGAAATAATACAAAAGTGCGCTTTTTTATATCCCAGCAAACGCAAAACATTTGTATAATATTTATACAAATGTATTTTTATGCATTTTATACAATGTCGGCCCCTCAGTGTTGACCCTTTCAAAAAAGAAAAATCAACATCGGGCCCTTCATCTAGACCCTCAGCGGGCAGGTTTTATGGTCAATCCCAATTGAATTAATGTCATGGCCGTCCAAAATTGTATGAACATTCCGAATTACACACCTATCGGGTACATATCTCTCTCAAATGGAGTGTGGAGAAAGATAATGGATTTACGATGATAGACGCCTAAATAACACAATTTGAAACTTGGGCACTTGTGAATGGGCCTTTAACCTTTTTCCCGCCACATTATTCAATTTGAATTTTCACCCACTTGAAGTTGTGTCTCGCTTACGCGATCCACAACTTCAAGTGAGTGAAAATTATTCAAATTTGACAAAATGGAGGTTAACTCTTTTCAAATCTTACACAATTTGAAACTTGGGCACTTGTGAATGGGCCTTTAACCCTTTTCCCGCCACATTATTCAATTTAAATTTTCACCCACTTGAAGTTGTGTCCCGCTGACGCGATCCACAACTTCAAGTGAGTGAAAATTATTCAGATTTGACAAAATGGAGGTTAACTCTTTTCAAATCTTGCTCGTTGATGTCACATTTTATCTTCAACATGTTTAAAATGTTGTACTTAATGTGCCAATAAAAAAAAAATATATATATGCGGCACGGTTAAAGGGTAAACTTGCCTTGCACACAGATATAAAGATATGACTATACTCACTGAGTAGTGGTATGTGGTCTGAGGTTTTCGGGATGTCATCAGCCACATTAAGTAAGAAGATTCTAAATGAGAGGAGTACAACTACGCCAATCTGCACCTTCTGTCCGGGGGTACAGAAAAATACAGAGAGCAGGAGCACAGATGTCATTATGCTGGGTAGAATAACGTTCAGCACGTAGAATGTGTGCCGTCTCCTCAGAAAAACCTGGAAGTCTATAAAGCCAAACTTCTCATTTGGGTTGTTCTCATACGAGAACTCATTGCGGATCACATCCGTATTATAGATCTCCCACTCGCCGTTGATGGAGTAGGAGTCCAAGTTGACCTCTTCGCCATGACTGGTCAGGTTCATCTTTCCCGTGTGATAACTCCACGCACCAAATTTCATAGAACACATCTGCTCGTCAAATGGATAATATGTAATGTCGATCTCACACATGGTTTTGAAAACACCTGCAAAGGATAATAGCGGCGTTTTAGTTGTTAGGAAGAAAAATAGATCTGAAGTTGCATGTTTATTGATATGTTTTTTAGCACTACGTCTATTGAATTGTTTAAAATAAAATATTGCAAAATTTAAATTAAGATGTTGTAGGCCTATAGACCTCTTTAAAGTGTGAATTAGACAAATTGTCTTCCTCGGTTACTTATATTGCCTAATCCCACCCCTCCCACCCTAAAATATAGGGGAATAATTCCCGATAATTTTACATGTAAAAAACAAAATTTGTCAGTTTGCGGTAGCGGAAAAATGACAAACGCTATGAGCATCCCGATATTAACAAGAATGCTCAATCACAAACTTTTATTTGAAGAGACAATTTATTATTAAGAGATATGAAATTTGTGTAGGCTATGCAAACTATAAGATCTCATTATGTGCCCATATATTGATTTACTTTGTGTACATCACTTTTTTTGTCGGTTTATTATATTATGATAGCTATTGTGATATATAATATGATAGGAGACATTGCAGACATTGGCATGGTTGTAGACGTTACATACTGTGTTGTCCAACGTCTCGTGCTTTGTGGTGCATCACTAAAAAGCAATCGCCACTGACACACCCTAGGATCACCAGCATCACCTTTGACATTAAATCGAGTAGCACTTTACCTCCTGGTTCCCAGTGTATATGACCTTCATGTGATATCACAGCTCGGAATTCCTCGTATTCCTCGTAAATTTTCTCAGCCCTAAAAAGAAAGTGCCACGTTGTATCTTACTCCATTCAGGAATCACCAACTTTTACAACTGCTTATTCACACACACTATGAACAAGATACTCACAGCTCTCAACAAGCACGGAGCGTTGGCCCAATGTTGGGCTGATGTTGGCCCGTCGTCTACGACGCTGAGCCACCGCCTCGTTTTTGCTGGCAGATGATAAACTATCAAAACATTCATTATTCACCAGGTGGCTCTCATTCATATCAACGTCTCACACACTCTGAACCAGACACTCACAGATGATAAAATATTAAAACATTTATAATTCACCAGATGGCATTCAGCAGCAATATTTTCTTCAGTACTTAAATCTATACCATAATATTATACAGTATACTGTACATACATGATTTTTTATACAACTCAAATAATGTTTTATACCCACCCATTTATGACGGCAAATTCTGGTCGCCAGAGACCATTGGCTTCAATGATGATTTCCGTCATGTTGTTATATCTGGTGGGTGGCCAGGTTAACCTCTCATCCACCCAGTCCTGTACCAATAGCAAAACATATATAGACAATGTCAAAAACTGAATGTCAAAAGAAAATGTATACCAAAGAAAGCACGTAGTCTACAGGAAGAATAGTACAGTTTGTGGATTCATTCATTCAGTAGTAACCGATACACAATCACTCACTCACTCACTCACTCACTCACTCACTCACTCACTCACTCACTCACTCACTCACTCACTCACTCACTCACTCACTCACTCACTCACTCACTCACTCACTCACTCACTCACTCACTCACTCACTCACTCACTCACTCACTCACTCACTCACTCACTCACTCACTCACTCACTCACTCACTCACTCACTCACTCACTCACTCACTCACTCACTCACTCACTCACTCACTCACTCACTCACTCACTCACTCACTCACTCACTCACTCACTCACTCACTCACTCACTCACACACACACACACACACACACACACACACACACACACACATAATATCATCTGTGATAATCACCTACTGGTTATTTATGGACGGCATTGATAGACCACAAAAACGCCTCTAAGGTATTTTTGGACAAACACAAATGGAGTTATGATATAATACGCATTCCAATGCGCCACCACCGTTAACAATAATTGCTCATTCTGAATAAGGCGTAATAATAAACAAATATTTACATCTGAAACCAGCTTTATTATGTCAAATCAGAATAATATTCCTATCTAAAATCTGCGATACTTTCATAGACATACGCAGAATTAATTAACGATAGTGGGGTATATCTCCTAGATAAATTGTTATTATGTGTGGACTAGATTCTTCCTCTCAGCCACAAATTACCTTTCACGCGGCAAGCGTGGAGAAATGAGCTGGATAGTAGGACAAATGGGGATACTAATATCCAAGAGTTGTGTGAATGTCCGGATTAAGCACCTTCTAAGATAAAGATTAATTTACAAAATCTATTTAGGTCACATTGTACAGATATAGGCTTTCGAAGTGTTTTTATAACAAGTATAGGCTTTTATATAAATTATATAGGTTTATTTTAAATAAAAATATAGGTTTTTATAGGTGCCCCAGATAAAAATAGCAAATGTGTCAAGCAGAAATTCTCATTTTTTTAATTTTTATATCTGTTCAAAATTATCTCAACATGAGATGGTATGATATGGTTATGGTATGATATTTGGCGTAAACACATTCCTGCAAAATATGCCTTCAACAGAAACATCATTGAAGCAAAATCAGCTTTTATAAGTTATATGGGCTATTTTCAAAAAAATGTAGGTTACTTTTTTTAATATAGGTTTTCATAGGTTCCACTTTGAACCCTGAATTTATTACGAAACGAGCCCAGTATACCCATGAGACGTTTAATTATTTTTTTAGGCACTATAGCGCTGATTATTCAGTAAACACGAGACGTTCATCCAGCATTATGTTGAATGTACAAGCGTCGTAGAACAATACAAACCAAATTGCTGGGTATTTTAAAGCCAAACATTTGATAAATATTGACACAACATTTCAAGGTTTGACCCAATATTGAACTATTTTCTGTATGAAAACATTGAAGGCATCCCCGCTAGATATCAGACAATTTCAAAACAAGAGGACTGACGCTAACGAAATACACAGCCATTGATAAAAGTCAATAATGGCCACAAACTTAAAGGTGAAATAATAGTTCACATGTCATAATCCCCAAAAGGCACATTTATACCCCCTAAGGGATGTATGTGTGTGATATGAAAGAAATCCAGGGAACAGTTTTCGAGTTATCGCCAGGAAACGAAACCTGTTATCTGTCATTATTTAAGTCAATATATAATGGCCGCAAAGTCGAAGGTAAAAAATACCGTGCAAGCACGCAAATACCCCTCGGCTCATGCAGTGACTCTATATATGCCAGGTTTCAAGACAATTAATTGAAAATAAGAACGATTTATTAAAATTGATAAAACCAATATGGCCGCCGCAGCCTTGTTTTCGCTCACAAGAAAATATACAATACTAATAGACTCGCAGACCCCGAAAACCTATATATATACCAGGTTTCGGAGGAATTCTGAAAAAAAAAGTTTTAAAAAAAATTAGTCGCCAGGTGGCGGCCATTTTGATTATCGCTGAAAAGCTGAAATTCTAATCAGGTCATCTCCATACTCATGGGTAACTTCACATAAAAAATTGGAAAGATCCAATAATTATGTTTTAAGTGATCGTGTTAACAAGAAATTATTAAATTAAAAAATCAAGATGGCCGCCATAGCCTCGTTTTCAGTCGCACACTAAAACGGACAATCCCAATAGACTCGCAGACCCCGAAAACCTATATATACCAGGTTTCAAGGGAAATCTGAAAAAAAGTGAAAAAAAGATTTTAATCGCCAGGTGGCGGCCATTTTGATTTTTGGTTGAAAGCTGAAAATCTAATAAGGTCATTTCCATACTCATGGGCAGCTTCACTTAAAAAATAGGAGAGATCCAAAAATTATTATCGCGGTAACAAGATTTATTTTAAATCTTTGACCTTGACCTTTGACCTATGACTTTAACCTTGGGTAAAAAAAGTGCAGGGAGGGGTTGAATGTTTGTATGAATTATGAAATTAATCTGTTGCACCATGTTGGTGTAGTAGCCCAAAGAGTGTGTGCGGCGGCGGCGGCGGCGGAGACGGCGGCGGAGACGGCGGCACACGAAGGGGACGACAATACCCCTTCAGGCCCAACGGGCCGAGGGCTAAAAATTAAGTCAAATTCGACTAATAATCCCCAAAAGGCACATCCACACCCCATAAGGGATGTGTGTGTGCGCGATATGAAAACAATCCAGCAAAATAACTCCGAGATATCGACCGGAAACGGAACACGGCCGAACGGCCAGACATGTTGCTGACAATATCCCTCGCCCTACTTTGCGAATGCAATCCGACAAACGGTTAATAGTATATCTCGTTCACAGAGGGGTTCACAAGACAGGTATATGGGAAGAATTTCCCAGGCACATAGATCATTATCTTAGAATAATGAACATGTGAAAAAATAATAATTGAAAAGAAAAATCAACCCGAACACCCCCTATCCCCAGCCACCCCACCCCCTCAACCCCATTATTTTATACAAACTTGCAGACAATTCCAATAATAATTGTAAAATATTATCAATCAATTTATCAAAATGTCTGTCGTCAGCCATTTTGTTAAAATGGATTATTCTCAAAAGTTATATTAAAATCAGATCATCAGAACCCCACCCCCCCCCCCCCCCCCAACCCCATTTTTTTTATACAAACTTGCAGACAATTCCAATAATAATTGTAAAATATTATCAATCAATTTATCAAAATGTCTGTCGTCAGCCATTTTGTTAAAATGCATTATTCTCAAAAGTTATATTAAAATCAGATCATCAGAAATACCTAGAGAATTACCGCCCACATCACATTTGAATGCCATCCATCCAACAGTTGATAAAATTCATAAGAAAGTGTCCACAAAAAACACTTGTTCTATCATAGTACAAATGTTATACAAATAATTTGTGCTTGCTGGGTCATCATTGGACTTACCAATATCAGAAGCCCAGTGGTTGTAAATATCTGACTGCGAACATCCTAAAACAAAAACAATGTTAATATAATGTGGTGATATTATCACTAGGATTAAATAAGCAAAAATGCATTCATCATTTTATACAAAACGGCTAAACTGCCAAGGCATTGGTGAATTGTAAATCAACACGTGGTCTCCAGTCAAAGCTATTCCACGTCAGAAAAAAAAGAAAAAATACATTCTTTTTCAAAAAAGAAGGCAACTCTGTTATGCCACTATCGTCAAAATGGTGATTTATTCCGCTAATTATTCAGAGTGGCTATAATTGTACATAATTTTGTTTTCAGTAATGGAGTTGTCATAATTTAATTATTTCACGTGGGGCAGGTAACAATCACCTACATAATTGATGTGTGTTCATTTCATTCTAATAATTATGTTCGTCGACCGGTCGTGACGAGGTACTTTACGGATTTTCAGTCTTGTTATTTTTCCCTAATTTAAATACAAATAATAGATCCACAGTTTTCAACCACTTACCACGCAATACACAGTGGCTAACGTTGGATCAGCGATCAGTTCCAAATATAGTTTTAGCATCGGTACCAGTTATCATGCTTATTGGTTTCAATATATGAACAAAGTCTTATGCAATCAGCAATAAATCTCCACCACATATTGGGTGGACACTAATAATCTTACATTAGGTCAGGTGTAGACATTATAGTTTTCATTTATGTTGATAGATAAATGCAATTGTATTACTTCAATCACCTGCATTTTTTCAATAAAATGATGATCTCCTATTTGTATCCATTTTAACGTTTAGGCAATATTCCCTAAAATAGATTGACGTTTCATTATTGATAATCTATACCTAAACGTGGTAGTTATATGTGTGGTCACAGCTGGAATATGACATAATATCTTGTTATTTATTCACATGACATCCGCCGTAGTGTTAATCCCTGGATTATTCACCTTAAAGAGGGGCCTATCTGCCGCAATAAATAGCCAGCCAACATCCACAAATCTAGTCCGGGGCCGGACCATAAATGATACATAAAAAACCTACCAGACGGGAAAAATCGATCAACAATATGACAACACTTCCGCGTTATAGTGGATTATTCTATTTTGCGGAAGAGCTTTTTGGCTTCGATACAGATTGACATGCTGATAAACAGACAGGAGAGGTGCACGTCCAGCGTTGGCTTGAGTCACTCCAACGTGTGGCATGTACATGTATGTATATACAGTGGCATGTGTCAGATTCTCCACCGATACTAAAAGCGCAGAACCTACTATCTTCATCCCAGCAAACACGAGACGTTGAGCCAATGCCGGTTTGAGTTTGGACCACGTCGTGGACGGCGTTCCAGCGTTAAAACAGAATTGAACTAACGTATCTTGTTTCCTTGGGTTAGGGCTATACTGTAAACCCTGTTCCGCCATAGTAGCTCAATTTTTTTGAGGCAAAATTGTTGCATTAATTTTAATGAGGTGACCTGGCACAATTGTTATCATCTTTTTACTTAGGTCGAAGTTATTACATTTTATCATATCAAACTAATACTAATACATTATTTTAGAATAACACAACGATAATTAGTTATTGTGAGTCACCCACTTTTCGTCATATTAGGTCATTTAAAAAACGACGCCACCGAACAATCAAAACTAGCTATCTAAACAAATAAAAATATTTCACTGCTCATTGAGCCAATATTCCGCCAACTGTCTGTGACCTGTCATCTATTAGACTGTAGGAAGAGCATCTCAAAAGAGATAGTCTGACCACATTGGTACAGCATTGGCCCAACAATACTGGGCAGACCACAGCAGTGGACAGTGACCAGCAACCAGCAAATTTTCTTGATTGAGGATTCTATTTTTTCTATCAGGTTATTTCTTAAAGACAGCAAAGAAAAAGCTCCAGCACATGGTATATTGTTAATTAACATGTTTAAGAAAAATGTATTTCCCCCTCATAGATTTGCACAAAAATGAACGGACAACTGAAAATGATTTTATTTTAAGATAATTATATATTCTGTGTAACTCACAAAGTCTTAATTTGCTAATTAATCACTTAATTAGTCAAAAAAATATCTAACGTAATAAAAATTGTATTTTTTCTATGATAGCTCAATCTAACACGTCAGAAGATATCGTTCGTTTAGGCTGTTTAAACCAAACAAGATTAAGTGACAAACGTCAATTTTTTAAACATCGTGTGACAACAATATAAATTAATTATATTCTGTGTAACTCACAAAGTCTTAATTTGCTAATTAATCACTTAATTAGTCAAAAAATTATCTAACGTAATAGAAATTGTATTTTTTCTATGATAGCTCAATCTAACACGTCAGAAGATATCGTTCGTTTAGGCTGTTTAAACCAAACAAGATTAAGTGACAAACGTCAATTTTTTAAACATCGTGTGACAACAATATAAATTAATTATATTCTGTGTAACTCACAAAGTCTTAATTTGCTAATTAATCACTTAATTAGTCAAAAAATTATCTAACGTAATAGAAATTGTATTTTTTCTATGATAGCTCAATCTAACACGTCAGATGATATCGTTCGTTTAGGCTGTTTAAACCAAACAAGATTAAGTGACAAACGTCAATTTTTTTAAAATCGTGTGACACGATGTATATGCATTGTTGTTGCCTATTTTATCGAGCAGCCTCGATTAAATTGAATTAGGGCCAGTTAGCGTTTAGCAACCTTGTTCAAATAGGCCAAATAGGCTCAAAATGGTCAAAGTTTTGATGGCGTAATTTGTGCAGTTACAATAACACGTTTTGATTGCATTGTCCTGCGACGTTTAATTAAAGGTATATAGGTTGACTTAACGTACTTGTATTTGAATAGATAATGAAATGTATGCCAACTTCACTCAAATTGAAAATTGTCTATGATAGCTCAAACTAACAAGCCAGATAAGCGTGTTCTGTTTAAGCCGTTTCAACTAAACAAAATTGTGTGACATAAAAAGTCAACACAACGCAATTCGACTGGGTTACCTGTGCTTGGAGAACATACATTTTTTGCGTTGCCGTAGCTAAAATTGCAAAAAAAATTATGATGGGTCATTCGCTTTGTGCTATGCCAGCTTATTGAGCCATAGTAACTCAAATAAATTGTGCTATAGTAGGGGACAGGGTTCACTGTGTTATACTAGGGAAATGACCACTACTCAGAATAGTCACTAATGGGTGAAAGTAAACTGGTAAACTGGTCATGCCTCAGTTACAATGACATGTACAAACGCCGTACTAACAAGAGCGCACTCGACAAGAGCCCCCCCCCCCCCCGCCATTATTGAAATGAAGTTATTGCCTTTACAAGGTCAAATTATTGAGGTAAAATGAGAAAATCCGTCATTTTGATTTTTTTTCAGCCATTATCGAACTGCATTATCGAGAACTGCTTATTAGCAACATACATAAAAAAATTGAGCAGAATACACGAAAAACTTTTCAAGTTATCGCGCACACAAGGTCAAATTATTGACGAAAAATGCGAAAAATAGAAATTAATCGGCCACTTTGAATTTTTTTCAGCCATTATTGAAATTGTTAGAGAACTGCGTATTAGTAGCTAACCTGTGCAACAGTCCTCTCATGGCTTTTCACTGACAGCCAGCGATCTACGCTAGAGACGGAATTTCTGTCTAATTAGTAGCCTAACATGCACAACATATTTGAGCAGGATACATGAAAAACTTCTGAAGTTATCGCGCCCACAATATCAACTATTGACGTAAAATGCGAAAAATAGCATCAGTCTAGATCGGCCATTTTGAATTTCTTCAGCCATTATTGCGAACTGGTCATTTAAGCAAATTTGGGGGGGATACACGAAAACAATTTCAAGTTATCTCAGCCAACAGGAAATGTTAACGCCGACGCTGACGCCGATGCCGACGCCGAACTTCAAATGCAATAACCCACCTTTTTAAATTAAAAATTAAAAGGCGGGCTCACAAAAAGGATACAATGAATTATCATAAAATGCGCGACGTTTGTACAGGTCATTGTGATGGGGTAAGTTTATAGTTTGATATTGTATGCGAAGACACCTCCTGAGGTGAGTACCTCTGTGGTAAGGCAATTTCCCCCTGCGAGTCACCCCTCGAAAGATGCACTCGGCCCCTGCTGACTTCACCCCGTATTTGTGAAGGGCATTGTCATCTGATTGTTCCATCATGTGTGTTTTTTTTTTGGGGGGGGGGGGTCTGTTAAACCAAACAGTACCACAAAGTCCACGATATGCAATAAGATTTAATACCCTGTGAAGACACCTCTGAATCCTAGTTATTTCATACTGAGCCCACCAAGAAAACACGAGACGTTCAACCATCGTAGACGGTGGCCCAACATTAAATCAACATTGGTGAACATCTCGCATTTGCTGGGCACATCGCTAAAATGAACTGGGTGACTTCAGCGGAGCACACAAATCATTTCCGCAGCTGCATCTTAGTCATTCTTTTGAAAGATAAACAAAATAAAAACGCGTCGAGCTAGATTTCAGAACACGGCCTTTATGTCCGCACAGGATATCAAGCTGCCATGGGGGGATCGTAACACTTGCTGGGATATGGCCGCGTCGCGTGGATAAACCCCATTGGAAGTATGCTCTTTAAGATGAGTGAGCATTGCTTTGCAGCTGCCAAAAAATGGCGCTACCCGGCGAAGATTCTGTTTCAGCGCAGGGCAAACGCTTCTAGAAGTCAGCTCGGCGTTGAACCAACACTTCTTGATAACTGTTCGTATCGGGGAACAAAGATAAAGCGAATTCCTGTTGTTTAACAATTCAACCCATTAAACCGTTGGAAATGACGCTGTTGTGTTATAATGTTGGGCCGACGTCGTGGGAGTTGGGCTAACTTTGAGACAACATCGGGCCAATGTCTTTTGTTATCTGGGATGCTGGTGGTATCTCAGCAATCACGATACATTGACCCAATGCTGGGTAAGTGTTGGGCCGACATCTACGACGTCGGCCCAACATTAACCCACAATTGGGTCAATGCATCGTGTTTGCTGTGATAGATCCGGCGTCTGAGTTGATCTGGAAAGTGCAGCTTCTAATCAAAGCTGATAAAGGCATTGGAGTTGAACTCACAGTTTGGATCATGAGTGCAACTACACGGTTACACGATTCAACAGTTCAAGGCGGCGACCTTGACTCGATGGTTTGATCATTCTGACACAGTGGGAAATTGCCGTTGAAAGCACCTGCCATCTGCTCGGTTGGCCATTACCAATCTTACAGACTAATAACACAGACTGGCGTGCTCAAAATGGCAGCTCATCACAAATTACTGTTTGCTCAGCAGCCTTCCACTGGTAATGCCGTAGTTTTTTATGGTGAGCCACTTCGTATCAGTTACATTCCATATTGCTATTGTTGAACGATGGGGCGGGGTCCCTGGAACAGTGGTTGAAACTGCCTGCTTGGAAAGTCGGAGATCGCGGGTTCGAGCCCCGCTCTGACATTCAAGGTTCAAACAAACAAAATGTAATCCCCTGCTCACTCGTATAGATTAAATATTGTGGGGAGCCTCCACGACCGAGAGGTAGCGTGCTCGGCCTCGGACCGCCAGGGCTCGAATTTCGAATTCTGTGTCTGGGGGCAGTGTCATCTCATTCATCTAACCATCCTCAGGAGGTTCTCGTGGCCCAGTTTAGCTTACAAAAGTGGCCTAAAACCCCATTCACTTCATGTATTGAACAGATACAGGTAAATAACCAATCTTAACTGCAAGGAACTCATGTAAAACAAATCTACAACGGTGAAAGAAAAGACAATAACTGTTTACTGAAACGGTTTGCTGATTTGCTAGTGTTTAATTGAACACTGATTGGAATGTGGCTGCCCTCCAATTTTTTTTAGGGGTTAAACAATTTAGGTGTTAAACCACAGGTGGCGCCACTCGCATGAGCTAGATTGTAGTCGATACTACAATCCAGTTCATGTGAGTGGCGCCACCTGTGGTAATCAACTACAATCCAGTTCATGCGAGTGGCGCCACCTGTGGTTAAACAATAGTGTTCTCAGTGAGAGCTAAATTCAGAATGCGCCCGCGGTGGCGGAGACGGCGGCGGAGACGTAAAAATGCTAAACACTATAAGCATCCCCGATAGTATATATAGGTGGTACTTAATTACCACGTAAACCATGTGAAGGCGTGGCACAGTACATTCCTGATCAGTACAATTTACAACCAGAAAGATACAAAGACCCTGCACCTATATATAAATTGTGGTTTGCGGGCATATTGGAGCACTTATTTTTCTGCGGGGTTATGATATTAGGAGGGCATGCCCCAGTTTTCCGCACCGCCACCTCGTGAATAATTACGTCATGGAGCCTCTTTGTGAATGAGGCGACGTGCATTCTGACACATTATATGATTAAATGTGTCCAATAATGCAGAGAGGCGCGGCTATTATTACGCGTGTAGATCATAGTGTGCCATGAACGAGAAGTGCTCGCCAATCGTTGGGTGAAGGTTGGGCCAGTCTGTGAAGAATTGAACCAACAGTGACAGTGACAACAGTCAACAGTGACGTCGGACCATTTTGCCGTTGGCATGTGTTCCAGATAAATACAGCCGGAAGCTAACATCATTATCAAACTCAGTGCTTTTTACGCTGCCTGATTCGCTTTTTGTCTCGGATTACGAATGAGAGAATAATTCGAGCACAAAAAACGGCACAAATTGGACGTCGCCCTTCCTGTCTGCATGCCTAGTAAACACAAAACATTCGTATAACTTTTGTACGATGTTGGAACAACGTCGAAGACGTTGGCCGACGTTGTACAAATGTTATACAGATGTTTTGTGTTTGTAAGGTGTGACAAAACGTATGTAATTCAGATTTGCCGATGTTAAATATTGACCAATCTTTGAGGCGATGCTCAGACAATTATCAAAGATAGGCAGTACCATTCTTGTTGTTTTTGCTTATCTCAGCCATCGCAAAACTAGTCCGGAATGAATAGAAATTAGAAAATGAATAAATATAATTGACACTATGTGCTCTAAACACACAAAAGGAGAACGTATGTAATTCAATAAAATAGTATCAATAAACCTTTATAATTATGATAATATGTAACATGTCAGATAACAGTGCTGTTTTATTATCTTTGGTTCCATAAAAAACACAATTATATTTAAATGCCCCCATTAAGTCCCCAGACCTACTCTGCACAGGAAATTTTTTGCGCATGCTGCAGAAAAATTATGTAGCAGTTTTGTAGCTGTGCATCGCAGAGGTAGTATCGTGTATGACAAAAAACTGCGGCATATATCATTGTGTAGCATTTGCTCCCAATTGCGTAGCAAACTGCACCGCTACACCGGACAAATTATTCTCTGTCTGCATAAAATAATTCTACATTAGCCTATATTTTCAATAAGTAGACCAGTGGTTGCTTTCACTGGTCATTTTTTAACGCCAAGAATAAGACCCCCCCCCATTTTTTTTATTTTGGAAAATCGCTACCAGTGGGTTAAAACGGGCAGTCAAGCACTCTTAAATCTCTAAAAAGTCATTTAAATGAGAACGAAGGATGACTTTGTTAAGAGTATATGTCTGCGGACTACATGGGGTCTTTAACCCTTTAACCGCCGGTGCCGCATATATTCGGGTTTTCATTTTTTATTAGGACAGTAAGTACCACATTCAAAATATGGTAAAGATAAAATGGGACATCAACCAGCAAGATTTGAAAAGAGTTGACCTCCATTTTGTCAAATCTGAATAATCTTCACTCACTTGAAGTTGTGGATCGCGTCAGCGAGACACAACTTCAAGTGGGTGAAAATTCAAATTGAATAATTTGGCGGTTAAAGGGTTAATACTAATACTTTACATATCATGCAAAGTTTCCAGACATACAAAATTGACGAAAATGACCACCTGCGAATTGTTACAACTGTTAAATTTGTTATGTGTTATCCTCGTATTACAACATGTAAATGATTTTAGAGTGATGCTCCAGCGTTCAGGCAAGGTTTTCAAGATAATGAATAATTAATAAAATCGAGTAAAATTGCCGCAATTTTGTATTTTCCCAGTGTATTTTGGCATAGCTTACAACAAGAACTACAACATTTTTTTATATTCATAGTTCACGTATTCTGCATTGTTTTCAAGATACATGTGGACCAAATTAAATAAAGTTTTTTTTGAAACTTTTTCCTCAAGCGCGCAAACGAGCATTTCTTCGCTATTCGTCTAGTAGTGGCCTGGTGGTATGCAGTGTGAAATATGTAAAATAGGAGCTCATAGCCTTGTTGCCATTTAGAAAACAGATGACTGCGGCGGCAGAACGTGTGATATATAGTGAGTAGACTGTTCAGGTGGGCTGCTTAATTAATAAAATAAGTACAGATTTTTAAGCTATTTTTGCTCATGAACTATTATACTTATTTATCTTATCCGGAAAATCTAATTTTCAATATGTTTTTACAGTTTCAGAAGTAGCCTCAAGCTAAATACGTTACATCAATCTTTCCCTATGTATAATAATAGGCCCTATTACACTATATATAATAATAGGCCCTATTACACTATAATATATTCTGGGCATCGGACTGATCTATACATTTGTTGGTGATGCTGATAGATCCTGAACAAAGCATTTTGGCTTACGTGGTTTACATGGTTGTGTTACGCCTCTGTCATTGGGCTCCTGGAGATTAAGGCCCTATAGAAATACCTACTCGTAATCACATTGTACTCATTCTAGAGTATCATGTTCTGCTGCCGATGAGCAATAACATAACAAGCACACAGATCTGCATCCATTGTTAGCCAACAGAGTCAGATGTGTTCTGAATTAGATCTTCTAAACACCCTACCAGTTTAGTACGTACGAAAGAAAACCATATTAACAGATAATAGGATATTTAGTGACCAAAATACAGCTTTTAGTCTGCTGTACTTTTTTGTCGCTATTAAAATTTACCATGAGCTATTCTCAGACATGTCAATATTTAGGACGAAACATAAATCGCCGTTGAGGTCGTTCGTTGGCTCTGGCTCGGCGCGTTCTGGTAGCGATTGGTGTAGATATCAAACGTGTGATCGCACAAGCAAACACCAGCACGATATTCGGTGGTGCACGGGAAAAGATCGGATCATAAATATAAATCGGCCATAAATTGGATAACAGGTAACTTCGGGAAATCTGGATGATCCGTCGGCGTGTGGCAGACGAATAGTGGCAATACGCCAGGGAAATAATGGTGATGTTTGGATAAAGTTGTGGAGATGTATGCCTCATCATAATATGAGGGAAATATAAAACGTGAAGTGATGAGATTTTACCAGGAATTACATACGTTTGTGGCTGAAGAAAACGCAGTCGCTATAAGGTTAACCATTTAACCGCTCAGTTATCTTGTTTAAATATCCTACATGAAGTTGTGTCTGTTTACCTTTAAGTGGGTGAAAATTACTCATATTTGTTTATTTGCAAATTGATGTTTAAACAAACATTTCATTCCAAATAAAAGTGATTTGAACAGCTGATAAAATGGATTAAAACTAAAAGCAATATAGTAGTGATTAGTCGTGTAAAGGTTAAAGCATAGATCTAGAGAAAAGATCTGGATGGAGATTTATAATCGGCGATTTGTCAGCAATGGTTCTTGGCGACGAATTACAGAGGCAATGTCAAACCTGTTGTGTCACACAATAATAGGACTGGTGTCGGTCAAACAAGGCGATGGCACTGTGGACTCTTAGTTAAAAAAAAACACGGCCCCAATATGTGGCGTATGTTGGAAAATACTGGCCCACGAGATGCACTTTTGAATATAATAACCTATCATTTGTGAACATGAAGCGCTATCTGGATCTGGAGTGGAAAATACTGGCCCACGAGATGCACTTTTGAATATAATAACCTATCATTTGTGAACATGAAGCGCTATCTGGATCTGGAGTACTATTAACATGGACTCAGTATTTAGCTGAGCCCCAGCAATACATGTACTGTTTTGTTCACGCTAGCCCTTATTTGTGAAAAAAACATGGAAACTAAACGGTTTTGTTCAATCTGCAATCATCATAGATGTCTCAGTTAGCTCCGTCCGCTTTATTTGAATACCTATCTTATGGGTCTACGGTCAATATAAATATTTAAATTCTTTCAGTGCGGGGATCTTCTTTATACGTCAGAATCTGACGTCTACAGACGTCAGATTCTGGCGTATAAAGACAGTCCCCGCACTGTAGGGTTACCCACCAGATCTTTGATGTGCATCAGGGAGAACTGGATATTGACGTTGACAGTGTTAGATGAGTTCATGACGGGTCGGGCGGAGGGCTTGTAGTCGGCAAACAGCGCCTGTAGCAGTTTCTCTTCGTCAGAAGGCAGGCGAACCCATGTCTCTCCATCAGGCTTGTTCGTAACCGCTACAATACCACAATAGATTATATAGCATTGTATTGATTCATGCATTTTTCTATTATATTTTTTTACATCATGTGTATTGTACAAATATTCTGATCTGTAGTACCCTAATATATTATTGAAAAAGAAACAGCCATGGCTAAGAATTGTATTTTTTCAAAGTAGAACGTTCATTTACTTAGCAAAATGATAGAAATATGTTTTAGAATAGCCAAACTGAGCCGATTCAACAATTTTATCATTCAAAGTAGCAGGAAATCTTACTGTGATTATATTGATCTTTTTGTCATTCACTTACAAAAACATTATTAACCAAGTGAATAACTGTATTCAGCTGAAAAGGTATCTATGGTGGCTCAAACCTGCTCAATGCATCAACAATGAGACACGTGGGTTCAGTTAGTCCATTTAATTTACGTACATTACGTGGGATATAACATGATTCAAATGTTACTCTCCAACACTTTAGTACAATCAAATACTGGCAACAGGCACAATCGTAACAACAAGAGCAACAATTAGACCAAAGATATGTCAATGTTGTGCCAACGTATCGGACGCTGAAACACCATTGAAACAGCTTCAGGCTAATATATCGTGGTCATATACATAAGTTGTACGGTCTTCAATAATTTTTTAAGTCATCATTCAACATGTTCAAGTTTGCATATATTTATATATATATATTAATTTGATGGTCGTGATAAATAAATCAGTGTATGAATATGCTGATCAGCAAAATTAGCAGCCAAGTAGAAAACCCCATAAAATAACATTCATATTATAAATGACACATTTCAAATATTATAAGGAATCAAACTAGTAAATCATTGGAAAAAAAATATACATTGATCTTGAAAAATATAATTAGACCAGACGCCATACACTTATGTCAGTTATGAAAAAATTACATTATTATAATTGATTCGAACAAATATAGGGGACAGGACTTGTTTTCTCGTACAAGTTACGATATATCGTAGGCTTCGAATTGGTCGAGATGGCCATCACGACTAATCCGAAGTCTACGATATATCTTAACTTGTACGAGAATACAGACCAGGACCTTTAATGAAACGGGACAATACAACTGTTCATTATGTACTTGTTGAACCGTACTGGGAACAATTGTGTAGGCTAATAAAATATGATTGACCATTGACAAAACTTACATATAGCTTATTATTTAAAAAAATTAATTTGTTTTGCACATTTTTTTAACCATGACGTAGCTCATTTTGACACGGTTTCAGATACAACCGTTTTATTATTAGCATAGTGTATAAGTGTCAAGATCGCTTTTCTTGATTTCAGGCATTTGACGCGTGTCTTGCATTTACTAACATGATTTAAATACCACTTTAAACTGATTTTTTTTTGTATTAGATGTTCTGTTATTATCGGAAGCACATGTTCGAGATATTCCTTAAACTTGTTAAAACAATAACCGTACTTTTCTGTCGTTAGAACATGGGGAAGCTGAAATCCGTTAGCTATTCTAGCTAACATACAATAGTTCAAGACGGCTAAACACGAGATTTAGAATTTAAACGGACTGGCCCAGGATAAAATCATCAAAAAATCGGTGATTTATTTTGGCTTCTTAATATGACCATATGATGTAAACATGTCCATAGACTATATAGTTTTTAAATTTTTGTGCTATGCATTCACCAGTTAGGCTAGATATAGAGTCGAAATTCCTGATTTCTATTTATGGACAACCATGTAAATAATACAAAATACGGGAATTTCGTCTCTATATCTAGAGATATTTGCAGTTCTATCTTTTGCAGTTCTAGTCTATGGACATTTATGGTCATATTAAGAAACCAAAATAAAATCACCGATTGTTTGATGATTTTAGCCTGGGCCAGTCCCTTTAAAGGGCCAGGGTGTATGTGTCAATGGTTTGTTCTTATTTTCTGTTGGTTTTCTAAAAAGACAATGCGAACAAAAACTATTATGTCACGATAATAAATTAAGATCATCATCAACTTTAGGAGCTGACACACATTTCACCCTTGAAATCAAATACGGTTAAATTATATTAATTAAGGTGAACGTAATGCATATGATTACATCAAACGAAATGAAGTCAGCTTGATATAATCAAGTTATATGCATTGGCCTGCTGACATACTGTAATTCACAAAAAAATAGTAAATTGACAGACACACTTTATATTTATTCAATTGAGCTTGTGGTTGTAATAAATACAAGAGTAACTGAATTATATTTTTGTGTTAAACAAGGGAAATAAGTGTACTGCGTTCTTTATATCTGAATCTAAGAAAAGTATTGCAAATATTTTTCACATGTTTTTTTATCAGTATACTGAGCCAGGCTAATTCATAAATCTAACATGATAATACTGCTAATCACAGTAAATTGGCTACCAGCTAGGCCTACTTAATATTATGTCTTATATTTGTTGTGCTATAGACTAACTATAGTCATGTTACACAAGACAACGACAAAGTGCCTTTGTAAATGACGAAAATATAGAAAGAGTAAATGGTGCTAGAGAAATTACAGGCAGATGTTGATTCTGGGCATAAAGGGTGTAATGTACCATATACAGGAACACATGACACCCTTTAAAGTAAAGGTGGAAAAGTACTTAATCTAGGCTAACTATGCAGGTATACCTTCCTTGTGGGTGTGACCGACCACAGCTGTGTCTGGACGAGGTCTCTGGTCTGTGGTTCCTACAGAAGGCAGGCGTATCTCTACACTCTCCTTTTCTGCAGTGGGAGGTTGTGACGTCACATCTTTTACCCCGTCATCTGTCACATGTTGTGACGTCATCTCAGTAGCGTCAGCAGCCAAAGACGTCACCAGCGTGGTCGTCGCGGTGAGGTCGGGCTGTGAGTTGGGGTTAGTTTGGAAGCGGCGGTCAACTAGATAGCTGGGCTGCAGGCTGCCGCTAGAGTTGGTGCCAGAGATATTACCGTTTCCGGGGGCTAGGGTTCCGGGGTCGCTGGTGGGGCTGGGGTGGTCACGTAAGGTTGGGGTCACCGTCAGGTCATCGGTAAGGTCACCTCTGCTGGGCAAAGTAGTGACGTCACCGGATGAGCTTCTGCTATCGTCTGAAAACCCTACATGCAAACACACCAGGCATTCCTAGAAGCAGAATATCTTAAAACTACCAAACACACTATTATCTAGTACTTCTACTGCTAAATAGAGTTCAGTGCAACATGTTTAGAAAGTGTTAAAGTCATAAAGATCACTCTCGAAATATGTTGTGAAGCATACAGTTAACAGGTATATAGGTGGCTATTATGAGTGAGATTTGATATGACTAATTCTCTCAATAACAAGCAGTCCTTTCAGTGCTAAAACAAACTAGTATAGCTGATGTTTTTAGGTCAAATTTGTTTGTAGGCATACGGTAAAACCTCGGCAATCAATGTAATTTACGACCCTGTAATTCAGAAGCTTCCCTGAAAAAGGGACGCATCTGTCACATCTGTTTCTTTTACCCCAATCGTGATGCTGATGTCGAATTAAATAATCTCCACTGTATTCAAACACAATGTATTCATCATCCTGTTTCAATTACTTTCCGAATTAAGTCACAGAATTCGAAAGAACTAGCCAGCAAACAAATAACATTTGTATAGCATTTGTACAATGTTGGATCAACGTCGAAGACGTTGAGCCGACGTTGTACAAATGTTATACAAATGTTTTGTGTTTGCTGGGATAACCATTGTGTCGTGCATGTTGTATTGCAATTGGAGGGCAAACAAATAATTTGTATTTATTCGCAATCGCACTAAAAAGGCTGCTCGTATTTTTCTCATTAAACGTGGATTTGGCAATAGGCTGCCCAATCCACTAGTGAACAGTTGTGTGTTCTTTACGCTAAGTGGGGTAAAGTGTCGTGACTATATTCTGCTAGTTCTGTGAATTATGCAAGAGGAAAGGCCAATGGCAACAAGAAAAGAGAACAATAATAGTGCGCTAAAAGAGTAGAGCGGGTGAGTCTGTGTGCTGCACAATCATAGCGGTTTTTCAGCTCTGGGAATACCTCCGGCCTCCATCCCAGAAAAAAAACAATTTTTTTAATTTGTACAATGTTGGACCAACCTCGAAGACGTTGGTCCGACGTTGTACAAATGTTATACAAATGTTTTGTGCTGCTGGGATCATTCGTTTGGCAACCACAGGCGAACGTACTCGTCAGATCGCAGGAAACCGTGGATCAACGACGAACTAACGCCCGTCGATGTCGCAGCGTTACGTGCGAGCAGCTGGTCGCTGTGGAAGGTGCATGGACCGATCTCTCCAGAATTTTATCTGCGAATGCGACTGTGAGATTAATTCTGGCCAGGAGGGGAAAGGTGATTTTATGATGTGTGACCAGGTCACCTGTACTCGGCTCCTCACGGCGAGCAGAATGCGTTGGGTTATTGTTGGGCCAGCGGCGAAAGACGGTGGAACAACATTAACTCAACATTGGAAAAACGTCAGGTGTTTGCTGCGCCGTGTGTGACAATGTTATTGCCGTGTGAGATCAAAGGCAGATATGTAAAATTTACATTTCCAGACAGCAATGTCAAAGGCATAAGAGATCAAAATCTTATAACAAAAAGCTATTTGGAGGTAAATAATAACATAATTACATCTAAAGATGCATTTTCAAATGTTCATCTTTTATTCGAATTTGTTTTGGTTCAGCTGGGTCTGCCAAGAAAAATAATTTACACCCAATTCAAGCTATGCCACGCTACCGCAATCCACAGCATTAGATGAGCGACAAAATACTTAGAATCTGTGAGAATTATCAATCCAGATACTCGTGATGTACACCAAAGAACGTTCAGAGTGTTAATAAAATTGGCAAACTTCACGATTTGACCAAAATCAGTAAATTAGTCTCACACCTTGGGATCAAATGGACGATAATATAATAAACTCTATATCCTTCGATTTGATCTCATACGACAGTATTGTAAATGTATATTATAGGGTTGTAAGTGAAAATGTGAGCACAGCACAGACGTCACTGTTTGACGCAGTCATCAAAAAGGTGGAAGAGAAGAGAAAGCATGACGTGGGTTGTACCTTGCATGTCCACTAGTATAATCCACGACAGAAGAAGCACTGCCAGACACGTAGGCGACGCCATCTTGAATTCTGAAGAATCAAAGGAAGGCACCGTCACCGGCGAGCATCACATGTATGTCATCATCTGAAACAGCAGAAGCCAGGGGATATTAATACTGGAATGGATTAGAACTCATCAACTAATTAGTCCTTACAGCGCGGGGATCGACTTTAGTCGTCAGAATCTGACGTCTGTAGACGTCAGATTCTGAAAACTAAAGTCGATCCCCATCAGAATCTGACGTCTGTAGACGTCAGATTCTGACGACTAAAGTCGATCCCCCAACTGTAAGAGTCAACATAATTATAATGGTCGTAGGCACAAACTATATGTATTCAAATGAATCAGAAAGAGCTAACTAAGACATTTTATAATGCTTTCAAGATGAAAAGAACCGTTTGGTCTCCATGCTTTATACAAAAATAATGTGCGCTTCAAGGGTTAAGAAAGGGACGTCACAGGAAGAATCAACAAACATATGACAATACGCTGATTCAATCTTAAGTTCACGCTGTGGCAACGTGTTATGCTTGCTGGAGGTTCGCCTCACGTCTGTTATCTTTTAGTTGACATAACAACCACACGTTATTATTGTAATGACGGCAGACAATGCGAGTATACGGTCACTCTAGTAACGACCTTAAAACAATGGTGAGAGGTGCATTTTGCTGATCGGTCAGCAAAAATTATGTTACATGTGTCACACGTTATCCTAGGATTTTATGATGTACATTTTGGAATCTAGCTGTGAATTGCATAATGGCATTTATAACATCGCGTTAAACCCATCGCATTGTAAGGCATTGATAGATAGATAGATAGATAGATAGATAGATAGATAGATAGATAGATAGATAGATAGATAGATAGATAGATAGATAGATAGATAGATAGATAGATAGATAGATAGATAGATAGATAGATAGATAGATAGATAGATAGATAGATAGATAGATAGATAGATAGATAGATAGATAGATAGATAGATAGATAGATAGATAGATAGATAGATAGATAGATAGATAGATAGATAGATAGATAGATAGATAGATAGATAGATAGATAGATAGATAGATAGATAGATAGATAGATAGATAGATAGATAGATAGATAGATAGATAGATAGATAGATAGATAGATAGATAGATAGATAGATAGATAGATAGATAGATAGATAGATAGATAGATAGATAGATAGATAGATAGATAGATAGATAGATATTGACGACGGTAAGTCTATGCAGACTTATGCGTCATTAAAATGAACATATGTACAAGACTATATGCAACAGGATTAGTTCGGTAAAATATGCATGCTATGCATTGTATTGTATTTCATTTCAATACATTGCATTACATTGCACTGCATTGCATTGCATTGCATTGCATTCCATACCATTACATTAAATTGCATTGCATTGCCTTGTATTGCATTGCATTGCATTGCACTGCATTGCATTGCATTGCATAATGCATTGCATAATGCATTGTGTTGTATTGCACTGTAAGGTATTTTAGTACAATTCAACTCGCTTTGTCTCAAATCAGGGTGTGAAGTATATAATTATGGTGCGTTCGTGTTTATTTTCTAAGACGTAAGAGGTAACTGAATGACGCAGTAAACTTGCCATAACCAGCCGTGATCCTTGCGGCTTATGGCTGTATTAACAGCCGCCATGGTCATTAAAGACAAATGAACGTACGAAGTATGTCCATCTGGCGTGTCCAGCATAATACCTGTTGGGTGCCTTAGCAATTGGAGAAAATGCAAGAGAAGCACGTTTAATACCAATGGACTTGACATTGCCCATCTCCATTGTATTACAACCCATTAATAGCAGTGGTTTTGCTGTTTACTAGCCAGATAAAAATACACACATACCATGCCAAGTGATATCAAGGAAAGAAAAATCTCATTTCTTATTCCTCTCACAATGAGAGCTACTCACGCAATCCATTATCTTACATGGACGAAACTATATATGTATTGACGAGAAAAGACATTATTCATAACTATATAACCACATATTTACACCTAAATACGTCGTCGTAGAATACACCATAAAAGGCTGACATGACCTACATTCATTTGACGTCTCGATTGTTCTACCTTCTTCAATACTGCGTTGAAAATACACGATTTATATCAACATTTAGATGACCAGATCCTACTCACATTAGTCGTTTCCCTTTTATTAGAAACAAACATGTCAAGACAATCCATCGTCATCATAATACCATACAGGGCTTGTGGACGGCTATATATTTTCTCTATAATTATGTTTAGCTCTGGTGGGAAGTTGCGATATTGTACGTGCTGACGATATTGATGACTAAATGGAGCGAACTGGATGCTCTGTCTGGTTTAATGAAATATTCATCCATAGGCATTCAGACGAAATGAGCCATAGAGGCGCTGCCCTGACTCGGGTTACTGGTATGCAATTACATAATATTACATCGATCTACGTTGTTAATTTGAGGTGGTCTCGTTTTTTAATCGTTTTTTCTGGCCAGCAGGAGTGGTAGAGAATGCAGTCGATTATGTCGACCGTATTGTGATGATATGTGGTGTATCTCTGCCATTGTATTGGCTCAATGTTGATACAAGTCTCAATGTTAACCCTTAACTCATAGCAGTCTAAGTCCGAGCCCAGCTCGGACCTGGAATTTATGACGCTGCAGTCTAAGTCCGAGCCCGGCTCGAAACTGTAATTTATGACGCTGCAGTCTAAGTCCGAGCCCAGCTTGGACCTGGAATTTATCACGCTGCAGTCTAAGTCCGAGCCCAGCTCGGACCTGGAATTTATGACGCTGCAGTCTAAGTCCGAGCCCAGCTCGGACCTGGAATTTATGACGCTGCAGTCTAAGTCCGAGCCCAGCTCGAAACTGTAATTTATGACGCTGCAGTCTAAGTCCGAGCCCAGCTTGGACCTGGAATTTATGACGCTGCAGTCTAAGTCCGAGCCCAGCTCGGACCTGTAATTTATGACGCTGCAGTCTAAGTCCGAGCCCAGCTTGGACCTGGAATTTATGACGCTGCAGTCTAAGTCCGAGCCCAGCTCGGACCTGGAATTTATGACGCTGCAGTCTAAGTCCGAGCCCAGCCCGAAACTGTAATTTTTGACGCTGCAATCTAAGTCCGAGCCCAGCTCGGACCTGGAATTTATGACGCTGCAGTCTAAGTCCGAGCCCATCTCGGACCCGGAATTTATGACGCTGCAGTCTAAGTCCGAGCCCAGCTCGAAAATGTAATTTATGACGCTGCAGTCTAAGTCCGAGCCCAGCTTGGACCCGGAATTTATGACGCTGCAGTCTAAGTCCGAGCCTAGCTCGGACCTGGTGCAGTCTAAGTCCGAGCCCAGCTCGGACCTGGAATTTATGACGCTGCAGTCTAAGTCCGAGCCCAGCTCGGACCTGTAATTTATGACGCTGCAGTCTAAGTCCGAGCCCAGCTTGGACCTGGAATTTATGACGCTGCAGTCTAAGTCCGAGCCCAGCTCGAACCTGGAATTTATGACGCTGCAGTCTAAGTCCGATCCCAGCTCGGACCTGGAATTTATGACGCTGCAGTCTAAGTCCGAGCCCAGCTTGGACCTGGAATTTATGACGCTGCAGTCTAAGTCCGAGCCAAGCTCGAACCTGGAATTTATGACGCTGCAGTCTAGGTCCGAGCCCAGCTCGGACTAAGAATTTATGACGCTGCAGTCTAAGTCCAAGCCCAGCTCGGACCTGGAATTTATGACGCTGCAGTCTAAGTCCGAGCCCAGCTCGGACCTGGAATTTATGACGCTGCAGTCTAAGTCCAAGCCCAGCTCGGACCTGGAATTTATGACACTGCAGTCTGAGTCCGAGCCCAGCTCGGACCTGGAATTTATGACGCTGCAGTCTAAGTCCGAGCCCAGCTGGGACCTGGCATTTATGACGCTGCAGTCTAAGTCCAAGCCCAGCTCGGACCTGGAATTTATGACACTGCAGTCTAAGTCCGAGCCCAGCTCGGACCTGGAATTTATGACGCTGCATTCTAAGTCCGAGCCCAGCTCGGACCTGGAATTTATGACACTGCAGTCTGAGTCCGAGCCCAGCTCGAAACTGTAATTTATGACGCTGCAGTCTAAGTCCGAGCCCAGCTTGGACCCGGAATTTATGACGCTGCAGTCTAAGGACGCTGCAGTCTAAGTCCGAGCCTAGCTCGGACCTGGAATTTATGACGCTGCAGTCTAAGTCCGAGCCCAGCTCGGACCTGGAATTTATGATGCTGCAGTCTAAGTCCGAGCCCAGCTCGGACCTGGAATTTATGACGCTGCAGTCTAAGTCCGAGCCCAGCTTGGACCTGGAATTTATGACGCTGCAGTCTAAGTCCGAGCCCAGCTCGGACCTGGAATTTATGACGCTGCAGTCTAAGTCCGAGCCCAGCTCGGACTTGGAATTTATGACGCTGCAGTCTAAGTCCAAGCCCAGCTCGGACCTGGAATTTATGACGCTGCAGTCTAAGTCCGAGCCCAGCTCGGACCTAGAATTTATGACGCTGCAGTCTAAGTCCAAGCCCAGCTCGGACCTGGAATTTATGACACTGCAGTCTAAGTCCGAGCCCAGCTCGGACCTGGAATTTATGACGCTGCATTCTAAGTCCGAGCCCAGCTCGGACCTGGCATTTATGACGCTGCAGTCTAAGTCCGAGCCCATCTCGGACCCGGAATTTATGACGCTGCAGTCTAAGTCCGAGCCCAGCTCGGACTTGGAATTTATGACGCTGCAGTCTAAGTCCGAGCCCAGCTCGGACCTGGCAATAATGCTAAGGCATTCACGAAATGACATTACTTGCGCAACTATGAACACAGAATGGGGAGCTGGGGAACAAAAATGGGGAGCAAAAAGAGTTGATTTATCTGCGTCACAACCGTTGCTGAACTTAAAATAGAACTTCAGGCTCAGATGAATAAGAGTCTTTTGGTATTTCCCAGATATGTTGGGAATGTCATCTCAAAATAATAATTTTGTTATGCCTCTTAGGGAATTTAGAAAGATTACTATATCCCATGATAATAACTTATTTACCCTATTAATTTGTGTCATAGACCTATTAAATGCTTCTTCGAACAGTCTGTGGTGTATTTTAATATTATATATATATGTATTTTAATATATTATATATAGTTTAATGTATTTTGGATATAATACTGCTCCCCTAATCTCTGTGGATCTCAAAAATACCTTTTTTAAACAAAATTTCCGAAAATTTGACTACCTAATTAGCATATACAAAATGGCTGTCGGTTACCCTGGCAACATCACATTGGTCTATTAAGTGAAGTGTATTCTGGCAATATATTGTATGTGTGTTCCTGTGGTGTATGGAAATTATATATGTCATCATTCTAAATTTCCATTTGGAGTATTATATCAGAATATGTCTCAAAATCACAAAAATGGCCAGACCACACAATTTAAAATCAGCATAACTGTCTCAGTTAGCTCTTTCTGATTCATTTGAATACCTATGCTGTGGGTCTACGGTCATTAGAAAGATATTTACTCTTACAGTGCGGGAATCGACTTTAATCGTCAGAATCTGACGTCTACAGACGTCAGATTCTGACGACTAAAGTCGACAGACGTCAGATTCTGACGATTAAAGTCGATTCCCGCGCTGTAAGGGTTAAGCCAATCTGGTAACGTTGTTCCAAACATTGAGCCACCGCATGTCGCCTGCTGGTTCTGGATTGATCGCAGGGGTTGGTATCCTGTGTCACTTTTTTAAATTGTGGGGAGGACTGTGCCCTGAGAGATGATAGACCCCAAGCCCTGCCAGCGGACCTTTACCATGTGCGCTGGCAATAAAGCAAGTCTACTCGAGGACAAGAGACATAGTCCAATGCGGGCACTGAGTTGGCCTAACGACTCAGTCGTCGGCCCTAGCCGTGGACAATGTATCACGCTTTCTGTCCACGCCTGCCATGTCATCCGGTCATTATGAAGAATAGACTATCGGCGGTTCCAGTGCAAAACTTCTCTTTGGGAACAGTCTAGGCATGCAAGTCTATGCTTTGATTTCAGTATAAGGACTCACCCCCACACAAAAAAAAACAGTACACAATAATACCGTCTATTAAAGCTAGATGCCAACTTATGAATAAATGAATGAATGAATGAATGAATGAATGAATGAATGAATGAATGAATAAATAAATAAATAAATAAATAAATAAATAAATAAATAAATAAATAGATAAATAAATAAATAAATAAATAAATAAATAAATAAATAAATAAATAAATAAATAAATAAATAAATAAATAAATAAATAAATAAATAAATAAATAAATAAATAAATTAATTAATTAATTAATTAATTAATTAAGTAATTAATTAATTAATTAATTAAATAATTAATTAATTAATTAATTGATTAATTAATTAATTAATTAATTAATTAATTAATTAATTAATAGATGAATGAATGAATAAATGAATGAATGAATGAATGAATGAATGAATGAATGCATGAATGCATGAATGCATGAATGCATGAATGAATGAATGAATGAATAAATAAATAAATAAATAAATAAATAAATGAATGAATGAATGAATGAATGAATGAATGAATGAATGAATGAATGAACGAACGAACGAACGAATGAATGAACGAACGAACGAACGAACGAACGAACGAGCGAGCGAGCGAACGAACGAACGAACGAACGAACGAACGAACGAACGAACGAACGAACGAACGAACGAACGAACGAACGAACGAACGAATGAATGAATGAATGAATGAATGAATGGATGGATGGATGAATGAATGAATGAATGAATGAATGAATGAATGAATGAATGAATGAATGAATGAATGAATGAATGAATGAATGAGTGAGCGAATGAATGAATGAATGAATGAATGAATGAATGAATGAATGAATGAATGAATGAATGAATGAATGAATGAATGAATGAATGAATGAATGAATGAATGAATGAATGAAAGAGCGAATGAATGAAAGCATGAATGATTGAATGCATAAAATAATGAATGAATGAATGAATAAATGAATGAATGAATGAATGAATGAATGAATGAATGAATATATGAATGAATGAATGAATGAATGAATGAATGAATGAATAAATGAATGAATGAATGAATGAATGAATGAATGAATGAATGAATGAATGAATGAATGAATGAATGAATGACATTGCTATTCGGCCTAAGTTAAACAAGTTGATAGCTATGTGTCATTTTCTTCTGAAGATTTTAAGGTTTAAAATGATTGGAAGCGATTTATTGTTTAATATATAAAATATATAAACCAAAAACATGCCCTTGTTGAATTATAGAGGAAGGAAATAACCTAACGTGAGAAGTGTGCCCGACTATCTTTAAAAAAAATCAATAAAGAATTCTAAAATAGTATGGTACCCAATGAATGAGATGACACTGCCCTCCAGACACAGGAATCGAAATTCGAGCCCTGGCGGTTCGAGGCGAGCACGCTATCTCTCGGTCACGGAGGCTCCCCACAATATTTAATCACTGAACTGAGTGATCGGGGAAGAAATATTTTGTTTCTTTGAAACTTGAAGGCCAGAGTTGTGCTTGAACTTCCCATCTCAGATTTTCCAAACAGGCAGATTTAGCCACCGCACCAGGGCCCCCGCCCAGTTGGTCTGTGGATAAAAAGGTAACGTGATTGACCTCAGCTCACAGGAACCGGTCTCAGCCTCGCCTCACCTATACTGCCGTGCAAAGCCAAAAGGCAGTATCTGCCCACTTTACAAGTGAGCAGATACGTTTTGGCTTTGTATATTATAGACAAAGTACTACTTGAGGTGTAGTATAACGCCCAGAACAACTCCGTGTAAATGAATCAATCATTGTAATCTATATGATCAGCACAACTATATTACAGGAGGGCAAGGTCATATAAAACAGACAAATATTTGTCAGCTGAATAATTAATGGAGTTGTTCTTATTGACTTCCACGGTTTTGTTTGTAATACTTCTAGGCACGACACGCCTGTTTACCGCCACCCCTTTGACCCCACAGCTGACGTTGTGGGTATCGCTGATACAGGATTCAGATAATTATCATGCATGGCGTAAACATAACTCTTAATGCGTGATGATTTGATTATTCCGTTTCTCACAATGTGTCATCTAAAAATGGTTAAAATAACTTCGCCGGAAACTTTAAATTTGTCTGTTTTGGACCGGCGCGTGTAATTGCATTGCATTAGATTGAGAACATGTAATTTGAGTAAATACAGTTCAGAAAATAGCAATATGAAAAAAGAAATGATCAACTCCGAGAGATTGTTTTCAGTGCTCAAATTAGATTGAACATATTTAGCGATCTAAAACAGATAACCTAATTTTTCACATAAAATCTTCCAATATGTCCTATCTTAAACAGACGAATATAAAGCAGTTGCAACTTCGATCGATGTGTTTTTTCCCAAATGTCAGAAGGTGGCTGCAATGATTTTCTCCAGGGTTCAAAGGGGTCAACATTGAACACGACCGGCTCCATTTCATATGTTTGGCCAGCACCGGGAAACAATCCAGTATAGGTGTATCATATATCAGCAAACAAATAACATGTTTACAAAGGTTAGTGTTATCTGTGGATATAGATTCAAGGACTAACAACCCCTTATCCTCCGTGTGCGGGCTGTCTCCCAAAGTTATTTTCACTTGAAATTTGTTTATGTTATTATAGAACCATGGAGCCTATTCAAAATAAAAAGTACTGAAGAGAAAATACCACTAGGGCCTACTATTATTCATCAAAACCAACCAGAGTTTTTATTTTATGTATTATAATAACGTACCCGGTATTTTATAAAAATGTGAACTTCTGATCACTGTTAGGTGAGAGTTGCAGTAGTACCTATATCGGAGTTTGTAATTAAAAGTACCAGTCGTATTGATATATATATCATTGTACCCCCACAGCATCCCCAGCAAACACAAAATATTTGCATAAACACTTCGACGCTGGTCAAACGTTGTATAAATGTTATACAAATGCTTTCTTGTTTGCTAGGCGCAATCGAGATGTTCTACTTAATTGATGCATAATAAGATGTGGAAAAATAACATCATTTTTAGTCGAACTCGAGTTTCTTGTGCGGCACACAAAACATATAATGACATTGTGATCCTAGAATCAATCGCGAGTCTGTATTGACTATTATTCATTTTCTTATAATTCGAAAGTGTGTAGCCCATGGTCCAGTGGTACCATGCTGGACAGCAAATCAATAGATCACGGGTTATCTGGTGGGTTCTGTTCATTGACCTTTACAGTATTCTATAGTCATGATAGTATGTGCTTCAGTCCTGTTTAGCCTATACACATTGTCTCCTAAACACCATGAATTGTTTTATTTTTTTCTATTTGAAGTGGAATATATAACACAACTACCAACCTAAAATAAGAAAACAGCTATTTAGAAAAAATGGCGTTTAGATACTCAAAATGAGTGTTTGGTTGTCATCAAATAATTGCAAATGCTATATTTCATGATTATTCCAATACCTTGGTAAATTGAGGGTCAAATACCCTGACATAGGTGTGAGCCCGCTGATTGGTGGAGATTGCGAGTAATACGATGGCTGACATATAGATGAGCCTGAGGAAATTCCTTTGCAGATATATTCCGGCAAACACGAGGCGGTGACCCAATGTTGATTTAATGTTGGCCCACCTTCTGCGACACTGGCCCCACATTAAATCAACGTTGGGTGAGCGTGGCGTGTGAGCTGTGACACGTCGCCGCTGACATCTGGATTCATCCAGACAATCCACACGGATTCTGGGAGTCCCGCGCGCCACATCATGTACATGGCGCGCGCTTGTTTTACAGCTGTTTTCAGACTGGGGCACTATCCAGGTGGCGGGATCCTGCGTCCCGGCGCCTGGCACTGCAGGCAGGCAGCGCGCATCTGGATCTGGTCATCCGCGTCCAGAGCCTCATCCCAGCCGAGCATTGTTAACAGACAGTTTAGGTTTGACTCCTAGCCAAGGGCAACACTGCCATCTGGTCTGCCAGGTGGGGAACCTCTAACTGCAGGCGGTGACACCACTAGTCGTACATCCTGTGAAAACTTTTAACCTTAAAGCGATACATTCAGGCCAAAATCATCATTGTTATTTTGGCTTCTTGATATGTCCAAAATATGTGGACATATCCGTAGACTAGATTGCGTGAGTTTTTAAAATTTTGGGTTGGCATTTACCAGTTAAAAGATATAAGGACGATATTTAAATTTAGACATTCATGTCCAAAATAAGAAATACAGGAATAACTGATACACTTGCTACGTTGCCACAGCAGCCCAAAATTTAAAAGACATCCTCTTTTCCAGTCTATGAACATGTTCACATAATAAACATATCAAGGAGCCAAGATAAAATATTGGCTTTTTGGATGATTTTTGGCCTGATTGTGTCGCTTTAAAGCGCTGATATACTTTTGTATGAACTATGGAGAAGTTTGTTTTAATTTGAAATCATCAAAAATGTTTTAGTTAGCTCTTTCCGCTAATGAATACCTATGTTATCATGTTATGGGTCTACGGTCATAATAAACATTTTTACTTTTCCAGTGCGGGGATCGACGATTCTGACGTCTAGAGACGTCAGATTGTGACGTCTAAAGTCGCTTCCCGCAGGTAGGTTGTGTGATGTTTTTCAATCCCTCCAAATCCAAAATATTTCCCCAACGTTGATTTGAAGATTGGTGTCGCATGCGTCGACTCAACATTGAACCAAAGTGACACCTTCGATCCATGTAGTGATACCATCGATAATTATTGTCTAGTGCATTTTTTTTCAATGTGCCATGTATACTTTCCCTCAAATCAGGCCATTGGCACGCCTCTTCTTTGTATGAAGTACATTGTATAATGTAACACGTCACGCTTATGCTATATATAAGGACGAAATGTGAATGAGAATGAGGTGTGGGGCTTAGGGACAATGGAACACTGGACATCGTCAGTGACACAATCGATACTCCATAAACCTCTCTAAAATGATTGCCTCAATCTTTGAAATAGAAAAAATGACACGGCAATAAAGGAACGTTATTATCTGAATTTTACCGCAAAATCAAATAGTAATGAAGCTCGATAACACATTTAGCGCTGTTAATTATATTTACCAGAAGTTATTAACCGGTTTTAACATGTGTTTTCCCGTTGCTTGGCTGCATTTCGATTTGCATTATTGAATAGTGGCTTGAATAAATACGAACCGTCTCGCGATTATGACAGAAGACTGGTTTCTCGTGAATAATCAGTTTTTTCCCAACCAATTTTCTTGTTAGTCTCCTGTCTGCTCTAACTCGCAGATGGGAATATGATGCCCATAACTGTGGGTTTTGTGGAAAGTATTTATTGGTGAAGACATGATAAAGGAGTAGGCTACAATGATATCCGTCTTAGCAGACAGAGGAATCGCTATTTAGCAGATCTTATATGCATGGTCTGTCTTGCAGGATGCGGTGGCACACATCCCAGCATATGAAACAGCCTGAACCAATGATGGTTTAATGCTGGTCCAGCTTCGTAGACGTTAAACCAGCATTGGTTCAGGGTGTTGTGTTTCCTGGGATTTTAGTCGTATGGCCATTGGACCAACACTGCACCAACATCTCGTTTCAGCGGGAAATAGTATTCTTTATCACACCCCGGCAAACACCTCGTGATTGCTGGGACCGCGTCAACTAAACCTTGACATCGTTCCAGCCCTGTCCAGCACCAAGCCAACGCTTCCAACGTTGGCCAGTCGTTGAGCAGCGTCGAGCCATCGCCACCAGATGTCAGCCGAGTGCAAACTCTCATTCGTCAGGTCCTGACAAAGTAGAACCCGCGGAGCAGGCGGAGTGAAATCTCATTTGTCACCACACCGTCCCTGCACCGGGCGTGGTGCGGACGACGCACGTAAACTGTCAACCTTCTGCGATCCACGTCCTAATTAACCTATAACGCAAGTCAAGCGGTAAATTAGCCTGACAGCAATTATCCATTAACTCTTCCTTTACCAATTTCGCATTTATGCGAAAACTACCTTCCTTTACCAAATTCGCATTTATGTGAAATCCACATGTGAACATGCATTAATTGCAATGGATATATTTCATTACATGCGTGGTTGAAAATCGTCAACCAGAATGGTCAGCGACATGAACGCAATGTTTTCTTGCATTTTTAATTTGCGCGATGTGCGCATGCGAATAGCTATAACCTGTATTGTGCCCAGGGGCTGCCTCCTTAAAAAAAAGTCGGTTTCTGGGGGTAGTTTTATCAGGGGGAAGTCGGTAAAGGAAGGGTTAAAGAACAGGAACGTCGCAATGCGTGAAATTCAGAAGGACTGGGCGATTTATGTCACATTGACTAAATAATGCTTACCGTCATGTTTCGGCACGTTAGGGTCATTCCATGTCCTATCAACTCATTGTTGGAAATACGAAATACTAGTTCGGCGACAACTGAAGGACAAGGCAACGTCAAATACGTTGACCCGGCCTTCACCCGTCGTAGGCCCAGGGTCAAGCATTGCTGAGATCATTGTCTCCTGGAAACCGCGAGCACAGTCAGCAATAGGGGAGACAATATGAGGAAATTGCTGCGGCGGATGACACTGTTCTAAATTGATTATTGTAATGGCCTAATGATAGGTGAAAATACCGCACATGTATACACAAAACGCGAATGTTTTTCATAGTGTGTTAAAACCAGAGTGCTGACGCTACAACATCCCCCGCCTTTAACGCCAGCGAAACAAAAAAAAATATTCGGTCAATAGTCATAACCCTCAGAATGCACATCTACTAAGGGATATGTGAATATGAAAATAATCAAGCAAACGGTTTCTGAGATATCGTCCGGAAACGGCCATCTGGACGCACGGCCGGACGGATAGACTTGTGGATGACAATATCCATCGTATCGTCCCACTTCGTGGGCGGGGGGAGAAAAACTAATATCAAGCCCTAATGAAAACTATTTTTAATTCTATGCACAGCGCATTTCCTTCAACACACAATCAGAGAGGATGTGTTGATAAAGCAAAAATGTATATGGGAAGGTCCGCCCAATCCGTGTTAACAGGTTAACGCGGTCGTATATGGACCCACACATTCCTGTGATGAACCATGGTACATTGAGATACACCTAAGCTAGGGCCGTAGACCTATCCCAAAAGCTGGTTTAACGCCGGTTTAACTAAACTTATTTATTAACCCACCGGTTTGACACAAAACGGTATCCCGTTTATGCAACACACAGGTTTAAAACCTACATGAAATAGAACGTAATAACTAGATGACACGTAGGCTCTGTGCGGGTAGACAGTAACTAATGGTTGATTTGATATTCTCAGAAGGAGATCGATGTGGTCGGTGATGTGTGACTACGACAACACTAGTTCTCACATGCTGGTCGGGTCAATGATCTGCAAGGTAACTTTTTATTCTGTTGGGCGGGGGCCCTAGGGTAGTGGTTAGCACCGCTGCCTTTCACGCCAGAGTTCGGGGTTCGGTTCCCGGACTCGGCGGTTTGAAAGAAACAAAGATGTTTCTTCCCCATCCACGTGTGAAAGTCAGTATTGTGGGGAGCCTCCGTGACCGAGAGGTAGCGTGGTCGGCCTCAGAGCGCCAGGGCTCGAATTTTGTATCCTGTGTCTGAAGGACAGTGTCACCTCAATCATCTCACCATCCTCAGGAGGTTCTCCTGGCCCACTTTAGACTATATGTGCACAAAAGTGGCCTAAAGCCCGATGCATTTCATTTCATTTCTTATTATGTTTAAGTTATAAAAAACTCTGCATTTAGACTATTAATAGGAGGGCATATCAATATACGAGGCATCCTAACAAATACCCGCACTTGTTTTAGAAATAATTCTGACCTATTCTGAAAATGAGAAGGAACGATAGTACTATTATATACACTGGGCATGTATCCTAATCTGAATAAAAAATAATTCACAATAGTTGTCTATAAAATATTGACCAACAAGTGATCTAACGATTAATGCGATATTTCGGCTGAATGGTGTAGAAATGTACATGAAGCAGAAACATTTCAGAAAGTCGAATTCATCAAAGATGAAAATTCTAAGCATAAATACTCGACTGTAGGAAAATAAAATAATTTCGAAATGGATTATAAACAAGGGAGATATAATCTGGTGAAAAATAAAATAATAAAGATCTACTTGATGACAGAGAGTGAATCAGTAAATACAAAACTGTCTGGCAGAATACAATTTGGAAAGATATATTGACCTAATAAATTTGCAGCACATGGTGTTAAGTAAAGACCGCTGTAGCCATCCTAATTAATGCTGTCATCACCATTGAAATGGGCATGATGCATTCACAGGCAATTGGCATTTTCACTTTGATAAATTGCAATCGAGACTAACTGTGTTTAATTAACACACAGTATGCTGAATTAGTATTCTTGAACTATCCGCATCAAGTCGAGAATTGCGCTAGTGATTCACGATTTTATGCGACTGTGTACAAGTGAAGTGAATATTTTTATATAATGCAACTTTGAATAAACATATATATTGTAAATCACTGGTATTCCGTGGTTCTAGTCCATAAAGGGTACAGCCTTGTCAGACTGTGAATAAAACTCATTCCCTCAATTCATGGACTGTGGCAGCCGAGTGGGATTGGACGAAGAAGGTAATGGGCCGGTGGTATTGAACTGACGCAATTTGAAACTTTCTAGCAACATAGTCCAGGGCTATTATTGGCTTGGTAATAAACCGCGACAATGCGGCATCTGAAGGCGGGGGCCCCGGTGCAGTGGTTAAAGCTGCTTGGAAAGTCGAAGATCGCTGGTTCGTCCCCAGCTCTGACCTTCAAAAAAATATATGTTGCCGTATTGTGGGGAGCCTCTGTGACCGAGAGGTGGGGTGCTCCGCCTCAGACCTCTGGTGCCCGAATATCGAATCCTGTGTCTGGAGGGCAGTGCCATCTCATTCATCTCATCATCCTCAGGAGGTTATCCTGGCCAAGTTTAGATTATGTTTAGATTATGTGCACAAAGATGGCCTAAACCCCATTTATTCATTCATTCAATCAATCTCAAGGTGGCCTACGTGAGACAACAAAGCTTAGGTTCACAATCATGCTGCTTTGTTTATGACAAGAGGATATATCTTTCTGACAAGATACATGTAGTGAAAAAATGGGGTGAAAGAATGAATGAATTGCATGTTATTTTAGGGCCACTGTGTAGACCAAACTCGACCAAGTGGAACAATGAACAAGTGAATTCATAAACCACACCAAACTTAGATAGAACGGGGATCGAATCAAGAAACCATTGATCCGCTATCCAGCATATTGCCTGTATCCTGTTTATAGATAGAGCAACACCCCCTGAAAAATGACACCTCTTCATATTTACCTTGCAATGGACTAATGCTGCGACAATGTTTTCGAAGTAGACTCTACATTGCACCAACATCAAGCCACGTATTAACTGAGCATGAATGACCGGACCACACAGGGAAAAGCATTGGTTTTGTAAAAAAGTAGCCGCGAAAAAGAGAACTCTGCCACCCTTCTCACTTGTCAGCCTCTTGGGAAGCTGCTCCTGTTTAGGGGTTTTTTTTTTGTCAGAAGAGGCGTAACGCGCGTTCTCATGCCGCGGCCTCGATCAGACTGTTTTGACAGTTTAAACCACCAGCACGAGTAACTGCGGGTCTTAAGTACACATCACTTGTCTACTTTGCAAGAAATTCTGAGCACACATCTCTTCAATCTTTAACCCTTAAAGCGCTGAATTAATTTGAAAAAAACATCACAACCAAAGATTTTTTTTCAATTTGAAATCATCATAACTGTCTTAGTTAGTTAGCTCTTTCCTATTCATTTGAATACCTATGTTTACGACCATTAGAAATATTTTTACTCTCACAGTGCGGTGATCGACTTTAGTCTTCAGAATCTGACGTCTACAGACGTCAGATTCTGACGACTAAAGTCGATCCCCGCGCTGTAAGGGTTAAAATCACATACAGGCCACATGTTAAGGTTCAATCTTATATGTGGTTAAAATATAGATGTATTTTATAATTCACACATTAACCCACTTAACACATGACCATTTCATATTATTTTTGTATTCACCTGGCAATATCAACGACGATAATTGATGAAATAACTATACCTATATCATGTATATAACAAGAGTAATATATTTGCTATCGCCATTTTGAATTTTTATCTGCAAAAATTGTCATGGCTAACACAGGTCTGCCCATTTGCAGCACAGGTTGTGCAACACAAATTTAATATATTGTTTTCGCGAAAACGTTAAAAGCACCCCGTTAGCCTAGCTATGTCACGGCCAGTCCATAAAAAATGCTCACAAAGAACTTGACCAGCTGCAGAGGCTATATGCGTAATTTTGATCAAAACAAAGCACATGAGTCATATGTGCAAATATAATACTTTTTTAATTGCACCCGCCATTTCGATTTTTGTCAAGGTGGCCATTTTGTTATTAGTGCATTATATCAGATCTTTAGAAATACACTCATTAGAGAATTACGACTACAAATCCAAACAACGTGAACGGTTTCCAAGACATAAGCTTCATTTAGATAATTATTGGCCGCCCTTCAACCATTTTGAATTCTACATCTACGACATCTGTCATGTGTTATACTTAGAAAGCAACGGGTATTTTATTTTACAGTAATGCTTTAGCCATCATGTTTTTTCTTCCGAGATAATGAGCAATGTGGGTAAAAATGGTCGCAGTCGGCCATTTTGGATCTTAGTTCTGCCAAATTTGCCATAGGTCATTCTTGTGTGAGTCGTCACATTTTATTTTATATTCATGGACCAGCTATTATGCATTCCTTTCGAGATACATAAATATCTAAAAAAAAAATGTTTCCTCGTTTATCAGGTCATTGCCTGACATTACATCTGTACAAAATTAAAGAAAGATTTGATCGCAGATGTTTCCTCAAACGCGCTTCGTGCTGTTGCCCCAGTAGTTGAACGGTTGATGATTTATTTATTAAATATATGAGAATCACAAAGTCAAAAGAAAAAATTCCCAGTGGTATGTAATTTTATATGATGTATACACAAGCAGATGATTAAAACATGTTGCTATTTATATCACAAAAATACATGTAACTCCGGTGGGCCATGCACATATGGCTGCGTAATTGTCAAGTGCATATATAACGCATTGTGTTTAAACAGAGAAGTTGTTTTATAAAAATAATGTTTCGTCTTAAAGTGTAAGTTCTTATATTGTCAAGTGCACATATAACGCAATGTGTTGAAACGGTTAAATCTTTTTATAAAAATAATATTTCCTCTAGTGTATTTTTTTATATTTTCCTCTAGTGAACTTTAGGTAACATGATTACCTCAAAATTTTAAGCCGACCATCTCATCATGCTCATTGATATCATGCTGATATGGCAATATGATATGGCTGATACACACTGGCATGTGATGTGTTATTACTCAGGGTTCAAGTTGTGAAGCATTTTTCTGTCTGAGCGATGACATCCTATCGTAATTGATATGGAACAGAAATATGGGAATGTAGGGTGTAAAACATCAGAAATGTTTTGAAGCATTACAGTGTGATAATTGCCTTATAATTATAATATATTAACCCTTAAACCGCCGGTGCCGCATATATTCGGGTTTTCATTTTTTATTAGCACACTACCTTTTAAACATGTTAAAGATAAAATGTGACATCAATCAGCCATATTTGAAAACAGTTGAACACCATTTTGTCAAATCTGAATAATTTTCACTCACTTGAAGTTGTGGATCGCGTCAGCGAGACACAACTTCAAGTGGGTGAAAATTCAGATTGAATAATTTGGCTGTTAAAGGGTTACCGTGCAAAGGCAAACAGCATAAATGAAACATTTACTGTTGTATGCCTTCCCAGACATACATACAGTCTGAGCCAACTGCACACCTTGAGATCTGTGTTGTCATGGAATGAGTTCATCCTTGTGTGATCTTTTTTATGGGACTCCTCCAAGCCATGGATCACCATTTTTAAAAGTTTAAGAATGTGAAATTTGAATGCGAAATAGTGGAAAAGAAATATTTCAGTCGTGCGAGCGAGAATTTTATCATTTGTGGGGCAATGGGTTAGGCCTATATATAAATCGTTGAACGTGCGAACGACTTCATAAGTCAAGGGGATATTAGCTTAGATATTATTTCAGACGTATAAATTGCATAATATCAAAATATTTGTTTCGTACACACCTTTGCTTATGTAGGATACATCCACAATCTTCAGGAAATATCAGTATTTCTCCCAAAATATGCTGAATTGAAAATAATACGGTCGCATTAGCCTTTTACTTAAAAACACAGCATTAGAAAAGACGACATGGAAGTCTGCTGTCAAATTAGAAAAAAATCGTTCTAATAGAAGTTATTATAACCTCCCACATATATAACCAATCGGTTTTTATGATTTTTACGGCTCGATATTTCACGGCAGAGTAATTGAAATGTACGACATTATGCCCCTGTATATTTTCATTA
Source organism: Flabesymbios commensalis (assembly GCA_964017125.1). Taxonomy (NCBI): domain Eukaryota; kingdom Metazoa; phylum Annelida; class Polychaeta; order Terebellida; family Flabelligeridae; genus Flabesymbios; species Flabesymbios commensalis. The sequence goes on from OZ024905.1 coordinate 52,942,037, forward strand.
GTCATGGTTTTCGACTGTTTGACGACCGCGTACACCATATAACACGAAGAAGGACTAACAAATTTGACAAAAATGACAAGCGATGCTCACATGACTTTTAGAGTTATATGATACTCTTCTATTGGAAATAACTACGAAAAGTCTACCTTGATAAAACCTAAAAGACGCCGACTCATGCATGCCCAAAGTCGCATGACGTTGGACCCAGGTTGGGCCAACATCTTGCGTAGACCAGACGGGCTATTTCCGTCGCTGGATGTTTTCAAGAAGTTTTACTCGCAGAAATTGCTGCCGTTTTTTTGCTGACAAACTGCGGCTCCGTGAACCGGGACTGTGGCCGGAATGACGGGATCTGCTTTTCTGGGCGACGTAAATCAGCTTGTGCCTTCTCATCGGCGCGGCTGCAGTGTCGACGGCGGCGGCGGTGTGTTTACTGAAGAAAAAGCCCCGCCATGGAACTCCTTGATTGCTAGTTCCCAGGGAAGGGCTGCCGCGCGCCGCTAAATGCTCCACCAAATGCCAAATTCTTCTGCTAACGAACTAGGACGAGTGCTACATAAGCCTCAGCGCGGATTTATCGCTCAGGCGACGCGCAGCTTTTAACAGTATACACAGAACTGGTAAAAGCTCTGTCAGAAAACGACACATCACCACACTAACCGTGGCTCAACTTCTGAAAGGCCGGCCATCGGTCCTGCCAGCGAAGAGACTAAGCCCCGTGGGAAACTGTTGTATATCATTGCTGTGGTTGATCTTGGCAGAGGCATTTTTTCTCTGCTGTTCTGCAAGAGATACTCGAAGTGCTTTTCTCTTGGGTGAGAGGCCTCTAATAATGCTGAAACAGGGACTCTGAAGTAAGAATAGATATGCCTCACAACACCGCTCCCACTAAACACGAGATGCTCACCAATGCTTAATGATGGCGCAATGTTGCCACGGGTATACCTTTATTGTACAAGTCATTATTACAGTTTATGCGATTGGCGCCAGGTGCTGTTACAAGTGTGTATTTTAGTGCAGAATAAAGAATGTGTGATATCCCTATAGTGAATGCATGAATGAATACATTTGTGTATGAATGAAATAATGAATGAATTAATCATTGGATCTTTATGCACACAGATTCCATATAGGGCTACAGCGTAAACTCGGCCAGATGTCACTGCCCTCCAGACACAGAATTCGAACTTTGAGCACTACGTCCTGAAGGTCAGTGCGCTCTCTGTAAGACCACAGTTGCTATATACCCACAAAATTGAATCTCTGCGAGTGAACAGAGAGAGGGTAATTTGTAATTCTTTATAACCTGGCGCAAAAATGTTATGTTGCATAACATGCAATGTGGCGGAACCAGTACACATGCTATACTGCTATGTCAATATACAATCTCGTTCCATCAAAGATCAGACTGCCGCTATATGGCGGGGTTTTTTCGAACACAAAAAGTGGCGTCGACGACCGGATTAATCCCTGGCGCCGCATAAGGCATCAATGAATGATGTGATTCGTATCTCTCAGAATTGCGTGTGTTCATGCAAATGTCACGAAATAACAAGCCGCATACATCCCCTCACAGCTTGCCTAATGTGGTGCAGCAACAAGCCTTATACGTCCAATGCCTCCCCGGGGATTCCCCTCCTCACGCCAGCCCCATTCATCTTCTGTCCGGAAAATAGGAGGCTTTGGCCCAATGTTGCTTCAATCTTGTGCCGGTGTCGAAGACGCACAATTATTAGAACACCACCGGGTTGACTTTGTATATCTTTTCTTGCAGGTCATATTCATGTCCGGTTTTGCAATGCGTCTCGCCATGTGGATCTACTTCTGATGTGTCAGATCAAAAGCGACTATTATTTACGGGATGTGCGGTGAATTTACAATGAATCCATCAGGACGTGGTGTTGGCTGCCTCTATCAAATGCTGAATAAATCATTGGCAGGGGTAGAGGAAATCCCTTATGATGTAACATTGCAGGGAACCTTAGAATAATTTATCACGTATAACTTAGATCACAGACAATAAATAAACTGGGCGAACGTGTGCGATGTGAAGATGGGCACAGGGGCTGTTCAAGATCAACAACTATTCTGCCGTACAAAGGCAAACAACAGTAGCAGCTTGCTTTTCGAGTAAGCAGTTACCTTTAGTATTGAAAATAGATTGGCAGTGTTCACTGTATAACATAATATACATAATTATATTCTATAGTAATGTGACTACATATTTTGAAACTTTATTAACCCTTTGACTTCCAGGCCGGGGTGCATGCCAGGATCCAGATATACTGGTGTAGGAGTTCCATTTTTCGTCATTTGAAGCTGGAATTGCTAACGCAATTTCCAGCTTCAAATGACGAAAAATACATAAATGTAGTATACATTTGACGAAAATTTGTGTCATTTTATGGTTACGTTCATTGACGAATGACGACGGAAATCTCCGTCATGTATGGTAGTGAAAAGGTTAATGAACCCTCTCATGGACCATACTACTCTTGATATAAGTAAGTACTCTAAATAGGCGAATTTTATTATTGGCTGCTTTTAATAAACCTAAATCTTAATTCAGCAGAACTCTCCAAACTTAGATAACTGCCTACATTTATAAGTTCAATTTTGTAAGATGAATGCCGCAGCATAGTTTATTCAAGAGGTGCGCAGAAGCAGACGTATATTACAAATCAATCAGTATTTATCAGTATTTTTATTATTCCAATAAAACATCAGATTATGTTTGTATAACTAGTACTTTAAAATCAAAACGTACCCAACGTTTCCAACCGTATAATGGTCTCTTTCGGCATGAGCCAATAAATATAATTAGGGGCTGTAAACATTTCATTGAAAACAATTTCGATAGTATTACACTAAAACACTACTAGTGACTAGTGTAGAGTTTATCTTCCCAGAAAACATGTTCCCATCTAAACAACATAGGCACAACAACTACTTTTTACTGGAAAAGTATTCATGTATATACTTAAACGTCTATGACTGGAGGAATAAAGCGATGATCAAATACATTTTCATATAAACGTTCATTATACTGAAAATGCGTTTTCACATTAAGCCCAAAACGAAGCATTTCCTTCGGTATCAGCATTGGAGCAGCACCATTATTGCGGTGATTTAAAGTGCAAAAACAAAAAACTTTTAGCAATTAGGTAAAAGGTGATGCGGTTAGGGGATAAGTTTGTTATATCATCCCTTTTCAATTACACGTCTCTAGATAGACATTCGCCATGTTTTTGGACGATCAATCTGTGTACTTTATTGTCTTTTATCAAAAGATATTGTGTTTTTTTGGTCGTCGGGATCGTGGAATTTTAGGAACTATCCGCAGAATCCGTCAACCGATTTAGACTTATCTTTGGAAGCTGAATTTTTGCAGTAAATATTTGGTAAAATGGCCGCGGTTTAAGTGAGGTAAAACAATAATCAAAATAATTCTCCAGGCATATAGAGTACATCCTAAAAATGATTTCTGCAGAACTAGATGCTTTAAATCACTAACCAAAACAAAAAGCGGCGCAGGATGCAGCAGTGGAGACGGACGTCGAGCATCCACACTGGTGGAAAATGCTTAAAACTGTTACGACTTTATAATATTTATGTTGCCATCTGCGCAGCTTTGTTTGTTCTAAAGCGCAACATTTAGAAATATGATGTTTCGAAAAAAATCGGTTATAATTTTTTAGATTGACCCAGTTCACACCTGTTTGTGACTGCCAATCACTGTGCCAATGTGTATCTGCAAGTGCAGGATTAAGGTATCTAACATTTCACTGGCGACTGTATCCGCACATGCACGATCCCGTGTTTTTATAGGCAGACTAAACAATGGCTAGATTTCTGTCGGGATCTCAGGCCTGTGAGGTATCAGTCTCTCACATCGAGTGACTAGTCTGCTAGAAACATGGCGAGAAGAAGAGGAGATCCCAGGAGATCAGCGGCTCTATCCAACAGTGGGCTGCAGTCTGGGCCAACGGTCGAGCATTTCAGTGACTTGCTGCATCTCAGCTAACAGAACAAGCATCTCTGTCGCCGTAGCGCACATAAATCCGGGATTAACAGTAGCTCTCATCAACAAAGAGTAACATACACTTCTAAACCTTTCAAGTCCCAGAATATGCACTGGATCTTAGTTTGTTCTAAAGTCGCCGCCATGGTATGGCAGAGAGTCCGCGCAGCACAGGGCAGGGCAGCGCCGTCGGTGTATGGGTAATTCGTACATGACATGCGGCGACTGTGGGGCAAAGCAATGGGCCAGCGTTGCAGACGTTTGGCCCATCCCAGGCGCAGCGTAGTCAGGTTTTCTGGGAATGTAGTGCCGCTGATTGCCGGTGGTGTATGAGATGTACCCCCTGCGGACCGCCTGCCGTCTGCGCGGCAAGATAGAGACTGTAAGAGATGGGCGACAGATGCAGCGGTCTGTCTTCCTCTGGCTGCAACAGGGAGACAAAACACTACAGCCATACAATGCTGGGCCAATGTTGATCAAACGCCTCAGTTTCTAAGCCAAAATGGAGGCGCTGTTAATGTATTAATTAGGGATGCTATATTACCTCTTCAGAAACTGCAAAGCGCTCAGATTTTTAAACACAAATCACTGTTTAAAAGTAGTAAGTTACAAGGCTTTTCACTTTTGTCAGCTGTATGTCAGCTGTCTGTCAGCTGTTTGTCAGCTGTATGTCAGCCGTATGTCAGCTGTATGTCAGCTGTATGTCAGCTGTATGTCATAAAATGTTTAAAAAACAGAGTGGACGTTGTATAAATGTTATACAAATGTTTTGTGTTGGCGGACTTACAGCCCCATTTAGTACCACTCAATACTTTTTTGGTGTTTAGCGTCCCTTTTTGCAAGGCAACATCACTGTAACAGTTAGTGTTACACTGTAACAGTTAGGCCTAGTCTTATGTCACTCATTTCCTCACCAGTTGCGTAGAGTTGCATGTACCACACCAGGGGGGCAAATGCCACAAATATCACATATTACTGGGTGACAAATCTGATCTCTTCCATCTAGCTTCATCCTGCCTAATCCCGGTCGGTAGATCATTTTGTTGAGAGGTTACTACCCAACCAGACACATAGATAACAGCAATAGGGAGTTAGGGACCTCACACAATATGAGCTCATATTCAGTCCGCATTGCAGAAATTGTACCAGTATCTCTGACTGCCGCTTTGCCCACACTAAATTGAGAGACAATGATACATTTAAGATTATCTGGTTTTAAGATCTTGATTAAAATTATCAAGCAATTAATTTATCGGATAAAATGTCAATTCAACAAAAAATATATATTAACCCGACTTTAACTTTATTGTGACTGCGTCCGCATGATATGTTTATGCATGTCATCGGATAGTTCACAAATTTACATTTAATAAGGTGGAACTGCCGTGAAAAAGACGATACGACAAAATCTGAATCTGGATATCATTATTGTAGAGTGTATTATGTAAAAATATATACTTTATCAGGCTATCAGTAATATTACTCCACTAAATTTGGAGGATGATCCGGATTACAAATAATAATAATAATAATAATTATTGTTATTATTATTAATAATAACACCTTAGAAGAAAAGTCACATATCAAGTCGTTTCATACGCCAAACTATGACATTTTGCAGAGCAAGTGGGCAAGTTTGTCTATGGAAGATATATATTTTAGGCTAATTCCAAATACAGTTGTCCAGGTTCGCAGAGTATGTTCACCGATGTCACCAAGGCTGTTCTATGGAACCACCTTGGTATCATCAGCAGCCTCTAAAGTGATGCTAGTGACAATACGGAAAACACATTATATCTCAACGCAGCATTGGCCTGATGCGGCAAAGCGTTGGCTCAACATTAATCACATGCTGGTCAAGCCTGTATAATAGTTTGCCAGAGCACAGCCAGAAACATCACAGATAATGAAATGACAATACTTGACAAGAATTCATCAGTTCCAAGTAGAACTCACAGAAAGTGAATCAACAAGTTTAGTGAAATCAGCATTCTGTTGTTCTGAAGGCGACCATGCAGACACCCATAGTAGGTTCCCCTTTTTCTCCCACTATGGCCGGTCATCTCTGATCTGCTAATAAACTGTTACTGCCTTTTGGATTTTCACAGAAGATCTAGGTGCTGCATTTGTTCGGGAGATGTGATAGATCCAGTGTCTTGTTTGCCTCGCGACTAATAATTAAATCTTTCCTCGGCAACACAGCCGCGAGAAGTCAAGGTCGTGGAAGCAGCGTAACAGATTGCTGCCTGAGATCAAATGACACGTTTCTCGGCGTCTTTTGTATGTTCTCGTCAGGTCATGCAGTCATGACGCTTTCATTCTGTAAGCTCCGGATTTGGAAAAGTTATATGCGTGTACATGACAGTCACAACCAATACACTCGTTACCGGGGAATTACATTGTTTCCCATACTAATCTGAAATCTATAAAATGTATTTAGATAGCAAATTATTCACGTAAGCATAAAACTTCACAGCATACGTGATATTTGCCAGCAAATTCGAACCGCTCCGAAAATGTGTCAGCAGCGTACCATATATTTCTGGGTTATCCAGGATCCCATAATTCATCAGTGAACCTCGAGGTTGGGAATTTATATTATATATATTATTTTTATGGTTAAACCTAATGGTTACACCCTAAACCTTATTTAATTAAATCTATGTCGTGTATAAAGCGCCCACAGATTCATTTTCATTTATTTCAGTATGGTCGGAGGTAAAGCGTATACATTAATGACTTAAAGTGACTCTGACTGGCAAAAGGTTAATGGGTTTCTTGGCAGGATTTTCTGGGGCTTTTGCTTCGCCTGACAAATGGGTAACAGTAGCTTCATAACTCTGGGCCCGTATTCTCGTACAAGTTACGATATATCGTAGGCTTCTGATTGGTCGAGATGGCCATCTCGACCAATCAGAAGCCTACGATATATCGTAGGTGAAAAAGAATTTTCACAGTGTTCTCATAATATTTTACCAGATTTATATTTTTAGATAATATTATAACTGATAGCGTATGTGGATTTCGGGCAAATTGTCACAATGACGTTGTATTTTCTATATCAGTGTTTATGTCAGTACTTGTGATCACGGGCGTGGACAGTATAGTTAATGGCGCCAAAATATTTGGTGCAACATTCAACGTCCTTACTGGCGAAAGTGATTGATATCTTTATTTTCTCTATCTCTTTTTTTTCGAGTATATATATGTAAACAGCATTGAAAAATACAACCCAGAACTTCAGAAATCATTATTTTTTACCCAGTTAGTCATGGAAATGGAGTCGACGACTTAGACAATGGCCCAATATTGCGCTGACGATGTCAAGAAATGTGTGATGCTGCTAGTATTAGATATTTCTGCCGGTTTTGACACTATTGACCAAGCAATCCTGCTAGAGCGTCTTAGAGTGAGCGAAAGTGTATGCGGCACAGCCTTGGCATGGTTTAGTTCTTACCTGACTGGCAGGACACAGTCTGTGAAGATCTACAACACCACCTCAAATCTGTTATTGTATATGGTGTGCCTCAATGTTCTGTATTAGGGTCACTACTGTTCACATTATATTCTACGCACATAGCAAGAATAGTGCGGCAGCATAGACTGATCATCCACATCGTGTTTGTGGGATGATGCTGCAGAGACCATCAAGCGGATCGAAGCCTGTGTCATGGAGATAAAGGTATGGATGACAATGAATTGGCTGAAATTAAATGATGAAAATACTATCTCGTTGCTGTTACGGATACCTTCAGTGGGACCTTTCTCAGCTAATTATTATTGGTGACAACAACATCACTCAATTTCCCTCAGCTCGCAACCTTGGTGCCATTTTTGATGAGCATGAAGGCGCATGTCAACAGTGTTTGCCGTTTTTTTCTCCCACCTGCACAACATCAGCAGCATTCGAAAAGTGCTGGATATGAAGACAGTTGTCATCATTGTCCAAGTAAAAGCCCTAGTCATGTCCGGCGTGATAAATATGGCCATTGTTGAGCCCACGTTGGAGAACCACGTGCGCTATTTGGTTCGTGTAAAGCGACCGCTATACTGTATGTTTAGTATGCCAGTGCTTGAGGTGCTACAGCTTGAGCTCTGTCCCTGCTGGGCGTTTTAGACGTCTCCAGTTTTAGCCTATATGTGCACAAAGGTGGCCTAAAGCCCGATTTATTTAATTTCATTTCAGACATCTATCTGGTAAAAACCAGCACCAAACAATAATTGTAAAAGACCATAGTGCTGCGGCTGAATATAGCTAAGACGTTCTTTATCATGATTTTCTTTTGAGTCTCATTTTGCAATTGTCTCTCTGAAAACATCCCTTCGAAAGCGATTTTTCCAGTTTCAGCACAACTAAATTGTTCCAGATAAAAGTGTTTCCGACTTTCCCTTAAAATGCACCACGTATTTTGATTTATTGTAAACCCGTCTGGTCTGTAAGATGTATCACGTTATCAATAAGGTGACACAGAACACGTGCCCACGACCAAAGTGTCTCTGCAGGACAAATGACGTCATTAGGATGTCTTACAGAACCCGGTTTACTACTGAATCTATTGAAGAGGTTATGCCAAGCTTCCCTGGCGGTCTGTCATAACCGTCCATCTCGTCAATGCTACGGCTATTCTAGCCAAACAAGAGACTTTGACACAATGCCGTTTTCTGTTTTGCCAGCGTTGCTCAACAATCATACAACATTAGATCAATGTATAGTTTTCACCGGGAAATGACATGAACGTGACATTCGCCTCAACACATTTGTTTCTTAGTCTTTGTAGCCCCTGTCACTTTTTCTCAGTGAAAATAAAGCCACATACGTACGTGATATCATCCGCATATCACCCGCAAATATACCCTATCCAGATTCCATCTGTATAATTACTATAGAAATCGCAAAATATGCACATATATACGGAATATTATTGGATACTGAACGTAAATGTTGTCTTAGACAGTGGTGCGCAACACTGGTCAACATGCATGACATACGGACATTCTTGTTTGATGGGATAATATACAGTAGTTCAATTTCTAATCTGTAGTCTGTAATCTACAGTTGAATCATCTAGCCAGGACATACCCTAGCCAGATAATTTAACAACAGCTCTGCCAATAGCCAGCCGCCAAAGTATGATTCATAAAGTAAATTTAGAGTCGTGATATACACGTATGAAGTAAGGAGATAAAATAGAATAAAAATATATTTAGATTTTATACCAGCCATTATCTATAACTTGTGCGAAAACTGATCATTAGCAACATACACACTATATTTTGGCAAGATACAGAAACAGTTTCTCAAGTCATTGGCTATTTGTTCTGTTCATTCGTCTAAGATGAATCCTCTAATCTTTAACTGTGACACAAATTATTGGGCATAAAAACCTCACATACACATACAAATGTTTGACATCATTATGGTAAGCGGTAATAGCGGGTTTTCACATAGTAGGTATATGCAGCAACCTACCAGGCGAATTGGCGCCTTAAAAAGGTACGTGACCGTACGTCTATAAATATATGATGACTGAGGTGGTGCTACAGGCGTAAACAAGAAAAAACGAGACATATTTTACACATTTTTAGCTGGATCTGCACGCTACATTTCATGGAAGGACGCTTCATGGCTGATAGAGTGGAATGACGTGTACGGAAAAAAGATCAATTATATACTAGTAGTACACAAGCGTGATGCCGACAACACGCGGGACGCATGTCGAACAGTGATCCATCTACACTATGTACGGTAAATGCTGACGTTTTCATCACCTATTTATTTTCATATAATCTCAAGTCGTAGACTCTTTTATATGACCTACCAAATCATAGAAAATTAAATTAAATAGTCTGTTATCATAAATTCTGTTAATTTTTAAATTAAGATTTTTTTTAGTTTACAGGTAACATTCAAGCTGGTCATGCACATGATTAGGGTCGTGTGTTCAAAGTCCCCTGCGGCTAATTGACCATGAACAGGTCAATCAACTGGTTTTCAATTTAGGTAAAAGTGGTCAGCAGCCAGACTGGTAGTATGTTACATGTACCACTGACCAATATATATATATATATTGGATGAATAAACAACACGGTATATCATAATAAAGCCAACGATTGAGGACTATGTTCGCGCGATGTTTTATTGTAAATGACACAAATTTCAAGGGGTGCTAGGCCTATTTGACCCCAAAAATTAGATGATTGACTATAATCAGATAATATAATTATAATACTGGGCTGAAATGTGGAAAACTTTTTGATAATTATAAAACTCATTTTTGTCATACTATAATCAACATTTTCAGTCAATTACATTGTATACCTTTTTCTTTTGCTATATTCGTGTATAAAGTGACATTGTAGGCCAAATTGGCCCGGCATATTATACTGTTAATGACCAGTATTGTTATGTATGTTTATGTTGTGTTTGTATATATGCATATCACTATAATAAATAAAGACTTACTAACTACTACTTACATTGCATTACAGGGCATATGCCATTTAATTTGTTTCAACCGCCCTGAAGTATTTATGATCGCATTCGCTCCAATTGAAATGAATCGGGCTTTAGGCCACCTTTGTGCACACATATAGGCTAAACTGGGCCAGGAGAACCTCCTGAGGATGGTGAGATGATTGAGATGACACTGTCCTCCAGACACAGGAATCGAAATTCGAGCCCTGGCGGTCTGAGGCCGAGCACGCTACCTCTTGGTCACGGAGGCTCCCCACAATGCTGACTTTCACACGTGGATGGGGAAGAAACATTTTTTGTTTCTTTCAAACCGCCGAGACCGGGAACCGAGCCTCGAACTCTGGCGTGAAAGGCAGCGATGCTAACCACTAACCTAGGGCCCACATTCGCTCCAGGCGATGCAAAATGAAATGAATCGGGCTTTAGGCCACTTTTGTGTACATACAGGCTAAATCGGGCAGGAGAACCTCCTGAGGATGGTGAGATGAGTGCGATTACACTGCCCTCCAGACAAAAAAAATAGAAATTAAAACCCTGGAGCTCTGAGGCCAAGCACGCTACCTCTTGGTCACGGAGGCTCCCCACAATACTGGCGATGCAAATGTCTTCACAAATTATGTACATCAATCAAATTACCTAGCGGAAATGTACCACAAAAAGGGGTTGGATGTGGGCCAGTTGTTGAATCGGCTGATTCAATAAGCGATTGTGGAAGGTGTGAATGAGTGTGCGTGCTTTAATAATCATAGCGGGATCAAACACAGGATCGTCAGGACGTCCAGACTGTCCAAGGCTATCCTCTATCACGCCCGATCTCAGATACATCACATCAATGGCAGAGACTGATTTATGGTGCATAATACATTAAAGTATCATCGATATAAGGCATGGCTGACTCAGCGTCTCGCCATGTATACAGCGCCTGGCCCAACCTCTGTCTTCACCATTCCCGTTCACATCTCCCCTTCGTTCCAGGAAGAAACGTACTCCTCAAGCACTCATGATGCTTCAAAGCATCATTTTGCATCCCTGACATTTGATTAATTGCCTACACCTAAAGGTTTTTAAACGAATTTTTTTGTGAAAATCTTTGAATAGTAATTATGTGACACATTGTCTTCATGCACTACAAATCAAACACTTCGCAGTTTGTAGTGGATGAAGATTTCAATCGTAAATCGCTAAAATACTTTCGTACAAACCAGGGAGACCAAAGCGTTTTTTTAATATGAAATCATCATAAATATCTTAGTTGGTTCTTTCTGATTCATTTCATTTGAATACCTATGTTATGGGTCTACGATTTTACTCTTACAGCGCGGGGATCGACTTTAGACGTCAGAATCGATCCCCGCGCTGTAAGGGTTAAGGCTTGCTCAGGGGTGACTTTTATGTCGGTACCTTTTCTGCAAGTACCTAAACAAATGTTTTACCCTCGTAATCATTGCCAACCAATCACTAAGATATGTAGGTTAAATCCGAGAGGGTATGCCTATATATGTGTCATCACAGAATTCCAATGGCTTACAGCATTTCATCAGCATGTCGATATTTAAAGTGAAAAAGTGGACCATGTAACTTGGGTACATTTTTTGTTTATTACGTGATTTGATTTTTTATGGTCAGAATATATAGCCGATCGAGATCTGTACTCTTATTCATGAAACCAGAAAAAAGACGGCGTTCGTTTATTTGTATGCTCTACATTTGATCAAATTCAGAACTGGATCAGAGCCATCTCTCACCGGCAGACCGCAGCACTGACCTCTGACAGCATTCCGATCTACGGGGGAGACATCCAGATTTCCCACGGTCGGCATGTTTGATAAATTCGCTGTCAGCTGGACCGTGGATGTAAAGTGTTAGAAAACGGCGGGCATGATAAGTCTGTTATTGCCCAGAATCTGACAAGCCACAACCCCAAAAAAACTAACAATAACCATACCTTCTGAGTGAACAACATAAATGGACGAAGGGTCAGACGACCGTAAGTCAAAGGTTACTTTGCGCGGGAGAGGCGCAGGCCGTTATCTTACGAGAAATAAAACAACATCGCTATCTGAAGATTTGATTAAGACCACTACCAATATGTGTGTGGAAGAATACATCTATCCATCATTTCACCAGCTTTAGGCTCCAGACATAATATTACATTCAAAAAAGAATATATTAGGCTTACCGTTGTGTAGGTATTTAGAAATATAAATATAAGACTTTGCCTTGACCCCACATTCAGTCGTGGCACACCGCAACACGATCCGCATAAATGACAATTAAAGAGATACACGAAAAAAGTTATCGCGCCCAAAATTTAAACTCACCAAAATAAAATGCGACAAATCAGCCATTTTGTTTTTTCAGCCAAGTCTAAGGACTGGTTATTATGTAGTATATTATGCAAACTTGAGCAGGATATAATTATGATAAACTTGCAAAGTTATCGCGCCCACAAGTAAATGTTAACGCCGACACTGACGACGCCTAACTTCAATTGCAATAGCCCACCTTAAAAAAATTAAAAGACCGTCTAGAAAAATCTTTATCTTTTAAAAATCACTCACATGACAAAATTTGCCTCAAGTGGTCCAATATACACAGGCCTCCCCTACATACAGAAAATCTACCCCATGAATATTTATAGAATTGTTGCACTATAACCAGCATGAATACTATTGTAACAGTACAGGGCGGAAAGTCAGAGATCACGGGTTCGTCCCCCGCCCTGTCATTCACGTTTCAAAGAAACACACGTTTCTTCCCCACTCACTCGTAAATATTCACTATTGTAAGGAGCCTCCCATCCTGATTCCTGAGCGAGAGGTCACATTATACTACATTTTATCCAATATGAAAAAAGTGTATTTCAGGGTATGGATCTTGAGGACAACGGTACATCCTGGTAAATAATGATACACTGATAAAGAGGGTAAAAAGCCCTCCTTAATTTTGCCACTCTATATTAAAATATGTACATTTTGTATATCATGCGCATGTATTATGCAGAATATGGCATCGACTGTTTTACCATAAAAATATAGTGTTCCGAACTGTCCCAGTAGGTGTACGTGTATTGCTTGTTGTGGTGACAAACCAATAGATCCCTTGAAGCCATTGGAAAAAAGTAGGGTACAGTGATCGGCTTCGGGTATCTGTATGACAATAGTACCTTGAAAACACGTCGCAAAGTTCAAATCACATAACCCTTTGCCTGGTGATCACGACAAAAGTCGTTTTTAATCCGTTTTATTAGCCGAATAAATCACTGTTGTTGAGAATGAAATGACTGTTTAGACATCAAGGTTTGTAAATGTTTGGTCTGAAATTAAACAAATATGAGTGATTTTCAACCACTTGAGGTTGTGGATCGCGGTAGCGAGACACAACCTCAAGGGGTTGAAAATTTAAATCTATTAATTTAGCAGGATCAGGGTTAAAACGTCAGACGCGAAGAAGTCCATTTTCAACAATAACTGGCATCACATCAGTTTTTGTTTGTCCGTGTCGTGTAACAGTGAGATACATTTTCCTATTGTCGTACACAGTGATCATTTGGCCATAATGTCCTTGGAGCCCGTTTACTGTGCTATAGATTTGGTCTATTCCTGCGTCTGAACGAGATATAAATTACTAATACACGTGGACAAACCCCGCAGACGCCCGGAAACGCGAGGATGGGAGGACTTGGGTGCGAGTTGGGCCATTCTCTGGCCCAACTCGCACCTACATCAGCCCATCGCCTCTTGCTGGCTGGCCAGCTCAATTCTTCACCATCAACACAATCTGTCCTGCCAACTTACAGACAATGACGTTTTGAGATCCGTGGTTGCCATTGAGTTCTCTAAAAATCACCTCTCCACGTGTTTGATGCAGATCAATCGACTCTGGACAAGCAAAGCGCTTCAAAATAGTAGCGAATACAAACGTTGAAATCTAAAACATTTCATTTTTTTCATCTAAAACATGAGATTTTTCTTTAAAATTTCAGTAGCACCCAGAAGGATAAATAGACATGATGACTGTGGCAATTATAAATATACCATATATAATTGAATGACTTTGTCACCACTTTCTGACAATCAAACTAATGTCAGCCTTGATTAAATATTAATCCTAAATTATGTCAACGATGTAAATGTAGTTGCAGTGTAGCTGTGAACAATGTGTCCGTGATAAGTTGGTGATGTACGCTGTGCGACAGTTGAGCGAGATTACCACCTGCCATTGCAAGGATAGGCCTGTGCTTATCCCACTATAAGAAAAGTGGCAGTTTTTTTAGATAACATCACAAAATAATATTAGGAATACTAGCTGTTCCACATTTCAAAAACAATATTTTTGTAACAGTGGTACAGAAAGTATATCCCGTTTCGATGTAAGTGTCCGAGCAAATATTTGGATGTTTTGTGAATGTGGTAGGCCTGAATACCGGGTGAGTCCAGTTATTGACAAGAGATGTGGCAAGGCAAAATAGACAATCTGTGTGACAGATATGATCTAAGGCTCGGACACAGCGCAAACCGGCCATTAACGTGTAGCAGGTGTGCCAGCCTTGTCCAATTCTGTTCTGCGTCTATCATTACCTCCCCCCGCTTATTATCTGTTGCACTCTGGTGGCCATTAGGGATGATACGTCCTCTACGCATGACAAAAATAGTAGAAAAAACAACCTTGTTCTGACCATAACAGCTAGCTATAACTATGTCAAAATCAACTCGAATTACTCGAAACTCAACAAAATCACTTAAACTACTATAACATATTCATATTGTTAGAGCAAGAAATGAATGAATGAATGAATGAATGAATGAATGAATGAATGAATGAATGAATGAATAAATGAATGAATGAATGAATGAATGAAATAGCTTAAGGGGTTTACGTTGTATTTGACCATCAGCTTATGAATCTTCCGCCTTTATGTATGACAGACAGACAAACAGACTGACAGCTAAATATATGTTTGAACTAAAAACGTGCTACTAAAATCAGTGCTCGGGTTAATTCATAAAACAGGAAATGCATTAAAGGGATAGTCCACTGTTCATAATACGCATCTATAATACGCGGGACCAGAGGACCCCACAAAGACAAAGTAGGCTATCGCGCCATATAGACATCATAAACTACAGTTGGTATTCTAATAGTAATTTCCCGAGGCATCATATCTGTATGTGTTAAAAGCGGCTTACATAAAACTATTTTCAATGAGAGAGCAATACAATGTATGATGCAATACCTGGATGAACCACTGAAAACAATTGTGCATCGCATCATACATTTTATATATATGTACACATTTTATAGACTATACACCTCGCCGCCAGGGCTTGAATTTTGAAACCTGTGTCCGGAAGGCAGACGTGTGTCATCTCATCTTTTTCGGGCGTTTATCCTGGCCAAGTTTAGCTTATACATGTATGTGCACAAGCGTGGCCTGAAATCCGGTTCATTCATTCATATACACACCTGATAATATGCAGAGATATGCCAACGTTTGAGATGCAGTACCAACATTACGCTATAGCTGTGATTTCACAATTTCAATTGATATGGTTAATTTCACATAGACCTACCAATTGCAATAATCTATACTTATATTATGTTGATGAGAATCAATCGTTGACACTACTGTGAAAATAATAATGGTGTATTCCCCTACTACTTAGTGAATTTCTATCCGTCAGGATTGTGTTCAAAACGTCATAGCTACAACTGGCGTCACCTTTGGAGTGCTTGAAATACTGCTGATTGAATAGGCCCATTGAAGTGCCTAATATTGTTTCTATTCGTCCTAGTCACAATTCCCATGTCATCATTATTAATGCTGGCAGTTTGGAGTTGAGCGCCGCCATTTTTAGCTGACGAGTGACGTCACACAGATATCACATCACCAGTGATAGACAAGACTTTTAATGGGATCAATGTGTCAGCTGACATTATACAATATCGTTTTGGATATTTAGACGCATGTTTTTTGTAAAAAAAACTGGTGGTGTAGAGCCAGATCCATCTCACCATGAGATAGTACTTTACTATCTCCATGATCTTACCTAGACAAGCGCGCACACCACACCTCACCCATGATGTCGTGTGATGGCTTAACTGGAGGGTAGTAACCAGACCACAGGTGGCGTCACTCGCATGAACTGTAATTGAGTGTACAATAAAGGTATGAAAGCGATAGTTTGACGTCTCAGCTTAATAACGCATAGTGAATCTGAAAAATGGGAAATCGGCCTGTAATTTAGGATCAGTAAAACGCTTCTTAATGTCAAACAGTCGAGATATAACTCAAAAAGAATTTCAAAGGTAAAAATATATTAAACTCAGGCTTTCATGGATGAATGGTCTATTTCAGTGTGTGATATCGTTTTCATACCTTTATTGTACCCTCAATTAAAGTTTATGCGAGTGGCGCCACCTGTGGTCAGACCTGATTCAGGCAATAGATAAAGGCAAACTTTTAATCAAGTTTAAGTTTAAACACAGATAAAAATATATAGCAATGAGATAGGCCTACTCTAAATATCTCGGTGGTAAAAACTCCATGCCACGGCACAAGAGTGCTCCAGTTATTTATCCCAGTCTGTATAAGGACCTCGCTGACAACGGCTTTTCTCGCATTATAACAAGTAGGACTGCCGTTCTTTGGATATCAGTTATAAACATACACCACCCTAACGGTTTTGAGGGTAAATACCCCAGTCTTTCTGATCTGTCGTCATGTCGTCAGAATTGACGACAAGCTTCCCCCCCCCCCCTGACGAAAAAAACATTCCATTCCGACGACAATTTTCAGAAATCATTTCCAGAGATATTTGTCAGTGTTTCATTACTGATAATGGAGTTGTTTCAAAGCTTGATATGTACCTTTAGATATCGCTAGAAGCACCCAAAGCCTTGTCCGAAAAAAAATCCCCGGCGGATGGGGCATGTGACCGCCTTTCGCGGCCGTTCGCCGGAAGCCGCGCCTGCGTGCTGACTTCAACACCAGGTTTGAAGTCAGAACTTTCATATTGCCTGACTCCACCTTTTTTCGGAGCCATAAACACTGAACCCAATGGTATCCCCCTTATTACACCCCCATTTGTCCAGGAACATAAGGTTTCTAGGTGGAATAAATCACCCAGAAAACAGTCCCGGAAAAAAAACATATTAAAAATCCCCAAGAATCCCAGTTCGAGAAAGTACTGAAATTCAGGATGGCCGCCAAGCTGCAGTTTTAGATGAGCAGAACTGGTTAAAACATACATATTTTTATGTGCATGTTCTCATTGGTGGCACAAAGTATGCTAATTACATATATTTATCATTGTGAATGAAGTAGAGAGAGCACTTTTTTTTAAATATGTTACAATACAGATAATTGTCCATTTTTGTCAAAAAAAAGTCAGAATATTCGATAATTTTATAAATTTATGTCGACCTTTTACTATTTTTTTTATCAATCAACCTGTTTGGGGGGTCACTATTGTGCAGAGACAGGTTGTTTATAAGTATAAAATTGACAATATTTTGACATATTAGAGTAATGACCCTGTGTAGAAGTGGGTCAATCACCATGTACATGTGCAGCTAGGACAAAGTATGGGGAGGTAGGGTCCTGTCTTACCAGCCTAAGATAACGTACGGCCATTTTGTCATTTTTGTCCTGGTATTATATACAAGCCAGTAGTGTCTCCCTATCAGGATCGCACCATTGGCGGATTTCCTATGATTCTTTTAAAAATAGGGATATGTCGTCTTATTTTCCAATAACCCGGGTTAAGACACCATTATCCCAAACAATTCAGCTGAATTATGTTTGTATAGGGAGTCATTTCAAGTTTTAAAAAATCAAAAAATCCGAGAAAAACTCGGATTGATCAGACCCCATCCACCTATTCAATTTTTTTATTATTTTTTTTTGAAACATTAGGAAACATGAAAACAACACAAAACACACACAAAAACACAAAATTAAAAAAAAATCCCAGTTGGGGCTTGACCCACCCACCAACTTCCGAGTTTTTCTCGGATTTTTTGGATTTTTTAAAACTTGAAATGACTCCCTAGCCATGGAGACCAAATGTTTTATTTCAATTTGAAATCATCATGAATGTCATATAGTCAGCACCTGGTTATAACGCTTCATTTGAATAGCTATGCTGTTAATCTATGGCCATTTTAAATATTTTAACTCGTTCAGTGCGGGGATTGTCTTTATGCGTCAGAATCTGACGTCTATAGACGCCAGATTCTGACGTATAAAGACGGTCCCCGCGCTGAAAGGGTTAATGTGGATATCACAAGATAGTCAGGAATGTGTCACAGCTTACGAGAAACTGAGTGCTCCTCCTCCTTTTATTGAATATAACTCTGCAGAAAAGGAGTGAAACACTTGCCACAATGACTTCAAACAGCAAGGTTTGAATATATGCTAACAAAGCTACGTTTTCGTCTACGTATATCGCTTGTATCCGTATCCAGACCGTAAGCCACACGTAACCAGTTAATATTGATGTTAAGAAACAATTAAGCGTCATTTACGTGCGCCAGTACCGTAAATCCTCCGTATATGTGATGTAGCAATCGTGAAATATAGGCTACAGAAACTGATGACATATAGATGACATAGTACATGTACATATTATGAAAGCGCAGCTTAAATCTGTGTCATTTTTCTAGATCACTATCGACGGGAATCCGATAGTTCTACATCACAATATCATCAAATCAGGGGCCGTGAACACCAAACAGTCGCATTGAGTCGTACAATGTTACCGTGGTAAGCTCGTCGTAGCTGTGACGTTCCGACGTGACAACCCATTGTCATTATAATGCTGGTCAATCGTCTGCGACGCTGATCCAACAGTTTCGGTCAACAATCTGCAGTGTAACATTTAAAAAATGTAGATACATTGGCTTGGAGTGCGCCATTATGCTTCCTGACTTATTGTATGACGTATGTGTATGCGCTACTCGTTACAGGGACACATACAACACACTGGCGCCTTATACGTATTGACGCCTATTATAATTATAGATGTGCTTAAAGTTCAAGTGTGTATTTATAACCTTGATTCTTTGTAAATTTATTTACATGTTTTCACCGTCAATATGTAGATTTTTATCGAAATAAAAATGTTCGGTTATGTTCTGGCAAATATATTCGCTTTAAAACGCAATTACTGTACTTAGAAATCCGAGTTGCTACGTTATTTTACGACTTAATTAAATCACCTCTTCAGCAGTCGCAAATGTACGGCTCATTTGCGACTTATATACGACACGTGTGTGTTTGCGACTATCTGGTGCTCCAGTCCTATATTTGCGATGCATTTACATGACGTTGGCTTTAGGATCCATTTACGAGCAACGTTTCTTTTACGGCTATGTAGTGCACGCAGCCCCAGATGACTACAATCTAAGTGCAACATTCGAGAAAACCAACACGAACGAGCACTGGGTTTCTTGGGGGTCTACTCCCGGAACAAGCAATGGTAAAACAGAGGAGAGGAAGGGAGAAGAAATACAATGTCTCTCAGCTCCAATCTGGCTATGCAAGCATTTTATTTCCCTCAGCTACAGCGGGATGATTAGTTTTGATTAGCTAGTGTTGACAGAAAGGCCTCTGTCAGGAAATAGGAACGATTGACCAAAATTGCAGAAGCACGTTGTGACGATATGCCTTACTCTCCTTTGTTTGCCACAATCATATATGCGACAACATCTGGTTAACGTTTTAACAACAGAAATTCTAAAAAGAACTTCACAGTAAACACATTAATTATAATAATCATGAAGTATATTAAGTAGTAGGCTTACGTAATTTATTTGATATCATAAAAAAATATTTATTAGGATTTTTATGATGGATAAACAACCTAGAATAATGTACCAGTCAAAAAGGTGGTGGATGTAATGATGAAACCGATGAAACCCCGGCTTTGTGAACCGTCTACCATTGCATCAGGATCACGTGTTATCTGGACTACCGGACCTGTAGACTGATATTTCCTATTCACGGGAAGCATAAAGTGCTGGTCACATCTCACACAGAGCATCACGCGCCGGTCTCATCTTTCAAACCCTCCAGAGTGCCGCTCAGAATTATCTAGGTATTACGTGTTTAGTGCAGTACCTCGTCCACCAATCACACAGCTTCAGACACCACCTTACGCCGGCTCAACGCTGGCCCAAAGCTGTATGCGACCTTGTCTCAGGGCAGGGCCAACGTCCTACAACGCATGGCCAGACTTGAACTGTATCGTATCGTGCCACGGCGGGAATTGCCAAACATTAAATTGATCACCGAGCGGAATGTGCGTCATCTTTCATAGCGGCGACCCTCTGATTCGAATATACAAACACACCTACTGGTCTATTTGCAATCATTGTATTTATCAAATCTACACAATCTTATTTTGAAATAGTTAAAAATCGATCACAAATATCTATTTTATGTTACGGTAATAGTTAAAATGAGAATTAAGACACGTCTCTGCAGGTTTATGGGTGATAGCGGGTTAAAAAGCTGGCGTATGTGGCCTGGTGTAACAAGTCTGAGTCCCTGCATTATCTGAGAATTAGGGCGGGGTTGTTTACGAGGTGTGGGTCTGGTTCACGAGAAGCCATCAAGCCTCACAGGGTTCAAACAGGTCTTACAGGCAAACTAGCTTTAAAACAACCATACATTATTATTAGCTGGCTGGAATACCTAGTGTTTGTTAAAAAATATACCGGTACATGTCGGCAGCTGCTTTCTGATAACGGTAGCTTCGTGTGAATAAGGGTACATATTACTATGTACATGTCGACAGCAGCTTTCTGATGACTGTAGCTATATTAGCAACAGCTTCGTCCGCATAAAGGTACATATTATGTAAATGTCGACAGTTGCTTCTTCATAAAGGTAATGCTATACAGTATGTACTTGTCGAAAGTCACTTCTTAATAAAGGTAAATGTACATGTCGACAGCTGGTAATAACAGTCGATATATGTATATGTCGACAGCTGGTCATAGCAGTAGCTATGTACATGTGAACAGCTGGTCATAAAATTAGCTAATATGTACATGTCGACAGCTGGTCATAACAGTAGCTATATGTACATATCGACAGCTGGTCAATAAAATTAGCTATATGTAAATGTTGACAGCTGGTCATAACAGTAGATGTATGTATATGTCGACAGCTGGTCATAGCAGTAGCTATATGTATATGTCGACAGCATGCTGGACATAACAGTAGCTATATGTATATGTCGACAGCTGGTCACAATAGTAGCTATATGTAGATGTAGATTCCTCATCACAGTAACTATATATATATGTGGAAGATGTGTCCTCATAACAGAAGCTATAGTAGTTATATATATGGACAGCTCCTTCCTCATAACACAAACTAGAATGTACATGACAGTAGTTTCGTCCTCATAATTATTCATAACGTCAACTATATAATTATGTATATCTCCACAGCGTTGATCCCTTGTACGTCAGCTAATTGTGAGTGAGTGAATATTGTTTTACGTCCCTTTCTGAACAATCATGCTGGAAATATCGCGACAGAATGAAGCCCGAAGCCCGGACTATGTCCTACTCTTATCGAATGACGTCGATGGTTCTTTATAGTGCACAGTACCATAAACAGCATTGTACACTCGATTTTTCGATTGGTATCTAGGTTGCATACCGTAATTGCTATTCAGAGATTTAGATATGTTAGCGCAACCCTAGTTCAAAGCTCTTGAAAGTGTGCTGCTATCCTAAACTGTTGACAGCAAATTCGGATAAATTAGATTTATTCAGCCCGCTGCCATTGTAGAATTAGATGATTGATCGCCGCCGTATACCTCATCGACAGTTTAAATTCTCGCATATTACTCGAAGAGCATGCCCAGCATTATTCTGGA
This sequence comes from Flabesymbios commensalis, assembly GCA_964017125.1. NCBI lineage: Eukaryota > Metazoa > Annelida > Polychaeta > Terebellida > Flabelligeridae > Flabesymbios > Flabesymbios commensalis. The sequence continues at coordinate 52,964,430 of OZ024905.1, forward strand.
TATATAATCTGGATTGTCACAAGTTTTGAGTGATGAAAATTGTTTTCATAAAAAATCAAACAAAGCCTCGGTCATGTGCCTATCATTCCGTTCGTCATTTTGACTGAGTTCTATGCTTGTACTGTTTTATCTGTAGGTCTACTACTCTCCATGCAATATGACAATAAATAGATCTAGTACAGACCAATATGGCATCATGATCACGTAACCACATTACTGAATAATGTCTATTATAATCCATATTAAAGTGCATGTTATTTTTATGGCGTGATAAAAAATAATAATAATACAGATTTGAATATTATACGCAATATTACGCAAAAGTATTACAGTTATGTCTACTGTTCTAGATATTTACATACCCAATTTTGTTTTACATACCCACTTGCTACTGATTCTCGACAGCTTCGTGTTGAATCCATTCTTGTTCATTGTAGGCTACTTGGATACATTTCACATCACTGCCAATAGTTTAATATCACAAACTGCATTATTATGCTCATTGGATCGACGTAAATGTCTGTGAATTATCAATATGTTAATTTTCGTCGTTAAGTGTAGGCTATGTATGTCTCACTGTGTATCTAGATATGCAATCATTTCGCATTCGGGAAAATATCGCTGATGTAAGTCAGAGCAGAATGATGATCAGAATCAGATAATATTTTATAATATTAGTCATATAATTATTATATATAAATATAATATATATTCGCCTCTTTATCATGTTAAATCTATAGATATTATTCATTTATATAAAACATTAGTAAATAAAAAACCGTAGAAATATTTAGATACTTTCGTTCAACGTTAGTTTATTACGGGACTAACGTGTCGGTCCGGACATTTGCCTCACATCAAACTAACAGACATGATGCAGCCATTGATTTCACGTCTATCACACTGGCTGATGCGCTGGATGGCTTTGGAATATATAGAGACCAGTGAGCCTTATTGGTGCTAATTACCGTACAGTCCCAGCGCACAGATTGATGGCGGACAGTTAATGTAAAAATTAGAGTCTATTAAAATGGAGGTCACGCAAGAAAAATGGCCTCAAGTCACAGAATGCGTGTGCCCTGATAATGAGTGGAAGTGAACTAACCCCATGTCTGTGATGGCTTCTTTCCTACAAGGTTCAGTTGGCATCACCTTAGGTTCGACAAAGGTTAGCTTACCGTTAGATTACTCTTCTGATAACCGATGGAATTTCAGCAACGTCAGTGACGTTTTTCCTGACACGAACTTACAAAAAGCAAAATACCAATGTAATAAAATTACCTGGCAATAATCGTATGTGGAAGTTTTAAAATTTGTGTAAAACGTGATATATGTATTAACGAGCAAGGGACCCATAATTTACAGGCAAGCATGTCTACCACTATGTTTTGTTTTAACTAGCAGCTGCGAGTGATATCACTTGAACAATATTCTACATTTTTATTTTATAAAAAAAAACCATTCTATTATTAAATTTTAAAATAATAATTGTGAAAACGTCATTGTGTGCAGAGCAATACATTCAAAATAGTATCTTGTGATAATGTGATGGCATAGGCATAATTAAGGCAGTATCACAGATGTCGAGTCAAGTACATGTATCAATTTACTTCATGACTAATTGAGAGTTGGCCAAGTCAATGACATGACGGAATACGCCACATAATCTCCATAAGTCAGTCGTTTAATTGTTGTTTAAATGTCAGTATAGTTCTATATATATATACTTGGGCCCAGGTGTCTTGGATAATGAGCCCTCGATCTTTATTGTGTCCCTGGATGTAGTTTGTTAGTGGTGGCACATTTTGATCTGTGTGGCTGACTAAAGAGATATTCCGCCTGTCACTGTTTATAACATATATATTCTATGCAGCAGTTCTACCCGCCCTCGTGCAGACACTGTTATCTTCGGTCCCTCCTGTGGATATTGGAGACATACCAGCAACAGGTTCCAGTATCAACAAGGGTGAACCCTTAAACGCTCAATAAATAATTTATATTTTTACCCACAAATTCAACTGGGTGAAAATTACTCACATTAACTTTATTTGAGACGAAGTATTTCCAAATCATGGTGTTTAAACACTCATTTCATCGGCTAATAAAACAATTAAAAACGACTATAGTCGAGCTTAGCAGTTTAAAGGTTAATCAGCGTTCAGATATATCGATTGCTTTTATTTTTGTGGGAGGGGATCCCCACGCGCGCATACTGTTTTTTCCCCCATTATCACTCGCAAAAATTTAAAGGCCACATGCGAAATAGGTAAGCAAGTATCATGTGCACTAGAAATTGTATACATTTTTTCACTCCTATTGTCAAAAGCATGGGCAATATTTGACACTAGCATGGGAAATTTAAAAATTTGTATGCGCAAATGTGCATAGTCGCCGTGTGGCCCGGTGCTGGGTCGGAGTTGTCATTACAGACATTGCCAACATTGGCCAGACGCCGGGTGGACGCCACGAGTTGGCAGGCTGAGTTGTGTGCCATTGTTGTTGGGTAAAATAGTCTACATATTTTGTGGATGCAAAGTACTGTTAATAAAAGCCAAGTTAAAACACAAAAACAAAGTTTTAATATTGCGAATATTCAAGATTTATTGTTAATGCTGTGCGGGAGGTATATATATTGGGTTGCCGGGAATAGCGATTTGCTAAAAAAGGCGGTAAAACTTGTTGAACTGATTTTCACGTCATTCTAAACGGCAATAGTAATATGATGTAGTAGTATGAATAGGTCATATATACCACAAGAGCTGTTTATAAACGGTGTTGATATACGTGCGTCTATATCACACTGATTATCCTGTTATGCACACGACATCTATAAATTATCGGCAAGTAGAGCGCCTCATTATATATATATATATCGACTCCGAAATGCGAGAGAGGCCGATGTCAAGCTTGTCCTCGTTTATCAGTCATGGTGCAGACTAAATTGCTTTGATGCTCATGTCATCACGGACTATCCTGCAGCAAACAATAAACATTTGTATAACATTTATACAATGTCGGACCAACGTCGAAGACGTTGGACCGACGTTGTATAAATGTTATACAAATGGTTTGTGTTTGCAGGGATGGTGATGCACGTAGCAGCTTCTCCCAAAGGACACACTACCTGCCCAATGTGCTGCCTCACTATTCTGGTGATGAAGGCCCAGCATTGAGAAAGCGCTGAATCAGCATACCACATATCTGATATAACATAACGGAAGCCACTGGACGTGAAGGGTCACATCAATATTCGATGTGACGAAATATGTCGGTATAATAATTAAAGGGGAATGTGAATATATAAATAATGCGTCGGGTATTATACTAAATATACTAAATAAAACAACAATTACATGGTAATGGATATAATGCAGATTCAACACTGTTACAGCAAGGTCGGTCTACGACCTCAGGAGTAGCCAGCCTTGCAGAGGAAGATGTATAAACCGATCATTTACCTATAGTTATATATCTATCACGAGGAGCGGACCAAATTTACACCACACACACCAATCACCAGATGCATATACATAGCAACATTCCGCATACTAAATCTTCACAAAATCGTCACTATAACCCTGAGCTGGGTATCAAGTTGACTATTCGGGAGTAACAGTTTGCTCCCGTGGACAAGATGAAATACAGTGCGTTAAACTGTCGGTGAAGAGTAAAAACATCGAATCTACCTGTTTCTCCGTCACATGTTGGACATATATAGGAGTTTTAATGTTCATCGACGATATAATTTGACCTTGACCTTGATTACTCAGCAGTCCTGGAGTACTTATCGGTGTGCTCTGCATCACATCACATAGTTACATGAAAACAATACGACATAGAGACAGTGACAGCTTGTCGTGGCTCATAGTTATCCCACCTGTGGAGAAGATTTATTGCAGATATCTGCATATAGACCCCCAGTCTTCTTTTGTGCTCCTGATGTCTCCATTGCCAGATGCCACGCCGGAGGTGTGTCACCGTGGACACTAAAGCCCATGCTACACCAGACACAATCTTATTCAGCCACGAGAGTAGTTGGATAGGAGAAAAATTATAAACGTGTCATAAATCAATCTGCCACAGGCCCCCAACTTATTATTGCCTGCTGGATCGTAATGAGAGCGACGACAAATTTTGCAATTTTTTTAAATAATTTTATTTTACAATAGTCTCATAAAAACAGACCAGAAACATAATAATTATAATTAGTAGGATTTGCTAAGAATTATTTTTTTACTATATTTTTGTCTCCGGGATGTTTGGGAACAGTGTTAAGTTCGTTAAGCTGGGCCAGGAGAATCTCTTGAGGATGGTGAGATGAATGACATGATACTGCCCTCCAGACACATAATTCGAAATTTGAGCCATGGCGGTCTGAGGCTGAGCACGCTACCTCTCGGTCACGGAGGCTCCCCACAATATTCAATTTTAATGAGTGAGCGGGGAAGAAACATTTTTTTCTCTTTGAAACTTGAATGCCAGGGCAGAGTTCGACCCCGCGTTCTCCGACTTCCTGAGCAGGCAGCTTTAACTACTGCACCAGGGCCCCTGCCCATATTGTTAAGTAGCTTGAATCGGTTATCTACAATAGCGAATTTTTAATGACCTAAAATATTTTTTCAATAGTAATTTGGACTGTCGGACCAATGGACTATGGGCTGACCCCAGTTAGGGTACATGATTTTTGATTTTTTGTTGTGAGACATTTGCATGATTCTTAGAAACGGCAACTCGTTATAGTGGAGATACTAAATTGTATCAATCTTGTCTTGAGATCCGGAACGATCCAGAAGATCAGCGGTGGCGGTGAGTGTTTAGGAGGCAGATATGCATGTCTTTTCCCACGGTGACAAGCGGGCCAGACAGCAAACCACGCGACAACTCAATTAAACCGACCACCAGATTCTGCCGGCGACTGACAACAGTGGCTGATTCACTACCCGTATTCCCAGCAAACGTAAGACGGTTAACCAATGTTGGTTCAATGTCGGACCAGCGTCTACGACGCTGGCCCGACATTAAACCAACATTAGTTCAACGTCTTGTGTTTGCTGGGAGAATCCACATCACCCAAACCGGGATCTAATCAACCAGCACCAGCATATTGCCTGTCCGGGTATTCGGGGCAAAGTTTCAAAGCTGCCCCTCATTTCCCGGGTCAACTGTGGCAATTTTCTATCTCATTTGGCAACAAAAACCGCGCCCGGCATGTTTGTTAGAACTTGCCCGTGTGTGAACAAACCGCGATGACGCGGTTTACTGACAATGATTGAAATGTAACAGCAGCCCGGCTGGGTCTGCATTCTCGTACAAGTTACGAAATATCGTAGGCTTCAGATTGGTCGAGATGGTCATCTCGACCAATCAGAAGCCTAAGATTTATCGTAACTTGTAAGAGAATAAGGGCCGTATTACAAGACGTGAACATTCTAAAGCTGTGTCCACGCCGTTAGATATCTACCAAATCTAGCGTGGTACATCAATGTTGAAAATCTTAATTATCTCCTTAAATCTGAATGATCCACCACTAATTAGTTACTTTTTCGGAAAGGAATCGCAGACGCGTTGTAATAAGGTATCAGACGGAAACGCCAGTGTCACGTGTGTCACATTCAACCAATCAAATGACGACGAATCATGGAAGATTAAAGAGGCGCCAGACAACGAGCTGAGCCAACAAATAAGAGACTGGCTAGACAACTGATTAATGGATGCACTGTTACGTTAACCATTTAAATCACACCTCACGTACAGGGCAGCGCTTAATTATGGACAAGATTTAGGAGATCGAGCACTAAATGACCCATTCTGTAAGTACACGTCTCAGGGTGCATGGTGGAGTGATTCAGTAGATAGAATCTACTCTACATTACACAGGAACTCCAGTGGAAATTCAATGATGGCGACAGTGTTGAGGGGAGGATTTTTACACTTTTAACATGTTTAATGATGATAACATTTTATTATGCCACCTTATTTAGGGAATATTCAATGTGCTCAAGCTTAACATTGTATTGCGCCAGTAACAAACATGCAATATGCACTTAGAAAGTTCAAGGAAAAGTGAATTTACACTATACACCCGAGTCTTCTGTAGACAAACAGAACAAATGGCTCTATATTGACAGAACCACATGTCTGCTAAGCGCACATGGTACACAATAATGATTATGTGACCGAGGCATCACTCTAATAAGTCTTAATTGGTAAGTATAAATTGGTGTACATTGTGAGACCGAAGTCTTATGTCTGCTAAGTGAAAATAGATGTACATCGTGAGGCAGGGGTCGTCTGACTGTATAGTACATTGAGAAGCTGGTGCATTATGTCAATTAAGTGAAACATTGTCGTACATTGACATATCAGAGCCGTCTGCTATGGTATAAATGGCTCATCCTGTCATATAGCAGGGGATTCCGTAGCCTTCACCTGTGTGCGCACAGCCTGCTATAATGGCAGGATGAAATGGCTGTACATTGAAAAACCGATGTCTTCCATTGATAAGTATAAATAATCTTACATTGTGCCATTGGAGTACAATAAACTATTGTTTATTAGAATATTATTGGCTGCTCATATTTATATGTCTAAAACCTTTTGTTTGTTAAAGGCCTACTCAACCTCACACAAAAATATGAGATAAACGTCACCTCATGCGTGTGTAGTGTTTTCCAGGTATAAGCATACATACAATCTGATGTTTGTGCACAGTATACCACCAAAGACCCTGTACAATAAGATTGTCAACTCTCCCCAAAACGTGAAATCGCTCTCAGTGCTGTCCCCTGGTATTGGGAGTTGGAACTAGTGCTTTTACCATCTATCAAGTATGATTTTACCATATTACGACGAGTAATTATGACATTGAATAAAAACAATAAATACTTTACATCATGAAAATCAGAAAAAAAAGTATTGACGCAAAGGTTTACTTCTATTTTTTATCCAATAATTTATCAATACTTTTTAATTGTTTTCTTCCCTTTGGTACCTCAGGGGTTGATACGCCCGTATAAACAAGTATGTTTGTTCACAAACAACAGGTGACGCCCAGCTAACACAAGACGTCGACTAAATTATAGTGTAATGCTGGTCCAAGGTTTGTAATGCTGGTCCAGCATTACACCATCATTGGTTCATCTTCTCGTATTTGCTGGCAGGTGACGATGTGTGCAAGGGTAGATACGGGCAAAGAAAAACAAGATAGGGCAAAGGAAACATAATATTACTATATATTATTATATATAATTATTATGTTAATCAAAGACATTAAAATCACGTGCAAGTTGTGAATGTTTCCCGTTAATTTTACATATTTATGTCCCCATTCGGCTACACCATGTACCGCGGGAAAACAATGAACACCTTATTACCAGTAACCAGTAACTATGAATAAATTGTGTCATAAAAATGAACGTGTCTTGTTTTCAAGATATCAATATACTGCTAACACTCCAGTCCTCAGTGACATTGATGGCAGTGGTCCGAGAGAGAAGGCTTACATATTATAAATTTATAATATTGCTTTTGTGTTCTGAATATATTTGTTTAAATAATAAAAGTTTGAATTAAAAGACACGTCTGCCAAGTTATGGTTGTTACCAATGTTTTGCCCCGATCTTCTTTTTGGTCGCTATGCTTGACGGCATATCGTCCCTCCCCTCACGTTCTGTGCCCACATATTTGTGTACTGTTATTTAAATAAAGACATTTTAATCTCTAAAACTGTATGATAATATAACATGACTTTTCTGCTATATTAGCGGTTATTTTCGTTCCAAAAATAAATATTGCAGAGATATTGTCAAAACTGTCAAACCTAGAAAAACATTATATTTTTATTTAGCGGCTAAAGTGGTGAAATTATCACTTGTTTTATATGATGATACACTTGCCAAAGCATAGTTCCAACTCCCGTTAAAAGTTAACAGCACTGCACTATGTATTACACGCATTTGTATGGTGAAATCCGTAAGTCGACCATCTTATTGTACAGGGTCTTTAATACCACTGCAAACGTACAAACAGAATGATGGACTTGCTTCTGTCTGCAAAGTACCAATGACTGCGGTTCACAGGAGCTAAAAAGCAGAATTAATTCTAATGATGGCATGAGATAAAGGACACATGATGGGACATAATCTAGTGGATCGGGATTTGCCGTACGATATGACCTAGCACTGAATGATATCCACAGCGGTCCACTTCCAGTTATCATCACTTGTAAGATTGTTCACTGAACTTTGTTGTTATGAAATGTAAAAAGATCGAATGGGTGGTGTGACTGTTACACTATAATATAATATTACATGTTACCAGATGAATTGTTTATTGAGGCTGTACAGTTTATTTATATATAAATGTATTTATATATAAAATAGCCTTCCTGTTGATTAACCACAAGAACTATCACATTGATGTGCAACTACAAATGTGAAAATATATGCCAAAAAGGCGATTGAAACAAAAATTGTTTGATAATATTTATGTTTCATGGATACATAATTATGTCCAGTAACACTACATTTAATTTCTCTCTCTTGTCTCAAATATAGTAATAGGTCTAGCCTATTTAAATATGTTTCTTATCCACTTTTTAGTGTTCCCAAGATCAGCAATTCAACGGAGAAAACTGAAGTCACATGAGCGCACCCTCATGACGGAACTTTTTCGCAACGCCTTTTTCTCAATAATTTATATAATATATATACCATAAACAAACAAACAAACAAATATTGCATTATTTAAAAAAAATCAACCAAATAGCTTCTACACGAGCGAAATTAATGGTCAAACATGCATGACAGCACAACGTCACGATTCTGTTGTTGTGATAAATTAAAAAATCATAAGCCTTGTTACTTTTATTCCTCAATCGCTCCATGGCATCCAAAAACTCGTCCTTGTTCAAACCTCTGCCAGGCTTGCCTATACAGTCCAGCAGCTAGAATTGAATTTTACCCAGCGTTGTCTGTGCTGTGTGCCAACGCCGAGGACGTTGACACCACGTTCGGTCAGCGTTGCGCCGATTTCTCCCGTGTTGACTGCACAGCACATTCACTTTTCAGCAAATGACCAAAAAAGTGGAGCTATTTGCATGGCTTCCCGCGCACATATACATGTATGTGAATGTGTGTGGCATCAGAACGCCACGCTATATCCCCGACAAACGCTGGCCCAATGTTGGTCTTACGTTGGCCCAGCGTCTACGACGCTGAGCCAACATCAGCCCAACATTGGGCCCACGCCTCGTGTTTTCTGGGACGGTAGGTACTGCTGTATGTCATTAACTTGGACAGGACTGGGGTGGTGCTGCCAAAGCAACCACTCCAACAACACCGCTCCTAAAAGCATCTCATATACAGAGTTTTAAGAAGGCATTCTCTCTCACTTCCGTTCATCCCGAGGGACGCTCGTGATTTCCGATTCTTCGGGGCTCGGTCCGCCACGCGCTTGAATTCGCGCTGATGGTGAAAGGGTCCACCCTTGAAGGCCGGAGGCGTGTTGTGACAGGTTCTCTCACCCCCAGTCGTGAATGATTACGGCCGGCGGCGACACCCGAGTTGTTGTCTGCATAGATCAGAATTACCCGGATTTAGCCCCTGCAAACACGTGATCGTGGCCCAGGGTGGGTTTAATCCCGGGCCAACGTCGCCGTGGTTAGCCCTACATTGAACCGCTCGCCCAGGCTGACGTGTTTGACAGGAAGCGGTGCGGAGCAAACCGGGATACGGCGTATTCCCCATTCACGTGTTGCGTGCATGACGTAGCTTCATCAGAGAAGAATTCTTGCGAAGATTTATTTTATTCTGCGCGTGCAAAACTGCTTTTCTACAGACAATTACTTATAATATATGTGGGACGGCACGGTCTCCCTCACTTAAACATAAGTATAAATAACCATGTTCGCCTGCATATCGGCATCCGGAATATAAATTGGGAGCTGACATGTCATCTGGCACATATATCAATTCTCCATATCCGATAGTTTTTCTCATTCATTTGTGCTGGCATTGCTGACGCAATTGTCAGCTGCAGATGAGATGTGGTTTTCTGTAGGCCCCTATAGGATAAAGCCCGAGGAGGTCTACATTCTTAGCTGTGGAAAAGGCCTGGGCCGAAGGCCGAGGCCGTTTCCACAGCTAAGAATGTGAAGGTCCGAGGGTTTTAACTGACTCATAATCAACAGCTCGGTCACACCTGACTGATTATAGCGCCTACCATAATAATTGGTCTTTACTTGATCAACACTAACTCTCCATTCCCGGCTTAGAATGTAGTGGTCGGACAAAGAAAAAAATGCGGTGGTGTGTTTTAAGGCACCGAGAACAATATATTTTCAAGTGGCATTACAGAATATATAACAAGGAAATGTAGAGGTAAAGGCCTATATCATAACTAGGCCTATAAACTACCTAGAGAACAACCATACCAAATTTAAATGCAATCCAACCAACGGTTCATCTAGGCCTGTATTCTCGTACAAGCTTGTACGAGAATATGGACCGGCCCTTATAATTATAAGAATATCACTGTGTAACATTGATACTTCTCAGAGGAGATAGGATTATAAGTCAAATGGTATATGCCTATATATAAAAAATACATTTCCACCCGTTGACATCATTTCACGCAGGTCACGTACACCACCATTTTCTAAGAATCCCCTGAAACACAAGAATCGTGTATAAGGCCATCGTCCCCGACTGTGATCGAATACGCAATTCGACCGTATCAGCAGAAGAGGACTTCCAGAAAATAATGCCTGTTACTTTACACGACACCATTTAGTAGTAGCACATGTCTATGTCTCTATAAAGAGAATCAGTCCCCCCTCTCACATAATAATTAGCCATATGACGTATGTGTTTGTCTAGACATGTTTGTGTAGAAATGGTAAGCACCAATTCATTGAATATTCGATTATCATTTATTTAATGCAATAATGAAATACATTATATCATATATACATTATATCATGTACACACTTTTAAAAGTACAAAAACCTCTATCTGTACATTATACATGTATACACTAGGCCTATTTAAATGCAGAATACCTCCATCTGCAACGGACAAGTAGCGAACGGCATCCATTGGTGTTCGTAAATGTTTTATGTTCTGTTGTTGTCAGACAAATACGCTTCATCCTTGGTGATGTCCATCTGAAATGCATTTCGATCCATAATTTTCACTCACTTGAAGTTGTGGATCGCGTCAGCGAGACAAAAATGAAATGAATCGGGCTTTAGGCCACCTTTGTGCACATATAGGCTAAACTGGGCTAGGAGAACCTCCTGAGGATGGTGAGATGATTGAGATGACACTGTCCTCCAGACACAGGATTCGAAAGCCGAGCCCTGGCGGTCTGAGGCCGAGCACGCTACCTCTCGCGTCAGCGAGACACAACTTCAAGTGGGTGAAAATTTCAATTTTGTGGATCTTCGGTGGCGTGATTTTCGTTGCACAGTCCGGCGAGTTGTAGTATTATCCATGGTCCGACCAAATGTGACAGCGCCATAAAGAGACCACAGTCTACGTGGTCCACTGCACAGAGATCACAACCTCACGTCTTGGTGCAGTTGCTGATCATTATGGCGATGTGATCACGACCTCAGATTAAGCGCGTTGAATCAACACAATGAGAAATTCGAGAAACACAAAGTCGACAATTGAGAATTTAAACATTGTTAAATTGAAGCGTCTATATTATAACAGGTATGATCGCTTCACTTTGTTTTGTTTTTCCATCCTAATGTACCACAATGATAATTGTTAAAACACAAGACTACATGTCTGCTCTGCAAAGCTAAAAAGCAGTATCTGCTCACTTGTAAAGTAAGCAGATACTGCATTTTGACTTTGCACGGCAGATGTAGACAATTGTTATATTGTTCATTCCCACATTTTAAGTGTTTTTCTTGTTATAATGTAGTTAGGTAGACCACGTTACTAGACCATGCTGATCAGAATGGATTACTGTATAGACAAGACTATTTAAATCTTGTAGTTGTCTTAAGAGGCATTCTCATCACTCGCAGTTATTGATGGCTCTACATATTCCACCCATTGAAGAAAGTGTCATGTCAATATAATATATCAGCTTGCCGATGATAGTGTTTGTAGTTGATGCTCCTGTTCGTAACCTGTGCTCTTTCTTTACTTCAAAATAGGCCTATTCTTGACCAGTGGAAACTATATTAACCCTGACGACAGTGCGGGGATCGACTTTAGTCGTCAGATTCTGACGTCTCAAGTCAATCCCCGCACTGTAGGAGTAAAACTATTTCTAATGGCCGTAGACCAATAACATAGGTATTCAAATGAATCGGAAAGAGCTCACTAAGGCAGTTATTATGATTTCGAATTGAAAACGACCCATGATTTTCATAAAAAAATTCAGCGCTTCAACACCCCAAGCTAGATATGACTTTTTAATAACGAATGAATAAATAATATTAATAATCACCTCTATTATTAAACTTGTAATACTGATCGGTACTCTGTAGAATTGGCAATCCTATGTTTTTTAGAGAACGCATGCTTAAAAAACAAATAGTTTTACTTTGTACCATGGTTAGAGATGTTTATCGTGGGAAGTCCTATTGGCGTCAGCCGACACCTTTATGACACAGTGAAGAAGTACATTTTTCGTGGATTGTGGCGGCTTAAACAACTCTCGCACCCTGGTAGTACTAAACGTAAATTATCTCTGTACAGTTTACCTATATTTTTCTATTTTTCTATTTGTATAAATTATTTTCCAGTAAATTCAACTTTAATTGGGTCAACGCCTCGCGTCAACTTGGTTGTCAGAAAAGACAAACTTTTTGGTATTCACTGCGCAGGCCAGGGTCATTCCTCAAGACGGAAGGAAGGTGAGAGAGCGCATGCGTAAATCATCCAAGACGAAGCAGTCTGGCATAAAAAAAAAATCCGCATATTTACGATATCTGCGGCATTCGGTTATATTTTACGTCACAAAGCTGGCATCTTTATCGAAGCAGTAAACTAAAAGACAATTCGGCCTATTTATCTCAGTCTAAGATTGGTGATAATAAACTGTCGGTCTGGGACGGTTACGTTATCGCACTTAAAATCTTTGTGATGCCATGTTTATAAGCGTTGCATTAAAAAGACAAGCCCACGACATGGGCCTACCCTTGCCAGGTACACCAAGGGTTAGTTACCTATTCTACTGTTAATATATAATAGAAGTTACTTGGTCAAATAATATTTCAACAAAGTTATAAAATCACAGATTCACCAGACAGGACGTTCTGAAAAAAAACATGACTAAAATTAGGCGGTAGGCTTGTCCCCCTAACATTTACAGTGTGGGGATTAACTTTAGACGTCAGAATCTGACGTCTGTAGACGTCAGATTCTGATGTCTAAAGTCAATCCCCACACTGTAAGAATAAACATATTTATAATGGACGTAGACCCATAACATAGGTATTCAAATGAAGCGGAAAGAGCTAACTAAGACATTTATGATGATTTAAAATTGAACAAAACCCTTTTGTCTCCATGGTTTATACAAAAATAATTCAGCGCGTTAAGGGTTAAGAAAATGGTGGATCTACACAGATAAGACAGTATCGATAAATATTAGGCATACCGGCCCACGTGACACAAATCAGCGTAAAACTCCATTTGGTTTTCCCCGTCCGCTGAATGACGATGACACAGCTGCGGCATTCGGGAGATACTGATCCAGTTGAACGCCGAACTCTGAATAAACGTTTTAAGTGTCAGGTCTGACCGTTTTATTGTTCCGGCAAATTGCAAGGCGATGTAAACCTTTTTATGGCGAGACTACATTAGACACTGTCGGTCCCGGAAAGGGTCGTTTGTTTTCGTGGAGAGAATTTTATGCATGGCACAAGATGAATAGTGTGACCCGTCCGTCTATCTGTCAGTCTGGTCGTTTTTCTGCTCAGTCATTTTTCATCAGACAACGGACATTGGCCCAGCGTTGGTTGAAAGTGAGGCCAATGCCTGCGATGTCGATCCCATAGGACGTTTGCAGACGTTAGCAGAATAGCACACTTCACCCGCACTTCATATCTCACACGGTTATTGTGGTGCTTGAGTGAGATTATCAGCAAACACGTTCATCCATTGTTGGTCTAAACCTCACAACGCTGAAGTATTTTTCTATAAACTATAGAGACCAAATGGGTTTTTTTCAATTTAACCCTTCAACCGCCGGTGCCGCATATATTCGGGTTTTCATTTTTTTAACAGCACATTGAGTACCACCTTTTAAACATGTTAAAGATCCATGTTAAAGATAAAATGTGACATCAATCAGCAATACTTGAAAACAGTTGACCTTCATTTTTTCAAATCTGAATAATTTTCACTCACTTGAAGTTGTGGATCGCGTCAGCGAGACACAACTTCAAGTGGGTGAAAATTAAGATTGAATAATTTTGCGGTTAAAGGGTTAAAACCATCATGAATGTCTTAGTTAACTCTTTCCGCTTCATTTGAATACCTATGCTATGTGTTTATGGGCATTATACTTTTTTTAATCTTTCAGTGCGGTATAAAGACGATCCCCGCGCTGCGACGCTGACCGAACAATAAAACAATATTGTAATTGGGTGCTTACTGAGTTATGGAAGAAATGTGTCTTCGATTGTACCCTAACAATACAGAATCGCCACCAAGCATAATCTATCTTTCCAAAATACATTATTATAGGATAAGATGTAACGCCCACAGACAAAACAGAGAGACCATAATTATGTTCATCTGTTCAACGTGTGGATTGTGTACGTAGGGGCTTGCTATTTGTTATTCACTCTAAGAGTGACGGAATACAGAATGAAATGAAATAAATAGGATTTTAGGCCACATTTGTGCACATATAGGCTAAACTGGGCCAAGAGAACCTCCTAAGGATGGTGAGATGAATGTCATGACACTGACCTCCAGAGACGGGACTCGAAATTCGAGCCCTGGCGGTCTGAGGCCGAGCACGCTACCTCTCGGTAACGGAGGCTCCCCACAATATTGAATCTTTACGAGTGAGCGGGGAAGAAACATTTTTGTTTCTTTGAACTCGAAGACCAGAGTGGGGTTCTAACCCGCGATCTCCGATTTTCCAAGCAGGCTTCTTCAACCACTGCACCAGGGCCCCCCGCCCGTTACGCAATACAGCTGTCCTGTTAGTTCCAACTACTGGATCCATGATGTGGACTCACAACTAAATGGATATTTAATATCGCAAAACATGACTGAAAAATACGCTTATCTTCCTGACCTTATTTTTTGTGACTTTAGTGGTCTCACCGTTTCTAATCATGACTTTTTTAGAAGAAGGTCTTTCCCATTAATCTGTTGACACAGTGTCAGGTTTAATAGGCTTGAAATATAATATTTTTTTTTACTCGTAAACGTATACATAAGACCCCATGGGAGCCGAAACTTAAAACATGTAACCTTTTAAAAAATACATCATATTCCTTATGAAGAGATTTAAAAGAAACAAGTAAAACTACGGCTGACACTAAAGGTTAAATATGAGATAATGGTGCTTAAACTATAGTCTCACATAAGTATTACGAAGTGTAGGGATGGTACTTGTTGGCTTCAGAGTATAAAGCAGACTTCTCAGACAAATGCACTTTGAAGGGACTCCAATGTTGAATGTCAACTCCTCATTTACCTGAAAAAGCCTCAATCTATGATGAACTACAACTGGAAGTTGTTAAGCACAAGGGAACCAACCCACATGACCATAAAAAATGAGATTTTTGTTTTATGACGTTGCCAGTACACGCTGCCTAGCGTGTTGGGACCAAACCACAAACGACAAATGGGCCATTCTGAGTTTTGCACGACAGAACCAACACACACATGAAAATGCGAAAAGCTGTATAAACTGTTCAGATTGTTCTAAAAAGTAGCAGTGTAATATCTTGTTATCAGTGGTTATCAATTATGCAACATATTTTCATAAAATTATTTGTACGTAACAGGTAATGCGATACATGTTTTCTGATGAATCATTTTGCTATTTCTGTACGTTGGTTCTCTTTACCGAAATTAACAATGCAAAAATTGTCAGTTATTTGAATAGTATTTTATTTTACAAAAAAGTAGCATCAACTATAATTTTAGTTATCCTCGTCTATTTTATTATTACATTGTTTTATTTTAAACATGATATATTCCATTACAATACTTAGTTTTAGATAAATAACTATCATTTGCCACCTTATGTGGGCTGGTTCCCTTGTGTAAAACGGCATTTTTGCTTCAGGTTCTAGTGATTTAGATTCAGATGTTAACCTTATATGTCAACAGCAATTATATCTTTAATGTTCATGTGATCTTTATTGCAATGTGTGTTTTAACAGTAAGACATCACATAATGGTTCGCGGTCTTAAAAAGAGTTTGCAACAGTGTTTAATAATTTGATAATTGAATATTCGTGTTTTAATCACGTTCGTCTGACAATGAAATAGGAAGGATGAAGTGTTCTGAATAGCCTACATTTTAGCATTAACTATGGTGTGTTTGATCACATTCTTCTGACAGAGAAATATGGAAGACAGAATGTTTAATATTTTAGCATAAGTATATTCGTGATTTTATTAACTATTCCAACAGTGACATAGCGAGTAAGCGCAGTTTCCTATGAAGTATATTTATATAACATGCAAATGTTATCCAGTGGCGTATCTAGAAATAAAATAATGGGGGTGCTCAGATTTCCAAAAAACTTGCAACAGCAGGGGCCTATAGGGGGGGGGGGCATGACCTCCGCAAAAGTTTGGAAAAAACATTAAATAGTGCGATTTCGTGGTATTTTTGCTGTAAAACAAAGATATGAGATACTGGCTGAAATGTCAGTTTTTGTATGAACTTAATGAGATATGTATTACAATCTAGCCTAGACTAGTCCAACTATTAAGGCCAACACAACCACACTATGGAAAAACAATACACATGATAAACATTAGCTCATTTATTAGCGACAGCGAACTACGAGGCATATTAAAGGGACCCCTTGGGATGAAACATTTTCAATGTTGTCAATTTTGAAAATTTAATTTATATGAAGCTATATAGCCTACTGATCTTAACTGAAAATACGAAAAGATCAAAAAACAATTGTGTATTTCCAGGTCGTATATTGCCATGTAAACAAAACAAGTCAGCAATATTCAGCACTTTACATCACATATTCCCACGTATCAGACGGTAAGATCAGAGCAGTCGCCGCTAATTGGTGTCTTATAGTCAGGACACGGGAGGACACACCTGCAGCACTGATTGTCTACCCAACGCTGGGCCGATGCCATGAGCATGTGTCCCAATGCTGTGAAAACATTCAATCGTCCTTCAGGTATACAAATAGTTTGCTTGGGTTACTTCTGGTTTCATAGAAATGTTGATTAAAAATATTTGTAAAACAGTGAAAATTCTGAAAAAAATAAAAACATGATCCATGGGATACACTACTTCAGTACGGATTTAAAAACGAAAATTGGTGTCATCCAAAGGAGCTGCTTTAAATGAGCTAGATAAACACAACAACTGTCGACCAAATGTTGTGGTAATGTTGGGCCAGCGTCGCAGACCGTGGACCAACATTATTTTAAGCAAACGTTGGGTCACCCGTATTGTGATTATAATTATGCAACCTTTTTTGTGGAATGCCGATTATGCAAATATGTAATTACTCAACAAGCATCTATTAAAAGTGATAACATATCATTGAAAAAAGTTGTGGACCATTAAAATGCTTACAACTAATGATCACTTAAAATTCCTAAGATATTTATTTTTATTTCACCTTTATTAATTTGCCACCGTCCCCTATGACAGAATATTCTTTAATGCAAATATTATCTTCCAGTTCATCATCAGTTAGGCCTATATGAGATATCCTTGTTAGTATATGTTATTTTTCCACATTGTTAAAACAACTTTACTGCCCATTTTCAATTATTATCCTTGATTTCGTCTCTAGTAATTCTATTTAAATAGGCCTTTAAAACAAATGCAAAGTCTATGCACGACTATAATACAACAATTAAATTTTGGAAATTTAAAAAGCGACCATGTTTTTCATCCATTTGTTCACAAGACCGAATCTCAGAGATGATAGCTCTTGAGAAATAAGTTCGCCATCACGCAGGTGAAAAAATCATGGTAATTGGGTAATAATCTATATCTCGAGGTCCGTATTCGTTTATTTTATGAAACGTTGTCGTTGTCCGTCTTAAGCGATCCCCATAGCCTACTGTTGATTGTGCTTCTGGTGTGTTATAATGATCATAGCGTAGAGTATAGTTTATGATAATTACTATCAATCTTAGCATATTGACTTTGGAACAGCGTTGTTTGAAGTTAGTCTATGATAATTACCATCAATCTTAGCATATTTATTTTCACATAACGTTGTTTTAAGTCTGGCTCAATGAACATTTCAATTATTGGCCAAGACCAAAAAAAAGTTGATATATTTTGATATGTTTCTTTATTAAAAAATGAATGAATGTTTGAAAAATCTCACACCAAGGGTGGGCAGGTAGAAGAAGACCAGTCGCAACAAATTCCTATTTTTAGCTGCTCTGGATGGTCAATTTTTTGCATTGCAAAGATTTTGCTTTTGGCGCCACATGGCGAGCACTTAGTCCATTGTCCACTCTTTAACGGCGCCAATCATACTCCCATACACCAGCCCTTAAATGAGAAGGGGTATATATTTAGGTGTGGAGCTGGAAAATAACCACTTTGTAAATGAAGGGGGGGTGCACGAGCACCCTGAGCACCCCCCTGGATACGCCCCTGTTATTAATGATAGCCTTAGGCCTATCATAATAAAATATCTTCAATAACTTACATGACATGCAGGTTCATATATAGGGTAAATTATGAACGAAGGCGAATAAGGTGCATTTTATTGTTGTAAAAGATAAGCTACTTGTCAAATAGTATACATAATTTCGCGATTTTAGTTGTCACTTGTCATAGTTCATCATGTTTCTACACATATAGCGCCAGGGACGGATGCACATTTTATAGGTCCTATGTCACAATGTGTGAATGAATGATTGGAGGTCTAGGCCACCTTTGTACATATAGGAAAACTCGGCGGTGAGAACCTCCTAAAATGGTGAGATTACACTGCCCTCCAGACACAGGATTCGAAATTCCATCCCTGGCTGCGTGAGGCCGATCACGCTACGTTTCGGTCAAATTCGCAAAATTCCGTCATATAATATATACGTTCGCGTTAGATCTAAGCTCAAAATTATTCTATTTCCAATGTTTTCATCATAATGCAGGGACAGATGTAGGCCCCTATATGGTCTTAAATTGAGAATCTCATTGAGGAAGGGACATTGATGTCTCAGATCGACGCGGGCTCAATATAGAAATGTGGGTTGGTCCCATTGTCCGAAATTGGAATACGCGATTTATCATTTTTAACAACAGAACCACGACCATTTGAACACCTGCACCTCATACGCTATCATCAACACAATCACAAAAATGTTCCTTAGAGTACATGTTCAAACCAATATTCCAATAATTCCATACAAACAACTCTCATTATATTTCCCGAATTAACACAGTTCATCAAGCTTTAAGTTCATTTTACAGAAAATTACTTCCTTGTGGGTTGGTTCCCTTGTGCTTAATTACGTCCAACTGGAACTGGTCCTGTGGCCCTGTCAATCTCAGACTAATTGACTTTACCTTCATGCTGTTGTGTACGCAGTCATATCATATCTCTAATCTGGATTCAAAACATGATAAACAACATGCATAGATAGATAGGAGGGGCTGATAAAAGAAATTTAGTTGGCAATAAATAAAAGGGTTATATATACACGTACTGTTTATATTACTACAGCATGTGTCTAGTGAGCAGAATCTGCTCCTCACAACATTCAGTCATACTTTCAGGAGCATTTTGTCGATATATAACGTTCCGTTATTACGTCAAGGAGAACGAAATTCGATAGAGTATATTCGGATCTACGAATCTATCGTAATTGAGTTCTTTCTTCGACTTAAAATACACAGAATATGCACATGTGTTCCAAGTTTTATAGAGAAAAACGTAAGTTCATTGTCAGCATGGTAAACCTCGAAACATTGGCAATGCAATTTCATTGTTAAACCCGTATATTTGTATTGTGCCCGACCTGGCCAGTATTACAAAATTATAACAGTAGATTCGTAAATCCGAATTTACTGTTTTACCAATAGCCTGACGTCACATGTGTATTTTAATACATGTATAATGCACGACCGTCACTTTGAGAAGTGTACACCCTTGGCTTCCAGGATAAAAAGAGGACCTAATTCACACTCATTGAAGATCACTGGATTTTCCTTCTGGACACCTGCCTACTTATAAGACTAACTTTTATAATAAATAGTAATATTATCGTGATTACAAATCAGCTCTAACATCGGGACAGTGAGGAAGCGGGGATCTTCAACTACCAAGTGAGTTGCGGTAGCAATAATCTGGAGCTCTACTCACTGCGTAATGGACAAGATGGGAAAGATGGGACAGAAAACTTAGTTACAGTGTGTGTCACTGTGACAGTCCACACAGAAATTGTAAGAGCTAATTGATACCTTGCACATAATGTAAATTAAGACTGTATCAACTTTTTAACTGCCGGTGCCGCATATATTCAGATTTTCATTTTTTATTAGCACATTAAGTACCACCTATTAAACAAAGATAAAATGTGACATCAACCAGCAAGATTTGAAAAGAGTTGACCGCCATTTTGTCAAATCTGAATAATTTTCATTCACTTGAAGTTGTGGATCGCGTCAGCGAGACACAACTTCAAGTGGGTGAAAATTCAAATTAAATAATTTGGCGGTTAAAGGGTTAAATGTACAAATCATTTGAATGTGCTCGATTTTTATATCCTCCGTTTTGTTGGTACTTCATTTCTTTAGTAGTTTTGCTCCTTGCGTAACAATATAATATGCCTATATATATAAATCTATATTAGATGTAGCTTTCCCAGTGGCGCAATACGGGCCACAGATCATTTAGGATACTTGTTAGCACGCCATATGTTCGTTACACGCAATCAGAGACATGCCAGGTGGCGTGTTACGGTGCAACCAGCAACACACTACCTCTGTCAACGCTGTCATAATGCTGGGTTAACATTGCAAAAGTTGGCCGAAAATAATGTCATAGATGGTGTCTTCCTGGGTAAAGACAGGTTGACGATAATGACTGAGGAAGTCAACACGTTCCAGCGCGCTGACTTATCTCACATCTACTAAATTTAAAGAAAATGTGAGTTTTATGTACGAGTATGTAAATTTTCTGTGAGAAATCGATGTATCTGAGATAAAAGTAGTCTGGTCACTATGAGTTATCCTACCATATATCTATGTGTGATAATAACTAATCTATGTATGTTGGTCATTATGATAGTATGTGACATGATTGCCACATTTCCAAATCCTGACTAATTATCTCCATAAACTTATTTTTTTAACACACTGAATGAGCTAATAAAATATGTTGAAATGTCCTAATGATCGGATATATATATCTGTCCATATCCATCCTCATTTCTGTCGTTGTTTGTCTGTTTTTACCCCTTTAACCGCCAAATGATTCAATTGGAATTTTCACCCACTTGAAGTTGCGTCTCCTGTTGGTCATTATGATATTATGTGACATGATTGCCACATTTCCAAATCCTGACTAATTATCTCCATTAACTTATTTTTTAACACACTGAGTGAGCTAATAAAATATGTTCAGAATGTCCTAATGATCGGATGTATATATCTGTCCAAATCCATCCTCATTTCTGTCGTTGTTTGTCTGTTTTTAACCCTTTACCCGCCAAATGATTCAATTGGAATTTTCACCCACTGACGCGATCCTAAACTTCAAGTGAGTGCAAATTATTCAGATTTGACAAAATAGAGGTCGACTGTTTTCAAATATTGCTGATTGATGTCACATTTTATCTTTAACATGTTCCAAAGGTTGTACTTAATGTGCTAATAAAAATCCGAATATATGCTGCACCGGCGGTTAAAGGGCTCATCGTTCATTATTCATGTTAGTGGCAATAAGGTTAACTGTATGGATCTATAAACACCAATATCGTGTGATTATGTCAAATTCTCATGTCAGAGGTACATGACACTAGAAACCTGATCAGTCATTTCTCCCAATGTGTCACTGTGACAATGACTTGCGTCTCCATAATATCACACGCACTCATACTCTATATGAATGCACTAACACTCGAGTTGGATTCTCACGATCGTTGCTTGGCCAGCGAGTTATGTCAGATGCATTTATTTCTAGGATAAAGCCCGAGGAGCTCTACATTCTTAGCTAAGAATGTAGAGCTCCGAGGGTTTTAACTGACTTTAAACACATCCGACCATAATTAGTATCCCTCATAATCAACAGCTCGGTCACACCTGACTGACTATAGCACCATAATAGGCCTACCATGACAACTGGTCTGTACATGGCCAACAATAACTTCCCGGCTTAGAATGTAGTAGTCGGACTAATAAAATAATGTAGTGGTGTATTTTAAAGGCCTATATGAACAAAGCCAATGCATGTGTAGGCCTAGAGAGGGGGCGTGGCGCATTGGTAGAGCGCCTGACTGCCTCGCCAGTCATGCATACGTCCCGCGTTCGAACCCCGCTGATCCTGCGTGGGGTTTTCAGAGAAATATCCATGTTTCTCCCCACTCCATGTCACTAGACAATCACGCTGATGGTGGCCTCGTTGAGTTAAGGTTGAAACCAGTGTATCGACGTTAATTTTGCGCAGGGTGGCGACGCGCTGTGCGCTTCACTTACTTTATTTTTTGGCATCTACATATATAAAGCTGTGTCAACCAGTGTAAATCTAAAGAGGATATGAAGAAAACCATGATGATTTCAACATCACGTACAGCAAATTATTGAATGATTTGATAATTATTAATTTTAAAGTAATACAAGTAACAAGTAATTTATTTCTGATGACCTTTTATAAAGGTAAGACAGATAGCTACGCACATACAATGGCCATGCACAATTTATTCAGACCTGTCAGGCAGCCAGCCGAGCTACCTCTGTAATGTTAGGGGCTCGAATCCGCGCACTTTCAACCGTGCACACTTTGTCTGCTTATTGTATGCATCCAAAATTATTTTGTAAGCCGCCGAGAACCACACCAAAATCAGCTTTTAAGAGCAGGCTGCTCTTAAAGCCGAGTTTAATGTGTGTTCACAAATGCTTATCCCTGATTACCAGCAAGCCGTTGTCGATTTTTCACCACTTTGAGTGTTCAGTTACGAATGTTTTCACTCTCACAGTCGATATGGCCGTTTGTATCTGTCTCGAGTGGGACATGTCATCGTCTTTAATCCCCCTTCCCATGCAGATTAGAAACGCCCACACTCTCGTGCATGGACACGGTATCAAAGTGTGGCTGGCTCTGCTGTGCAAAGCCAAAAGGCAGTATCTGCTCACTTTACAACTGAGCAGATGCTGCCTTTTGGTTTTGCACGACAGAGCTATTGTATGCTGATTGTGGAGACTTATTCAAACTAAATTAGGATCGTCTGCTATTCTGACAACAAGATAGCGCAAAGAAACATATATGACCAGAAGAAGCAAGTAATTTTGGATTCAATTAAATGTCGTGCTTTCTATTTCATAAATATTCTTCGAGAAAAATGAACTAAATAGTGACTGTGGTAATGCTATTCATTTTCGAAAATACCCTTTTTGTCTATAAATTACGAAACTTCGCAATTTTAGGGTATGACTGTTCCATCGGTCGCAATGTGGCGTGTTTGCTTGGCAAGTCGGTGTTGAGTTCTCCTTTTACATCTTGCGTTTCTCAAAACTTCCGAGGTTGGGTGGAGACATTTTTATTTCTTTTGCGGCTCCTGCACAAATACAGCTATCCGAAGGTAGCCATTTTTTTCGCTGCCGATCTATCAGATATACTGACTCATGTAAGGCGTCACCACTACGACGATGGCCCAATAATGGGCAAACATTGGGTAGATGTGTCGTGTTTGCTGGGGTCTCATACATAAAGATAATCGTTTCGTGTGCTTCCGAACGTAGCCATGCTCCTAAAGTCAGAACAGCTAGGAGTCAATGAATTTAACGTTTAATCATTTAATCAACAATTACAGACATGTCGTGCTGCTTTCGGAATGTCTTTTTCTAAAATAATAAAGCCTGCTGACATTGGTTAACATGCACATAGTTTATTTTCAATAAAGCATCTTATGAAAAGATCATTAGATTGTTTACATTTTCATTCACAAGGATTATTTTAATAATAATAGCCATTTGAATACATTTGAAAAATACATTCTTTCTCAAAACATCCCTTTCGCGACTCTACCTACAATCTCAACACAAGTTGTAAACTCCGTCTTGTGAAGTTTCCTCATTTCACAATTTCTACACTTATTTCAGTTCTGCAAACCATAAAAGCAACAGTTTTAAGGCTTTAAGTACACAGAGAAGGGGGCGTGGAGCATTGGCAGAACGCCTGACTGCCTTGCCAGTCATGACTGTGTCCAGGGTTCGAACTCCGCTTTCATAGAAATATAATTGTTTCTCCTTCTCAACGTGACTACGCGATCACGTTAATGTCGGCATCGTCGATTTGGTGGAAATCAGTGTATCGACGTTAATTTCGCGCAGGGTGGCGACACGCAACGCGCTCCACTTATTTTTTATGTACGCATTTAGGGAGTTAGTTTTATTTTACAAGCTGACTCCATGGCGAAAATAGTAATTTAGGGAATCATAGTCAGCTATTAATAGGCCACTACACTTCGTACATAACGTCGTCAAAGATTTTAGTACATCTCTTTCCCCGGGCTCTCTCCTCGTATATTATATTATGGCGAAGTGTTTCTATATCCTTCGGGCTTGTAAACACGATACGTTGACTTAATGTTATTTCTATGTTGTCCCAGCGCAGTCGATGGTGGTTCAACATCAAACCAGCATTTGTTCGATGTATCGTGTTTTTGAAAATATTGAAGATATATCCACCCTCTCGGACCCCTCAGATCGTCTTGTTTATTTAGTACCCATATAGGAACACTAAAACGCGTGAAAATTAAGTTGATGTTTATCATCGAAACACGTTAAGGTGTTTAGTGAGTGATATAAATATTTTAGTGACGGAATTGCCAGCTCTTCCAATAAATCAAATGTACCCACTTGATTATGTCATTAGTTACAATGGGTGTTTCATTTCAAATCACTGAGCTATTCAATTAAAATTTTCAGTCATTTGAAGCTGTGTGTCGCGGTACATCAAGTGACTGAAAATTTATGTAATTTGTGAAATTGAAATCCCAACTTTTTTTAGTATTTAAAGACTTACGGCATATTTTACGTTTAATAACTGGTGTTAATTAAAAACACAGAATATCTACTGTAGTCGACATCAGTGTTTAGGGGTTAAAGCATATCTCCACCTAAACGATTGACCATGTTAACGGATATGCCGGTCAGAAGTCCGAGTATAGCCAGCAAACACGAGGTATTGACCCAATGTTGTTTCAATATTGGTCCACCGCCTGCGGCGCTGGCCCAACATTGAAACAAATCGGGTCAAGACCTCGTGTTTGCTGAGTAGTCCGAGTTAGACGTAACCACATGGTTTAGCGTCAGAACTGGACATCATAGCTGTGAATTTTGTAATATGCTGGTTAACAGTGCAAACTGAGATCAATAATGTCATGAAAAATGTGACGGTAGCCCCATACTATTGAAATATCAAATCTCCACATCAGAGCATTATTCCAAGGAGATTTAAATCTGTAATTATGAAATATTCACAAATTATTAATCCTATACAAGGACACGAGACGTTGGCCCAACGTTGGTTTACTTTTAGGCTTACGTCGCCCAACAGTGAACCAACGTTGGGCCAACATCTCGTGTTTGCTGGGGTATGCCTACATAGTCTGTTATTACGGACTAGTCAAAAGCGAGGGAAATGTGTCTCTAATATGGTGAACTCTCGATATGTTCAATGACCGGAACGCTTCTGTTGAAAAGATGTTACAGACAAGGTGATCTATTTCAGTCTTCCCAACCTGAGGGCCCTGGTGCAGTCAGTGGTTAAAGCTGCCTGCTTGGAAAGTCGGAGCTCGCGGGTTTGAACCACACACAACCTCCAAGTTTAAAAAAAAAAATCTCTTCCCCGAGACCGTGAGTTAGCGTGCTCGGTCTCAGACCGCCAGGGCTCGAATTTCGAATCCTGTGTCTGAAGGGCAGTGTCGTCTCATTCATCTCGCCATCCTCAGGAGATTTTCATGGCCCAGTTTAGCCTATGTGTGTACAAAGGTGGCCTAAAACCCCATTCATTTTATTTTCTTCCCAACCTGACGGGGATAAGTACGCTATACTATCAATATAATATTGTGTTTCAGGCAACGACTCCGGTGATTTACATGGGCTATATGCCTGCAGTATTAAGTAGGTATAGAAACATAATTGAATGGTGCTTAGCTGATAACTTTACATGTCAATGTAATTAGTGTAATTTAATCAATAAATCGGTTTACAAAGGTTTGTGGTTATTCATTGCAGAAACACTGCCACCAGCAGGAAGATATAAGGGTCTTCAGTAACAAAGCTGAAGGAGTGTTGCAGCAGATCTTCAAGAGATTATGACTATGACACGCACAAGTATTGAACAAAATATTGTATGGACAACATTATACTTGTCAGTATTTTCATACCAGAAAATATGGGTATAGACACCAAAATCGTGATTCTAACTGTGCTCGAATTCAATCTATGGCCTAACATCTTATATTTTGATGGCGGTCATTTTAAAAACGTCCGCAAACCATACCAAAATTGTTATCAATGACATCCATTTTGATGTTGGGGGGAGGTCTAAGGAGCAAAAAACTTTCTGAGGGAGGGGGTGCACTGTAACCCCATCTGACACATGGACTATTGATATTTAGCGCTAAATGTATATGGCTTTAAGGTGTTTTGAAACGCGAAATTAACCTATTTAGCCGAATATTTCAGCTTGGAACGCATTGGAATTCAATTCTACACGTTCGAAAATGCTTAAAAACGTTGAAAACGTTTTGAGATTGTTGTTACATTGGGTCAGTTTTTCTACACAATATTTCAAATATCAACCTGACTATTGGTAATCAAATGATATTTTATTAGATCCAGAATTATCGACACAATGTGGGGGTTTTTTCATCACACATCGTCCTGTGATATATTCTGGTGAAAATTATTAACATTTTTTGCATTTTTACTTCGAAAATATTAGACTCAGACGCAAAACAATTTATTTGTCACACAACAGCAACAACAAAAAACATACATATGTAACCAAAAGATAAAAATACAATATGATATATATTGTGCGGAGACCTGCATTAACATGATCAAGATCAATGTTGATCGCTATCATGCAGGCCAATTACGTTGTGCAGAGTCCGCAGCTTTCAGACGACTGTACCAGACGACTGTACATTATATATTATGTATTATACTATTTAGGTGGCAATACCCATTCACAGTAGGATACATTTAACGCCTTAACCGCTAAATTATTCAATCTGAATTTTCACTCACTTGAAGTTGTGTCTCGCTGACGCGAGCCACAACTTCAAGTGAAAAAAAATTATTCAGATTTGACAAAATGGGAGGTCAACTGTTTTCAAATATTGCTGATTGATGTCACATTTTATCTTTAACATGTTTAAAAGGTGGTACTTAATGTGCTAATAAAAAATAAAAACCCGAAGATATGCGGCACCGGCGGTTGAAGGGTTAAATTGAGACATAAATACATTCGAGTTTTGTCTGAGAGTCGGATATTTACCCTACAAAAGGGATGTTCAGCTCTCACAAACGGACGAACAATTATAGCACGTGACTTTGGTTCTTTTCATACGTGTCGTCCCGTATAGTCAGCTTGACGTAACTGGCGATGATCTGCTCAGCTAATGAAGCTGATAAAGATAAAGCACGGTCTCACACGTATTTATAGGGAGTGTCGCGTCCCAGAACGCGGATCTCCATAATAAATATATATACCGCCACTGCTGTCATTGCCATGCATGTTTGATGAAAGCGCCGCTGTTCAAAACAGTGATTGATCGTCTCTTCTATGCTAATAGGTTCCAAAAACTAAATCCTCAGGACAAAAGGCCATTGAATCGGCTACCGCGTGGGTCATTACTCTAAACAACATACATTTTTTTGCCAACAGATTTATTTGATAATATATTAGACGATTTGGATTCTGACGTCTAAAGTTGATCCCCGCACTGAAAGAATTAAACGTTTATAAAGACCGTTGAGCCATAACATAGGTATTCACATAAAGCGGAAAGAGCTAACTAAGACATTTATGATGATTTCAAATTAAAAACAGACTTTGGTCTCCGTGGTGTATTCAAAAATATTTCAGCGTTGTAAAGGTTAATATATTTGGTAGGGTATGGTTTCTACTTACAAACAGATGGTCACACGAATAGCTTTTAACCATTTAACCGCCAGGGCCGCATATATTCGGGTTTTCATTTTTTATTAGCACATTAAGTACCACCTTTTAAACATATTAAAGATAAAATATGACATCAATTAGCAATATTTGAAAACGGTTGACCTCCATTTTGTCAAATCTTAATAATTTTCACTCACTTGAAGTTGTGGATCGCGTCAGCGAGACACAATTTCAAGTGGGTGAAAATTCAAATTGAATAATTTGGCGGCTAAAGGGTTTAATCCTATTTTGTTGATGTAATAATATATACACATAGCAGGTGGTTCTATAGTAGGAGACTCGGTTAGATGTTATCAAATAAATTCATGCAGCTTATAATGTGATACTGTGCCGATTGCTTCAGAGGGAGATCTTATCAAAATGGCCGCAAAATTGCATTTACAAAACGTGTTTTTCAGCAGCAGATGACATTCGGTTTCATCTCTCACTTTGGCCCAGTGTTAAAACAACGTTTTGCCACCATCTAACTCTCATGGATTTAATTAACTAAACTTTCTCCTCGGCATTCCTCCCCAAATTACACATGGCACCATTACCGGGCGATAATCAGAATGATAGGACCATCACAGCTCCCCCATCACGGCCGATATTAGGGTGATTTACCGTGTGTTTATGTCTCATGTAAAAGATATACCGAGGTGATAGGGACAACGAGATGAGAGGAAAGTCCCGTAAAGGGACAGTTAGCCCTGGTCGAGAGGAGGAGGCTGGCAGGGGATATCGTATTAGGATATAAAACTGTCTGAACATCACATCTCGTCTCACACAAACTAAACTATAATATTAAATGTTGCAGTTGTGTTGGCTAACAGTTTAGTGTGCAGTGGAACTAGAGACAAACAAATATATTATATGTATATATCTTGTTACCTTTTATAATCTATTATATATATATAAATATGGTATTGGGCCAGCATTCCAATCCGCCCAGTTTTAACATATCAGTCAACATACTGGCTCCCGTGTAACATGCACAATTCTACCAATTACTATGATTAATATCAATTAGTCTGAAAGGGCAATTAAATGGATTCACATTCATATTATGTTTTGCTTATTTAATTCGTATAGCAATGAAATAAATACGCTTGGTGATTGACGTGATCTGCACATCACATGTTCAGTTGTCATAATAGGTTGTCTTACTTGTATCTTTCCAAGCACGAAACGACAGAATGTGTGCTCCACTATGGAATGACACCGAATAAAAGTAATTAAATGAACTATAATGGCAAAAGCAATTAACACATTGTATGATTGTCAATGTTATGCCAACATTAGCGTGGTGTAATCGCAACACGAAAAACAAATGAATTCCATAAATAATGCGAAGACGTCTTCATTACACAGCCTACTTCAAATAGTGTACTGCATGACCTGGGAAATATAAATCTGAAAGTAATGAGAGCTTAACACTTTAACCACCGGTGACGATTATATTTTTATAATCGAATTGAAAACCAGCTTTCAAACTTTTTCAACATAAAACCTAACATCAATCAGCAAGATGTCAAAATCATTGACCTCCATTTTGTCAGATCTCAATAATAATATTTTCACTCACTCGAATGTGTCAATCGCGTAAACGAGACAAAACTTCAAGTTAGTGAAAATTCCAATGAAAAACGTTTATGAAAAACGATTAAACGTTTAATGAATACCATATGCCACAACCAGTTTGCTGAATAGACTGAAGTCTATCCAGCAAGTGAACATAAAATTAATAGTCTAGCTATATGGTTTTATATTACTGTTAATGTTATAAAACATTATAAACAATATAATTTGCATAGTCTTGGCCATAACTTGACATTATTTATTTCCACGTGTAAACTTGCTCATTTAATCTACTGATTATGTGTCCCTAAGATTTAATTAGTCGTTCACATTAACACTGATTAATCGTGACCACTAAAATGAAATAACCCAATTAAAGTAAAAAAAACTGTCATACTCTAGACTTGACTATACAGGGGCGGATCGAGAATTTTGAAAAAGAAACGTTCTGATTGAAATAATAAAAATCAATGATTTTCCAGCTGATATAATTATTTATGGGGAGCTTGATACTAGGGTATTGCCTCAATATGAGGCACTGCCCTACAGTCTGGAGGATTGCCCAAAATAAAAGTGAGCTTTTTGTTGATTACTCGGTCAATTGTCAAGCGATTGTCATGTCATTTGACATCCAGCCTGAAAATTCCATAAAACAATATCTTACAGTTTAAAAGTTAGACTATTTGACACCACTGTAGTAAATATTTGATTGTGACGCCCCTATAAACCAATCAACTTCATTAATTCGGTTTATTCTCAGAATATTGCTACTTGTCAAATGGTCAAATTGTCAATTTTTGAAATTGTTGAAAGATGTTGAGGCAGTTTTATCGACACCGTTAAATCACAATGAAGTTAGTAGAGTACAAATCTATACTCAGTCTTCTCCAATAAGCCAGTGTTGTCTTCTCTTATCATTTCTCAGACAACATCAGATTGTGTAGTTTACTACAGGAAGAATGATTGTCTGCGACGGTACAACGACTCCAAAACAAGATTAAGGCACTCCAAATGCTCCAGAAACAAACCAAAGCAATTCCAGTGTGATTTGTGCAATCATTACAAGGCCACTATAGTCCGAAAAAAAACCAGTTCACATAGCAGCCGTGTGGATGATACAAGCAGGGTCTTTTGTAGTCCAAGCTGGGGTCTCTTGCGCTATGCTCCAGAAGCAAAGTGAATCAGCCTGATCTAGGTCTTTTGTAGAACGAACACAACGAGAAACCATCAGCTTTATCCTGTATTCGATCTGAGAAGTGAACGGCATGCCCAGCCCACTACTTTCGGAACCAGAAAATCGACCCCGGTGGGCTAAAATGTACCGATGAATGTACACTCTCGCTATTATATATATATCTTTATTTGAAATAGAATGGAAAATTATTTTGTGGCTCTGGGTACTTTAGCCAGCCTTTAGTCATGATAATCTCAGTCTCAGACGCACAAAATGAGTATTTCCGAAATGTTAGTCAAACCGATCGGTCGGCTGATTACTTCCTAACGCAAATTCCTCGTAGCATAAACTTTTTTTTAAATGCTAATTGAGTGTAGCGTTTTTTCAAGTGAACACATTGTGAACACGCCTTACCCACTGGGCAGATGCCGTTGTTACGACATTGGATCAATGTCATTAGCGTTGATTCAGCGTCGCAACAACGTCGTGTACCCAGTGGGTAAGTCCGGTGTGAACTGTGTATCACACTACAATACGATGTCACACATCACATTGATCACCGGCCGTTATGAGAACCAATTACGCCACATAATCCGGTCGCGCCATATAATCTTAATTAGTTACGATAATGATTGGACGCTCTGTTTAAAGGTCACAGGTGGCCACCAGGTATCTGGTAGTAAGACTGCGTTGGTATGTAATAACGATTTATTGACGAAATAATGAATCAAAGTACCCCGCGGACCTTACTAATAACGCTCCCAACACACCGGGCACACGACGTTGCTGCGACGTCATTGACTCAACGTCGCAACAACGTCGTGTTCCCGGTGGGAAGTGTAACATTGTCATCAATGAGAATTATAATGTACCAAACACAAGCTGTTACTTCAATTTTTGTATTAAAGATGGGCCAGTGTCTAGGACGATGAACCAGCCACAAAACAATATCGGGTGACCGTCTCGCGTTTGAGGAGCGTAGCTCTTTCGTGTTAGATACCTCCAGTGGGGAGCCTCCGTGACCGAGAGGTAGCGTGCTCGGCCTCAGACCGCCAGGGCTCGAATTTCGACTCCTATGTCTGGAGGACAGTGTCATCTCAATCATCTCACCATCCTCAGAAGGTTCTCCTGGCCCAGTTTAGCCTATATGTACAAAAAGGTGGCCTGAAGCCCGATTCATTTCATTTCATTTCATTTCATTTAGATACCTCCAAACTCAACAGTATACAATAATATTGTAGCTGTGAATTCTATAGGTAGAAAAAATAGTTTCTTGCACTTGAAAATAACCATGCGTTTGCAGTTCCAGTAATAAATGGACACATGAGAAAGAAACATGTAATGGCTGGATGGCTCGGTTGGTGTCAGACTCTGAGCTTATGATTCCCAACGCATAAAGATATATACAAAGGGAATTCCCTGAATTAGCTTCACTAAGATAATAGCGCAGTATCACCTCGGAAAGCATTTCCTCATCGTTGTTTCAATAGAGAGTAAACGATTACGACGTTGGCCAATTTGTGCTGCTATAACGATGAAGATGTCCTGCTAGCATTTCGCCTTTCCTCCACGTATCTGTGCAGTCATAACTCAGGGCCTGCAGCCACAGTCCAAATTACTTTGTTTTTTATTTTTCCTAAGACTTGTTTGTTTCTGTGAGCTACGTCGGTCTGGATCTATCAGAGATAACGCTGGCATATCCTTATTAAAGGGACATGCCCACGCTAAAATCATTAAAAAATCGGTGATTTTACTTTGGCTTCTTAATAAGACCATATGATGTAAACATGTCCATAGACTAGAACTGCAATTTTTTTTTAATTTTTGTGCTGCACATTTATCAGTTAGGCTAGATATAAGATGAAATTCCTGATTTCTAATTATTGACAACCATGTCAAAAATAGGAAATACGGGAATTTCGTCTCTATATCTAGCCTAACTGGTGAATGCGCAGCAAAAAAAATTAGAAAGAATAAAAAAATTTGCAGTTCAAGTCTATGGACATGTTTACATCATATGGTCGTATTAAGAAGCCAAAATAAAATCACCTATTTTTTGATAATTTTAACGTGGGCA
The DNA here is from genome assembly GCA_964017125.1 of Flabesymbios commensalis. Lineage (NCBI taxonomy): Eukaryota > Metazoa > Annelida > Polychaeta > Terebellida > Flabelligeridae > Flabesymbios > Flabesymbios commensalis. Next base: position 52,997,817 of record OZ024905.1, read on the forward strand.
TGTCTCTTTAAGTCTGGTTGCACCTACGCATGAGTCGGTAGTTATTATCATTATGTAGTAAACAATTATTGTATTCAAATATTGTAATTCACAACCTTGCTTTGAACATTATATGACCTTGAATCTAAATTGAAAGCTTCTACATGTATGGACATACATAGAGTAAATAATCTTCTTCAACACCCTATTCTCGACCGGGCAGCTTATTGTATAGTTTTCTCCTATTATATCACATCATATCCTATTATATTGTGTCGCGTTATTTTCGTGTGAGGCGTGTGATATGGCGTGTGATATTTTGTAATCAACAGAAAACATCTTACCAAGGAGGTTCTTTTCAACCTCCTTGATCTTACGTAAAAAAATATCAGGTAAGTTTGTATATGGCTCATAAACATCGTCTTGACTCACAGAAATCTCCATCACAATATATTTTTAAAAAACGAACTCCTAAAAGAATCGACATTGAATGAAGCGACTCATGAAGCGGCTCTTTCGGCTCGGCTGTGACTCATAACTTGAAGATTCCAGGATCGTGTTCTAGCCGGGTCTTATGTTTGTAATCGTGGACTCGCGGTGGTACACAGTGCTATAATATCTTCAGAGGTATGGAAAATGAAGTATTATTTATGGCACTGTACATTATAAAAAACCATCTAAGTCATTCAAATTTAAAGAGTAGGACATAGACACAACTTCAGTTTTTTCTGTCTTCATATTGCGCACAATGTGAAAACAGCAACGTATTACTCACTTCATGGTAAGTTTGCAGCGTAAATAGAGCTTCCAAATGCAACGATATAATATTCATCATTAAGTCTCGTCACGTTCACGAGGACCTACTGGGGGATGCGGTACAGACATTAGGGCATACAAATATGTTTATATTTACCAAAATGAGGACGAATGATAACGGACGGAATGCCCTTATTGTATAATGAAGTGCGCTTTATGATGTTCGTTTCGGTAATGTTAACTGCCTCTTCATCATATTATTCATAAAGGTTTTCTGCATTTGATTATCCTCGTCATTAGATAGAACATATTCTAAAACAATGGGAGACTTAACTACACGGCACAGTATACTAGAGAGAGGCAAAAAGAATCGTCTTACTCCCACGTAATAATGGGTAAGATGTTTTATTTTTTAGTATTTACAACAACAACGTGGAAAGGCTATATTTATTATTGTATCTATAATTATATAAATATCAGAAATGAACAAATTGAGCAATGTATATTGTTGACACAGAGAACCAGTAATAATAGAACTATTCTGCTCTCAATCGAACCGGGCGGGTTTCGTAAAAAAAACCAGTCTAATCGATACACGTCAATACAGTAATGTGTGCTTATATTACGGTCATTGATTATAATGTCACCATGCTGGATATTATGAACATATGGTAACATTATTTATTACTTTCTTTGTTTTACGACCCGTCATACGACAATGATTCATGAGAAAATCCAATGACAAATACTCAAGTATGATGGAAGATACTTTGATAGTAGTGAGAGGTTGACCTTCAATGGACATTCCTGTTACTCTTCTTCCCACTGAGTTATCTGATTTTAATTTTCACCCACTTCTTCGAGTGGGTACAATTATTCACATTATCTATTTAATTCGTGACCAAACATTTGCAAATCTCGATATTTATGATATTGATATTATATTTATGATATTTATGATATGACAGATTTGATCGATAATACAACGGATTAAAAACGATTACATAGTCGTAGTTTGAAAGGTTTAACTCTTATTTTAACCATAATACCCAGCAAACAAAAAACACATGGAGAACATTTGTACAATGTTGGGTCAGCGTCTTCGACGCTGACCCAACATTGTACAAATGTTATACAAATATTTTGTCTCTACTGGGTAGTAGCATACATGATCGCCTCAATGTACCACGGCATCCACATAATCAGGTGAGGGTGAGATCGATGCCTGTGTTTGTCTTACTCACTTTAATTGAAATATCATTAGGCCAAAACTTTTTTGTTTTCTGTATCAAAGGGGGCGTGCATACAACCTTTTTTAGTCACGCGCATTCATTTGTGTGAACATGGGGAGATAAATCATCAATACTGTAAGAAATTTGATCTTAATAGGAAGGAAATAATGATCTAGATTAAAGCTGGATAAATCGCCGATCCATAACCATAATTCTCAAAGCGGTCCATCTAGATCTTCAGCATGTGTTCGATCTCAATCACATATTTAAGATCCAGGCCTGGCAATGTAAGAATATCGGATCAGCATATCAAAGTAGCTGTAGCGTATACGCGGAGAAAAATATTATTATTGCTTCCAATATGATCTAGAAAATTGGCAGTTATTTTACTGTGGAGCACAAAACATACTTCGTGGTCATAGAGCTTATCAAACAGCTGATCTTCATTCAGGCAGTTAGGCCTACTGCAGGGCCGCTCACATCTGAGTCGAGTGAAGATAAATTAGCTCGGCCTGGAAGATCACATTCCGCAGCGTGGCATAACTTTGATCTTTAACGGTTGATGGGCCTAGCTGAGTTTCCGTCAAGTTCATTCATCTAAGATGACTCTAAGTACCTGGGAGTAACTGCGATGAACAGTTGAATTACGTGTGGCAGCTTGAACTAGACTGATGAACAGCAGTTGAGGAAACAGTCAGGCAGACGCACCCAGTAAGCACGGAACATCTGTATAACATTTATACAATGTCGGCCCAACGTCTTCGACGTTGGGCCGACATTGTATAAATGTTATACAAAATTGTCTGTGCCTACTGGGTGGAGTGGATTGTGTCCTCTCCAGACCGATGTATGGAACGTCAAACACGCCAAGCACCATTATTTTCACCCATACTGAAGTTGTGGATCGCGGCAGCGAAGCACAACTTCGAGTGGGTATAAATGTCAGTATAGTACGAGTGGCTTCTATTCCCCATACACCGCGCATTAGACCCCCAGCTATGCCAAGCAATGATTGGAGTGTTCATCTGTCAATATGATACGGAATCGATTGACAGCAGGGGCGGGGTGTGTTATCACGGTCGTCTCATGCATGCACGGGGATTCAAAGTGTTCAAAGAACGGGTTGTGCGTTGTTGCCTGATTGGTAATGCCCGCCTTAACCCTTTAACCGCCGGTGCCGCATATATTCGGGTTTTAATTTTTTATTAGCCCACGAAGTACCACCTTTTAAACATGAAATGTGACATCAATCAGCAATATTTGAAAACATTTGACCTCCATTTCTCAAATCTGAATAATTTTCACTCACTTGAAGTTGTGGATCGCGTCAGCGAGACTAATTGTCTCAGAGCTCATACGGCGATGAAAATCTCTAGCATTCAAATCAAATTCCCAATCGACGATTCAACAGCTTCATTCTATCTAACCTTGTTACACGACTCTTAGACGTGTCACAATTTTTTTGTCATCCAATTTCCAATTGTTATTGTCATTCGGAGATCGCGCTTTCGCCAACGCAGCACCTTGGCTTTAGAATACGCTGCTTGTGCCACTAAGGACATGAAATTACGTATTCCAAAGATTACCTTCAACACATCTCTGTGCGTGAAGTCTTACACAAGATTCATAAAGGCCAGACTAGAGATGTCTGGTCAATTGTAATGCATAGGCGCTATATTGATATAATAGCTACATGTAGGCCAACATTCGACACATCAGCCAAGGTCTGACACTGGGACACGTCTCTACATAACTCTACAACCTACAATCTACAACCTGCTCTCAAATGAACCGTTTGGGAGCTCTGAATTTCAACTGTATATCTGCTGCGCTCCGTTGTTAACCCTTTAACCGCTAAATTATTCATTGAAGTTGTGTGAAAATTATTCAGATTTGACAAAATGGAGGTCAACTCTTTTCAAATTTTGCTGGTTGATGTCACATTTTATATTTAAAATGTGGTACTTAATGTGCTAATAAAAAATGACAACCCGAATATATGCGGCACCGGCGGTTAGAAGGTCAATAACCTTTATAAAGCATGAACGTTTTTTGATTACCCGGATGAATATTCCTAGTACGTCGACAGTTTTTTTCTGCTGTGTTACATAATTCTGATAAAGTAGATCAGATTCTGTGACAAACCAGGTTAATAGAGCTGTGGGTAAATAATGTATGAGTAGTGTGTGTACATACCTATATAGACGCTCTCTCCACACTGTTGAGCAGTGCTCATCAGTTATTCTTGCACGGCGCTGTCTTTTCCCCGCAGCCTGTAGGTCTACATGATCCTCCGCCAGTTTTTTTAATTATCCGGATCAGCGATGTAATGAGTGGTCAGCTAGGGGGTCGGCCGATGGCAGGACACGCTGTGGTCAGTGTGTGTAGGGGGATGTCCGCCCACAACAGCTGGTCAGAACCAGAGTTCGTCACAGTGGTGGACTGGCAGCGTGGTCAGTCCCGAGTACTGTAGACAAGACAGAACTGTCAGTCCCCGGGGAACCAGGGCCGCAGACCAGCGCCGGGTGGGGAGGTCAGGTGGTGGCCCGGGGGGGTCGTCTGCATGGGGGACCCGGTGTCAGAGAGAAGCTGGTCTGCCTATATGATCTTAACACAGGTGCCCACAGCGGCTCTGCGCATCCATCAGTGCTGTGTGCTGTGCTGTACTGGCTCTCTGCAGTGGTCGTCTTCTGCGTGATGCAGGAATCTGCCTGATGGACTAGACCGGTGCCGCCTGCCTGCCGTCACACCACAAGCCCCGGACGCAGCCGGCCGCCAGGTAAAGTGGGCGGCAGTCCCACTCCACTAGTTCCATGTGGATGCAGCCCAACGCCCCGCCCTCGGTGTCCCCATAAGCTATCTCCGCATTGCTCTGCCAGAGAAAGACAGACTCTGGCACATCAATGACTCAATGCTTGGCCAGCGTCTCCCATGTTGCTCCAGCTGCTCCAGCATTGAGTCACTGCTGGCCAGTTAATCAGATCGTGTTACACCTCTTCCTAACCCCCTGCATACCACAGTTAATACGGATATGGCTTAGCGAAGAGACGTCTGAGACGTCGATTGCTCTTTGACTTTGTTCTACATTTGTATATCCTACGTTTACCAGCGTCACAGAACTGGGCTTATCATTTAACAGAAATTGCCATAAAATATCATTGTTGGCAGCGCGTAACCCAGTAAACGCAAAAACATTTGTATGACATTTGTACAATGTCGGCCCAACGTCGAAGACTTTGGGCCGACGTTGTACACATGTCTTACAAATGTTTTGTGTTTTCTCAGAAGTTTCTAATACCATTTATCTCCATCGAATCTCAAGGCATCGCTCCACACATAACACGATATATAAATGCGGTCATCCGAGGCAAGGTGAGGGGGTGTATCGTTCATGAATGTATCTTGCAGGGCAAGACTTGCAGAGCAAGACGTGAAATTATACTTTCTATACCATGCCATCATTTTAACTCGGAAGTCAATTTGAATGAGCAATATGAGATGCACACGGTATGTTTCTTGCTGCAGACAGTCGTCCCTGTGAAGTAGTCGTGCGGACAATTCTGATAATTTGTCCACACAGGGGTGGTGGATTAAAAAACGGGATGTACTCATGAAAAAAAGGTCAAATATATTATACACCAATTAGCATTGTGTTCTCAATCTGTGTCTCTGTCGATACCATACGTAATAATAGACATATACATTGGCCCACAATAATTCATAAAATTATTCGATTTATGGTTAGCGATTTTTTAGCAGTTCCAACCGATATAGGCCTAATAATATAAGACATGAACTGCTACCAGGGGGTTACTGTAGTTGACTTTATACCAGACCATGTGGTGTTTTGAATCTTGATAACACGTAACTGTTATACCAGTTGTATTTTAGATCATGGTTTTGGTTGTCTTGGCTTATATCCATGCTGTCCTGGAATGCGAAATGTCATTGTGTAAATGCTAATAATCGGGCGGGGAGGAGTGATTGACAGATAGGCGAGAAAAGAGGAATCTGACGAATAAAAATGATCTCAAACTAGTACGGAATACGACACCTCGGGGCAAACCGTGGAGCCTGCTGTCCACGCAACGAGGCATCCAGTGTTAAATCACTTTGTAGTTGGTAGTTCCATAAAGTACCGTGCTGTCTTGAATCTGACAAGTGCGCGTCATGTGGTTTACAGGTCACAGCCAGCTAGCTGACATCTGGTGCTGTGTTACGTAACCGGCACGACGGCTGTGGATCTCTAGGGCCTCCGCATCTGCGCCGGCTCCTCGGTCCCGGCGGCAGTCACGAATTATCGATCCGGCACAACACCACCGCGATTGAATTAGAGAGAACTAAACACCCAGCCGGCATGTCTTCATCGACTCACCGGCGGCTGGCGTTGGCTGAACGACGGGTCAATATCTACAGCGGTTGGCCCGCCGTAGAGTCACTGTCTGTCCGGTAAACACAAAACATTTGTATTTATACATTTATACAACGTCGTTGACGTTGGGCCGGCGTTGTATAAATGTGATTCAAATGTTTTGTGTTTACCGAGCATGTCCATCCACCCGCTGGATGCGCCACCCATTGGCCATCTTTGGTGTCATCTCGTGATGTGATCGCTCGCACTTACATTCCCCAAGAACAGCTAAAGCAAATAAGGACCCGCGATTTCCCGCAGAGTAAATAGTGCCGGCCCTAAATGACAAGGGTGCGCCATCAGAAGCGATGCGCGGGGCTGAATGCCTAATGTGCGACCCGGTTGCCCGTCATGCCATTCTGGCGAGAAAAGAGGACAAATTGGCAGACACGCAAGAGGCACTTGGATCTGCTTAGAGTCCCTTGGCGCCGCCACAACCGGCTGTCCCAACCTCCCTAATTACGTCACTTCTCCTAACTCATGTCACAACCTCACAAATATTGCGCTGACCCTGCGTTGTGCTAACGTGATATTTTGCTGACACTGAAAGAATTACGTCATATTCAAAACGCAGGATATGTTTCGGCAAAATAAAACGGATAAACAACATCATCTATGAAACATGAAATGAATCGGGTTTTGGGCCACTTTTGTGCACATATAGGCTAAATTGGGCCAGGAGAACGTCCTGAGGATGGTGAGATGACACTAACCTCCAGACACAGGATCCGAGTACGCTACCTCTCGGTTACGGAGGCTCCCCACAATACTTTTACGAGTGGATGGGGAAGAAACATTTTGGTTTCTTTCAAACCGCCGAGACCGGGAAACGAACCCCGAACTCTGGCGTGAAAGGCAGCGGTGGTAACCACTACCCTAGGGCCCCCGCCCCTCTGTTACTAGAGCCCGCCTTCATTTTGTGAAACTGAGATCCAGGGCATCAAGGGATCGTATGCCAATTCACGCACCTTGTTTTAATCCAGGACTTTGCGAAAGGCGACCCGAGAAAATATATAACGTGGATATCCGTCAGCTTCATACATTACAAACAGACGTTATGGTGTTCATGGTTGATATCAGCCTCCTTCTCAGGGCCACACTAGACGACTAGCATAGTGAATCTGATGAATGAGAATGGATTAATATAATATAAAGCCTTGCTTTTTACCGTTTGTGAGTCCGTTCTCACGACTGCTGAATCCGTTCCCGCGGATATTTATAGCTATGGTTTCAAAAAGTTTATGGATGTACTTCGTGATTTCAATCGTGAGTCATATAAAAATCTGTGAATTTAAATGCTAAGAACTGATAAAACGTTATGGTCAGCCCGGATTTAATACCTGTATATATCCCAGCAATGTGGAATGTGGGCTAATTATATGAGATATCCTTGTGACAGTCATGTATAATTGAAGCATATACGGAAAGCGCAATATGCTATTTTGTATGCAGATAAAGGTTTCACAACCACGTGTCACCTTTCTCTATGGCTTTCAGTATTTACTGCAGTATGTATACACGAAGGACATTTTCCAATGTTCTCAATGCATAATAACATGTGCTTTTAAAAAGCTTCATACGGCAGTGTTAATTAAATTGTTTTAAGTGTAGCTATGATTAGAATATGGATATTTTAATCTGTATATATATATATACCAGTTACAATATCAAATCTTTTAGAAATGCATTGTATTATTGAATGTATGATAGGGCACATATTTTAAAAATAGCATCTTTGCTAATATGTATGTATACACCCTGTATAAATATATTTTAATAAATAAATAATAGTTTATCGGTTTCAATGAGATATTGAAGCATTATTTAGCCACAACATTATTTTAAGAGTGTATCGCTCGTACGTGTGCTGGCCTGGCGAGATGCAATCCAGCCTTTTGTGAGTTTTTTCATGATTTCCCGTTATCGCACGCGGACCGTCAATTCATTATTTAAAAGCGTCTTGATCGGCACTTTCAATTGGAAACCAGTCTGCATTAGCCGAGCTCTAATTAGCTGCAAAATTCCCCGTTTTCTGCATCTCATTTCGAGAACTGTGAAATAATGCAAAAAGCCTGTATCCCGCCCCATTTAAATTTAATGGGCCGGAATTTAATGACACAATTTTCTGCTCTAAAGCACAGGCAATGTGAATAACACGGACGTGTGTAAGTGAGCCCAGTATAATACCACGACTAATAAGATATATTCATCAAATGTTGAAGTAACATTACCCCCCCCCCCCCAGTCTGCGTTGCTCTATGACATTGGCTGAGTACTGAAACATCATTGGGTGAACACCTCGTGTGTTTTTTTCAGTATATATGTGTATCGAAGTCAACAGGATGGCACACGACGTTGGCTTAACATCGGCTCAACGTGTAGTGCAGTTTGTCCTATCTGGTACTCAATGCCTTTGCTGCAACAATGATTATTTAGCTAGCTATCCCCATACTACACTCTAAGCTATATATGTTCTTTAAAAAGAAGCCTTCAGTACTATCACCATGCAACCTCAGGAGAACCCTTGCAGGGTTCTCCTGGGGTTGCATGGTAATAGTACTGAAGGGTTCCTTCTAAAGAACCTATATTGTTTAGAGTGGAGTGCGTTGCTCGTCTGCATGAAAATCACATTACACCAGTTTATTCTTCTATAATGTGAAGTTTTTCAATCCACTATGTTTTATATTCAAAACAGTCTAGTTGTTTAATCCATTATATTGATTGCAGTGATTGCAGTATGCATTATCAGAGGCAACATATGCATCGAAGTAAAATCAATTGAAAATATCGCCCTCGTAAATAATTATTCAATCACTATAGAACTTATCAGTGATTATATGTCTGTATCTCTCCAGATAGTAATTCTACGATCTCTGTTGCGTACATGTAAATATATATATATATATATTCCGTTTTATCAATAGCACCATCACAAGGCCCCTATACAATTATGTATGCATTTCAAACGTAGCGGATTGATATCTATAGGTAGGTGTGACCTTTTTCGGTACGAAAACATTAAAAGCCGTCAGTCGACCATAAAAAAATGGCCAAGAAATTACTATACAAGCTGGAGAGGTAATGTTACATCAGTTATGCCTACTTTTGATAAAAACAAATTATTTTTAAAAGTGCCCACTCACCACCACCACGATTTTGCGCTTACATTGTTAGCTTCTTTGGGCAGCCATCTTGGAAAGTGTCTTCAAATTACGGCTCGGTGCAATACAGAAATATATAGGAAGAATTTCCCAAGAACATAGAGAGGGTGTGACACAATGGTTAAAGCGTGACGTTGGGTGCAGGTTTTCAAAGAAATATCATTTTTTCTACCCTCTCTGTGTTTGGGCCATGGTTGCTTTGAGGTTGTGATCTTGGGCAAGGCGCTAAATCACCCTCACGTGCTTCACTTTAATCAGATATAAGACTATTAGTAAATGAGTACTTGCTAGGAGCAGTCCCAGGCTGGATATGTGCGCCATATAAATAGAAACATTATGATTTATTTATCATTATTATGTTTAAAATTGGAAAAATACTTTTATAGCTTGATTCAAAAACATATAATTTATATGTTTTTGAATCGAGCTATGAAAGTATTTTTCCATTTTTAAACATAATTATGATCATGGGAAATCATGGAAAACTATGGAAAATGAAAAATAAAATCCAGGACTGGGAAAGTCATGGAAAAAGACAATTTGGCAAAAACGTCATGGAAAAGTCATGGAATTTTGAATTTTTATAAATGTCTATCACATTTTGGGAATAATGGGTTGATTACCTACTGTCGATCGGACCACTGTGGCGGTGCCACTGGTGAAGGCTGTACAGTTTATTTTTATATTCCTTTACGAAGTCGGGGACTTCTTACGAAATGGTCATGGAAAATCATGGAAAAGTCATGGAATTTCATTTGTGGATATCCGCGGGAACCCTGAATAATGGTTAGAATTACACATGTACATATGTTATAATTGGATATAGATGGAACAATTACCTTTCTTAATACTTAAATAAATTCCGTCTTCTCTCAGATCCAGACTCATTGAATCCAAACACGGATCCTATATTTAGGTTAATCGTGAATAAGCAAAGTAAGCAAACCAAACCCTGCAAACATCAGAGAACATTCAGCCAGTGGACACAGCTATAACAGTAGCCATAATGATGCACTAGTTAATAATAACAGAATGTGATATTACCATGCGTTCATGTCATATCGGACAATAGGATGCAGGCACTTTGTTTAGTGTTAGATGTGACCACGCAAACCTGAGTGTACTCCAAAAGTGAACAGTGTGTAAATATTTCAATACCCATATGTGCTGTATTGAGCATCTGACGAGTCAAGATGCCATCGACTGTGATACATGCGTTTTTCTCATGCGGGGCATGGTACGTGGCTGGTTAATTAATCACCCGCTCATGCGTGTGTACGAGAAAGTGTTATAACTCATAAACCCGGCACACGCGTCAAACAGCCACCCTGAAGCTCGAATTTCGAATCCTGTGTCCAGAGGGCAGTGCTAACTCGATCATCTCACCATCCTTAGGAAGGCCTGCATGAGCACAAAAGTGACCTAAAGCCTCATTCATTAATTTTAATAGCAAAGACTGAAAGCAAAGCAAAGACTGAGAGTAGAAATAGTGTTAATCATAACAATGGAGTAGAATATAAAAACAACAGGGTTAATTATACATTTTACATAAAAATTTCCCTGTACACATTACAAAAATCAGGTGATGACATTAACATATTGTTATAAATCCTAGGTCAGCACCTGTTGGGTAATGTACAGTTTACGACCTATAAATAAATTATGTATACGTGAGCATTAAAAAACTATTATTAATCAAAAAATAAAAACAGTTTGCAGCAAATAATTATCCTACATTTAATTCACAATGAGATTACACATAATTATTTTAAGAAAGGCAAACATAAAAAAAACTAATAAGTGCATTTTTTGAAGACTATATTAATTATAAAACTAATTAATCCATGCTCAAACACAGTGCTAGACTAGATATTCAGGAGAAGTTGCGAGTAAAAAAATCATTGTCACGCGAACATCGATATCACATGATCAGGAATGTTATATTTTTGCCAAGTCTAGCATTCCACCCCTGACTAATCAAAGAGTGCTTCAGTCTGTCACATGACAAGATCGACCACCACCGCCGTAATTCAGTTGGTATTTAAACTAGGGGTAGAAATCCATACTTGGGCCCTATTCTCTCATGTGAATAACTAAATGTGACTGTTTTTTGTTATGAAAACATCAAAAACATCCACGTTAGATATTACCCGGTCCGTCCATTAAAATAAATCCTCACAACAAATTTAATAGCTGGACAATTAAATTAAACTTCGACGTTGGCCCAACATTGTACAAATGTTATACAATTGTTTTGTGTTAGCTGGGTGACTGCTCCAGAATATGGGAGATCGGATAAAGCCTAAAACAAACACATTTTACTACTAATAGCCATATTACTCAATTATCAGATTATGATCTATAACATGACCGCCTGTGAGTGAGTACTTTTCACAATAATTTGGTAATAATATATTATCAGCATGGTATGTCACACAATATTATTTGACTGTCACGAGTCGACCGTCCAAACACATACACGAGCTACATCAAAATACACTCTACTTGATCATATTACATGTACCAGGAGGCCACGAGATACAGGTATCCAGCCTAATCCACTCTGTCAGACAGTCACACATTGACACCTCAACTAGGGCCTCCTATGACGATGAACAACAACATTTCAGAAAGGAGGCTTTGAATTTGAAGTTATATTCAAACTTATAAGCGTATAACTGATATAATGTATAAGCTGATATACAAATAAGATAAACAATAATTTTATACTCTTGCATTTTCGCATTGCATAAGAATGCAAAGTTGTATAATTATGGAATTTGTAGTGTGTGATAATATAGTAGTGTGTAGTAATGTAGTAGTGTGTAATAATATGTAGTGCTTCGAGTAAATTGAACACTATTTTTTGTTCTGATACCACAGTAGCCCTTTATCCTGGCATTATGATTCGAGCTCGCTTCATGCTGATAATTTATTTACTGATAGATACACAGTATAGTTGATCATTTAAGTGATCGTTACAATTAGAGTAGATCAAAAATAATATTGTATATTTAAAAAATATAAATAATAAAAACAATGAACAAGCGGTATAAATACATCTTCCCACGCAAGGATCGCTACTCCCGAGGTCACAGACCTGACGTCCTCGCTGTGTCAAGTCTTCCTGACGGGAAGATGTATAAATAAATATTCCGAGTTTCTTTTTCCACGTTTACCATAAAAAATCATAAATACAGAATGTGTTTGTTTAGAAACAAATTTTATGAGGGCATATACAAGATGAGAATAATAACAGTTCGTAGAGTCAGCTTAGATGTCTATACATGTATACATTCTGACGATAACCGATATGGTTACGCCAAACTCGGACTCGCCAAAGTCTGTCATGAAATTTTAGTCCATCGAAGAACAATTGTGCAAAATAATATTTATTATAATTTGCATAAATCTCATACAGTCACTTCAAAACAAGATATATTGATGTGTGTATATAGAACTTGTATTTATTTATGTATTTATGTGCACGTATAAGAATGCATATTTAGTAGTCGAGCGTCTCTTATAATCCAAATTGAATGTTGAGTAGAGTGAAAATATTTTAAATGTGTATATGGGCTATGTATGTTGGGTGTGACAAAAATAACAAATCTGAATCAATATATCTTTTCATAACATACTTGTAACAGTGTTGAAACTGCCTATCCCGGGGATCGACCCTGATATTGTGATACCTGATTGGTACTACTACTAGTGTAGCCAAAGAGTTAACTCGATGACCAGACCGCCATACACATACCCAGCTACATACTCCCCTCTCAAATCTCCGCTCGTCCTCGAGCACTAGTCAACACATTAACGATAATAAAGGAGAACAATCATTGTGCGCCATTGTAACAGTGTTGAAACTGCCCAGCCCGGGGATCGAACCACAGATTCTGACATTGTGATGCCTGAGTGCTACCAGTGTAGTCAACGTGTTATCTCGATTGCCAGAGTGGCAAACACACACACACGGTTACATAGTCACGCATTGTGATGCCTGAATGCTACCAGTGTAGCCAAAGAGTTAACTCGAATGCCAGAGTGGCAAACACTTTGTCATACACACACTCGGTTACATACTCACGCATTGTGATGCCTGAGTGCTACCAGTGTACCCGAAGAGTTAACTCGATTACCAGAGTTCTAAAAATCGGGTCTCTTTCTTGTTACCTGGGTGTTACTCAGTCTATGCTTATCTCTATGAACCATGCTCAAAATTGCCTTAAACGTTTCATCAACGTGCTAGTTTGTAAAGTATTAGATAAAACATCCAAGTAATCAACGTATATAAATAATAGTTGTTTTGATTTGTCAAGTGTATATCTTCCCCTTGGATATGAAAGGGTGTATCTGCCACTTTGAAAATTAGCAGATACACCCTCATATATCCAAGGGGACGATAATAGTAGGTAATTTTAGAGTTATATCCTCCACAGTATAGACGTGTATAATGAAAAACTAAGCGCAAATATAGAACTCAGTCTCACCACCCGAAATGCCTGTCCTATTGAAAAACATGTAAACTGACTCAATTCTACGGGCCGATTTGACTTATTTTCACCCTCCCAACTATCTCGTGCCACATATCATTATAACTTCTTTGTAATTTATTTTTAATTCACCAGCGGTTTGAACAGCCGCAAGATATTTTGTGTGATGATTTAATCATTAATAGACCCCTCTCTGGATTTCGGTTTATTTAATGGGGAGGCGAGACCATATACATGTAATTATGCAAAGTAAACTCGGCAATATGCATGATGACAGCAATGTAGAATGTATTTGAGTAATGCTGACTATTTTATCATGGCAATTAAGAAGCCCACATGAACTTTATTTTTCAGATGCAATATTTTCTCTGATATCCAGATATGTGGCTTCTTTTGAACATTATTTGTCATACAGGCTAACCACGTACCAGCATACATAAGTTATTGCGGTCATTGTATGTGTATTATAAGTATATGCACACATGTACGGTTGGAAATGCTTAAGTCACGTATGTATATTGATACCACGTCTTTTGTAGTTTATTTATTATTTAAAATACACATGTGACGTCAGTTTATTGTTAAAACAGTAGATTCGGATCTACGAATCGACTGTTATTTTTAATACTGGCCAGGTCGGGCACAACAGGCTTAACCATTAAACTGCATGGCTAATGTTTCGTAGTTCACTGGTCTGGCAATGAAATAGTGTTTTTCTATTTGAAACTTCAAACACATGTACCTATTTTGTGTTTTTTAAATCGAAGAAAGAACTCAATAAAAATTGATTCGTAGATCCGAATATACTCGGCGCTGGGCGCCTCGTACATTCTTTTTCCTTGACTTAATTAGTTAATAGGAAGATAAATCAGATAATCAATACTCTTGCAGTTACAAACCTTACATCTAAACCGAAATAGATTGTTAAAACCAGTACAGATCCGATATACACACACTCGGCTACATACTCACGCATTGTTATGCCTGTGTTCTACCAGTGTAGCCAAAGAGTTAACCCACACGATACGTCCTGGATTTCAAATGAATTATTTGTGAACGGAATAATAGTTATAGTTCTTATGATAATTATAGTACGTTCTTTTCAATAGGCCCATATGGCTAGTTTCCACTTGAGGTATAGTGGATGGAGATTGGAGACAAAGAGACACAAAGTCAAGTCATTAAAATATTGACCTTGGCAGTTTGTATACCAGCATGTATTCTCGTACAAGTTACGATATATCGTAGGCTTCGGATTGCTCGAGATAACCATCTCTATCAATCCGACGCCTACGTCATCTCGACCAATCCGAAGCCTACGATTTATCTTAGCTTGTACGAGAATACGGGCCCAGGAACATTGCATGTTGAGACGAATTTAACGCCATGCTTTCAGAATCCGATGATTACCAGGAACTAATTTGCGCATAAATGCAAACTGTCGCAGCACTAAGAACAAGAGAGGTAACCGTTCTACTGCTGTCTAATTATGGACAGTTAATAGCATTTGAATATACAACAGCGAAATATAATGTGACAGTATGTTATCAGTTTTCTTTCTGTTTGTGTGGTGAAATAAGAACGACACGGTCTTTCGCAGTGGTTATTTAATAATGACAGGACATACGTCTGTCATTAAACCCTGCTTGTCGTTATCAGCAAACGCGGGACAATGTTTGTTTGAAATTGCGATTCTGGCCCATTATTTAAACCAAATGAGGATGTATCGTGCTTGCTACTGAAGTAATCGCATGCAGTGATGTGGCTGTTAGACATGTTGCATGTAAACTAATAAATAAGGTTTTACAGAACCTGTCATGTCAGGTCTCAACATTAATCAATACAATAACTCTGGTAATCAGGAACATTTTAATATATTGTCGAAAGGCTCATAAATCTTGACACGATGATTCTGTCACCAAAGATGACAACATGTTATCGTTTACAAGCTCGTCAATAAAGAAAGAGTCAGTTTTCACTGAAGGGTCACATTGGAACTGTTGACATACAGTCATTTTTCTGGATTCCGTGACCATTTTCATGAAAGCTCAGTTTCTTCGAGGTTTCAGGTACCTTAGATGGTGATCTTAAAAATGAGCTCCTATGCCCCGTTCGATTTTGGGGGGAAAGTCCCACAAAACAGCGTTTTCCAAATAGACCGCCATCGGTTCCGAACGAGCATGAATTTTTCATTTGTGGAGCGATTTTAACAAACAAAAGGTCGATTTTGACTAATACTGGCATGGAGATTCCATTGCATTATTTTTATATGCATTTCATGGGCGATGCATAAGAACGGAAGTTGTAACTCAATTAAATCCATGCACAATCAATGGCAGTCCCAAATTAGCTCACCTTACCCATACTTTAAACCACCCGCTCATCAAACCAAAGGTTCCACTAAAGCCAGTGAGGCATGGAAACTAGCCCTACACCAAAAGAGGAAACCATAATATCAGTCCCCGAATGATTCAGTTTCTCCCTCATTACCAAGCTTACCAATTCAATCAACTTATTAAAAACACCAATATATAACTCCTTGGGCTTCGTATAATTCTTGGTGACAGGATCACCAATGTCAAATAAACAAGAAGTTAATTAAGTTTTCAGTTTGCAGTTTCATAATTTTCTGTACGTTGCGATGCTCAGTTGAAAGTAGTGGCTTACATCAAGCCTTGGTGGAATCTCATAAATACAGCAATGACATAACCGTAGAAATCACCCCATATTCATGAAAGACAGTGTAGCTGATCTAGTAGAAGTAGTAGATGACATAACCAAGTAAAACTTACTACTACAATGAATGCATTGCATCTAAATGACCAATCAGCACACCATGTACAGATGAGCTATGATGTGACAGCTGATGTCTTGTCCTGTTAATACGCCAAAGGAATTCGAGCTTACACTCGACTTTATTAGAACAAGTGTGTGTATACACGTAGTTCTTTGCCTACAATAGATTGGGATATACCAAAAATATATCTGCTTATAAAATATATGTATGCTCATGTATAAAGACCACGGATCCTCAGGCTCTGGAGCGAAATGTAAAAGGGTAAATTCTCTATCAAGGAAAATCTGATTGACAGCAGTCGGTATGCGTCAGTCACAAACACATCTCAATAAGATTCACAAAAGAGATGTAAAGCGTACATTGATAACAATTCAGATGCTCTGCTGAGATATTGCTTATTTACTCCACATCAATTGAATTCTGTGAAACGCAGTGACGTCACCTGTAACCCTTTTGAATGGTTACTCGGTGAAAAGTATGTCATATAAGTCATCTTCCTCATTCGTCATTGTATTATATTGCTAGGTGAAAACATTGCAGGTCAGACTTGAGTTTCACGGAATTAGCTGAACTAACAAACAGTCGCTAGTGCAAAAACCCTTAATTCTTCCTTTACTGAGCTCCCCCTCCCCCCTGATAAAACTATCCATAGAAACCGACTTATTTTTAAAAACTGCACAAAATACCTAATATTGTACTGATGGCGGACCCCTGAGTTAGCCCTTGGGCAGAAATTACCGCAATTTTAGCAAAGCTGATAAAATAGTTAAGTCGATCTTTAACATCATGCTATATACCAAGGTCATTTGAAGATTATTTCGAGGTCAAATGTCAAGGTCAAATGTTTAAATACCTCCAAAATGTTGATTAACTACATCTAGTTGTATTTATCACAACGTATGCCAGTATGTTCAGTGCTTTGCTATAACTGGTTCCATTATTGCACATTGAATGTAGCGTACGTGTTTCGGCTGTGCGACGGACAACCAAGATTTTTTTTATTTCAAGCATGTTAAATATTATAATAGCTCATGTTCTTTTTTATACATGCTCTTGTTCATTATATAATTCTCAGGTTTGTACGCGTTCCAGTAGCTTTTTTATGTCTGGTTTTGGTGCGGGAATATTATCACGGCAATGATGTTTAATTGCATTTTAAGTAGTTATGATGCATATTGCAATTACCCGGTGCTTGTTTTAGTAAAATTATAATGTCGTTTGGTTTTACGTTTACATGGCATTTCACTCAAATGACCCTGCTGTAATATAGGCATTTACATCTATATTTTATACTACTCATTTTTAATGACGCATAAGTTTGCAAAGACTTCTGGATAAGGTGTGTGTGTAATATGTGAGAAATCCTCCAATGGATTTTAGAGATCTGTACTGTAAGCGAAATCCTAAGCTATAAGCTATTTTGGCTCAGAGAAGTAAGTCAAAGTAAGTCAAAGGTCATAACGCATAATCTTGGTTTCGTAAAAATGATCCATCCGACTGATTTGGTGCAGAAGAATCACTTGCACGTTGCGTACCAATTCCCTAGCATGCTTGCACCACGTGATATATAAATAGAATGATAATTTCACTAAATTTTTTTGATGCTGTTCACAAAACACACAGTAAGCGACCGACCCGCGATAGAAACGTAAGCGTCGCACGACAGGTTAAAACACAGAAGAAAGCGAGCTGTGTATTTTGATTGTAATACCACGAATAGTGTAACGTAAAATATGTGAGAGTGATCTATTTAACCTACAGTTTTAATTACATTCTTTTATTCTTGAAACAGACAGTAGCCTACCTTGAGCCAACAGACATTCATATTTAGACATACTGCATTATATTTCTTTGGGCAGGTTGTCAGGGAATGTGTACATGCTAATCTGAAATGAAAAACAACAAAATTATAATTATATAGGTTCATAAATCAGTCTGTAAACATCATACCTACGGTCGCTATGATGACTCGTTCATAGCACACAGGTAAATGATAGTGTATATAAATTTTCAACCACTTGAGGTTGTGTCTTGCAACCGCGATCCACAAGCTCAAATGGTTGAAAATGTGGTTTTATGTCATCAACCAACAACATACATATTTGAAATATAACTGTTCTTTGTTGAAACTAAATCGTTTTCGCGGAGTGATAGGTACTGATGGGTGAGACAGGTAACAATGGATCTGCCAGGTAATAATGCGTGATACAATTACCTCTAATAAATGATGACAATATACATGTACATATATAAACCTGATCCTAAGACGCAAGAGCACCCATCCTGGAATTATAGCCTCACTAATCCAGTGGGATTGAGCTGCAAACATCTCCGTGGCATCATATTTCCAGGAATAATATGTTTTCTAGGCATGCGGCAGTCTGCGGCGCATGTAGCTATAATAGCCTGTCTATCTACAGCATGTCTATCAATAGACAACTCTGGGTGAATGGTGGACTGACGGCGAAGACGTTGGTCCATTATTTACCCAGCTTTGGGACGGTGATCCCGCGGTTTTCCCTCGAATGTTTTATGGGTAAGTAAAGTGCAACAGCGTAGTCAGGCCCTGTCTGCGGGTCTCCAATACCCTCAGCTATTCATTTACATGCCTAAGGCGGCGATACAATTACTTAATAATATCCAGTCATGCATCATTTGTGTCAGAGCAGCTGCGACTGTTGCGCACAATGAACCCATTTTTAACGGCACCGTCCCGCTGGACACACGACGTTGTTGCGACGTTGAATCAACGTCAATGACGTTGATTCAACGTCGCAACAGCGTCGTGTGTCCGGTGGAGTTCACTAGTGATAATTTACGAGCGCTTCTCTGTGTAATATGCTCCGCAGACGCAATTACACATCTTCCTCTGTTTCTTATTAAGTCGCGTTAGGACTCCTGTAAGTCATCGTGTCATTCGGCGAATACGTGCTGCCATATACTGCCGTGCCTAAAGGCAGTATCTGCTCACTTAACAAGTAAGCAGATACTGCATTTTAACTTTGCAGAGCAAAATAGTGTGGGAGTTCCAGTTGTGTTGGTGGAACACTTCATCTGTGTGCTACTCATTGGATGTATAATTATATAAAGGGTTTGCTTTTTTAGTTTCTGACACATGTTAGTGACAGCTAAAATCCTACAAAATTATAAATTATATATAAAATATAATTTGCATATGAGTAGCCTACTTTACAGAGGCACATAATTATATAAATGCTGAATAAGTAACATGTAATGTGCAATTGAAGATTATGATGCTGCTCTGCAAAGCCAAAGGCAGTATCTGCTTACTGGTAAATTACCAAATACTGCCTCTTGGCTTTGTATGGCAGCATGGTCATCGTTGTTTTAACCCTTTAAGTCCTCACGATGCATTAAAGCATCATTTTACATTCATGAAAACATACATCATTTTCTTACAACAAAGGGTTTTAGAACGAAAATTTCCAAGAAACTGGTTTAGTAATACATGGTAATTTTCTTTAATTTTTAAACCACTTCAAGTAATTTTTATCCACTACAAGTCGAGAATTGCGGCAGCAATTCGCGGCTTGCAGTGGATAAAAATGACTATGGTAAATTCAGGCTTGAAAGGGTTAAATGTATACCGGTACTTTACTTTCTGAAATAATAATGATAATTACGAAATGATAAAGGATGAAATTAGTTCTGATTTTTGTGAAAATTTTACTTTATGAAAGACACTTATATTTGTGCTTAAATTAACATCGAATGGTGTAATGCTGAACTCTTTAAGATAAAATGACTGTATAATTGACGAAAATGTAATATGAGAAGGGGGTGTTACATTTGAAATGATTTGATTTCAAGTATGCTTGACACTATTATGCAATAAAAAATAGTTTAAATCATAAAGTAAATATAACAGAAGTAGCAGAGATAATTTTATCATGATGGATATGTCTGTTCGGTCATGATGTTTGTTATTACATTTTGTAGGTGTTTTACTTTTATTGCAGACAAAATTATTGTTTTGAGTATTGTAGATAAATAACTGGATGATTTTCAAAACAAGTTACTATACGTGATATATCCGGGGTGTCTGTGTAGATCTGGAGTTTGCATGAACCATTTCATGGTCTTCCATGCTTCCATTAAGCAAATAGGTCATATCCATAACTCTATAATCCAAGTGACACAAAAAAATTCAATTAAAAGACACAAACAGTTCCAGAGGCCATATTCCGTCCGATAGTTGCGTAGCAAACTATTGCTCGTGCATATGCCGTTTTTGCATACAATTATTATCGTATTTAATTGAACGTTACTAATGCATTTAGTGACGTATTTAGCGACATATACCATGTATGCAGGTGTTATGGTACATTACAATGTAGACCATTTTGCTTGTATTTGAAACAACTTTTCGAGAGGGGAAATCACATTTTGGCTGGCTGCTCGTCTCGACAAGACACGAACTCCCAATCTACGTACCCTCTATTTTGTGTCTTAGTCAAGTGTAACCACGACCACATTAAGTGGAAGATCGTTTCTGCATAGGACTATCAACCACAGGACAAACAGGTAGACTATTTACAGTAGATTGTATTCACATGTGGGACACTTTAGCAAAATTTGTTTTATTTTCACTCAAAAATGGAAAACATTGTGCACATGACGTGCAACATTATGTTCTATACAAGCAAATACATTCGTATTACATAACAGAACATGTAAATTACTTTTTGAAACAGTGTGTTGAGCCGCCCAATCCGGTTAACTGGAATAACATAGTAACGTACGACTCCTTTTGACACACCCCATCCCCCCATGTTTTAATTTTTGTCTTCGTCCATGACTCACAAGTTATCTTTTTGACATATTTTATGGTAGATATTATCAAAAAAAACTCTATCAAACAAACATAAATTTGAATTAAAATAATGACCTCCATCTGAAAATGTGTCGGCTGCGCCAAACCGTGGACATGCTCATGATTAAGGTCTTAGTCGAGGAGCTTATTAAGTCCCGTGGGAATTTTTGTATGATGCTAAGCCACCCATCCAGATGTCTCAAGGGCATCCCAAGTAGCAATAAGAAACATGTTGGCAGTCTAAAATGTGTTGGGGAAATGGGGGGGGGGGTATATAAGAAAACTATAACATTTTGCTTGGCTGCCTTCGGGAATGAGCATTAAAAAAATATCCAGAGGATATTTTTACACATTTTTGCAACATTAATGCTATCACATGATACATAAAATACAACTATTGCAGTGGTTATTACCTTGTTAATTTATGAACACTAGTGATAAATGAGTTTCAAAAGACTGTTAGCTTTATAGTTTGCTTGATACAAACCGTGACAAAGGTATGAACAATTTATGTGCTAGAGCAATATCTCCAGAACATTGTTAGGGTGGGTGTAGAAGTTTCTAGAGGCAGCAAAGTACTTAAAATGAGGAACGTTCAAGGATACCCTCGAGCCCCAAAGACTGTATTTTTTAACCCCAGGTTAATGACCAAATGAAGTCAACAGACATTTGCATGCTCATAATCATACACATGTAGAGCAAACGGGAAAGTTACATTCTACAAACTTTGTGATTGTTTTCGAAAATATTAACTTTCAGCGCTCTAAGGGAGGGTTCATGTTTTTCTGAAATTTTTTTTTTAATTCACCTATGTTTCGTCCTGAATATATTCAATGACAAAATGTGTCATTACTGTTGCAAAAATCTGTAAAAATATCAATGCTCTATCCCAAAGTCAGCCGAGTAAGATGGTATAATTTTCTTATATACTTCACCAACCCCCAACCCCCACATATTTCAGACCTTATTTCGGTGAATATGCATGTCCCTGACTACAACTATATTAGTCCGAAACGTCTTTTCTGAGGGATAAACGCGATTTAACCATAATATTATGTTTGGTTAGGGTCTCTTATTTTCGAAATGATATGTTTCGAAATTTTCTTTTTCAAAATTGCCCCTTCGACGGCAATTTTGTTTTTTATCAGTCAGATACCAATATGGCTGAAACTTCTACACTATTTGCAGAAAAAGATGTGTAGTACCACTTTTCAAATTCTATTTGGTTTGCTAAGCTCATTTCTGACAGTATTTTTTTTTTGAGATTTTGCTCGCGCATAAATTAAAGATGGTCGCCACTGCCTTCTTAGAAAATATATATTTTCAATTTTCGATCGGAGAACGATGTGTAATACCACTTGTCAAGTTTGGTTATGAATATATTAGAAACGTAATTTCAGTGAACCATATATGAGACTCCCAGAATGCCTTGCACAAATTTTCCAAGAGCTTTATAATGGTCGTAAAGATTTTTTAATAGCGCCGGTTATTGCAGGTTAATTCAATTGTTTCATTATTTTAGTATTATCGCTTTCCGCCATCATTTTTTATAGTATAGTAGTTTTGCACATATTATCATAAAAACTTCAATGACTATCTGTATCTAACAACAATAATTGTGATGATTATTTTTTTATTTGCATGTACTAATGACGATCTTAGAATACTAGTTGGCGTGTAAGATACACATCTCAGGAGCATCTCACATTAATTATACCATGCGAATAGAAACTGCAGGTGTTTGCCGTTGCACTATGTACTTTTCTCAAGGTCATGTCCACCATTACCATTGTATTTTTTTGCTCGTGATCATACATTTTTTGTTCCTATATCAGTATATATTCATCGTTCATAATCACTAATAATGTTGTATAAGATTATATATTTTTTAATATACGGACGTGTTATCAATATATAGAGTATTTTATTATCAATTTATTTTATCTATCAAGAAACCATTATAGCGTCGTGTGTAGAGATATAAAAAACTAAAATTATTTTGGGTTGTCAAATTTTTACATAAGCATGATAAAAGAACACCAAAATGTAACACTTGTAAAACAGTTAAAACTAGCCTTAGAACACTTACAGTCCACTCTAGTAGGCCTACACTTGTTGAACATCTAAATATTTTGGACGTGTCAATTTTATTTTGAATGTGATCGAAGCTCTTGAAACGTCTGGTTGTGCAATGCTGCCTATTCAAAAAGGCATGGGACAATGTCTCAACATGAGCTGTTCTCATGTCGCGAGCCACTATGAGCAGAAAAAAAACTACACCAATTACACTTCTTTGTTACATTGTTGACGGGGAAAAAAGCTACACCGATTACACTTCATTGTTATATTGTTGACGGGAGTATCACTATATATATTTATACATGTGCTACATGATGTAGTCCGCTGTATTTTTCCCATCAAATTATTCCAGCCAGCAAAGCATTGAACATTGAGACGATCCACTTCGCTACTCAAGTTGCTAAGACAAAAACACGTGTCTATAAATATGTCAATATTTTCAAACATCATAAACAACACTAGTCAGGGGTTTGTGGTTTTTATCCGAATTCTGACATGTGTGTGTTTATGTTGTAGTCGACCACACCATCTACCGTGGAAAGCCAAAAGGCAGTATCTGAGATACTGCCTTTTGGCTTTGCAGAGCAGTCCTGGCAACCACGACTAGGTGTGAGCATCCCAACAGAAAACATGTGATATGCCAGCATAAGACAAATGCAGTGCCGCCAGTTAAGAATATGAGAGTCGTAATAGCTGTTAGATACAAGTACTGATAAAAATCTGTCGGTGGAGAGAACCTGAAGTGAAGGTGTCACTAAGGTAAATTATGTTTACTGTTTTTTAATGATTGTGAATAGTACGTCAAATACAAAGTTCAGACATATATATTAAGGAGTTTTTATTTGAAATTCGGAATGGGGAAGTAGGATTCGGAAGAAGTCAGTCAGAAAATGAAACAAAAATGATAATGTCAGTGTGCAAAAATTAAAATTTTGAATTCTATCCAGTCAGGCAGGCAGGCAGGCAGGCAGGCAGGCAGGCAGGCAGGCAGGCAGGCAGGCAGGCAGGCAGGCAGGCAGGCAGGCAGGCAGGCAGGCAGGCAGGCAGGCAGGCAGGCAGGCAGGCAGGCAGGCAGGCAGGCAGACAGGCAGGTAGGCAGGTAGGCAGGCAGGCAGGCTGGCAGGCAGGCAGGCAGGCAAGCAGACAGGCAGAACGAACGAACGAACGAACGAACGAACGAACGAACGAACGAACGAACGAACGAATGAATGAATGAATGAATGAATGAATGAATAAATGAATGAATGAATGAATGAATGAATGAATGAATGAATGAATGAATGAATGAATGAATGAATGAATGAATGAATGAATGAATGAATGAATGAATGAATGAATGAATGAATGAATGAGGCTTTATGTCACTTTTGTGCTGATACAGGCTAAACTGGGTCAGGAGAAAATCCTGAGGATGGTGAGTTGAATAAGATAACACTCATCCAAACACAGGACTCGAAATTCGCGCCCTGGCGCCCCGAGGCTGAGTACCGAGGCTCCCCACAATACTGCGGGAAATGAACATTATTGTTTCTTGAAACCTGAGCCCCAGTGTGGGGGGAAGCACCGAAACCTGAACACCAGTGTGAGGGAACACCGACGTGACAGGCGGGCAGCTTTAACTACTACATCAGGGCCACCACCTCAGCAGTCAGAATACATCTGTCTGGATAATCCCAAGTTGAAACCATGCAGTCAACACATACAAGTCTGAATTAAATAACTGTATTTTTATAAATATCACAGTATAAGAAAAGTCGTAAGCAAGAATTCAGAAAAACACCCCCCCCCCCCTGTATATATTCACATTTACCGCAACATTTAGCATTTACATGGTGACGTCTCAGGGTGTGAAACTAACATCTGCTAAAAAAAATCTTATAATCAAAATTCATCCCAACCATGATTTTTTTATAAGTGAAACAAGAAAATACTGCAATTGTCTTGGCTTGGCTGTTTCGTATCTGCACAGAAACATATTGACGGAGATATCGCATCTGCTTCATAGTGACTGACCTTGTTATTATGTCCGTACTGTTTAGGTCCGTATTTAGGTGACCCAGATGTGCGATTGTCATTTCAAGCAGTACAATGGTTTGTGGCCACGCCTACACAAGAGTCACATAAAGAGATCATTTTATACCGATTCAAATCGCGATTACAAAAGTAAATACATTGACGTCACAACATCAAAATTACAGTTATGGTGTCGGTCGTTAACAGAAACAATTGACCTTCGAATAAAGTGAACGGAATACATGTACTGGTTTAGCGCGGGGACAGTATTTATACGTAAGAATCTGACGTTTGTAGACGTCAGATTCTGGTATTATTCTACACTACACGTAGAAAAAGTTTCACTTACGGGGCATTGGCAGTACAGCGAGTTCAAACAACCGGCAACAATGGTGAACAATTTGATTGGATTTGATCGGAATGTATAGTTGCTGATATAATATGACATGTGAAAGGATCCCAAGCCCTATATAGTGTTCTTATAACGGCTTCAACAAACGCGAAATGTTTCATGCCTTACGTAGTCGTTCTATCCAGACATATTTGGCTGATAAAAATAATTTACAAGAGTGCCCCCACTTGGAGTGGGGGATTCAATAATATATGATTATCTTGTTACTTTAGTATAAAATTTCCAGTTAAACGTTTTTTATTGACACACATTTGAATTTAACACATAACTAATGGGCCATAAAAAATACAAACCAAACCTTTTCAAGGGGGATAGAGGGGTTCTTCAACAATTGTACTGTCTGTACATAAATTATATGAAAGTTTTGTTTAATTTGCACGGCGAATAACGTGAGACGTTGTAGCAAATTTAATGAGATGCTTGCGCAGAATTGATCAGGCCATGGGACAATGTTTGGAGGGAAAAAATAATCCAGAGCCTGAGAGTAGAAAATGTGCATGATGCACTTCTGATTAGGAGACGATTGGTTTATATCCTCAGAGTGTTCTTCTGATAATTGACTGAGATAGCGAAGACGTTATTTCGCGGATACATGTACACATGCTATGCCCAGCAAACACGATACTCTGACCCAATGTTAATTCAATGTTGGCCGTTGGTGTGCCAACATTGAACAAACATTTGGTCAACATATCTGGTTTGCTGGGTATAATTGTTTTTCACTTTTTTGTAGGTGTGGTCTATATTAACCCTTTAACCGCCGGTGTCGTCAATATTAGATTTTTACATTTTATATAAAAACATTTCATATCAGCTTTTAAACCTGGTAAAGATAAAAAAGTGACATTAATCAGTGAGATTTGACATTTTTTGTCATCCATTTTGTCAAATTTGCATAATTTTCACTCACTTGAAGTTGTGGATCGCGTCAGCGAGACACAACTTCAAGTGGGTGAAAATTCAAATTGAATAATTTGGCGGCTAAAGGGTTAAGCGTTGCCAAATGTATCATTTTTCTCGGAATGCAAATCTTGATTCGATAAAAAATAATATCATTCAAAACATTCTGATAATTAAAATTGACTGACTGGCTCCCTGTTGTCAGAAATGGATGCTTGGTGAAGAAAGAGAGGTACTATCATAGCATGTGATGTACATGGAGATGCCGGTCTAGTATGAATTCAATTAGGGGTCAACGTCACAAGACTTTGAACCAGCGCATGGCCATGGCTGTTTGCTTTCTGTGGAATAAAGTCGCCAGGATGGATCGTTTCTCTCTTCACAGATCTGAACTGATATACGTAACAGCAAATCTGATTTGACAGCCTTTTCCCTCGCACATCACATTGTTAGAGAGACCGTCTAATGGAGGTGATTTCACAGAAAACAGGACATTTAGGCCTCGGGTTGGACCACTTTTGGTACCATCGTTGTGATAATAACACCATCACTCTTTTATTATCTTTATTTTAAGCACGAATATTTTTAACGAATATAAAGTGGTATTTTTTGGTAAAGTCGTATTTTTTGCCAATACTACTCCACCTCGATATATTTATCGAGGTGGAGTAGTATAGGCAGATATATCAAGTGAACAATTCACGACAAACGTAATCATGTTGGTGATCTATGTGCCTGACGATTTGGATATAATTGATGTATCAGAAGTTTAGTGCAGCTAATTAGAAAAAAAGAAAAAAATGAATTATCGCCATGAGCTCTACATGATGTATACATTTTGTACCCGTATCCTTCGTTTCTATTCCAAGCATACACAGCGCGATGTCCACTGTGACAAAGACTGATTACTTGACATAAGTTATGACAGAAGTTATTTTTTAAACGTAAGGCAGGAGAAAATACAAAATCGATTTTTGTGTCCTATTTCTATCTACGTATTGTTCAACAACGCAGCAAAAACAGATGGCCAAATGTCAACATCGTCACCGCCCCGCCCTTTTTATGGTGGTTAAAAATGCAAGTCAAAATGTAGGCCAAAGGTCATAACCCCCAAAAGGCACATCATCCCCGCCCCGACCTTGTGATGGCAACGTACACATATTTTGAAATGTGATCAATGAATGAGAACGTGTGGAAAATTATATTTATAGCAGGCGAGAAAGTAGGTTCAAGGTCAGGGGGTGTGTTTGCAATATACTGTACATGTAGAATAAATCTCCAAAGTGGCTTAGAGATATGTTCCGAAGGCATTATCAATATCATAGATTCTAAACCACTTTCGCTCAGAGATGTAGGCCAAAAACTGTTCCCCAAAATGCACATCTATACCCCCACC
The DNA here is from genome assembly GCA_964017125.1 of Flabesymbios commensalis. Classification (NCBI taxonomy): domain Eukaryota; kingdom Metazoa; phylum Annelida; class Polychaeta; order Terebellida; family Flabelligeridae; genus Flabesymbios; species Flabesymbios commensalis. Next base: position 53,026,283 of record OZ024905.1, read on the forward strand.
CCCCCCCCCCCCGCCTGAGTGATGTGTCTGTCCCAGGGGTTTCAGAGATATGCGTCGGGAAAATAATGCGGTCAGACATGTTATAGTCTCTAAAAATGTAGATTATGGAAACAAGATTGTTAGTCTACAAGATATTTTTGCTCAGAGATGTAGGCTAAGTCATAAAAATGTCGGAGAAATGTTCCGGTAATCACCAAGTTTTTTTGGCTCATAAATTCACTCCAAATGTCAAAACCCCCAAAAGACACATCTACACCCCTTGGGGATGTGTGAAATATGAAAGAAAATCCAGAAGGTTATTATATGTGTTTCAGAGATTTTCTTCGGAAACGAGAATGCGGACAGACGGATGTACGCGTTAACGCTTGGTGGGGGATAAAAACGATAAGATATAATGACTCAGAGGTTTTTTCAACCAAGTTTTAAAAAAAATCAGGCCTAATCCCATACTCGTTGTACCAGACAACGACATTGAGACGTAGGGCCTACACGCGTAAAGTGGCTCCGAATTCAGGAACGTCCTCGGCTAAGATATTTGATGCCACTGACGATTAAAGATTAATCATAAGAATTCGAGGGCTATTGATCAAGTCCGCACGTGCTTGTTATATGCCAAATAGAGATTGCTCAATATTGGCCCAAAGTCACATATTGTTTCACAACGTTGAACAAGAGTGTAGAGAGCACACTGAGTTTTCAGACAGGAGAATGAGATGTAGCATCTGTCAATTAGCGATGACAGATGGATGGAGCGAGAGATGCCACAAACAAGGAGGATAAAAAAACGCGTCCCGCGTAGATAACAGAGCAGTCCATCATCCTATGTTCTCTTTATACAATATCTAACCGATTGAGGCATAGATTGGCGGCGGTGACGCGTTCTGCGAGGCACCCAGGAGAAATTACTGGTGTTAGTGGAGATAGCGCGCCATGCAGAAAGTACCTTTTCTCTTTTATGATGTATGGCACGTGATTGTTATCACAACGTGTGAAAAAAACACCTAGAGAAACAACTGAAACGGGGACAATCAGGAAAACCAACATTGGTAGTAGTTTATGACGAGCTATTGTTCATTATCAGATCTGTCTTCCCAATTAATAACACGTCAAATCGGGTTTCATCTGCGTAATCTAAATGACAAAATGCCTCCAGAAGGATGCTTTCTTTGCCAAGGGTCAAAATACTATAAATACGGTGACATATTTTAACTTTTACAACGCTGAATTATTTTTGTTTAAACCATGGAGACTAAAGGGGTTTGCTCAATTTGAAATCATCATAAATGTCTTAGTGATCTCTTTCCGCTTCATTTGAATAGGCCTACCTATATGTTATGGGTCCACGGCCATTAGAAATATTTTAATTCTTTCAGTGCGGGGACCTTTTTTATACGTCAGAATCTGACGTCTACAGACGTCAGATTATGACGTATAAAGACTCTCCCCGCGCGGAAAGGGGTAAATAAATAAGTAAGTGCCAGGTGCGTCTGCGTCGATATGCAGAGTTGTCAAATATGTAGGCTCTTCTTGACTGACATAATAAAGGCAAATTATTCATACAAAAAAACATAATTGTTTTTGTAAATAATATTTTTTCAATGATAATTAAACTTGAGAAAGAGAAGTAAATTGAGTTTACTTAACATTGCAGTTTATTCCATCCCACTCTTGGTGGGATGGAGTAGTGATACCTCCCAATGATTTAAGGCACGTATTTACATAGAGGTAGATCTGCCCCTTTAATATACAGGGGACGGTATGGTAGACATCTGTGGCGGAATACAAAATGTAAATTTAAATTCCTATACTGTGTCAATTGTATAAATGACCAATCAGTTAGATCTTTCTCTCACATAATTATTTAGTGACAAAAAGCTGGAGAGTATAATAAACTAAATAATATCGAGAGACATATCGTCTCCTAGCAGCCAGAATGTTATATCCATCATTCAAATGAGTCACACATGCGACACTCTGGTTCCCAGAAGACGCTGTAATAAAATATTTCATAATTTCCGAAAGACCGAAACGGTTAGTGTACATGTACCTTACTAGAAATAACATAAAATTAGCTAAAATTATAGTTCGACTTGCGATCTTATTAAATGTTGCAAATGAAATTTAAAAAAAAAGTGCTAAATAATCCCGAATTTGGAACAGAACGAAGCAATTGTCATATTATGTTGTGCTGGTTCAATTTTAAAACTGTGTTTGCTCAAGTTGATGAGCTGATGGAATAAAAGGAGCAGTGTCGTAATGCATATGGACATTCCAATTTACCAGTTGTCGCCACGCGCGTACATAATACCTCGAGGAAATAAGTATTCCCGTGGATTCATGATTCAGTAACTTTCTGTTTGCAGAAAATCCAGTAATGTATTCACAGTATCTAAACAATAGTCGGCGCAAATATGCTGGTATCATAATTTTGTGGCGTAATTTTATTTTCTATATTTTAAATTTAGATCGGCAGCAATTATGATGATGATACTGACTGACTGACTGACTGACTGACTGACTGACTGACCGACCGACCGACCGACCGACCGACCGACCGACCGACCGACCGACCGACCGACCGACCGACCGACCGACCGACCGACCGACCGACCGACCGACCGACCGACCGACCGACCGACCGACCGACCGACCGACCGACCGACCGACCGACCGACCGACCGACCGACCGACCGACCGACCGACCGACCGACCGACCGACCGACCGACCGACCGACCGACCGACCGACCGACCGACCGACCGACCGACCGACCGACCGACCGACCGACCGACCGACCGACCGACCGACCGACCGACCGACCGACCGACCGACCGACCGACCGACCGACCGACCGACCGACCGACCGACCGACTGACTGACTGACTGACTGACTGACTGACTTACTGACTGACTGACTGACTGACTGACTGACTGACTGACTGAATGAATGAATGAATAAATAAATAAATAAATAAATAAATAAATAAATAAATAAATAAATAAATAAATAAATAAATAAATAAATAAATAAATAAATAAATAAATAAATAAATAAATAAATAAATAAATAAATAAATAAATAAATAAATAAATAAATAAATAAATAAATAAATAAATAAATAAATAAATAAATAAATAAATAAATATTGCTTGCCGACTTGCTTGTTTGCATTGATGTATTTTAATCACTAACAGTCTGACGCAATCGGAAAACTTGCCATCAACAAATACTGGAAGTGGCAAATACCGGGACCAAGTGAAGTATTCTATCCCCGACCAATCGAAAAGTAGCTCAGCCTGTCACATGACGAGATTGGCTAATCACTGCCGCACCTCATACAGTTTTTATTTAAATGGGGGGGGGGTAGAATACCATACTGTGACCAAATACAGTCGGCGTCGGCACACTTTTGTGACGAGTACTCAGTAGGTTTTGCATTGTAAAAAAAAAACATCTACAAAAATGAGAAGTTATAACCCCCTGAGGGTTTGGCTTTTGCAGCATGTGATTCACTAAATCTACAGCAGAACGGAACGTTGAGGATGATGTGGATTTAACAGTGTCCAACGTCGTAGCCGGTGGTCCAGCATTCAAACAACATGGGCTAGCGGTTGGCTGGAGTTTGTTGAGAAACTTGTCGGTAATTGTATTGCCTGTAGAGCCTATCAGTGAGGTGTTTATACATTACCTGCAGGATACGATCACTCTGTCTGCGTGGCTCGGGGACAGATACGTCCGCTTCTACACACATGATCCTGCTGTCTAGATCAAATAAATCTCTATCGGGAAAGAAGTGAAATGTGAATGTTGTTTTCAAGGAGCGTGTAGTATATCTTTGCGCCATTTTCTTAACATTTCTTTCACTTACACTAAGGAAGCACATAATACAATTATAATAATTGCATCTTTAATCCGTGTGTAATTAAAAAAGAAACAAAGAAATTATACACATATTTATATAATTCATGCATATAAAAACAACACATCTTGTGAAACATTTTCGTAAGCCGTAGAAATGTGTTGTTCATGGATCATTGGCTTCTAGCGATAATAGTCCAGGAAATCTAGCCTCAAAATTAGCTCAACCTGGAATAAATTGTTAACAGAGGTATTTCGTTTTTTTATGGTTCAGAAGACCATGGTGCATCAATTCTGAGCAGCAACCACCTGGCAATCATTTTAGTCATATTTTAATTAGCATAATTTGTATAATTTGCATAATTAATGAGGAAAACGTGAAATCACAATAACTTCAAAAATAATCAAGCTAGAAAGTTAATTTTTGTGTCTACACCCATGTTTTTCACCCCGTAGAATTCGATTAAGTTGATATTGAATTCCTCAAAACTACCTAATTAGCATAAATTTGCATAATTAATGCAAAAATTTGGAAAAAATTACATAGCTTTTGAATCAGTTTACTTGAGAAGTTGATTTTTGCGTCTGAACTTTTATTTTCTACCCCTCTTTATTTGATTGAAGTATCTTTAGCAAATTCTGAGCAGCAAACACTCGGCAGCAATGTTTAACATATGCTAATTAGCATACTTAGCATAATTTGCATAATTAATAGGGAAAAAGTAAAATGGACTAAAATCACTATAACTTTTTAAATAATTAACATAGAAAGTTATTTTTTGTGTCTACACCCACGTTTTCCACACCGCAGAATTCGATTAAGTTGATATTGAATCCCTCACAGCTTCCCAATTAGAATAAATTTGCATAATTAATTCTTTTTTTTTTAAATACATAGCTTTTGAACCAGTTCACTTAATAAGTTGATTTTTGCGTCTAAGGCTGCATTCTCTACCCCTCTTTATTCGTTTGAAGTATATTTATCAGATTCTGAGCAGCAGCTGGCAAGCATTTTGGTCATATTCTAATTAGCATAATTTGCATAATTAATGAGGAGAAAGTAAAATCGCTATAACTTCAAAAATAATTAAGCTAGATAGTTATCTACACCCATGTTTTTCACCCCGTAGAATTAGATTAAGTTGATATTGAATACTTCAAATCGTCCTAATTAGCATGAATTTGCATAATTCATAAAAAAAATGTAAAAAAAATTGCCATAGCTTTAAAATTAGTTTACTTCAAAGTTGATTTTTGCGTGTAAACCTATATTTCCCACGCCTTTTTATTCGTCTGTAGTATATTTATCAAATTCTGAGCAGCAACCACCTACTAAGCAACATTTGCATATTTAATGAGGAAAAAGTAAAATAGCTAAAACTTAATAAATTTAGTTGGAATGTTATTTTTTGTGTCTATGCCCATGTTTTCGGAAGTGTTGATATCTATAAAGCAATACCAGAGCTGATCCATAGGCTGCTGGGGTTTTCGTGTGCATGAAATATCCCCAAATTATCTCTCCATATTCGTGAACTAAGGCATCTGATATGACAAAAACATGAGGGTGGACATGGAAATTAAAGGCAATGGATCATATTTAAATTCTTCGGCAATTTCTTTGAGCAATTTCTTTCTCATAGACACCTCCAAACCTTTCCACAAATAATATATTCTCCATTGCCAGTCACGATAGACACAAATCTATCCATTATAACCATATCTATCTTCTTTACTGTAACATTTTAACATGTAAACAAATTTTGTTTTTAATATAAACATTCAGATTTTGGCATAAAATGATTTTCACCAGTTGCCATCTTGAATTTTTCCGAATTCGCCATATAGGAATGACCCTATATTGTTCTAAGTGGTTTCATTCGATTGTTTGACCCTGAAAACATAGGTGTCTGACACCAAAATTATGATTATCTGTCATTCGCTGTCAACATTCCCAGGAAGCTCCAGATCAAAATGGAGAGTGGTGGGGGGGGGGGGTGCATGGTGACCAATTCTGGTCCACGGACTTCCTGTGTTAATTATAAATCAGCATGAATAAAAATATAATTTGCTCAAGTAAAAATGGCGGCCATTTTGAATTTTGCATTATCCTTACTTCAGGTCATATTAAAACTCTTTCCAATCGATTCAGCACCCTAAAAACCCCCCTACTGGACATTTTGATCATCAAAATTGGCCAACTGGTTCAAAAAATATTGACATATAGGTTTTTTCAGAATGGCTTCTGGCGGCCATTTTAAAAATCGTTTTCCTGAGTTGCTACTATGTTCCAGCATGTCTACCCAAGTTTTTTTTACTCCTGGAGTGGTCCCCTAAACAAATTTTAATAGAAACTTATGGGATCTAAAAATGGTTTTAATGTAGTACTCAGATATATCCTCTGAAAAAAGTCAATTACCCTGTGCCCTGTAATGTTAACTATGCGTGTTGTGGGATTATGCCAGATTATTTCAAGAGCATGTCTAAGCTTTTTGTTAAAGGCCTCAAAGTGAATTTGGTTATATTTCCTGGTTCAGGTCCTCAGTGAATTCATTAATTTAGAAGGATATAGAGTGTAATGTTTTGAACTACCGTGCAATTACAATTAATGTGCTTCCAAGTGAATTTGTATCAAATTTATAAGGTGCTTAAAATGTGTCTTTTTATTAAATTATGCTGATCTATACTTAATAGAATACGAGTTTTTAGGTTTCGTCCTTCGTTGAACGTACACTCTGGACACATATATTTTCGTTACCCACTATATACCTCACACACAACTTTGACAATTAAACTGGGTTGCAACGGATATAATAACGTCTTGGGAGATATTTTGTACCATTATTTGGCTTTTATTAATTTTTCATTATAATTTTCAGATAATGTTTCCGTCCACTACAAGTCATCACGATACAAACCCAATGCCAGGTCAATGCTAGACCACAGTCTGCAGCGCTGGCCAACATCCACTTGGCAGTGCATTTTTCTGGCTAGGTGCAGCGTGACTACAATGCGCCATGTACACACGATATACACTGACGCAATGTCAGCTCAATGTTGGGCCAGTGTCGCAGACAATGGCCCACCATCAGTCCAGTGCATGGTCGTTCTAGTGATAGAAACACCCAGTACTAGACATTGAACCAATGCTGGATTAACGTTGGCCCACTGTCTGTAACGTCGGTAAAACCCCGATCCAGCATTGTGCCACACAGCATGTCCACCAACAGGGAGCTGTGCTGTGAAGGTTGTCTTCAGCGCGCCCAAAACCACGAGGCATTCAATCCCAAGATTAGGTTAATATTTGGGAAGCAGTGCAAGCAATGACACTAGCACAAAGTTGGATCCTAAACTAGGCTTATCATTGATGTAGGGGGTTATAGAGACAAGCGAAGCGAGGCTTCACGAATGTAAGAGTCATTTAATGTTGCCGAGCGAAGCAAGGAGATTTTTTTTCAAGTGCCATTAGATATTTCTTTACAACATGTCCTTCGGACAATTATTTATTTCATAAAAATTCAGTCCCAAAATATTTATTTCAAAAATACTCCAGCCCCTCCCCCCCCCCCTTGATAATTGAATGGTGTTTCTACAATTCACACCTTGCACATATGCACGTCGCTGTATATACATGATGCTGTATATAACAGAAAAAACGTTTGTATGGTTATCAGGTATAGGCTCTATATATTCATGTTTGTGATTCATATACTTTTCTGTATTAGGCCCTAGCTACACAGGTTTATAGGCAAGTGTTTAATTATTCACACAGTGGCTTTTGGGGCCTGGCAAAATACTTACATCGGATGGAAAACATGTTACTAACTCATTGATTCAGTTCCTTATACATTGGAAATATCTATATTTCTATTTCATGTGGACAAAAACAGGTGTGACTGTAGTGAAATGAACCTTTTGCGGAGGTGTCATTGTAAAACGCATAGAATTAGTTTTTTTCATCCGACAACATTTTTTTAAGCCGATGTCAGACAATCTTTTATGCATTTCTGGTATGACCCCAACCTCTGACAGGGATATATCCCAACCAATCTAATAAACATGTCTGTCAAACTTTTCTCAACGGTTTCTATTGTGTTTTTTCCCGTAGATTTCAAATCTGCCAGATACCATTCGAGAATTTGCATATTCAATTAGCTAATTTGCATATTTCCAAAATGGTCGCCAAAAAAAAGTAATCGGCTATGAATACAATCACGGCAATCATAGAAATGTGTTTTTTTGGCCCTAAGTTCGGGTTTTGAGATCCATACTGCCATTTTGACGACAATGTTATTTTTGGGGTCATTGGAAGGTCATAGGTCACGTGACCATTGAAATACAATATCCCACCTTTACGTTTTAGCAAAAAGTGCACAAATGGACTTTTTGGGTATAAAATGATGATTAGAATGCCTGATATTATATATTTAATCTCAGAGATCTCATACACAAGACTATATTTATTAATACAAGATGGCCGCCATAATTCAAAATGGCCGCCAGCCGAACCTAAAATCAAGATATCTGAGCTTCTAGATATCATATTTAAGCGATCTTAGTGTCTAGATTGCGGTGTTGTGGATCAAGGAATACAATGTCAGACATCATTATACTTTCAAATGATTTTTGATGTCTTTTTGATCGTTATGGTTTGATATTTTGGCAAAATTGTGTTATATCATAGTTATATTTGAATAACTTCCACCCAGAATGAGGTTATCATCCGCACACTGTTCTGAATTCACATGCTAACATGATTTAAAGTAAAACCCTAAACATCACATGTATATGGCAGCGATAAAAGAGATAAATAGACATATCATTTACATTACAATACGGCACTGTTATTTTGTAGCGTATGTAGAACTACTACCCAGAACTACTACCCAAGGGATAAACATCATATTTTCTGGAAAACTGACACGGCGTGTTGTAAAAGTTTGGGCACCTGAAATGATATCTACATATATTTAGGATCACAACCTCGGTGCACAACTTTGCAAATCGACTAAATAAATTGGAAATTGGCAGGAAGCCAATAATGGCGGCCATTACCGAAAAACTTGAATTTGTCAATATCTCGGTCAATATTTAAGATAATTTGCTTTTAAAGTTGTCTATACCAGTATTTTCAGGGTCAAGGATCAATATAAAACCAGTCCTGAAGTGATGTTATGTCTTGTAAATATGTATACCAGTAGGCCTATATACACACAACTCTGCTTTTATGTTTTGGAAATATTTTTTCACATTGTATATTAATAATCACTTTTGATAAGAAAACATCGTGAGCGTACGATGTCATAACAATGATAATGTTTATTGATCAAAAACTTGATAATAGAATAAGTATTAGCCCTTGCAGTGATATAGCATTTGGTATTATAATCACTTCATAACATAGTCAGTCTAAGGGGTACTGGGATGATTGCTAATAGTAGTACTTTTCGCACCCACCTGGGGAGGGCCATTTGGGATCTGTCCCGTCTGTTGCATGTTGGGGAAGCTGCAGCCTACACGTGGCTGGCTATAATATTGTGGTGGATTGCCAGCGGGGTAGCCTGTTTCCTCCACTCAATAGTGGTATCAATGCAGCTCCCGCATCAGTACAGGCACTGATGTTGGCCATGCTACAGCAATACAAGCAATAGTGTTTGACATTAGGTCTCTCATGTGGAATGAATGGAGTTACCCTCAACTATTGTGACTCTTGAGGACTATCCGACTAGAGGATAGCGGAGCTGTGCTAAAGGCCTCCGTGTTTCAGCATTAAATTGCATATCAAAACCTAAGTCTTTGATCGTCTGGGCATGTCTGAGAGTAAATCCCCTAGACATGCCCAGAACATCGGGCAGTAACCCACCATGCCCTATTACCCCACGCTCACGTCATCAAGGTATCAAGGTGTTGTACGCAGCTACCTTTGCTTAGATATTTCTGACAGTCTTCTACATGGCAGGGGATTTTTCTTCTCTTACTCCAGCAGTTTTTGTTGCAACCCTTCTTGCAGCCACTTGTCATTGTGTGTGTCATATATGGTGGCCTTGGTGGGTTTGTAGATTTACCTGGGATCAGTTTATCATTTTATACAACCCGTCCATAGTCCTCAGGCTTGCAGGTAAGCTTGGCTATGTAAGCTGACTTGTCAAGTGCTGTTGCCAATGCTGCCCGCTTTAGATGATGTTCAAAAGCAAGGGGGGGGGGGGTGGCAGTGATTTCAGCAGTGATTTGCTATTATAAAACTTGATGAATCGGAGTTTATATAGCTATATCACAGCCTTCGAAGTTGGATTATGGGTTCACAAGAAGCTACTTTGCCTGGTCATACACATCTACCGTTATTTCAATGTGAGCACCATGGCATCATCAGCTATCATGCTAGTTCCGTTTTCTGCGAACAATGATGGAGGCATATTGCTACATTCATGATCACCAATAAAGTTAATAATTTTAATGTCTCCACCACTTACTTTGTGTGTGTTATTTGCCGAAGAGTAGAAATGTCATTACTCTTGTCAGACGAATCAATTTCGCTTATAATACTATTTTGGTTTCTGGTTCTGAGTCTAGTCATTCACGGGTGACAAGAGCTTCCTATAATTATGATCTTGAAAGTAATGGCAGCTTTGGACACCATTTCTTTCACATTAAGACCAGAAGCTCTGCTGAACATAACAAAATAGCTAACAGGGAGCAATCCAAGTGGTTTTCAAGAGTTTTTCCAACATGACTCGCTTTCTTGCTTTTCTATGTCAGACATGGTACCAGGAGGAACAAAGTGATCCTTCCATTTGTTCAACTAAGTTTCACTTAGGTGGTGGATAAAACAGAGTGTACTAATTACAGACACATACATTGCATTGTATATTTGGTGATTGGTCGTTCATCTCAAGACAGCTATCCATTCACGAGTTTTGCCGCTGCAATGGGTCATGCAAACTTTAGGGCACTGTCATTTATTCACATTATTAGCGGACGAGATACCATCGGCTATTCATTCTCTACTGGCATGTTAAAGTTGGCTGAATGATATAACTACACTGGTAGACTTTGCTGATGATGGTGCTCCCATTGAAATCACGATATATGTGTGTGACCAGTCACAGCAGCTTTTTGTGAACTCATATTTCAACAAGAGAAGGCTGTGATATAGATACGCTCAGAGACAAAACGTTCCTAAATAATATTATTAAGTCAACACTGCTGAAGTTGTTGCCACCCAATAAAAATGCTTTCCAGCAGCATATAAAGCATGCAGTCAAGCCATCCTCAAGCTATGGATGGGTTGTAGAAAATGGCAAGCTGATTCCTGTTCAGTCTACATGTACAAACCCACCGTCGCCACCACATATGATTCACAAAATGTCATCCCTGCATGAAGGATTGCAACAAGAACTGCTAGTGTGAGAAAAGAAAAATCCCTGCTAATTATGATGTGACTGTCGGTGATCCCCAAGCAAATGCAGCTTTGCACAACACAACACATAATCCTTATAATTAAATAGCATAACTGCATCATATACTTTTTAGGCACACTCACTTTCAATAATCTTATAATCGATATACAATGTAGTTGTTTGCATGTTGCTTCCTGCCACTAGTTCCTTCGACAGTATTATTTTCAGCGCTCTTAATTTTTGTTTCATGTAACATTCGGCTAATTATGTTTTGAAATGATTATTGTAACAAGTGATGTAACACAACAAGGATTAATACTTATGTTAGATTATAATCAATAAACTTACCATTGCTATCACATCAAATGTTTTCTTATCAAACGAGATTAATAATATCTAGCGCAAAACATTAATTTCACACTATCAAATGCATGGCTTTGTGTACTATCATGTTAAGAAGACATAAAATCACTTCAGGGTTGTCTCCATATTGATCATTGACCCTAAAAAGATAGGTTTAGACAACTTTAAAAGCAAATTATCCTAAATATTGACCGCGATATTGACAACTCAAGGTTTCTCGGTAATGGCCGCCATTATTGGCCTCCTGTCAATTTCCAGTAGTCGATTTGCAAGGTTGTGCACCTAGGTTGTGAACCTTAATATATGTAGATATCATTTCGGGTGCCCAACCGTTTACAACACGCCGTGTCAGACTGTCAGTTTTCCAGAAAATATGATGTTAACCCACTGGGTATCAGTTTTACATACTCTACAGCAAAAAGTTCCGTATTATAATGTAAATGATGTTTATTTACCTATTTTGTCGCTGTCATACACATGTAATTTATATGGTTTAACTTTATATCATGTTAGTATGTGAATTCAGAACAGTGTGCGGATGATAAACCCATTCTGTGAGGAAGTCATTCAAATATAACTATGGTGGCGTAGATGGATCACACAATTTTGCCAAAATATCAAACTATAGAGATCAAAAACACTTCAAAAACCTCTAAAAAATCATTTGACAGTATAATGATGTTCTGCATTGTATTCCTTGGTCCAAAAACCTTAATCAAGCCACTAAGATCACTTAGATATGATATCCAGAAACTAAGATATCTTGATTTTCGATTCGGCGGGCGGTCATTTTGAATTATTTGAATTATTATATTGTATTAATTATTATATTGTATTAATACATATAGTATTGTGTATAAGATGTAACTCTCTGAAATTAAATATATATTATCAGGCATTCAAACGATCATTTTATCCAAAAAAGGTCAAGTTGTGCACTTTTTGCTAAAACGTGAATGTTGGATATTGTATTTCGATGGTCACGTGACCTATGACCTTCCAATGACCCCAAAATTAATATTGTCGTCAAAATCGCATTATGGGATCTCAAAACACGAACTTAGGGCCAAAAAACACATTTGTAGGATTGCCGGAAATGTATTGATAGCCGATTACTTTTTTTTCGGCGGCCATTTTGAAAATAAGCAAATTAGCTAATTAAATATGCAAAATCTCGAATGGTATCTGGCAGATTTGAAATCTACGGGAAAAAATACAATAGAAACCGTTGAGAAAAGTTTGACAGACATGTTTATTAGATTGATTAGGATATATCCCTGTCTATGATAATATTTATGTTATTTGTGTACAGGCTGCATCGTTTCAATTATGTCAGTGTGTGTTACTTACTAGCTTTGGCCGTACAGAGCATGGGTTAAAGCTAGTTTATTATAATTAGACTGATCTAGGGTAGTCAAGATTACTCTGAAGGGATTTAGCGGAGTGATAAATATATAATAATGTCAGGACATCAAAATCAACATTTAAAATGGACTAATTTCAAATATTATATAATTTTTAAGAATGTCTTCATTAATTATGCACATGCATGTATGCTAATTAGAAAGATTTAGAGTATTTAATATCAACTTGATTGAATTATACGGGCTGGACAACTTAATTAAATTAGCAAAGTTAGAGCTTTTCCAAGTTGTTCTGAATTATTTATGCAAATTAGACACATTTCGCTAATTGGCATATCAGATTGATAAAAGGAACATGCTGCTCAGAAATTCTAATGTTACAACTCTTTCAAATTTTTCCTAATTAATTACACAAATTAGGCGAATTATGCGCCCACTGCTCAGAATTTGCTCAGCAGGAGCCATATAAGGTTAAAATACCTTGGGAAGTTCATCATGAACTTAAACGAAATTAGCGGGATGGAATACATGGTTGTAGGCTTATAAACCATTCCAAGTGAACGTGGAACAAATGAAGTGAACTATTTGATAATTTGTCGAATTTTTAGCAATTTTATGATTAATTATGCAAACTTATGCTAATTTATGCTAATTAGGAAGGTTTGGAGTTTTCAATACCGACTTATTAGAATGCTACGGGGTGGAAAACATGGATGTAGACACAAAAATTGGCTTTCTAAGTTTAAAGTTATAGCATTTTCAAGTTTTTTCCAATTAATTTAGGGTAATAATATGCTAATCAGCATATATGAAGAAAATGCTAATGTATGCCAATAAGACGGCTCCAGGGTATTCAAAATGTTTTACGGAATTCAAGCAGGTGAGAAATATCGGTCCAGACAACAAAATCAACATTTAACTCTTTCCCTGCGAAATTATTTCAAAATTATGACGTCACATGTGTAATTATTTGAAATCGACCCTTTTATTACCAGATCCGTCATAACTGGGGATCCCCAGCCATAGTTATTATTTTATATTATGACGTCATTATCGGGTATGGAAGGCTTGGAGACATCCACGTCCTCCCTATCACGCTCGCGTGGCGATAAGGGTGACTGGGTGCCACAACCAAGTGAATCACCTTGCTAGTTATGTAATGTCGCAGTAATGCGACATCCGCAGTATAGCACAATGTCGCATTAGTGCGACATCCGCAGTGAAAGGGTTACAATGAAATATTTAATAAATTATATTTTTTTAGCAATTTCATGAATAATTATGGAAATTTATGCAAATTTATGCTAATTAGAAATGTCTGTTGTATTCAATCCCGACTTATTCGAATTCTACGAGGTAGAAAACAAAAAAGTGTAGACACAAAAATCAAATTAAGTTAATTATTTCAAAAGTTATAGCATTTTCAAGTTTTTTCTAATAATTTATGCAAAACTTTTTACAGAATTCAAGCGGGTGAGAAATACAGGTGCAGACAACAAAATAAATATTTAAAGTTAACTATTTGATAAATTATCCAATTTTTAGCAATTTCATGATTATTTATACAAATTTATGCTAATTAGGAAGGTCTGGAGTATTCAATACCGACTTACTCAAATTCTATGGGGTGGAAAACATGGATGTAGACACAAAAAATCACGTTTGTAAGTTTAAAATTATTTTTAAAGTTATAGCATTTTCAGGTTTTTCCCAATTAATTGTGCAGATTAGGGTAATAATTTATGCTAATTAGCAAAAGCTGGAAATGCTAATTTATGCTAATCAGACGGCTCCAGGGTATTCAAAATATTTTTACAGAATTCAAGCAGGTGAGAAATATCAGTCCAGACAACAAAATCAACATTTAAAGTGAAATATTTATTAAATTATAAAAAATAGCAATGTCATTATTAATTATGGAAATTTATGCCAATTTATGCTAATTAGAAAGGTCTAGGGTATTTAATATGCTACGGGGTAGAAAACATGGGTGTAGACACAAAAATTAACTTTTTAAGTTAATTATTTCAAAAGTTATAGCATTTTCTAGTTTTTCCTAATATATTATGCAAATTAGGCTAATTATGCTAATTAGCATAATGATCAAAATGGTTGCCAGGTGGTTGCTGCTCAGAATTTGTTCAGCAGGCCCCTCTGAGACATAA
Source organism: Flabesymbios commensalis (assembly GCA_964017125.1). Classification (NCBI taxonomy): domain Eukaryota; kingdom Metazoa; phylum Annelida; class Polychaeta; order Terebellida; family Flabelligeridae; genus Flabesymbios; species Flabesymbios commensalis. The sequence continues at coordinate 53,041,427 of OZ024905.1, forward strand.
ACACCAAAAATACCTCTGTTAACAATTCATTCCAGGTTGAACCACTACTTTTACTGCACTAATAGTAAATAATTTCATTGCACAATTTACCATAGATATTTTAAATGACATAGTAGTCGGGTGGCATTGCAATCTAATCAAGATAGATAGAAACCGTTAAGACTTGGGGTTTTTTCAGGTCACAAGAGAGATTGGGCACCCAGAGTGTATGAAGGCAACTTGTGTGTTTTCTTCCATTTCATCTCCCAGAACAACCAGTTGAATACTGAGCAGCAGGTTGAACATTTTGTAGCCCACAACCGCCCACTTAACACAGAAACGGTTAGGATGCAATGACCCAATGAGGGTGCTAGTTTCGACGTGGAACTTAATCACGGAAAATCATGTCCATTCATTTCAGTTACTTCAAATTTCCCCGCAAAACGACATAATGGGCAAAGTATCTGAATGATATACAGAAACATAGGGACTTGTCGAGCCAGCAATGTTAACGGTGGGAAGTTTACACTCCACGAGTCTCATTCGCCATCCATTTCTATTGTAGTTCGGGCACTCGGGCCAATGTGCTGTTTGCCAATCCATCTAGAATTAGAAGCGACACCGGCGGGATCCCCCTAGTCATTGCAAATAAAAGGCCTTCGTGTCCCGCTGGCCCCTGGTGTACGGTGGGCAGCGAATGTGGATCGCTATCCAGACGGATTGCTTCCTGGCAAACACGGCCGCCGAGCGAGCGGTCAAACAGAAACGGACAGATTCAATAGAAAAAGTGCCTGGTACCTGGTCGCTTCGTGTTTGCGTCGTACGAGGACACGGTGGTACACTCACCCCCAGCTCCCCTTGCAACCTATCACACATAAGGGACGCAACATTAAATATATGGATATATGGGGGGGGGGGGGCTAGAAAAATATGAAAAGAACAGAAGTTTGTCGCAACAAAAGTAAAAAAAAAAGTTGTTGGAAATGTGGGCAGAAATTTTTTTGACGGAATTAATAATAAATATGTTGACCAGAATCAATGATAACGTAGCCTACAGAATAAAGAAAGCAGGCGACAAAATCTGATATTTCCAGCCTCTAGCCTCTAGCGGGAAAAAACTTATTTATTGGCTACACATCATGTTGGCCAAAACAGAATCATTAGAGTCAGAGCTTAGTCTTCATTAGATTGACCTAGATAACAGGCCACCGATTGGCGAGGCCGCGATAATACGACCAATCAGACAGATCTAACTATGTCAATACGTTTGAGACTATATTACCGATCCCGCGTCGCTTCAACAGGTGATGTTAACTGCTGCTTGGAAATGTGCCCATTGAAGACTGAGGGAAGTCCGATGGTTATGGATTTGTGGACACAAGAGACTGGACGTACACAAGGTCACCGACAAAACGATTCATCAGGCGCAACACGTGAGCTGAACGTTGAGCCAACGTCGCAAACGTAAACCCAAATATTGTAATTGCCTGTGACCACTAATGCTGGGGAAGTTCTGTAGGGTCGATAAATTGAGCTGTTTTCACGGAAGTTGAAATGCCAAAGAATGACCAGTTGTTTAACCTGCTCTGCAACGCGATCACCCGATGCAACAATGTTGGATGATAAATAGGCCTAATGTTACCACAGACAATTATCTCAAGTAGGCCCCCTATATATGTATATATATTAACTATATTATTGCCCAATTATAATCTCACACACTCACCCACTGAAAACAGCTAATTTAAAGCAGAAACAGTTAGAAATTAACGAAGGTTAGATTATATAGGCCTATACGCAATATCATTTCACATGGATATGACGTTTTACAGTAATTATTTTGTTTCTTATTAAAGAGTATCACATGACGTCTAAGAAAATATTTTACTCTATTACAAAACTTTAAGCCCCAACATTTTCGAAGGCTGTCACTGCAGCACACACTGTAAACAATAATGATAAGCTTGGTGTGCTTGTAAGTGAATATATTTATTTGTATCTACATATCCATGACATAGTAGGCTATTAATGCATAATATGTTATATATATAACAGTATTGGAGCTTGTACACTTAAAATACATAAATTAGAGGATTTTATACCTGGGTATACTAATATCTGTGAAACGTATAGTCAGATAAACCGGTATTTTGAATGTTGAAAATAAGTTTTCCTAATTTTCAACTATTAACAGAATAATTATAATAAACTCGAAATGAAAGTAAAAAACGTATATCTGCAATTTTACACCAAATTATTCGACGGGCTCTGCAACTGGAAATATATCTATACGGCCATTGTATTATGGTGGCATCTGTCTTTCTAAACAACGACCCATGAATTATCTACGGGGATTAGATCAAATGACCCACATTGCCATAACTGAAGTATCCCGGCTGACAAGAATGACGGCTCGGGGAGCTCTGATAACATCGCGGATGGTCAAAAATGGTTTACTCAATCACACTACCACATTACAGTTTCTATATGTTCATTTCTATTGAAAATTACCACCAAATTAGATACAATTAATACGCAGTATATTAGACGTGTTTTTGGCTTTTACATACATACTACTTATTTGGAATAAAATAGGCCCATTATAAAATTAAATTAAGAAGAAATTACCTTAACCTACTACCTCTTTCTAAAATGGTGTCTAAGTGAAAAAAACATTCCTGAAATACCACATAACGCTTCAATTATCCGTATCGTGTGCTTAACATTTTTTTCTTTTGAAGAAAAGGAGAAAAGCTAAGGAAAGCCTTGTAGTGCTGAGATAACAAAAATCATACATCACAGTAGAATCAGTCATCTAGAGTACTCTGACGGTGAGTCAACCAGATATGCCAATCATTCCCCCTGGTGGTCTCCAAGAGATCAAGCTTGACATCCACTGGGGATCCATCGACATGGTTTCCTTGAACTCGGGGCAGATGCTGTGTAAGGGAGCCCAGGGAAGCGTCATTGTGAGCTGCCACCAACACGGGATGAGAGGCAGAAGCGGTGCACCCATGCACGACCAGCCAATCCACACATCCACAGCTTCTGTAAAGCTTTTTGAACAATCCCCCTGGATATTTCAAAGAGTAAATAACCAGAAGTGCCGTGAGATTCTGGGAAGCTTTGAGCGCATTAATGGGAGGTTTGTTGCGGCTGGATAGAAGGAAGGAGCTGGTTTGAAATCATAAACACCTGTCAGCTGCCAATAGAGAAGGATTTCAAAGCTGATTTCCACAATTTTGAGCAGGGATTCTACAGTTAATTGTGTGATGTCAAGCAATGATTATATGTACATTTGTCCACATTCTTTTTCACCAGTACTATACAATATTTTCTGTTCACTTAGACTTGTTTCTTCAACTACCAGTTCTGCCTAGTAATGACGCAGATATTACATTATTTTAAGCCGTGTGTCACTATGTATTTTATCATGGATGATTGTCATGATTGTTATTAAATATCTGAATTTGTTACATATCTGAAGTCTCGGGATAGGTCTCCCTACACAGTTCTACAGTTGCTTACCTATAATTCAGGTTATATCACGTTCACACGAAACATACGAGAACAATATTGGTCAATAATCAATATTGAATACAAAGAATGTTGGTAATATTATGCTAAATATTTTAGTAATAACATTTCCTTAATTGTTGCAAGAAAGAGCAGTCAGACACACATTTAAACGTCTGAAAATTTCATTCGATATATTAAAAATGTTTTTCAAGTTTTAGTTATGTAATTAAACATAAACACTATGTATAAATATAATACAAGAATATTTAATAACGGCGGAATGTGCCATTGTAAGCCAAACGTTCCTTTTCCTATATTTTTTTTACAATTTCACAAAGTGTTTATCTGTGGTGAAATTACCAACGCTAGTGCAAACATGTATGAATATGAGCTTGCATCTAATATTGCATGATGTCCCTGTGGTAAAATCACCAACGTTATTGCAGACATGAGTATAGATTGACATGTTTGTGCTGCAAAAAAGTGAGCTGTTAAACCAGACACACGCCATCAGAGGAAGCGGTGTCTTCTGCCGTGTGGCGCTTCACATTACCTCACATCCGATGTCGCAGTGGTGCTGTAATTTGACGGCCGCCCACAGACTGGCCATTCACATCACTAACTAGCCTCCCAAGCGCAGGCCAGCAGAGTTCAAAACATTAGCCATCTTCAGTTGACCCACAATGTCAACATATTCTGTGCTGTTTATTCAGTTCAATCCCCTCAAAACACACTGGTTCAGGGTAAGTAGAACACTTGCTGTGGGCTTATTACATGCGTCAATGCCTATTTCCACAAAGAATTACAGGTATAGATATATGGTTTTCAATACGCCACCAAATAGTGTTTACACTCCCTCTATTTTGTGTCAGTTAGCAAATAATATCCTCTGCACTTACTTCAGGGTTAGTCCGTCAAGTACTAGCTATTAAATTTTCCAATTATAACAAATAAATATATAATAACCAACTTATTTCCTTATTAAGTGGCATAACACATTGATTAAATGGTAATGAGACAATCATTTCACATCTATAAGTTTCAATTGTCCAGGCCAACTAAAAGTACAAATAAAAATACAATTTTAAGTTACATGTAAGCCTATATAGCCAGATCATATTTTTTTCTTTGAATTGCAATTAATATTTGCGCCATTAATTTTATATACAAACGTCAATGCCGTGTTGTAGTTTTGCTAAAAATTAAAAAAGGCCCTATGCATAGGCCCCATATCAGATTTTGTGTCATCGAGTGGCTGCTATTTTGAAATAAGTTATCAAGTTGCAACTTAAACAATTCTTCCATTGAACCGCTTCAGGACAAAGACACTGTCGAGAAATATAATATGGTAGGTTTAGCATGTCATAAATAAATACAAGCTCTCGGTTATGGTCCTTATGGCGTCCTTGGCCTGCCATACTCTGCAATTGCTCCCGCTGCGAGACGATGGCTTCATGTTGGACCAGCGTCAGATGACGTTGGTTCAACACACAGTCATCGTTTGCCACTTGCCACAGAGACCATTGCTCCTGCAGCCACCGTGATTTAGACTGCCTTGGCCAATTTTACGACAGTTCGGTCGTTACTTTCTCGAGTGACCGACGCAATTAAAGCCACAAGGAACCACGGGTCCTTGCTTCCGCCTTCCACTGGGAGTACGATCACGTCATGCGTGCGGCACGCGTCCACGACAAGTTCACCGACAACTGATAATCTGAGATAGATCCGATAATCAGCCAGCGTGTGCTGTTCTTGTATTCGTGATGCTGCCACTTTAACTTTATATAATATTAATGCTTACATACTTTTCACCATCTCGGTTACAATGTGTTGGTCAGCGTTTACCAGAGTAAAGCAGTAAAATAATTCCATTTCAAGAGATGGTGCTAGAAATGTTTACGAGCCCCCGTAAAGATTATGCAGGTGACGGACTCGTCGCTAGGGTCCAAACAATAAAACTGAAGCTTGAAGATACCAGCAAATCACTGATTGTACGACCGAATTATGTTTATGGACAACATTTGTTATCTGATGACAAAAGATGTACTTTTTGACCTGCAATTACTGCTTTAGTCAGAAATGAAGAACTGTGCGTACATGACAGCAGTATTGCAAAGTCTAAGTTGAAGGACCAATTCTCCTGAAAAATATAAGAAATAGAAAATGATTCGAAGCAATAAAATAGGTTGACGTATTACAAAACAATTTATCTTAATGATTTAAATCAATTGTTTTTTTATCTCCGCTATCATGGCAATGCGTCTAACAATAACTTGATATCCACAGATATGTGCTTTCAAAAAGCTTTCTGTGGCAGTGCTAATTAAATTGATTTTTTGTTTAACTATGATTATATATTATGGATACTTTAATTTGGATATATACCATTACATAGTAAGATCACAATTTTAGTACTGTATTGTATTATTGAATGTATAACCTGGGCACGCATTTAAAACAAAATAACATATTTGCTAATATGTATACACCCTGTATAAATATATTTAAATAAATAAATGATAAATACATATTTTTGGTCAAGAAATACTTACATTAATAATGCAGGTCTGCTTTGTTTCTCAGTAATGTTTACTGCTCATAGCGAATACAAAAACGTGTTAACGTTTCCCATGCCATTATTCCGAAAAGGTTATTCCTGTTATTGGAGTTGTCCGGAAAATGTTATTGGGTGAGTGAAGGAAAACGATTTACAAACTCGATTTACCTGTTACTATTATTTGTTGATGGTCCGCGTTAATATGACCGACGCCGAATTATCAGTTAGTATGGAATCCAAAGATGGGTGGCGTCATAAGTAAGTTTACGTGGACTAGTAGACTCAGACTCAAAACAATTTATTTGTCACACAACAACAACAAAAAAACATACATATGTAACCAAAAGATAACAATATATTATAATATATGTTGTGCGGATCAGGAGACCTGCATTAAGATCAATGTTGATCACTATCATGCAGGCCAGTATATCTAGTATATCATCACCAATCAACTAGCTGCTGCTATTAAACTAAGCCATTCTCATATTTGATCGCAAAGATATTGAGATGTGAGTGTTATAATATTAATACGGACCATCATGCGGATCATCAAATAATAGTCGTAGCATGTAATTGAAAAAAGCACGTTTTTCTTCACTCACCCGATAAATGTTTCGCGCAGATATTGAGATGTGAGTGTTATAATATTAATACGGACCATCATGCGGATCATCAAATAATAGTCGTAGCATGTAATTGAAAAAAGCACGTTTTTCTTCACTCACCCGATAAATGTTTCGCGCATATCCAGTAAGAGGAATAACGTTTTTTTTAATCTGACCTAGCTGCTGCTGTTAAATGAAGTCATTCTCATTTGATCTCAAAGATGTCGAGAGGTTTTTCACTAAGAATATTTATTATTGTGGTGCCAACGTTACTCACGTTTATTGTGGTTTAAAATATGGACGAGAGGAACGATCTGAATTTCTTGCCTGATATTGAAAGACTGTGCCCTAAAGCAATTTGTCATTGCAATTGTATTCAGCGGGCATCCCCTCAAAAGTTAATCAGATCATCAAAATAAAGGTCACCAAAATACTTCAATAATTAGAAAATCTTAGGAAAAATTATCCCACCTATCAATTTCTTCAAGATGACTGCCGTCGGGACAAATATATCAATCAAATCTATCAATCACAGTTGATTCTCAAATCCCATGGACGACACACAATAATACATTGACCTTCGTCCCCTGTCCATTTTGAGCTGATATATGCTCAAGAATCACTAAAACGGATGCTGGACGCCACGTATTGAATAAGCCTACTTTGGGAGTGATCTAATATGGTGAGGTAGGCTCCCAGCAAACATAAAACATTCGTATAACATTTATATAATGTCGGCCCAACGTCTTCGACGGTGGTCAAACATTGTATAAATGTTATACAAATGTTTTGTGTGCTGGGCAGCCACAGGTCACAACAGTGCAATAATATATCCAGCCACCAGGAAATGTTTATCCAGCGATTGCTCATTTACTACTGGGCAAACAGGTCTCCTAGATCATGATGGAGTTTCATGCGTTCTGCATTACCAGGGATAATACACGTCTAAATTGTTGTGACGAGGCTGAGGTGAAATTATGGCTGCTTGTTCACGGTGGCGCAATAAAACGCAGCTTACCCCGGTGACCCTGTGTGGTGAAGGTAGAGATGAGACTGACCAGACAACATGACCTCAATATTCTTTAACTACCCCCCGGTTTCCTTTAACGTTTCTTGAATAGGTCTATATAACTCGGATTGGCTTACCGAGTCATGATTGCGTCTGAGTTTAGTGAGCTCATAACTTATACTGACCGGTCTGCAGTCGACAGTGTTAACAAAATGTATCAATCTTGACAGACTACACAGAAACGCGCAAATATTGTATAGTTTAACAACAGATTGATCCTGTTAAATTAAACATATGCCCATTCAACATTTTTCTGTTTTATTTTTTATTAATATTGATGATCAGTAATAGTAGGCCTATCCTTCGTGTTAACGTGTTAATGTAGGGCCCACGTTTAGTTGACCAGCTGTTAACAGCTATTTACCTTTAATGACGGCTTGTACGTGTTTGCAATCCGCTAATAGGATTAGCTTACATTTATGGGATTCATATCATGACAGCTATACGAGAAGGAGAACGTGGTGTATGACAGCACATTTGGGCCTGTGGTAGTTTCTTGTGAGATCATATTAAATTGTACATATCACATAAGGAAACATCCGTTATATACACCCTGAGCACAAACATATTTTAAAACAAAATTTATTTCAACTGAACATTGACTAAGGTTTGCGTGCAATTTATATATAGTTTATATATAACTGATGTTTCTTGCGCAACTGCTGTGAAAGTGTACGTCACTAATTTTGGAAAAGACCATAAAACGAAAAATATTTTGCACAGAAATAGGGGTATTGTTTCTTGAAAATTCCACAAATATGTCGTGGTAGTGTACAGGAATTCAGGTGCGTGATTTCTTCGTTATCTTTCTGATTGTAGTTTGTATAACAATCTCTAAAAGTACGTTTTTAATGAACGCTACTGTATAACTTGGAACGTTCCTTGGAAACAAATCGGTTTTAAAAGCGTAAAAGGCCCCAGACTACCCCGCACAAAGCAATACTTTATTCTATTTTAAACAAAGTTCAGTGGCCAGAGTGTTTCATCGGTACGTTTTAGCCCACTGGGATCGATTTCATGAAGCCGAAAGTAGTAGGCGTAGCTCGTTTTTTACGTCAGGACAGGTTTTTCTAATGTCATGTGGCAGCTTTTTGCCTCATTAGTTTTAGGACATGACTGTACATGCAGCTGACAAAGTATCTTTAAATTTTCTACTACAATCCACACGAATGTCGGACAATCGCTGTTGTAATGCTGAAACAATACGACAAATTCTGGGCCGTCACTGTTCCATTTCTTGACCGAAGTCACATATTAATTGTGGAAAACTGAACCAGTTCGTGTACAGTCATGCAAGCACAAGACGTTGACACGATACCACTTGAACGTTGGGACAACGTTGGTCTGCGCGAGAACGTCAACCAATTTATATGGTTAGAATTAATCATGTTAATACTGGGCGGATTTGTTTGTGATGTTAAAATTAAATTGAAAATCCAGCCACCCCATAAGAAGTGTACATTCACAGTACTAGTTTTTGCTAATAACTAACAACATATGATAAGAATCTACAAACTAATCACATATACTTAAACAATCGTTTTGCTAAGCAAAAATCACTTTACCCTGTCTTTAAGATCAATATGCTATTGCCTCCATTGAAAAATATAATCTTGGTATTTGCTCAACATTGACAAAGAACATGTCGTGGACGTTATCGGCCACCAGCTTAGAAGTCAGCAAAATAAAATTGAAAAGGACTACTCATCCAGACTGCTTTTCTTGTTCATTCTGAAGACTCTGAATGGTTGTCAGCCGTTGCGTGATTTGACTATGATGTACGACCATTGAGAATACTGAATACAAAGAAATGAAAATGAAGGTTAAAACGTACATTTGTACCCTCACACATGCATTATGGGAGTCAGCTATTTGATCAGCTTGTTTCACGGTTCTAGCTCTGCTTACATAAATAGTCACTGTTTAAAATGGAGACATTACCAGCAAAATTGTTCAAAACAAGTATACTATGTGTACACAAATTCTGCTAGAGTCCATTTTGAAAGCACTCAAGATTAGAAATATAGAGTCCACAATTATATAAATTCGTTAGAGCTGATGCGATCTATGCAGGATATTTTATGTTCATTTGTTAAAACAACATGTTTCTGGTGAAATTATCTGTCATAAAGACGTTATTTCTAGCTGACACGTAAAAAATATGTCGTATCCTTCTTGAAATTTGTTTTTCATTACTCTTATTCGCGAGTCAATAAGAATAATTTTATGCCGTACAAGATGGTACGGCTGACAGCGTACGGCAACTCATTGATAATAATAATTCTAAAAACAGAATATTTTAAACTTAATGCTATGTGGTTTTTATTATTTACAAATATCATTGTTTATCTACTGTGTTACTGTATGTTTTGAAGATTAATAAATGAAATGAAAACTGGTATCATCCGATTATTCGATAATAATTTTCCAGTGTATTTGTTTGCTACAATTATATGTCGTTTTTTAGGGGCGGAACATAAAAGGTAGGTATACACTATAGAGTAGACAGAAGGTTTGTATTTTAACTTAGGGGGCCACCATTAGATTCCCAGGGGGGGGGGGGGGCAGGAGTATTTTTGAAATAAATAATTTACTTCAAGAACTGTTCCATATAAACATGTAACAATTGTCAAGTGTGGATCCTCATAACATGGACAATTCTACCACATTCTAGATTTAAATGTTAACCCCCTCTAATGAGAAGAAAACTTCAATGGTTCAGTGCTGTTAATTTAAATATATTCTGGACAAATTTATCAGTCCTAATCAAAACACCATACAGTCTGTGTGTACTCGTATTGGCAATTAAGGTCCTGATGCTCAATCGAAAGGAAAGCCGTCGACCTTACCTTTGTCCAACATAGCATAAGTTTACCATAATTCTCACATGACAGCTTCCTGAGTACCATCAAGAGAGTCTTAATTGACGGGCATTATAACGATTGCTCCAAAATTGAGGCGAGAGTAGTGGACCTAAGAAAAAGAGTACCATTGTGATCTCATGGATCAATTGATTACGTATCGGCGCTGTGAGAGTTCTGTATCACAAGGAAGTACTGAGGTCTGAGACAAATCTGGTGTGATCGCTTTAGAATTGACATGCATCAAATCTGGCCGAGCATCAAATCCGCGAGATACGCGGGAACATCTCCATATGCTCCGCAGTCTCGGGGGGCAGAACGGCTGGATTTGGGTTCTCCGCTGGTCAGCTCCAAATAAGACCGTAGTTGACCTTTTCAGCGCGGGGACCGTCTTTATACGTCAGAATCTCTAGACGTCATATTCTGACGTATAAAGTCGATCCCCGCACTGAAAGAATTGAAATATTATTTCAAAAGGCAATTTGACTAGAGAGCGGATACGGAATACAGTAGACCCATATATCATAGGTATTCAAATGAAGCGGAACGAGCTGACCAAGCCATTTATAATGATTTCAAATTGAAAAAAAACTTTGATCTTCATGGTTTATACAAAAATCTTCAGGGCTAGTAATAATAGATGGTATGACCAAGATGAAGCGACTGGCCTGGCGATTTCACGCCATCTCGACCACTTCAAAATGTGATAATAGAACAAAATTCTTTTTTTGTAGTTCTTTTTTTGTAGGCCGGCCGCCTGTGGCTTTGATCTGTGGCCGGTGTGCAGGCAGTACGTCCCCTTGGATATGAAAGGGTGTATACGCCACTTTACTAAGTGGCAGACACACCCTTTCATACCCAAATGGAGTAGGGGGAGCGGTGGCGCTTAGATTATGTTCACCGTTAACCAAACAGCGGTTTAGCAATGGGTCAGCATTTCAGGCAACAAAATAGGGGATATGAAAAAGTAGGAGGAAAAGTAGGATTTGATTTATAAAAAATAGGAAGAAGATGAAAAAACTCGACGACTCGCCTTATATTTAATTTGAAGAGGAGCTTAAGTAAAACCTCACTATGTTTCTTTGGGAAAAATAAGGGATGTTAAAACCATTTTATGAACCAAAAATATATTCCCATAAAATATATACTAGTATTTTTTTCAGACTAAAAAGTAGGACAAAGTATGATTTTGAAAAAATAGGCAAATGCTGGAAAAGTATATGGAGCCGTTTTGATGCCTATAGTTCATTGATTGAAAATTAGAAAAGAAACCGACGACTCAATCGCGCTTAAAAATCACAGCTAGCTGTTTTGAATCTGATTCATGTAATTTGTGAATTTGTCTAGGAAGTTTATATAAGGTGTGCACGTGTGCCAAGAGTTAGATAATTGGAATAAAGATCTGCAAGGCTAGAAAAAACGTTTTAGGTCAGAGAGGCTGCCATTTTGTACCTGTCGCCTTTATATGGTGAGCAAGTTACACCAAGTTTCAAAACATTGACATAACAAGTCAATAGCGCTTACAAGAAAAACACGTTCATAATGATTCTGATCCGTGCCATTTTCAAATTCGTCTGGCAAAGCATTTAGCTCCACGGCAATCTCATACAAATCTGAGAGACAATCGTGAATGCGGATAGACAAACTGACGTCACGAGGACAATGGCTTCAAATAAAATTGGTTAAAAAAAGTGTCCATGTGGACTCAAATTGTGTAGACCTATTTGCTGATCCATCATCATAAAATGGACACAATCTCAAAATGTTCCTGACCATTTCCAAGACAATGCAATTTTTAAATGCATGCAATCAATTTATTTCCATAATTCGCATTGTGTCTCAGCTGTTTTATCACATTTGCAGCCTGAATGGCATATCTTTCCCTCGCTGCATTTAACCCTTTCACCGCGGGGACCGTCTTTATATGTCAGAATCTGCCGTCTGTAGACGACAGATTCTGACGTATAAAGACGATTCCCGCACTGAAAGAATTAACATATTTCTAATGGTCATAGACCCATAACATATGTATTCACATGAATCAGAAAGGAAGAACTAAGACATTAATTATGATTTCCAATTGAAAAAAACATTTGTTTTCCATGGTTTATACAAGAATATTTCGGCGTTGTAAGGGTTAAAATGGAGTGAGAACTCTTTCTATGAATGACGTCATACGTGTGGGGATTTCCCGCATCCGTGGTCATCTGGTTACTGGTCCTCAATAGAAGGGGAATCCAATAAATAGTTTTGTGTCGGGATATTGGAAAATGCGTGCTTCCATTGTGTAATTCCAGTGCGGAGTATGCGGAATGAAGGGATGATGAAATTTCCAACGTGGACTGAAAAGTTGGCTAAACGTTGGTCCATAGTCGTCCGACGTTGGCCAGAGTGGAGTCAACATTACGTGTGGACGTGTTACTCTGGTCAATAAATGAATATGCTTCACATATCAAAGGAGCATTCGGGATCTCTGGGCGAATCTTCTGAATTGACTGCCAGTGCGAGGTTGGAAAATTACTGAAATTATCATGGTGAGTAAATTGAAAAGACGTCACACTCAATAGATAATTTGATCGAATGAAATGAAACAGCCCGACACTTATTTGGATCCTTTCAGATAATGACTGCCAAATTTCACAGAGACACAATAGTGGCACTTCATCCATTTAAGGTACTAAAGTTCCTGGTGCATTAAAATGCCATTAACGTGATAAATTAAATTATATATTTTTTTCAACTTTCAGCCTTATGTCTCGTTTTTTATGAAGCTAACTGTACCTGAAATTGTGTTACGCACGGAGAAGCCGTCCACACACGAAGCCTTCAGCTGTTCAGAGACGACACGTGAATTAATCTTGCCCGACAGTGTTGACATATGCAAATTATCCGATTTTCAAACATTTTTTTTGTGTCTTTACCACTGATACAGACAACTGAACCGATGAACTATAATTACATTATTCAATTTTGTGTAGTAATGGTGATCGAACTATTCCCGAAAAAATTATCACAATTAATTGCTCAATGACATCAATGCATTTTCTAAGTAACATATAAGAAAAAAGAAGTTCTGTTTGAACGATTTATTTCACCCTTTGTGCTTAGCAGGATCGTGTGATGCACTTTGCAGACAAGGCAGATCGCAATTTTCTATTGTAATTTCTACTAAGCACATAAGGCAATGAAGTAAAATCAAACAAATAATAATTCATTATGTTATTTACTATCCATGAGTAGGTAAAACCATCACAGACTTCAAAGTTTTTTTCAACACTGACAACCGTTTGTTCAATTTGACTTCGATGAGTGTTAATATCACCTGCCATTCCTAAGATATAGTATGGAGTCAATAACAAAAAAGTAAATAAAACAATCTCAATGCAAAATAATCCATTACTTTAAAAGAAAAGAAGTGTTTTATATTCGCAGTATCATTGGATAAGTTATATGTGTCTTTAAAAATAGAAAAGGGAAAGCCAATGCTATTGGCCTTTGAAAAATAGTCTCATTTCTAATACCCGTAGGCTTACTGAGAAGTGGATGAGATGGGTTGCTGGTGGAATAATGTCAAAGACATTGGCCCAACCGTAGGTCAGCGTTGGGCGTAGGCCTATGTATCTTATTTGCTGGATCGGCAGCTTTTGATAATTTCGCTTGTCCGCAGAGTGTTGAGATATTGTCCCTCGTGCCAGTTATGTATTCTGGTGATTGTCCAGCGGGGTGTTGACCAGACTTGAGAAATGACAAGCGTCTGACGTTCAACATCTTATAGAATAATACTGGCATCATTCTTTTTGTGTCGAAGATCGAGGAAATACTAACCCGCCTGTTAACAATAGCTAGAGGCCTACACCCCTAATTATATTGTAAATATATAGTAACAATTAATTTTAAATTGTGCATTATTTAATAACATTGTAAGTATAGCTATTGCAAATATACAAGTAATAATATTTTAATTATAAGCATATACAGGCTAATAATTTGTAATTTAAAAATGAATTAAATAATCCCTTATTTAATGTCGAGACCTTTTTGTCACAGATTATATAAAACAGACATCATTTTATATTTATATAAATTATACTGCATCCATATTCTACATGCATGATTTTTCATTCTAAGCGCTGAACCATTATTAATTAACAACTAGCAATGGCTCGTGAGAGACAACAGACAATACCTAGCAAAGAGAATTGAATTGCAAACAAAAACCTGGCACAGTGAGATAAGTAACATATTGACGAAACAATGATAGGATCAAAGATATATATCTCTAGGCCTATATACATATATAACAATCTATCATAGATATTATAGAATCAGATACTAGTCTAGAACAAAAAATTAAAAATCAATAGAAAGGGGTTGTCGAACTATGCCTATCCGTTGCCATATTAGAGCGAATATAGAAAGAATCGGGACAAAATAATAATTTTTATTTTGGCTCTTTTATATCTATAATATACATGTATCAGCATGTCCATGGACTAGACTTGCGTACGTTTTGTAAATTTTGTGTTGCGCATTTACCAGTTAAAAGAGAAATAAGGACGAGATTTAATTTCAGACACGCATGTCCAAAAAAGAAATACAGGAATAACTGATAAACGGGATTTTCGGTACATTTGTTACGTTACCACAGGAACCCAAAATTTAAAATTCTAGTCTATGATGTTTACATATTATGGACATATCAAAGAGCCAAAATAGTTTGGATGATTTTTGGCCTGCTTGTGTCCCTTTAAATATGCTACATAGACTAAGATGATTCTATATAGATTCGATATACGAATTTGTGGGGGTGGGGGTCGACAATGGAACAAATTATTTACAAATGTGACAAGCCATTCTAAAGACCTTTTGAATCGAATTCATATAGCAGTAATATATGTTTCACAGCCAACAACGCAAGACCTTATAACTAATTTCTTAAGATTGGGCCATCGCCGCAGACGATAAAACAGCATTAAATCAACATATGGTCGGTTTATCTTGTTTGTTTGGAGGGAGGATTTGAAAACACTATTAGGACACCATTCACATCTTGATCCAACTCAAACATAGTACAACGACTACAGTAACTACTCATCGCGACAGTAATATCACTATGGATCAATCGTTGCGAGGCGTGCAGCGAAAACATCCATAAATACTGGTGCTGGAGAATAGTGCGTTTCCATCCCATTTGAGCCTCAACTAACGTTAGTCAGCGACTAAAATACCAAGAACTGAATATCTACTATCTCTGGCTGGACCTGATCAAGACGGATCTGATCAAGACGTATTAAGTCGCTTCTTGTGCATAAGGACATTACGTGGCAGATGATCAAAATGAAATACCTGAGAGTAGCACCAATAGCAGAGGAAATGTCATCAAGCCCTTTGTTCAACGTTATGTAGGCTGAAGGAATATATATAACCACGCAGAAAATCTCATTCAGACTGCATGCACACAGGCTCAACCGTCACCGCCATCAAGAGTCAAATAATAGATAAGTATCATAACAACTGACTGTAATCACACTAATAAATATAAGGAGAGAAAATGCAGGTAGCGTGATTTTCATTCCCATTTAAATGATAAAGCTGATGATGATGAATTCCTTAACGTAGATAATTGGCATTGCATTTAAACCTAGACATATCATGTTCTTAACGTGGTAATTATATACGTATGTCGCCTTCAATTCAATTTGCCCACATGGATATACATACCTTCGTCAGACACTAATGATGTAATTTACATAATGTAATACAATCATGAGAATATGTTGAGCATCTGGTATTTATGCAATGATAAGCACGCGATAGGGCAGCTACACCATTAAACATTCCTTATGCTCATATATACACCCACACAAATTTAGAAATAGTTCGGGCTACAATTCTTTCCAATTTACTCGAAATATTATTTTTCATAAACATCGGCCATCTTGGATTTTTGTGTGTAATATCGGTCAAATTATCTAGACATAATGAATGAATTTGTCATGCCAAAATCATCTAGAAAACATATCTTTCACATACATGAGTGGCAAACTAAGATTATTTTCATAAATGCATAAAACGGCGCCTATTTTAGATATGTGGGTGAAAAATAGGTCAAATTATTTAAAAACCACAAGAAATAAATACCTCGAACTCAAATCACTTAGACGACATACATTACACATGTCTTAGAAGTAAACCAATGAAAATAATTGTATTTATTATATTTTGGAGGCCATTTTGATTTGCGATTTTCACTAGCTACAAAAGACACAAAAAATTCAACTTGGTAACAATCATTTTCGAATTAGCCATATCCAAATTGTGTTAAAAAACGCTTGTTACCAGGTTTTACGCAACATTTAGTCCAGGAGCACGAATTTGAAAATTTGGTTTCGTTCAACACCAAAAGTAACCAATGTTTGACTAGCTGGGATGATGGTATGGACATTCTTGAACAACACCAGGTAGTGTGTACAATTGAATTGTGGTATCAAAAAATATTCATGGGCAATTTTAAGGACGGGGGGTGTATTGATGGTACTACCTAAAAAATTGGAATATGTATACATAATTGCCAATATCCTTGTCAATACGCAATCAATTTTAAAGATTCTAGCATCAAAACGTAATGGTCTTAAAGGTTTATGTCTATGTAAAATAATATTACAACAATGTGTAAGTTATGACGGTCAATGAAGGGCACAACTTGTACCACAGCGATCTTAGCAGATGTTTAGTTATTACGCTATATGTACTTTAGTATCATTTCTTGAGCAATACAATTAACCAAGGTTGGACTTGAAAGAATTATAGTATATACCCTCTACAATAACCTCTGTAGAACATAGAGCGAAACTGTGGTATCAATATTTTTGTGAGGCTTTTTTTCAATGTAGGGTGTATCATATGTCATAATCTGTAACGTTGAATACGAGTGCCAAAATTGGCAATATATTTGTCAAAAGTCATTCAATTGTAAAGATTTTGTCACCAAAACGTAAGACGTGTAACAAGCTGTATAAATAAGAATAAAAAACAGCAACAAAATTTAGGTTTTAAAGGTCATTGAAGGTCAAATCTTCATACGATAGGTTTTTTCTTTCTTGTTTTTACATAATGCTGTTTCTATTTTCATATTACTTGTTGAACACCAAAACTAACGAAGGTTTGACTTGATCATCTGACGAAATAGAGATCCTAGAACAAAACCAGATGGAATCCGTAGCCACTATTAAGGTATATACATATTTTAATTCAGTTTACTACACCCAGTGACATAGCACATGGCATAGTCTGTAACACATTGTAACATTACATATATGGCCATAAGTTTGCAAATTCTCAATCAAATTTAACAATTTTGCTACCAAAATGTTAAAGTCTCATTGTGAAAACTTCGATGAAAACGAAAAATAAAAATTATAAATTTATCAAGGGCAGCCAAGGTCAAAAGTCCATGCCACAGCGATCTGAACAGTGGTTGTTTTTTCATCATATTATATTTACGTTGATATAATTTCCTCAATACCATTTCTGACCAAGGTTGAAATTAATGGAATAAAAAATAGATCTTCTAGCACAATCACGCGAAACATGAATAGTCAAATTGGGGTGTAAATAATGTTTTAAAACCGTTATAACCGTTTTGTTTCTTCTGGTGAGATATTAATAACACAGTCTGAATCATAGAGCTCAATGACATTATGACAATATATTTGACCAAGCTTGATAAAATGTAGGTATTTTGGCATCAAAGCTTAAAGTGTTCAATTGGTATTATTTTAGGAAAAAAACATGTATATTAATTGATAAATTGCAAAGACCAGCAAAGGTCAAATCTTCATACCAAATCAATCTAAACAGGGTTTATTTTGCATCCTGCTATTTATACTTTGACATAATTTCATCAACATCAAAACTAACAAAGGTTTGAATTGATGGAATTATGTATTATATATATAATAAACGCAAGTCGTATATACAGTCAAATTAAGGTATAAATATTGTCTTATGGCTTTTTTTCATTTGGAGCGTATCAGATTAAACAGTCGGGAACACATAGATGAAATTACATAACTAGCCATATATTTTCAAATATTTAATCAAATTTTAATAATTAGGTGCCATAACACCAAGATATTAACGTGGAATATTTCTACTGTAACAAATAAAAGGAAGTGCTGGTTATAAAGTTCATCAAAAGTCCACAACGCAAGACAAGTCGTTGTCAACAGTTGTTATTCATCACACTATGGGTGCGTTGGAATATCTCCTTTGACATCAAAACTAAACAAAGTTTGACTTAATACAATGATACAATTGAGCATATCGAACAAACCATCCCAGGTAGTATGTATTATTAAATTGCGGTCTAAATAATGTGTTAAATACTGCATTTTCTTATGCAGTAATAATATCAAATAGCATAATATGAACCACGGAGTTCAATGGCATAATTGGAAAAATATTGCAAATAATCAATAAAATGTATTGTTTATAGTATCAAAACATCCACATTTTATTGGGCTATGTATTAATATTAATAGACGTGACACAGCTATATGAATCGGGTGATATTCATCTAGCCAGTAGTTTCATGATACAACTAATACCATATTCTGATATAATTTTCTCTCGTATACCTGCAGATTTAAATAAGTTAAAGGTTAAAATATGTTATAGATTATCATATCATATATTTTTTGGACGAAATGCTACGTGATCAGTTACAATTACGAGCTATGTAAAATAGCATTAATTCAGTGTAGGCCTACTATTGTAGTTAATAATGTTGCTTCGACCATGACAAGTCAAGCTCACAGTTCTTGACACTTCACAATGGATTGTTTGTGTGTATTTGCATACTGACGGCGTCCAAAACATATTTTATATAAGACAATCATATTTAAGTTGCTGTTGATTCATGTCATAAATAAGCTTGGTGTATATTACTATTAGCGTTTTTTTCAAAACGATTGCAACATAAGCTTTTAACAATATATTACATCTTACCCAAGGAAATTTAATATAAATTAAATCGAGTTAGTGGAATGTTCACCATACGGATTTGTCTAAACAAATGTGGGAAATGATAAGTCATTATGGCCTATGTAAACTTGCAGGCACATGAGGGGACAGTAAGTGGTGTAAAGAAACTACTGGCTAAATTGGTGTCACATGATTTTTTTTTATAGTTTTGGCACGCATATTGCTACCTACACCATATTAAAAATAAATATACCTGTGTTGGTACAAGAGATTGTTAATTATTCGCAATAATATAAAATTATTTCATTCAACACTGTGTTTAGATTATGCTATTCGTTATAACTCCAGATGACATAAAAGTACTTAAAACATCATTTATACGTTAATTTGACTATACAAACTTCCTGGAATTGTTCTGGAGACCCTATTTCATTGTTTTGTCAGGTCAAACCTTGATTAGGTTTGGGGTTGAGAAC
The DNA here is from genome assembly GCA_964017125.1 of Flabesymbios commensalis. Taxonomy (NCBI): domain Eukaryota; kingdom Metazoa; phylum Annelida; class Polychaeta; order Terebellida; family Flabelligeridae; genus Flabesymbios; species Flabesymbios commensalis. Next base: position 53,061,481 of record OZ024905.1, read on the forward strand.
CTTATTTCAACGTTTAAAACGTATGATAAAAACACATGTTTAGATGTGGCATGCGTCTGCGAACGTTTGCTGATATTTTTTAACTTAGCTATTGTTCTTTCACATTTTTGTCAGTACATATATTACTAATTAAAAAGTTTACGTTCTGATGCCAGAATATTGAAATATAATTAAACATACACTAATATATTATCACATTTGTCATTAAACTATGTATTTCAGACTGTGCAATCATATAATGCTCACATCAAAAAATATCAAAAATATATTTACACCGTAATTTGGAGATACACACTTTATAGCATTGTTCTAGAGGTTTGATTTTATATTTATATCAAGTCAAACATTGTTTACGTTTGGAGTTGAGGAAATATGTCAGTGTTAAAAAAGCATGAAGGCAAAAACGCATGTTTTGATCACTGTTGTATGATATTTTGACCTTTACTGACCTTTACAACTTCGTCATGGCTACAATTTTTTCTCATAAATATTGTCGAGTGAATAAAACATTATTGGTAGCGAAATAGGTACATTTTATTGATTATTAGCGAATACATTGACAATTGTGTCATTCTACTCTATGTGGCATATTATGCTATCTGATATACCCCAGTTTGAACAAACCAACAATAAACACTTTTTATATAATAATTTGACTATACACCCTATCTGGGTTTGTTGTATAGATTCCATGTCATTGTCCCATCCATTCAAACCTTGGTTAGCTCTGGTTTTGAGCCTAAAATATTGCAATACAGACAATGTGATGACAGTCAAAATTGGCCAAACTCACTGTCGTATGCTGTTTTTACCTTTATTTACCTCTATAACACAAAAGTTGTTATTAGTTTTTTTCTTCATATATATAGTTCAATATGTGACTTACGTTTTGGTGGCAGAATATTTACTTTTTAACGACTGTTGATAAATATATGGCCAATTTGGTCACTCATATTTCATATTTCAAACTAGGCCATGTACTACACCCCCCAGATTTGAAAAGTCACATAATAGATATTATTACCAATATGTGCCTTACGTACTAGTTGAAGTTATTCTAGAGGCTTTATGCTATTATTACATCAATTTAAACCTTGGTTAGTTTTATTATTAAACAAATGACAGAGAAGTACAAATAGTTTAATGGCGAAACATTTGCTTAATCACTGTGACATGCGGTTGTGACCTTTGTTGACCTTCAAATCATAGAAGTTGTAATAATGTTTTTCTATATATATATTATTCAGTAAAAACATTACGTTTTGGTGTCTGAATCTTTAAAATTGATTGAGTATCGACAAAGATATTTCCAATTATGCACACATACTTCGATTTTTTGTGTGATACCATACAGTACACCCCCTACCCTGAAGAGCCCCCTAAAAAATAAGTGATACCACAATTTGATTGTACACACTGCCTGGGGTTGTTCTAGAAGGTTCATACTACAATCCTATCAACTCAAACCTTGGTTACTTTTGGTGTTGAGATAAATCCGTTTTTAAGCGTCTTTTAAGAATTCACTCCTGGACTAATTGCCTCTAACACCACTTTCTGGTGTTTTTTTGTCAAATCCCGTCCATAGATCAGCAATCCGGATTGAGATTGATGCGAAACATGTCGGGCATAAGTAGCTGAGGGGTAATAATTAGTAACGTAAATGCTTTAGGGGCAAACAACTCAGGCCACAGTCTTGAAAAAAAATATTTACTTAATACCTCTCCCACAGATTTACATGTATTATCGCCCTACGCTCGGGCCTATTTTTTATAACCAGAATATAGTCTTTTAATATACAAATTGTTCTACAGACCCCTTTTTGTTGTAAATATACATATACACATGTACGTAGTTAAATGCATACTTATTGTATTACATGTACCGGTACATGATGTAGACATTTTTGATTTCACTGATTGTTTTATCCAAATCAAATTGCAATACTAATTCGATTATTGTATGCGGGGTGGTAAATGGGAACTATGATGAAAGCAATGTAAAATTAAATTTTACATTTAATACAGTTAGGGAGCACTTTGATATTAACAAACCATTTTATGTGTGAAGAAAGAAACCAAATAGAGCCGTCAGTAACAATTTGCTTTCAAACTTGTCATCTTGGATTTTTTCTACAAATCAGCCTTTCCAAAAAACGCATGTCGTTGAACAAAAGAATTAACTTCAAAGGCGAGTGTCAGGTCAATTTTCCCACCGACTTCACCAGCTTCAGGCACACTCAAGAAAAAAATGAGATTAGATAACCCAAAGTCGGCATTGATTAACAGATTACAGACGAGGAGCAAAATCAATTTAAGCCAGACACCAAACTAACGGCTGGCTGACTCCTGGTCGAAGCAACTTGTTTGACGTCCAGATAGTGTGCGGCCAGGTGGCCTGATGTTAGCAGAATGCCGAATACAATGACAGAAAGCATTATAATTACAACTTGACTGATTAATGGTATCACAATCATGACCCCTTACCATTCTCAATACAGCTGCATTGCTCATGGCCAATGTGGAACAACAAGTTAACTATCCCAGCAAGAAACAACACCAGTCCAATGTGCGAACAACGCTGGATCTGCGCAATTTTCACTCAACAATGTACATGTACATTGAAGTGACTCGGCTTATCTATATTGGGCTTAAAGTAGGTAAAGACTGTCAGTGTCAACCTGATCTTCATCTGGTTGATTAACTTTTGACAGCAGAAAGTAGAATCTGGGTTCATGCCTTATCACAACGTTATAACAAAAGGCCTGATGTCCTAATATAGCATCCGCCACCTTAATTCGTTTTTTCGAGCCGACAAAAAATTGTAAAGTCGATCCGTGATAGTAATGTTAAAATGTTGATAGTGTTAGTGTTTATAGATTGTTAGTGTTTCTGAAAAAAATTGCTTGCGCATCTCCATATTGTTGGGAATGTTATTCTATTAATACTATCTGACTGATATTTTTTATTATCTTTTGCTCCCACAAAAAATATGAAACTGATCCGTGGTGGTCATTTTTAATTTTAGTAAAATCCTAAAAAATTACTTGCACTTATTTATATTGTCAAGAAGGTGATTGTAAAATTTGAATATTTTCTGACATTAGGTTTTTGCGGCCATTTTGAATTTTGGTAGCATCTTTAAAAATTCACTTGCATTATTATATCCATACTGTGATTTAAATGGGGTTTTTTTATTTTGACCACTACTTTTGAGTTTCTGCGCCCACTAAAAAAGCATGACGAACGCGTGGCCATTTTGAATTTTTGTGAAATCTTGAAAAACTCACTACATTTTGTTAGGAATATTATTGCAAAAAATGAATAATTATTTCTGATTTTAAGTCATTGCGCCCACTGTACATTATGAAGTACATGTTGTACAGTCAGACACAAAAAGGCCCACATAACATTGTATAGCATGTATATTGTATCATGTGCTAACACCTTGCTGTCAACTTTTGTCTTGTCAACTACTAAAGAACCATCATAATAAATTACTTGTTACTGTTGATTGTATATAGTCTTTGTGAAGTGACATTTATTTTCCCTTTAATACCGGGATATGATCTCCTCAAATATACCCAGTAAACACAAAAACATTTGTATAACATTTGTACAATATTGGGCCAACGTCAAAGACGTTGTGACGACGTTGTACAAAATTTCATAGTATACAAATGTTTTGTGTTTGCTGGGTGGTCCGACATTTTATCTACAGCTTAACGTTTCTACAATTTGATAATTCCCAGAATTGCCAGCAGAAATCTGCAATAAGAAATGGTTGGAATGATAATTTCACCAGTGAGATTATTGTAAGTTAATTCTTGGACAAAACATTATGTGAGAATAATTTTGACAACTCAATGATCACATCGGGAACAACAATCAACTTTATATTTTGTAATTGCATCTGGTAATAACAGAAGTGGCTCTGTCGTGAATTATCGATTATATCTGTCGCCAGACGAGAAAAGCTGTCGTCAAAATTCACTTATCTTACATTTTGAGATGTCATCTCACGGCAGAATCAAATAATAATTTAGTAAACAGAATGTTGGCCAGTAAATAAAGAGACGCTAACTCAATGTTGTTTTAATGCTGGCCTAGCAAGCAGCATCGACATTCGTGTTTTTGCTCAGCAGTGATCGAGATGATTTGGACTGACAGTGATAAAACGCACCAGAGTTGACGGTGTGGATTTTGCTCAGGTATGTTGGCTATGCACTTTAGGATCAATAGTATAATAAATAAAGTGGACTCATTAGGTATTAATTTGGGCGAAGGCCCAGATTATTCCTTTCACGCAGAAGACTGTTTACTTTTTTCTACGGATTTTTGCGTGGCCTATTTCCCCTACAGTTTTGCAGCTATCGCCACGAAACTTCACATGAACTTCACAAACGGTCGCACATGGTCACAATTTGTTGCAAATTGTCGTAAATAGTCGCAAACGTTCACAAAGGGCCACACATGGTCGCAAATAGTCCCAAGTGGTCGCAATTGGTCGCAAATGGTCGTAAGAGGAGAGAAAATGTGAAGCCGGAAGTACAAAGTACAAAAATAAAACAGTTTGCCCCAAATGTCGCAATAGTTTGCAAATGATGGCAAACGGTCGCAAATGGTAACAAACGGTTGCAAACGGTCGCAATTTGTTGCAAGTAGTCGCAAAGGGTCGCAAACGGTCGCAAATGGCCACACATGGTCGCAAATGGTCGCAAATTGTCGCAAATGTTCGCAAGTGGTCGCAAACGATCCAAAATGGCCGAAAATTGTCACGATTGTCAAAAATGTTTTAAAATGTTGAGAAAAGGTAAAAATGTGAGGAAAAATGTCAAAAAATGTCTAAAATTCTAGTTATCATCACTTTCTTGCTCGATATACAATTTATTTCAGCCTAATTTTATTCGCCTAAATTCCCCGTTGCTTCAGTAACATATATGAGTCAAATATCTGTTTCATGATAAAGTTTTTTTTATCCTAATTGCTCTTGTTTTGAGAATTCGAAGATGATCACAAAAATGGCCGCGGTGATTTATACTAATATAGGTCTATAAGTAACTTTTTATCTAATTGCCCTATAGTATACTTAGGGGGAAAACTCACTAAAAAAATACATCCACGTGTGAAAGTCAGTATTGTGGGGGGCCTCCGTGACCGAGAGGTAGCGTGCTCGGCCTCAGACCGCCAGGGCTCGAATTTCGAATCCTGTGTCCGGGGGACAGTGTCATCTTAAGCATCTCACCATCCTCAGGAGGTTCTCCTGGCCCAGTTTAGCCTATATGTGCACAAAGGTGGCCTAAAGCCCGATTCATTTCATTTTCATTTCACTAAAAATCATTTTGTAAGACACCAGAAACTAACATATATGTTATCATTCACATTGTAATTAATGTAGAGGTAGAAGATGTAGAAAGCAATTATTTATGTACAACCCATGTAGGCCTACCCTGTAATATTAGGATATATATTTAGTTGTAATATAAAGTCACTAACAAAACCGAAAGCATAAATGTGGTAATATAGGGGATATCTGTATAGGGGAAATCTCTGTTTCATGATAAAGTTTTTCCTCCTACATGTAATTGATCTTGTTTTATGACTTCGAAGATTATCACAAAAATTGCCACAAAGATTTATACTAATATAGGACTATGCACTGTAAGTTTTTTTTAACTAATTGCCCTAAGGTATACTCAGGGGAAAAACTCACTAAAATATTCTGCAAGACACCAAAAACGAATGTTATCATTCACATTGTAATGAATGTAGAGGTAGAAAGCAATTGTTTATGTATAACCATGAAGGCCTACCCTGTAATTATTAGGATATATATTTAGTTGTAATTTAAATTACTAGCAAAACCGAAATAATAAATGTGGTTAGCCTATATAGCTTTAATAATTTCCATTTTTAATTTAAAATATTCAGTTTTATATTTAAAAAATGTAATATTTTTATATAATCAACAGCATCACTGAATAATTACAATAAACAAAACCATTAATTTCAACACATTCTTAAGTAGCTGTAGGCCACAGGTGATATATTAAGGCGCATCTAGGCGTTCGCCAGATGTATCTGATTAATTATACTATAATAGTATGCATACACATGTATATCGGATTAATTATGCTATTACATGCTATGGACCATCGCCATAACTGTAATCAATATGAGCCCATTACATAGCGTCCCCTTGGAGTTAGAAGATGCTAAACTGCCACTGTGTAAAATGGCAGTTTAGCACCTTCTAATTCCAAGGGGACGATAGAGGATTTTAGCCAAGGATCAATTTCAATGCTAAGATATTGTACAGTATCATCCCGACAGGTCCTGACATAATGAATGACCTACCCTCACATTTTACAAACCACATCCGGCCATTATAATTACATATTATGACACAATTTATTTTAAAATTGCATTAGAGTCTGACAATTTCAATACGAGCATTATAATGGCATATTCAGATATATAATGAAATATTTTAATTCTTACAGTGCGGGGATCGACTCTAGGCGTCAGAATCTGACGTCTACAGACGTCAGGTTCTGACGACTAAAGTCGTTCCCCGCGCTGTAAGGGTTAAATATGTTATCCATACATTATAATGGTATATCATCTGGTTCATATGCTGTGATTAACCCAACATTATAAACAACACCTTTTATTGTTATTTACATTAAGATACATGTAGGCTTATCTCAACATGATATGGCCCATACTCCTGACTTTTCATACAATAGTGTATCCAGATTTTTCAATGAAATATCATAACATTAAAATGTCATAATTATATCTTACCCTCAGTATAATTGCTTTAATAATAATGCCATTACAATTTCGCATATTAGCATTGTATTGTCATATAATATATTCTGATATATAAATTTCATAATCATAATGACCATGCCCAGAAGTTATAATGACATTATAATGCCGCAATAACGACATATCCTAATACTGCCATACTTTGATAATGCCCCATCTTAATGATACATGTATTCTTTCGGCTGTCTGCTGGTGTTACTTTCCCTGCCTACTTTTCAAATTCGTTCTACTTTTTTTCTGAAAAATACTACGCCTCATTTTACTTCATCGTGTACGATAATAATTTAGGTATAAAAAAATGACTGTACACACTATCTCTTTTTACCAGAAATTGGCATGTGCAGATTTGATCGTTTCCCGTCGATATTTCTGTCTAAGAAACAGTGTTAGTTCTGCACAAAAACAGCCACTCCCGATGAATTTATCGAAAAAATCAAATTTAATTATAATTATTATTATAAGTATTCATCAATGAAATTAAATGAATGGGACCGGGACGGGATAACTTCCTGAGGATGGTGAGATTAATGGGATGACACTGCCCTCCCTATGTACATGGCTATATCCCAGTCGCTACTGCATTGGCAATAAACTCGTAATTGTGGAAGGTGGAGACTTTCAAATTTGTCATGCAATAACATCTATGCTAGTAATTTATTGATTTTTTTTATCCCACAACGTCCATTTTTTTGTAGATTTGCATTATCTAATTGAATAACCGGCTAATAACGTTTATAATCCGCGAATCATTACACAAATGAACATGGATGAATTCATTTTAATTTCGCTTTTAACGATATATTAGTGCACCATTTTCACCTCACTTGACAACCACTTAATACGAAAGTGAATGACATAAAAAAATTGAGGAATAGTTATTTGCTTGTGCCATCCTGGATATGTAAATTAGCCTATTATCGAACTTAACTAGGTTAAGCAATCAGATAGTCAAATTTCGTGAAGATCAGATGAATATTGGCGACTGCAGAGTGTTTACGTCGATTTGTAAGGAAAGCCCAGGCCAGACATCTTATATGCAAAATAGCAGGGTAAAATCATCAGAGTGTGGTGCACAACTGCACATGCAGTTATAAAATGAAGGCTGTAAGTTAAAGCGTTCTGTTATCGCGCTAACAAGCATCTTCACCGCATGTCCGACCTCTGGTGATCACAATAGCCACAGCCTCAGCGGAGCGGCCATCATTTTTCAGCCTTCTCGGCATCAGGCTAAATTATTATATCAAATGAAAGAGGAGACCCTGGTGGTATGTTTTTGTCCTGTTGATATGTCTATATCCCTGGGGTTACCATGACAACGGGGTCGTAAACAGACCCTCTTTCGCCACAGAAACAAATTTTGTATAATTCTGGACGTTTTCAACATTTAAAGTGTTGCAATAATATTATATTTATTGTTCGTACTCAGGGTACATGTACATGCAATAGAACAAATGGCAACCACGTTCTTACCAATTATCGTTTTGTAAACAATGGTAATGTTTGCTATGTTACTTTTCATCCACTCAACTTAAAAACACAAACAAGGTGTCTAATTGAAGGTAATTTAATTTTCAGTAATCTGGTAGTTTTAACATGTAAATTATATAATTACTCATTTGCATAAATGTAAACATTATAACTTTAGTTGTATTACAACTTTGTTGTAGCCCTCTTCTTAATTCGTCATATCTATTCCACACGTGTTAATTAGTTTTGCTTATTACTAGTATTTGCAAATTACTTGATATACAAATACAAACATTAAACTGACAGATTTATTTTGGCATTTATGTATTTATTTAAGATATACATATGAGCTCGTTAGCATATACCTGATTTGCATTTATAAAAAAATAACACATGTATATTTAAATCTGTGGTCCACAGTGGAATGGACATGCACAGCCTGGTGTCTATAAATAGCAAAGCCAAAGAACTCTTCCAGAATCATAAGACCCGGATGATGTAACCGTCACCAGTGGTCTACATGGGCTGGTGTAACCTACATGGGCTGGTGTAACCTACATGGGCTGGTGTAACATACATGGGCTGGTGTAACCCACATGGGCTGGTGTAACCTACATGTGCTGGTGTAACCTACATGGAATGGTGTAACCTACATGGGCTGGTGTAACCTACATAGGCTGGTGTAACCTACATGGGCTGGTGTAACCTACATGGGCTAGACCAGGTGTAACCTACATGGGCTGGTGTAACGTACATGGGCTGGTGTAACCTACATGGGCTGGTGTAACCTACATAGGCTGGTGTAACCTACATGGGCTGGTGTAACCTACATGGGCTGGACCAGGTGTAACCTACATGGGCTGGTGTAACCTACATGGGCTGGTGTAACCTATATGGGCTGGTGTAACCTACATGGGCTGGTGTAACCTACATGGGCTGGTGTAACCTACATGGGCTGGTGTAACCTACATGGGCTGGTGTAACCTACATGGGCTGGTGTAACCTATATGTGCTGGTGTAACCTACATGGGCTGGTGTAACCTACATGGGCTGGTGTAACCTACATGGGCTGGTGTAACCTACATGGGCTGGTGTAATCTACATGGGCTGGTGTAACCTACATGGGCTGGTGTAACCTACTTGGGCTGGTGTAACCTACATAGGCTGGTGTAACCTACATGGGCTGGTGTAACCTACATGGGCTGGACCAGGTGTAACCTACATGGGCTGGTGTAACCTACATGGGCTGGTGTAACTCACATGGGCTGGTGTAACCTACATGGGCAGGTGTAACCTACATGGGCTGGTGTAACCTACATGGGCTGGTGTCCTCTGATTTCTAGACTAAGATAGACTACTTCGCTGTGGTCAGAGATCCCCTCTGTCAATGCATGCAATATGGCTGACCCAGCAAACACAAAACATTTGTATAACATTTATACAATGTTGGACCAACGTCGAAGACGTTGGGCCGACGTTTTATAAATGTTATACAAATGTTTTGTGTTTGCTGAAGAGAGATCTGCTGTTTCCTCATCTCCACAGTAATTTAACCTGTGTAGTGTGTTTTTCAACCCAACGCCTCCATATTAACCGCTAATGGCATGCTAGCAGATTGATTTATGGAATTTATGGAATTAATTATTCATGATGGCGGCCATCATGTCTAATGGATGTACAATAATGATAATGATTTAGATATTATGGCTACTAATTAGGCCCGACCGTATTTTGCCTGATTTTGTGTTCTATTTAGGGGAGAGAGGGGGGATGTGTGTGTTCAGGAAATATAGATTCACGATTAAATATAGTGATTGGAGGTTAAATAGCCTTGGTTGGAATAGTGTTGGCCCAGCGTCGCGGACAGTTGCCCAGCATTACATCAGCATTGGGCCAATGTACAGTGCTAACTGGTGTTTCTGGCGCCGGTATGTAAAGCGTCACCCGGATAGCAATGCAGCAGTCAGAAAACATGATACTATGTTACAAATAGTACAAATTGTTTCAATGCCGGGCCAGCTTCGAAGACTGTGGGTCAACATTGAAACAGCATTGGGTGCGCAAAGTATACAGCAGACCCCTGTGATGGATTAGCGTTGGGCCAGCGTCGTAGACGATTGACCGGCATTGAACCAGCCATGGGCTGCGACGCTGGCCAAACATTGTACCGGAATTTGATGGGTAAGCCTACATCCTCTGTAGGCCTACGATGTACATCGTAGGCAAGTAAATATTGAATTATTGTTGGCCAGCACCGGCGATGGTGGTGGAAGGAATACACGTTGAAGATATATTTTAACTTGTCTCCTTGGTTCTTTTCCTAATGATATCCTGGACATTTAGAGTTCTGGCCCATGCGAACGACCAATAGATTGTTATGCTTAAAAATATAAAGCTGTTTTTTGTCTATAGCAGATATACGTTAATTTGGGATAATGTGATGATTGGAAATGCAAATGACCGTCATTTAATTACCAAATCACATTCATTTGCATTCATACAAAAAGTTAGTGTGATAGTTATCTTTAACTCTTCCTTTACCGACTTCCCCTTCATAAAACTACCCCAAGAAGCCGACTTCTTTTTTAAGGAGGACCCCTAAAGTATCCCCTGGGTGCAATACAGGTTATAGCTATGCGCATGCGCACATCGCACAAATTAAAAATGCAAGAGAACATTGCCTCAATGTGGAATTCGCATAAATGCGAAATTGGTAAAGGAAGGTAGTTTTCGCATAAATGCGAAATTGGTACACATTTTGTAGTGACATTGTAGGCCAAATTGGCCCGGCATATTATACTGTTAATGACCATGATATGTATGTTTATGTTGTGTTTGTATATGCATGTCACTATAATAAATAAATACTTACTACTACTACATTTTAAATATTCTGATAATCAATTGAGCTGTGGACGTGAAATAACAGTTTAATACGAACAGGTGATATTTTATATAAGTATCCCAGCAATGTCATGACAACTATAACGTTTTGTCATTGTCAGTAATACGATTAAGTCTTTGAATTATGCTATGTGTTATACATTCACTTGCTAATTTATGCTGTATTTTAGGTGATACAACTTTTTTGTTATTTCGTGTTGGATAGGAATGTACGTAGAGTGTTGTGTGTGGGTCATATTAGTATAAAAAGTAGCGAGGAATATTTTTATGGATAAGCTAGTAATACAATTTCAATACATTTTTCAATAGTTTATGCAAATATTTTATTTTGAGAATCTGTAGATTTTTTAAAATGGGATCAGTGTGTGCATTTATTTTGCTTTTGTATATTACCCTAACAGCCCGTTTTTTTAAGTTTATCGAGCCAATCAGTATTGCAGCCCCAAACCAATATCCAATAGTTTAAACTGTTAAAAATAAAAAAATATACATCAAAAGGAGCGTTTTCAGCGATAAATATATTTCTATTTAAAATTCCGATTATTTGGATATTTTATTTGCAATACTATTGACGTGGTCTTGCTGGTCTAAATATTTATCTATTATTATGCCAAGGTAGTTAAATGTATTAACACACACAAAATCCGTCCTATCGATCATTACTTTGGGAGCTGTAACTGTTTTTTTTAGGCATATGATAAATCATAGGTCTTTTTTATATATTATGAGATAGCTTGTTGATATTACTTTTGCGTGTCCCTTGTTAATATTTACATTTGTGTTCAATCTGAAAGCGTTGAGAGTGCTAGATAATCTGGTGTCATCTATTTTACAATAGTAAAACAATTTACTGGCTAATGAGATATAATGTACACATATAACAAATAGAAGAGGACCAAGTATTGAACCTTGAGGTACGCGGGTTTTTATATAGTTTTCGCTTGATTTTGCATTTTCAAATTCAAGATATGCGATGAGATAAATAGTTTCAGTAATATCTAGGTACTATATAATTTTGCATATCACAACCAGTATTAGACTGACTAAATTGTCCTCGCTCAATTTTCATCTTCATCGGAGACATTGTATGAATAGCCCCCATATTATACTGGCCAGCATGGACGGTTTAAAAATGTGTGTTAATATTCATTCATTTAATTATTATTTGTATTATATTTGTAATAGATAAAATATATAATTATACATTGAAGCCATGGGGAATTTTAGTACGAAAACTAAAAGGATGTTGCACAACCACGTTTTGTAGCGCTGTCAATCATTCACCCACAAGACCACAAGTTTATTTGAAATATGGAGGAACAGTTAACCATGCATGACTAGCATGTCTAGCCAATCTTAAAATTAAAAAAAATAGCGTCGTCAATTTTACACGCTACTTTGATGAATAATACATGATGAATCTACTGACAATACACACCTTGTCTTGTGATAACTCTTTAGAAAGTATTGAAATGTGAATATTCTATTTCAGGTTATTCATCAAGACAAAAACTGTCAGGCTTGTCTCTCTTTGTCTTTGATCTGTCCCACACAAAAATAATTATCATGAATACTTCCAAGTGTGGTCAAACCATTGGTCCGATGTAGGAGGGGCAGCGTGGCAGACGATGGCCCTACATCAAACAAATGTTGTATCATAGAGCATGTCCATTTTCAGCAATTGTTTTCCCTTTTGGGCCATTGTCTTATCTGATCTGCGACGTCATGTCGGCATCTCACGAGACAAAGCAGACGACACAAAAATCCATGTTGCTGAAAGCGCCACTAAGCAGCTAAGTCTGTAATCACTATACCAATTACGTGGGGTGTTTGTCCACATTAACAGACATTAAGCCGCACTTCCCGACACCTTTCCTCAGTGTGACGCAGCATAAAAAAGATGGCGAGTCATGCCAAAACGACTCTGAAAAAAAATACACACCAGAATATCTCAGAGGGGATCAATCAAAATGAAATGGAACGCAGAGTCTTCCGAGGGTCAAAACAAACAGAGGCACACAGGCTTTTTTTCTGTGGCAGAGTAAACTTTATCATTTTCCCTTCCCTTAACCTTTAGCCGCCAAATTATTCAATTGGAATTTTAACCCACTTGAAGTTGTGTTTCGCTGACGCGATCCACAACTTCAAGTGAGTGACAATTATTCAGATTTGATAAAATGGAGGTCTACAAATTTCAAATCTTGCTGATTAATGTCACGTTTTATCTTTAACAGGTTGAATAGTAGTAAATCATTGCTTTACGTCACTATTCGGCACAAAAGGTCTTTTAAGTGACATTATAATACGATAAAAACGTTGTAGTCAATTGATGAGATGAATGATGTACAGATGATGATGTGAGGGTGGGGGTGATAGGGCATGGTGGGTTATTGAGAGCGTTTTCCTTCGCTCGCCTGACAAGGGGTTCTGGGCATGTCCAGGGGATATACCCCCAGACATGCCCAGACGGCCGGAGACTTGAGTTTCGCTGTACAATTTAATGATGAAACTCTTTGGCATTTCGCGCAGCTCCGCTATCCTCGGGTCGGATAGTCCCCAGAGTAACAAAAGGAAGGATCACTCCCTCTGGGTAACTCTATTCATCCCACGTGAGAGACCTAATGGCAAACACGCTATTGCCGGTTATTTAAGGCTACCACGGCCTACATCAGCGCCAGCACTGGTGCGGGTGCTGCATTGGCTCCGCTGTTGAGTGGAGGAACCAGGGTACGCCACTGGCAATCCGCCCGAAGATAATAGCCAGATACGATTAGGCTGCAGCTGCCCTTGGATGATTGCTGTAGACTAGTGCTTCCGTACAATGCCGTACACAGCATCCAACAGACGGAACAGATCCCTAATGACCCTCCCCAGATGGGGGCAAAAAGTACTACTACTAGCGATCATCCCAGTACCCCTTAACAGGTTGAAAAGCTGATATGTAATTTGCTAATAAAAAATATAAAAAACGAATATGGACGGCACCGGGGGTTAAAGGGTTAAGGCAGAAACGATAATGACATTTTGACGTTGTAAACCAAGCTAAAAGGCTCTGAAAACACGGGACCTGTTATAAGTGGATAGGTTAAGTGATTTTTTACTTCAAGTCATGATGCAAACGATTCCTTTGGCATGGTGTTACCCTAAGGTAATATAAAAGTAGCTATCCAAAGACACAAGTGAGATCGGCCTTTGTATTCTAAATATTTGCATTTTCCCAAAATGGCCGCCAAAAAACACAAAAAGTGTAATTTGCATATCTGTCATGCTCAAAATTACAATTTGGCGTCCAAATGTACATTTAAATGGTCAAGAAATTAAATAAAATAATTACAAGAAAGGAAATAACAATATGTTTAGCTTAACACAGCCACCATTGTCTTAAAGGTAACATTATTCCCCTCCAATGGGCCGTATATGGGTCAACATTTTTAGAAATATAAGACATTATATTTCCACTTTTTTGGTCCAGTGCACATTGTACATCAAGTCAGGTATTATACGATTTTTTTTATTGAAGACGTCATAAACTGCTATGCAAAAGTCGTCATAAAAACCATGTCCTTCTTTAGGCTTATGATGCTTTTTTTATTGTTCAAAAAACAAGTATGCTTATGTGGAAAAAACAGTTTAGTAGGTGGATTTACTACTGGAACATCCCTGCAAATAATAGACTAAGCTATGAGATAATAATTCCTGTTTGACAAATATATTTTGGCAACACTAGAGCTGCAGGTGATATGATCCCACTTGATGCTGTCTACCATCCAGCATGCCTAACCAAACTTTACAGAAAAACAAAAACTGTTGGATGTGATGATACAGGGAGCAACGAAACTCAAGTAATCAGAACACATGTTGTGAATGAGTTAATCAATCATATTAAAGAGTATTGTGACTCTGGAGAATCACTACCTACGGCTGACATGACTACTTTATAAAGGCATTGATGCTGCAGGTTCCCTACTATTCGTTGTAATACCACGCGTCCGTGAAAATATTGAACGATTGCTTCCTGATATCAAATCAATATGAACACATCGTGCTTGTTCTCTTGTATTTGATGATGTTCTTGACGTGAAAGGAATTAGAACCGCCGATGTTTCCATTGTCTTCAAGGCAGCTGAATACTTCGTAAAGAATATCTTCAGCAAGAATTTCCAGGTTACTTTGCTACAACATCTGAATCTAATTCTACGTAAGGAATATCTTTATGTTCAGCAAGAATTTACAGGCTCATTTCTTACAACAGATGAATCTAATTCTATACCGCCAATTTTGAAGTCATTTTAACACATGCTGCTTGATGGATCAGGCATTAATCAACCACCATCTGCACCTGATCAAAAGTTAAAAGTCTATTGGACAGCAGATTATATTCAACTCTGTGAGGCATAGATACAGAAACCCTGGCAGCGGTCCTCGTCATAAAAGAGAGAGAAAGAGAGAAACACCGGCATATCTTTATGTGGCACTTAAGCTTCATCTTAAAACTGGCAGTGCTTCTCCACTGCAAACCATGCATCAAAGAGGACTGTGTGTATCCTACGACAGACTGAGAACATTTAGCACAGATGTCACAAATTCAATATTAAAGCACTAGGAACAGATTGGTGTCGCTGTTCAACCTCAGGCCAACAAGGGTGTTTCACTACAGGTGGGTTTGATAATATCAACCACAACCCATCATCGACCACAGCAACATCTTCCCTCCATGGAACATACAGACGCATTCAACAGCATTTTTCTTCTGAATACCAGAAAAATTAAAATTGTCATAACATCCTAGATCCAGTGGAGAGTGACAAAAACATGTGGAATATTTCCATATTCTTCCTCTCAATATCGGTCATTCATATCCAGTTCTCCATCCTGTCACCAAAACTAGTATCGAAGATGGCTACCAGTGGTTGGACGATGTTAATAAACTTCTAGAGAAAGATAACCTCGAAGATGAAAAATGGATCTCTTGGGCTACGTACCATGACAGCCTTACAGAACCACCTCCATTCCCAACATCTCAGTCCTACATGTTGACATTGTTTCTGGAGTCTCCCACCAGCCCAACTATGACTTGGCATGCAATGAAAATTCACCGTACCACAACCAATCAGACCCCTGTTATGGCAGCGGATAAACCACTTCTATCTCTGGCCAAGAAACTCCAATGGAAATTCCCGCAAACATAATTTAGTGAAGATTCTTTCTTGGTCATGCTTGGGCCAATGCATACAGAAACAAGAGGCCAACCGGCCACTATAATCCCACGCCGTGTCCGCGTGATAGAAATTGTTCAGTTGCATCCTTCCCTTATCTCTCACATTCTGTTTTACAGTAATGGTTTCCCTAATTTAGCACAGTATGCCATGTGTAGGCCTACATATTAGACATATTAGGGTCAATGATGATCACAAGTCGGCCATTTTTGCGAATTTGATCAAGTTGGACATTTTTTAGGCAATATCCCTCTCTGAAACCACATATTTTGTTTCATAGTAATGGTCTAGCTATCTGGCACAGTTAGCCCGATATTACCCATATTAATGTCAATAATAGCCTCAAGTGGGCCATTATGAATTTGATCGAGTTGAAATTTGTCAGGCCATGCCCCTCCCTGAAACTGCACATTTGTTTTATACTTGATGGTATAGCTGCCTGGCTCGGTTTGCTAGATATCAGGCATATCAAAGTTAGCTATGGCTGATAGTCGGCCATTTAAAATCTGATCAAGGTAAAAGTTTTCATGGCATATTCCTACCTGAACCTTCTTTTGTAGTAATGGTCTGGCTATCTGGCATGGTTTACCAGATATCAGGCATATTACAGTACATTATGGCCAATGGGCGGCTATTTTGAATTTAATGAAGTGACATTTTTCAGGGCATATTCCTACCTGAAACAACACTTTTTGTTTCATAGTAATGGTTAAGCTATCTAGCACTGTTTGCAAGATATCAGGCATATTAATTAAAGGTAATTATGGCTGATAGTCTGAATTTTGAATTTGATAAAGTTGAACATTTTTCAGGGGGATATCCCTTCCTGAAACCTCACTTTTTGTTCCATAGTCTAGCTATCTGGTACGGTTTGTCAGATATCAGCCACATTAAACTCATGGTCGAGTGTCGGCCGTTTTGAATTTGATCGAGTTAAAACATTTCAGGGCATATCACTACCTGGAACCACACATTTTGTTGTATAGCAACGGTCTAGCTATCTAGCAAGGTTTGCCAGATATCAAGCATATGAAAGGTTATTATGGCCGATAGTCGGACCATTTTGAATTCGATCAGGTTGAATATTTGGATGGCATATCCCTACCAAAAACCACACATTTTGTTTTATAGTAATGGTCTAGCCATCTGGTTTACCAGATGTCAGGCATATTCAAATTAATTTTGTCCGATTTCGCTTCAGCTCCGGTATACAACATCACCCATAATTGCACGAGATTTACCAGAACTTGCAATTTGTGAACGCAAAACTGCAAAGCCTCTTGCAAATGTTGTGTACAGAGGCAGTCGTGCATGTCCCTCATACTTAATGTATTGTAAACAGAGCGAGACAAAATAAACGATGTACTAGTTACGAGTGTTTGTTTACCATTATTTTCTATGTAAATTGCATTAGTCATAGTGAAAGTAAACAAAAATGTATGTTTACCTTTACGCATGCTTCTTATATATCACTGAGCTAACAATGTCGACTTAGCAACAAAATGGTCATTGCAGCTATAATAGGATTGAAAATAGTAAAAAAAAATATTGTTTTGGCGGCCATTTTGGCAAAACGCAAATATTTCACATTTGAGGCCAGATAGAGCTTGTGTCGTTGGATAATTGTTTCCCTATGGACCTAAGGTACATTACTGTCAAAGGAAACATTTGCATCATGATCTGAAGTAAACACTCTATTTTGTGCAGTTACCTTACCCACTATTACCCAGATGTCGACTATTTGCGTGTCATAATTGGCCGATGCAATATGTTTATGTTTCAAGTAGCAAATCACAAATATTTCTCGTCTGGAAGCTGTCAAAATTATAACAATTGTTGTAGTTAGCTGTGACATCACAAATACTAATAATTCATTGTTTGCAGCTCGCCCGGCGGCTACAGCTATAATAGACACCGCATAATACTGATTAACAAGGGAATGTGTCTCGTAACCTTTACACACACGTACAAATGCACAGCGAGTTTGTGCTCAGAATACTTCAGCAACCCCCCTCCCCCATATTTTCTAGAGTTTCCCATCAAATTAATTAGTTCAAACTAATGTTCTTGTAATGTTCAGTGTTGAATCTTAAACAAATGGGAAAGCTATTTCACCGTGATCACGGGTTTTAATACAATCGGCTTGAAATCAATCCTAGGATATACCCAGGCATTACGCTTTGATTTTTCTAAGCAATCCAACCAATAGGGTTGAGGTTCGAAAAAATCCTATTGCAATAACATTTTGCAAATTAGCTGTATGAAAAACTGCAATATCTCGAATGTGGTGCTTCTGAGGTAAAAAGTAAATAGTATGAAATTTGAGCCCTATGGGTATAGCTCATATATAGGACATCATGAGTAGCAAATGTTGCATGGGGCCATCCTACATGTACCCCAAATTAGTGTCTCCATGGAAGCGCACTGGGGAACAGACAGCACAGCAAAGATAGCTCACAACAAACACGACAGGTTGAAACGATGATGTTTTATTGTTGGCCCAGCGTCTGCAACGCTGGCCCAACATTAAAACATCATCGTTTCAACATGTCGTGCTTGCTGTGGAGCGTCTGTTTCTGTCTGAGAACGGAGCTTTTCTTCAGCAGTTCTACTGGCAGAGATAAGATTGTGGCTGATCAGTTTGCCGTCTCACCGCCCAGATCCCTGCGTAATCCTGACGGAAAGCCACACAGACGACGAGCCAGGAACAAATAAACAGAAAAGCTCCGCTCCAACTTTGACTCCACGTCGGGCCGGTGTCGTAGACGTTGGGCCAACGTGGAACCAATGTTGGGAAAACAGTCCATATGCTGCACATCAGCGCCGGTGTATATCTAGCTCAAGTGACTTAGACATGCATACCATATAGAATATATAGTTTTACAGACAGCAGAAACTTGGAAAATACATAAATGGAAATTTAATGCTACACAATCCAGCCGAAATCATCATTTTTATTTTGGCTCCTTGATATGTCCATAATATGTCAACATGTCCATCGACTAAAATGTTGTTTTTCAAATTTTGTGTTACGCTTTTAATACCAGTTAAAAGAGAAATAAGGATGAGATTTAATTTCAGACATGCATGTCCCAAATAAGAAATACAGGAATAACTGAAAAACGGGGTTTTCGGTACACTTGCTACGTTGCCACAGCAAACCAAAATTTAAAAGCCTTACGCAATTCTAGTCTATGGACATGTTCACATATTATGGATATATTAAGGAGCCAAAATAAAAATGATGATTTTTGATTTATTTTGTTCTGACAAGACTCGCTTTAATTCACATCTTACATTTTCTATTTTTGAAAGATATATGAGAAAATACAAGCGATTACCCCTTTTAAAAATATATTTTATTGTGGCATGTTGTCAGTAAGATATGGGCCTACTTGTCTTTTAAAATGGTACATTCTTTAGAATATGATTATTAAAATATGCTTTAACTTAGTGTGTTTTGGACCGCGTGGGTAAGGGAAATCGCTGCCAAATTTATACTCAAGCTCCAGAATAAAATATAGATGAACAAGCGGAAAACACGATTTGCTTGTGATTATATACATATTTTAGCTGTTTCAGCCACATGGCATGAATAATGCGAACAGTATTTAATACACCTCCAATCCATAATTTGCTCGTTTTACATAAATGATTTAGCAGCGGGCCATGACAAATGGGATTCTTCACTTCTCAGAAAATTAAATAATCCCCACATATACTTGCCAAGACTGAGGTAACGATTACAGCCCCAGAGACAACTGGTACCGATAAATTCTTCTTCCCGAAATAAGTACGTTTTTTCCTTCAAAGGTTGGTGATTTACACCTTTAAATATAGTAGCAGGCGCAGATATATAGTACTAAGTTATGTATCAAATGGGATGATTCACAAAAACAAACTATTTTTTCAATCACCAAAATAATCAGTTACTCAAGCTACTAATTGTAATAATTGCTTTTCACAGAGATACATGCGTTATAGGATATAAGAAATTGTCATAAGAAAACATCAATTTGTTGCTATCGTTATCGTTTTTGTCGTCGTCGCTGTCGTCGTCGCTGTCGGTGGTGTTGTTGTTGTTGTTGTTGTTGTGGTGGTGGTGGTGTTGGTAGTGGTGGTGGTGATGATGGTGGTGGTGGTGGTGGTGGTGTTATTGTTGTTGTTGCTGCTGTTGCTGCTGTCGTTGTTGTTGTTGTTGCTGCTGTTGTTGCTGCTGTTGTTGTTGTAGTTGTCGGTGTTGTTGTTTTTTTTGTTGTTGTTGTTGTTGTTGCTGTTGTTGTTTTTGTTGTTGTTGTTTTTTTGTTTAAGCTGTTGTTGTTGTTGTTGTTGTTGCTGTTGTTGTTGTTGTTGTTGTCGTTGTCGTTGTCGTTGTTGTTGTTGTTGTTGTTGTTGTTGTTGTTGCCGCTGCTGTTGCTGTTGCTGATGTTGCTGTTGTTGTTTTTTGTTGTTGTTTTAGTTGTTTTTGTTGTTTAAGTTGTTTTTGTTGTTGTTGTTGCTGTTGTTGTTTTTGTTGTTGTTGTTTTTGTTGTTTTAGTTGTTGTTGTGGTTGTGTTTTTGTTGTTGCTGCTGCTGTTGTTGTTGTTGTTGTTTTTGCTGTTGTTGTTGTTGCTGCTACTGTTTTTGTTGTTGTTGTCGCTGTTACCAGTGGTTACTCTTGTTGTTGTTGACCATAGTTATATGTTGTTGACAGCACTGAAAAAAATCCACTACATAGTTGGTGAACACTCGTAGGGCCTACAAACTTTTTTAAGCTCTGGACGGCAGAAACTACACACCTCATTTGTTTTAGGGTGTTGAACGCCACTGTTTGAGTTATTTATGTTAATCCATGCAGCAATTGCAACTGGCAACATACATGTATTTACACAACAGGGGATTTAGAGTTTTAGTTCCAACCGGATAAGTTTCGCGCCTGCGGTGTGCGAGCTAATTCTTGATAAACGGTTCTTTGAGCGACGACGTGTCCGACTTGAAACGACACATTTGACCAGTGTTTATTGGTTCAACATTGGGTTACAGCTGGACCTACATCACACGTTATTAATTGTATGGGTATTAGCATTAACACTATAACTCGTAAAATTATATCCTTGGTGACCTTTACCCCTTAAACCGCCAAATTATTCAATTTGATTTTCACCCACCTGAAGTTGTGTCTCGCTGACGCGATCCACAACTTCAAGTGAGTGAAAATTATTGCGATTTGACAAGATGGTGGTAAACGATTTTCAAATTTTGCTGATTGATGTCACAATTCATCTTTACCATGTTCAAAAGCTGATACGAGGCCTTATTAATGACACATGTAAAAGACGAATATAATCGGGACCGGCGGTTAAAGGGTTAACAACCTACTACACAGTGGCAAGACAAGACATGCTGACGGCGGGCCTCAGCACCTGATAATAACAATATCAATCTATATGAGATAAACCATTTATCACTCAAAGTTGTGTAACGCTACCACGAGTCATAACCTAAAGGCTTAGGGGTAAAGTGATTCCAGTCCATAATCACATTTGATATGATTGTGTCATTTTAAGAAAGTTGAATATATTAAAATACTCCACCGGCTTACAATTTCGAGTGAAAACAAACAACACATATTTTTTCCAAATTCAAAATGAGACTTTATTCGTAATGATAAAATGATCCAAGTCAATTTGACTTCGATAGGTTTACCACTAGAAAATTAGATACATCGCAGATAAAATGCTATTAAACACCATTTGAAATAAGGATTATTTATATGCATGCCGATCATGCCTGCCGATCATTACAAAAACATTTCTAAAGCATGATGATGGGACGTTATTAGATAGTTGGTACACCCCGTAGTTTTGCCATTACTAAAAATGTCGGCTTCTGAAATTTAACGATTAGGGCCTATCTGAGATTTAAAAAAAAATATTTATAAAACTGAAAAAAATAACATCACTATTATTGTGATTATTATATACCACATAAAATTATAAGACCCGCTGCGGCCAACAACGCCAATTAGGTGAAAATACGTGTATTAAAGTTGGAATACAAATCCATTTCGGTTGGTAAACCAGCGTTGTGATCCTAATTTCGGAATTATTTATTTTGGCCTCAAGAAAACACTTCGATTGGTCACGAAAACAAAATACATTTCAGAAACTGCATAGCGTATCATAGTGCCTACGCATTGACTTGAATTGTAATAATGAAAATTAACCCTTTCAGCGCGGGGACCGTCTTTAGACGTCAGAATCTGTCGTCTGTAGACGTCATAAGTATGACGTCTACAGACGGTCCCCGCGTTGAAAGAATTAAACAAGGTATAATTGCCGTAGACCCATAACATAGGTATTCAAAAGGGGAAAGAGCTAACTAAGACATTTATGATTATTTCAAATTAAAAAACCTCTTGGTGTATATAAAAACATTTCAGCGCTCCAAGGGTTAAGTTTTTATTATACTCTTTTCTATTAAAAATATAACAAACAAACACATCGTTCATGTCTAGGACAAAACGACGCACACAGTAAACAACTAACCTTAGAAAAGCAGGATCTTCAATCCATACAATATGAGTTAGGCCTACATGCTTTCCTCATATTGGCCACAAGTCGTTAGAAGTAATTAAATCCTTGGAACTCCTGCTCGACATAAGCAGGTCAACTGATGGAAGCCAATAGCTGGCAGGCAGATCATTCTGCACCGAATAGACAGGGGACTAAGTTGTATGTCTTCTAAAAGGTGGGTGGACATTAGAATTCCACCGGAGACGCCCTCGGACGAACCAGCCAGCGGTCAGCTTTTGCCAAACAGCCCGCGGCGCACAGTTTCTCTAACGCGTGTTTCAGCTTCAACAATAGCCGTCTAAAACGTGCACGGATTATCTAAATAGATTTGCCACGAACGCAGCACAAATAGACCAGTCTTGGGATAATGTCGGGCCAACGACTGCGACGTTGAGCCAACAATGGAGGCAACACTGGATCAGAATTTAGTGTTTTCTTGAAATGCTCTCCCACACACATGATACGTGCGCGTCCGGCCGTATCTCATTCATTGTCAGCAAGGTCAAG
Source organism: Flabesymbios commensalis (assembly GCA_964017125.1). Lineage (NCBI taxonomy): Eukaryota > Metazoa > Annelida > Polychaeta > Terebellida > Flabelligeridae > Flabesymbios > Flabesymbios commensalis. The sequence continues at coordinate 53,084,959 of OZ024905.1, forward strand.
ATATTTATACCTTCAGATCGTACTTAATATTATGTCATTCGGAGTAGACGGTCTACACTTCTATAGGCTTCGAACGACTTCTATCGCACCCTCTATGTGTCTGTTTCATACCAGACCAGTGTAGCTATTTGTGAATAAAGGTAGCAACCATCTTGGGGGGACGCACAGGCCTACTCGTTTCTGAAAGGGTTGTGCAGTAATGGTAAAGGATATGTAAAGCAATACAAAGGCATTTTTGCAGGTACCGCATTTTTGCTATCATGCGTAAGCAGATAGGGATAGCGGCCTACCATGTGATGCTACACTTCACATCAGTAACTACAAGGTTTAAAGGTGCAAAGGTGTAGAGGACATTGCCATGTCAGTCGTCATTTTGATCATACATGAACAGGTAGTGGTTAGCACCGCTGCCTTTCACGCCAGAGTTCAGGGTTCGGTTCCCGGTCTAGGCGGTTTGAAATAAACAAAATTGTTTCTTCCCCATCCACGTGTGAAAGTTAGTATTGTGGGAAGCCTCTGTGACCGAGAGGTAGCGTGCTCGGTCTCAGACCGCCAGGGCTCGAATTTCGAATCCTGTGTCTGGAGGACAGTGTCATCTCAATCATCTCACCATCCTCAGGAGGTTCTCCTGGCCCAGTTTAGCCTATATGTGCACAAAGGTGGCCTAAAGCCCGATTCATTTACATGAACACCAAGGAATCAGAAATGTGAAAATAAGCCACTAAAAAAATAACGTTTTAAATCTGAAAAAAATTAACGAATGAATAGACATTAACGAATGAATAAACATGCATATGAGGAAAAAAATGAATGAGCCAATATGCAAACAAAAAAAAACGAACAAACGATATGAAAAACACGAATGAACAAACTAACAAATACACGAATAAACAAACGCACAAAGGAATGAATGAGCGAACGAACGAGCGAACGAACGAACTAACGAACGAAGAAACGAGTGAATGAAAGACTGAAAGAACACAGTCAAACGAATGAATAAGTGAACGAGCAAAAGGATGCATGAGCAAACACGAAAAAAATAACGAGCGAACGAACGAACGAACGAACGAACGAACGAACGAACGAATGAACGAACGAACGAACGAATGAACGAGCGAATGAATGAATGAATAAATGAATGAATGAATGAATGAATGAATGAATGAATGAATGAATAAATAAATGAATGAATGAATGAATGAATGAATGAATGAATGAATTAATGAATGAATGAATGAATGAATGAATGAATGAATGAATGAATGAATGAATGAATGAATGAATGAATGAATGAATGAATTAATTAATTAATAAATGAATGAATGAATGAATAGATGAATGAATGAATGAATGAATGAATGAATGAATGAATGAATGAATGAATGAATGAATGAATGCTGTCAGAGTTGGTTCGTGGTTGCTCAGTATTCAGTAGGTAACCGAATTGAAAATAGTATTGTCTCCCCAAAAGCTGCATGGTCTATACAAACAGTATTGTGATACTAGGGTATCTATTTTGGCTTTTTAGTTTTTGTTTGTTTATAGCCTACTCACTTTAGTTAATATCCTGACTATTATTTTAAAAAATACGTTTATCATGTTTGTGGTACACTACCTGACAATGTCAAATCAATGCAAAATGTAGACTATATTTAATCAGTAGGCCACAAAGTGTGACTGCTGGCAATGGTGACTGATGACAAAGGTGAATGATGACAAGCAAACGCCAATAGTGTCCATTATGTGAAGGTTAGAGTAGACTGAGGTCTGTACTGCTGTCTACTCTTAGATAAATATGCTCACCTGGCCGGGCTCAAACTATACAAACATTCCTTAGCTACACATCTCATTCAAGATGTTTATATAACAACATTAACACAATGAAGATGTTATTGATTTCAAACATTCCAGTGTCAGATTCGCATTTTAGAATCATCACAATACATCTGTGAAGATCATTTATGTCGTGAAATACTTGTAAACATAATCCATGAGCTGTACGCCCGACCAGTTGCATAGGAATATTCCGATCACTTACGATATCAACAATCTTTTCTAGATTAAACTTACATATTAGGCCTACATATTTGTGACTGTAAACTTAAATCAATAAAAATGACAATGACAATGACGTTTATCCATGGTATCAAGTAGAGACAAAAGAACCAGGCGGACAACATAGTATTATACAGCAGCTACATTATTCATAATTATTATTATTCGTTTTATACAAAAACGATACAAATGATATTGACCCTGGCCTAATAAAGGCATGGGACACAAAATAAAAATATATAACTTCATAACAACGCCTAGTTTATTTAAATACTCGTATTATATATATATAATTATATATCCATATTTAGATATAATATATTACATATTTTTATGCCTTGACAGAATAGGAATTGTATGGGACCTACATATATAATAGTCACGAATAATATATTGATCGTTTGTATGTATCCTGGCGTAAAGCCGTAAGAAGGATAGTATTTAATCTACCTTATCGCACTAGCTGTAAATTGTTACATTTGATAATACAATTTATGTGATAAAAATTATTAATTGCCAAAAACAGCGTCCAAGGATTTTTTTAGGTGTTCCACAGTGTAATTTAAACATTAGACCACCAATCAACAAGTTTAAGACGATTTATGATTTCACACCGATCACCTATAATAATAGTACAGGATACCTACAGGAATTTAGGACGAGAAATGAGCTGTATTTTCCCCCGGTCAACATTTATACTTTTCCTGTGTTAGATATCAAATAAGCGATATCCACCAAACTCCTTTACTTAGACACACTGGACAGCGACACGTAACACGTAAATATTTCATCAGTAGGCCTACAAATATGCTCACAAATGATGTATTTCTTCTGAACATATTTTAAACTAAAACTACAAAATGACAAAAAATAACAATAACAAAAATTGATCTGCATATTGTTCACACCTTTTTCATTCTCGACGTTTTCTGCAGCGGCAAAAGTTACCCCCACCAGATAAAAATCTTGTTTCCCCAAAAGTATAGATTTCCATGTGTTTTTCTATGCAGGGATTATTTATATTCGCCCGCTTCTCTCAATCCATGGATACCCTGTCGTATTCAATATCACATCAAATCAATAATGTGAGAATGTTACTCTAATATCTTGACACGAAAAAACTCTGCAAACATTCCACGTACTATAGCTCTAACGTTGTTCTAACTTCAAGTGTCTACAATATAATAAAGGTCTTCTTGTGGCGCTCGTAGAGATCTTAGACAAGTCCAAGAACTACTAACTGAAAAATAGGCTACAATTTTTTTTAATGACGCCATGGACTTCGATAATGTTTCTGTAGACGTCAGATTCTGACGTATGAAGACGGTACCCGTCTATAATGGACGTAGACCCATAACATAGGTATTCTAATGAAGCGGAACGAGCTAACTAAGACTTTTAAGGTGATATCGAAACGAAAAAACCCTTTGGTCTCCATGGTTTATGCAAACATATTTCAGCGCTTCAAATAAGGGTAAAAGGCCGCCTTATAATGACGAAGACCGCACGCAATGGCTCAGAAAATGTTCATATGGCGTTCGCATCCGTTCGTACGTTACACTATTACATAGTCTGTGTCTACGGGCGATAACATATTCTAATATACAGGAACTGCAGTATTTTCTATTGTATTCGTTTTAGTTGTCTTCCAGAAGGTTGAGTGATATCCATTCCTGTCCCGTATCACTGTGTATCGATCTAGTTTGATCCATACCACACAAATAGTGACCAGCTTGAAGAAAAATACATTATTCATTTAATTTTTCTATCGGATATTTTTGCACATACTTGGCCTTCTATCGCGACAGAGCATGTAATTCATTCCTTTGCCATATCGAAATATAATATTTGCTTTCAAAATGGCTCTCATACATACACTGATACCCAGCAAACACAAAACATTTGTATATCATGTGTACAATGTTGAACCTGCGTCAAAGACACAAACAAAATTGAAGCAATATATGTAGCCCTGCGTAAATAATAGTTTATCTATACGTTGCTCGGATGTAACATAGGGCCAATTCGCTTTTTTTGCTTCGCTGTTTCGTTGTTTCAGACGGCATCGCCCTTGCGTTGTTTCGTATCGTCATGTAATCGTTTCATAGTGACGTTGTTTCGCATCGGCCTTCTGTCAATTCGAAGCTTGGTTGTTTCGCACTTTTGTTGTTTTTCAGTCTCGCTGTTCACTCTTTCGTTGTTTCGTACTTTCGTTGTTCCGCACTATAGATGTTTCGTACTTTTGTTACTTCGTACCTTTGTTCTTTTTACCTGCCTTCCTCTCCCTCTACTTTTACCACTTTTACCACTTTTACCACAAAAAAACATCAGTTTCTTCGTTTACACAGGCTGTAATCCTATTGTGGCAACTACATATGTGATAGGTGGAGGACAAAGAAAGCTGTAAATAAGGGAAATTATAAAACAACGAATGTACGAAACATCAAAAGTGCGATACTACAAAAAGTATGTGACACAATGAAAGTCGAAATAATAAAAGAGGCCCATGAGCGACGGAAATATACCTCAACGAATTAAAAGCGAAAATTATTGGAAAAAGGTAACATTTTGATTCTACTATAATTATGTCATTACCATTTATTTCAAAGTAGTAGGAGATAAATTTAATTTCCTATCCGCTTAACGTGATGACCATATTTATATTTATTTATCAGCCAAAACTCGCTACTATATTTCCGCCGCTCTAATTTACCATATGTTTACAGTCATCTAAATAAACTTCATATAAGTTAAAGAAAACAAAACACGACCAATCGAATGCCCAGGACCTAGGCTGGTCGCTTCAGGAATACTTACGCTGGAGTCTAAAAGTCGCGATCGCGGAGTGTGGTAAAGACTAATTTGTTCTAAACTGAGAACTGACGGCTTCTCCGCTAGAAAAGGCGCACAACAAACGTGACCGGCATACCTGCAGTAATAATCTACATAATAATCGACTGCAACCTCAGGCCATAACCGCAGGTGGTCAGCGGTCTCCGCTACATAGAATGGGCCACAGGATCTTGACCAAGTGGTCAACAGCACAAGATGGGCCAGTCAGCGGAGACACGGAGGGTTAACTACAGTGCCAGCATCGCTGACATTGTCCCTGTGCACCGCGCATTCCGCCGGCTGTTGAACATGCACAACATCATGCAGCCGGGACCACAATGTGACTGACCCTCTTTTGAATTTTAACGGCTACGATTCTTTTCCGGTGCTAAATGACCTCAGGTGTCAGGACATGTCCACCCTACATGACCGCAGTAATGACTTCTGACGTGATCTCCGGGAAAAGCCAAACTTTTGCAACATGCATGGCCTGTTCTTTATGGCTTCTGCACAAGTCCCAAAATTAACACTGCCGGGAGCGGAAGTAGGCCCTGTACTTCAGGCCAGCATGTCTCTCTCTCTCTGTTTTGTTCTGTAAACAGGTAAATGCCATTATAGCACTGTATGGAGCGGTGAGGAATGCTTCACGTTTCGATTAGTGGGATGTACTCGGGACTGGCTCCTAGTTTAAAGGCCCATTCACAGGCAAATGGCATGTTTTTTGTTCTGTTATATCTTTTTGAGTGTTTGAATGAGTGAAGGCAACATTCCGATGGATCACAACTTTTAGAAACATCCGGTGGCAACGTAATTAGGTTTCAAAAAAGACGTAATATGATAAAATTGCATCATTGGTCATTGCATTTCTGTGCATTTCCCGCATTTCTTATTTTTGACATGGTTGTCCGAAATAAGAAAGCAGGAATTTCGTCTCTATATCTAGCATAACTGGTAAATGCGCAGCACAGAATATTTTTTTTTTAAATTGCAGTTCTAGTCTATGGTCATGTTTACATCATATGGTCATATTGAGAAGCCAAAATTAAATCACCGATTTTTTTATGACTTCAGCCTGGGTTAGTCCCTTTAAGTGTTCACATATAAAATCATGAGAAATGAGAGACATGAGACTATAGTTAACAAGGAAACACAATCAATAGATGAATCAATCAAACGCAACAGTATCCCAATCAGCAATTTGCACCCAATATAAACCATCTTGGCTTCTGAAATAACAGTACTGTGCAATCCTTGTGCCGCCATTTTCTCAAAGAATCACTTATCTGTGACCAACCTTTTGTTGCAGTCAAACCCACATACAAAATTGTGCGTGCGTCAGACCGAATTTTGAGTGATCTAGTAGTTCTCGAGATATCGCGTTCAAACAACTGGCAAATTTTCTAAAAATCACTGAGTTGCCAGTGACATTTTTTCAGGCCAGACATAATTATCATCACTGGTTTTAAGTGTCTATAGATACGTCATGTCTTTCAAAATGATTAAAATCTGGCTATACCAGTTATAACAGCTCTTGAAATGTGGCGCTCACAAGAAAACCCTTTATGATTACCAACAAAATTTTACTTACATACAATAAAATTAATCTAAGCCTGAAGCTCGCTTTTACCGTAATGTGAATATAAAAGTGTGACAGAAAAGGTCATTTATTGACAATGACATATAAGCATAAAAATCAGAAAGCATCATGAGCAGTATGTTAAAAAACAATTATGTGTGAGAGTAAAAACATACAAACATATAAAATAAGCATGCGCATGATGCACAGAATATGAGTGATGAGCTATCACACTTGTGTAACTCCTACATTGTACAACTTTTAAATATGACTGTTTATTAAAAATATTATGCAGGAAAAAGGGGGGTGGCTAAAACCGCCCTGTTAACATGATTACAAATATTATATATAATATAAAAATACTTTAATAATGGCGGAGACAATGAGATGGTGGTGGGACGAGTTAAAATATTTTAAAAAGTCTTCACAGTTGAAGCCAATGTTGGACACGTCTTTGCCCTATGCTGGATCTGGACAAAATGGAAGACCAGGATCCAGCGTGGATCTCACGTGGTTCCTTGAACACCCCTGGCGCCCCCTGAAGACTGGACACGTAACAAATCAGACAGAAATGACTGACAGATTATATGAATAATGAAATCACACTATAAACCATACTATACAAACTACATAGAAACATTAAACTTTTTGTTGCATCATAAATATACTTCTGCTGCACAGAAGCTGCATTTTATGATTACCGACAAAATTTTACTTATATGCAATACATCTAACTCGCCTGGCCATCCGTTTGAAATTCCAGCCATGTTAGACGTATGAGAAGTAAAGAATATCTGACATAAAGCTATTGAAGTCATTACTCAAACAGGGATGGATGATAACGGTCGTTTTTTTCATCTCAGCTCAAATGAATGATAATTTATCCATGTTTTATCATCCACTTCCCTTTCCCCTCAATTGCATACAATTTTTATTCAAAACCGACATGCTCTGGTCATGGACGACTGAGACACGCACTATAATCCCGATGGCGCTCTGTCCACGTGCAGATATGTGTATCGTCAAGGACTGTTATCAAAATTTGAAAACATTATATCGGAAAATCTATTGAAGTATGAATTATATGCTTCCGGATTGGGTCTTAGTTATTATGACATCAACATTGACTTGAACACTTCTTAGAACACAGGATTACGGATTGTCGCATCCCGAGCTCGATCCTCTGGCTCGATCCTCTGGCGCTAATTGATAGTAGAAATGAAGTGTATCATTGTGAGCAGTTGGCATTCCATTACAGTTTAGCTTTATCACAACGCTTATACATGGAATGATTACTGGACTTTTATACAACAGACTGCTTGCCAACGTCATAGGGTGGAATCTCATGACTAGAGCCAAAATAGAGCCAAAATCAGAGTTCTTTGAAACAATCAGCAAAAATATGAAGTTGAATCAGACGAAACCCTGAGTAGGCCTAATTGTAGAAATTATGGAAAAAATAAATTATTCTGAGAAATACATGTATGTCATAAACTCGAAGATTTACTCGCTACAGGAAAAGCTACCGACATAATTTGCAAGTATTTATTTTCTAGTTTTTTTTCTCGATCAGGTGGTGTCTATCATATTTTGTTCAAAATATATAATTTCAGTGCATATGTTTCTAAATTGCTTCTAACAAAAAACAAAACAACAAAAAGAACACCGAGCTTCCACCACAGTAGGGCTAGGACTGTTAATTATTATCACAAAGAATTTGAGAGCTATTATTACTCTTCTGAGAAACAAAAAATAAAATGAAATGAATCGGGCTTTAGGCCACCTTTGTGCACATATAGGCTAAACTGGGCCAGGAGAACCTCCTGAGGATGGTGAGATGATTGAGATGACACTGTCCTCCAGACACAGGATTCGAAATTCGAGCCCTGGCGGTCTGAGGCCGAGCACGCTACCTCTCGGTCACGGAGGCTCCCCACAATACTAACTTTCACACGTGGATGGGGAAGAAACAATTTTGTTTCTTTCAAACCGCCAAGACCGGGAACCGAACCCCGGACTCTGGCGTGAAAGGCAGCGGTGCTAACCACTACCCTAGGGCCCCCGCCCTCTGAGAAACAGCAGAACGTCAAACGTCAAGCTTTCCAATAGATCACGGAATTTTTCAATGATCAACTGGTCGAGCGCATTTATACTCCTACATATTTAACAGTTACAAAAATACAGTAATGTCCTCATCACTTTCTGCACAGTTGCAAACCTCACTTTGATAGGCAGCTTGGTGATATTAATAAAAATAAACATCGGATGGGATATCTACATAACATTACACATTTGTTCAAAAGGCCGCTGGTGGCCATATTGGATTTCTGCCGTTTTCGGTCAAACGCGACATGCATCTTTTAAAATATAAACCGGTTGACCTTATAAATCTACTTTCCACCTAAATGCATGCAAAAATGTGGTCCACTAGGAGACCAGTGGATAAAATAAGTGAATATTTGCTTTTCATTGTGACCGATGGTGGCCATTTTGGATGTTACGCTCTAAAACAATTTGCCAACTTTTTCTGGAGAGGCGTAGGTGCTTATTATTTTACTAAAACCTTAAGCTACCTAAACAATCGTCAAACCTTACTTGCCGAAGGTTAGTCACAGAATTATTGTTTTGAACCCTACTACAAGGGCAGGAAACTCATCATAATACTTTTTTTATGAATTCCAGTGATATGCAATCAATACCAGGTGATTTTCCTTTTATTTTTTTCAATGTATGTATAATTTCACATGTTGTAATGTTGCTGATTGGGATGTGGTTCGCAATATCTTGCTTTACATTAAATGATGGATTTTTCTTTTTCCAGCTATTGATATTATTTTCAAAAAGGCTGCTATCGACATTTAGGTCTGAGATAGTTTTGACGTAATTATTTTCATGTGAAATACCCGAATACAGTAATTTCCTCATCATTTTCAGCACAGTTGTAAAGCTCACTTTCATAGGCAGCTTGGTGATATTACTAACAATAAATATCGGATCTGATATCTACATAACATTACACATTTGTTCAAAAGGCCGCTGGTGCCATCTTGGATTTCTGCCGTTTTCGGTCAAACGAGACATGCCTCTTTTAAAATATAAACTGGTTGACCTCGTAAATCTATTTTCTAACTAAATGTGTTGAAAAATGTGGTCCACTGGGAGACTAGTTGATGAAATAAGTGAATATTTGCTTTTCATTGTGACCGATGGCGGTCCTTTTGGATATTATGCTCTTCAAAATTTCGCCCATCTTTTCTGGAAGAGGCGTAGGTGCTTATTTTTTTTACAAATACCTTCAGCTACCTGAACAATCGTCATACCTTACTTGCCGAAGGTTGGTCGCGGACAGGAAAGTTATCATATCACTTTTTATGAATGTGGTTCGCAATATCTTGCTTTACATTAAATCATGATGGATTGTCCTCTTTCCAACTATTGATTTTATTTTCAAAAAGGCTGCTATCGACCAGTCCTTGTGACGGTGTGTTCTGTTTAAAAAAATAATAAAAGTGTGATAGCTCTGTGTCCACTACTTCTTGGGTGGATTTTCAATTTTCAATAATTTTTCGTGTTTTCGGTGGATAACCATTGGAGTTCTTGTTTACACTTACTGATGTAAATATTGTTGTTTTTTATCTGTACTATAGTTTTTTTTATATATTGCTGACATGAATCAAAGAAGGTGTCGCTGTTTTCGGCTATGTACTAATGTGAAATATTCATAAGTGATAATCAAATAAAGTGCATTGCTTTGAATATCACTTATGTACTACTTAGGCTGTCAGAGCCGCCAGTATTACTCACAGTTCAAGCACTGATGCTGGCATGTTAGTTGCCAAATGTCTGCTCTCGCTTACAAGGAGGACCTCTTCTGATTCCCAGAGCCATAAAAATATATAGTTGATGAAGCAATGGCGTGATGTTACGTAACTATATGACCTCTGAAGCGTGTGCACCGCAAGATATAGCCCCCTTGGAATCCAAAGGATGTATCTGTCACTGTCCCTTTAATCCGGGCCATACCGCGTGTCCGCTGGGAGGCAGCCATTCCGGTGACAGCGAGTGCGCCAAAAAAGCATGCTGCATTTAATTCCAATGTTGGGTTAATATTGCGGAAGCGTCGTAAGCAGTGTTTCTGATATGTCGTCATGGCCATGCCCCCCCCCCCTACAGTTGCGTTCGCCTTCGACGGCCGTTCGCCGGAAGCTGCGCCTGCGTGCTGACTCCAACATCAGGTTTTAGGTCAGAATCTTCATATTGCCTGATTCAGATCCAGAAACACTCTGTAAACAGTGTAATATTAATTTAATATTTATTCAACCTGTACTTAATTTAAATAAAAAAAAATGACGGCGGTTATTGGCCGATCTCGTCATGTGACATGCTGAGCCACATTCCGATTGGTCGGGGTAGAATACAAGACTTGGACTCGCTTGTCTATACTATCTATAACAGTATAATAGAATAATAGTGTAGTCATTCTGGCACTAAATCCACGTAAATCTGGACAAATTGCTAACAAAGGTTTTATGATTTATTATGGTAAATATAGGTCCCAGCTAGCAATCCTGAAAAGTCCCAAGCAAAACTCCTGTTCAAATTTTGTTAAATTGATAAGTAGTCAGCCAGCCAGGGGACTTAATGTGATGAGATGGTGTGAAGGCATATCTTTGTTACAAGCAAACTAACTTCAGAAATGTGTTTAGTAATTGTTAAAGATTAATACCTGGGTGACTGACATTGTTTTACATGTCTCCTTTTTTGCAGATCAGCGAAATTCAAGATGGCCGAAATAAGCATTAGCTATTAAGCTAAATATCACATATATTTTCACTAATAACTATGCAAATAATTGTTAATGTAATATATATGGATTCGTATTTGTAGAGGTTCAAATAATCTGAATAATTATCACAAAATAAGAAACATTTGAAACGTTTTTTGCAACTTTAATTGTAAAAGACGATTTCAAACCAATAGTTGTGATGTATATATTATATTAGTTATGTACATTTTTAATGTCAATTCCAAATATTTACATGGATAATATCCACAATCGCATTGTGTATTATGCTATTGTATTATCATATTAATTTTAACCCTCAAGTCAAGTTTTAACAATGAAAACCCATGTACATTGCAACGCACCTAATCATATATATGATATATATACTCAATACAAAAGTATGTCTATTTCATCACCACTGCTATACAATGTAGGATACATTCACTTTGCTAATAGACCGAGAGCCTGTGACAGAAGATTTCACCCCATCAGGCCCATGAAATTTGACCCTTGGACGCTAATTAGTTCATCAAAGTGATGCATAAATAGTTGTCAGCTGCGTCACGGAGGTCGGATCTGGACCCCACCCCCCGACAAAAAACCCACCCGGCGGGTTGACTCCACCCCATCTAGCCCATGGACAAAATTTTGTCACGGCAAAGTAGAATATCAAGACATATAAAAAAACGTAAAACTGACAAAATTTGAGGTCGGAAAGGTTCAGTCAGATCCCTTATAAGTGACCACCGCCCTCTCACCCCAGCAGTTTTATTATACCCCATCTGACTCATGGACCAAACTTTGTCAAAGCAGAGTAGTACACAATAAATTATAAAAAAACCCAATTAAACTGACGAAATATCAGGTGGAGAAGGTATTGTCAGATCCAATATAAGTGACCACCCCACCCCTCAAGTGGGGTGAATATTATACTCTACTAACCGATATGGACAATATTTTTTTCGTGATAAACACCACGGTCTAGTTAGACACTATACTTTATATAAAATTTGATTGTACTGGGATGTGATCGACATGTCGATTTATAACATTATATTGATTAATTATATCATCGGAGGACAAAATAATGTGTGACAAAATACATTTGATAGCAAAGTTCCTTCTCACTATTAATAAAGTTGGAAAAGAGCTTAGAAAAAAAATTGTGAGTGCATTGAATATCCAAGCTGCTTTGAGATTAGAATACCTCGACAAAATCTGCTCACATTGGCATCCGAAGCAGGTAAACACAAACCTAACCGAAGCAGATAAACACAAACTTCAAAAAACAGATGGTAAAGTGGTGGCAGCCTGTTTGGTACGTGATCTATTTGGACGTATCCACTCACACAGTCCCACTTTCTCTCTCACTCATGTTGATGGCACAATGCAGAAAACTTCTAAAGCTACACTCATGAATCATCTTGAGTCAGAAGTTACATCGACCTCTCCACCGTTAATTAATACCACCATCATTGATGCCTCATTTTCCTCTATTTGCAGACGAGCTCTTCCCTTCCATCATGTTTTGGCACAGTAGCTCGCTCTCTCTACTTCAAGAAGTTATGTAAGCAGAGGGCGATGTCATACACTTTGTCACTGATAAATGGCTGTCGCCATCTATTAAAGATTGCGAGATTCAAGAATGTAATCATCAACTGCCTTCTATATCACTGGTACATCTCCGAAATGCTCAAGCAGTTGGAATCCAGCCCTGAAAAAAAAATCATTTTAAGGAATCTTTGATTTAGTTTATCGTCAATACTTGTGAGGAGATGCTCAAATCTTTTTAAATAAAAGTCTCTTTTTGGCTAATTCTGGCTATGTATGCTATAGCTACAAAGTAGTTGATGGTAAAGTACAGAGAAAGGTACATGATAGACTACACAATGATCACGAAGAAGCTGATTGTCAAATGTTTTACCATCTTGCGAAGACAACTGCTCCGAACAATGGGGTGATGCGTACGTCTGACACAGACTGCCTAATCATAGCGCTGGGATGTTACCAATTCTTCGATCATTCAATAAAATGTGGATATAGGCTGGAACTAGTAATACACACCGCTATGTTAGCATAAACCAGATACATTCTGCATTTGGTGAGTCACTGTCAAGGCTCTCCCTGTCATGTCTTCACTGGTTGCGATTATAAGTGTTCGTTTAACAGAAAGGGTAACGTGGGGCCACTGAAACTACTACAAAACAGCAACGAGGCAATGCGAAATACCGACCAAAGAATGAAGAGCAAATAATTTCGTAAAACAGTTTAGCATGGCAGTATTCTACCAACATGCTCGCAAGTACTATTGCAGAAGATAAAACGTACACATCTAGTTGCTAGGCTGTGGTTATTTTCAACACAGGGCACACAATCAACCATATCAACGCTAGAATCTGGATGGAAAGATGGTCGTTATCGTTTGCACTGCTTCGACGGTGAGACCTCACCAACATTGTCATTTGTAATGAAACCGATTACGCTCAGGAAACTCACGGGGAAGATAATAACGAATTGTATGATTATTAAACGTTATTTTTAACACACTTGTTATTTGTTTGAGGAAAAAGAAGTGTTTGCGGAAATCATATTCAAAATCAAATTGCATTAAAGCTCAAATTGCGTTTAAATAACGGAATCAATAATTTAATTAAACCTGGTGTACCAAATATAGTTAAACAGGAACAGATACATCACCGCAGATAATGTAGACAGTTAAGTGGAGCTGATCCAAAATAGTAATGAGCATGTTGGAAAAACTTTTAATTTATGTTTTTATCTTCCTTTTCTAGCAGAAGAAAATGATGATGATGATTTCATTTATTTATAATTAATATCCATTTCTGTGCTATTTGAATAATATATATTGATATCGCTTACCCAACAAATACTTTGCTCCTTATATGTGTGTACGGTGGCAATCCGTTCAAAGGAGTAATACATATAAAGGCCGTTGAATGGGGGGGTCATAAGGGATCTGACAAAACCTTCCCGACCTGTTTAAGTTTATTTTTTTAAATTCAATTTATTGGTGTACTACTTTGTTTTTTGACAACGTTTGGTCCATGGGTCAGATGGGGATAATAAAACCGCTAGAGTGGGTGGGTGGGGGTGGTCACTTATAAGGGATCTGACTGAACCTTTCCGACCTCATATTTTGTCAGTTTGCCGTTTTTTACAATGTATTGATGTACTACTTTGTTGTGACAAAGTTTTGTCCATGGGCCAGATGGGGTGAAATCGACCCGCTGGGGGGGTTTTGTCGGGGGGTGTGGGGTTCAGATCCGACCTCCGTGGCGCAGCTGACAAATCTTTTTCGCATCACAACGATGACCTAATTAGCGTCAGATGGGCCTGATGGGGTGAAATCTTCTGTCGCAGGCTCCCAGACTATAAATACAAAAACGTCAACCTATGTTTAAACCAACGTTTATATATTTTTTAATCATGTTTATTAATGTTTAATATTATTTATGTTCATTTTATTTTTTCTTATTTATGTTTTTTTTTCATTGTTGTGTACTTGGTCATTCAGTGTCAAGTTATGCAAATGTTCTTGTTGAGAATCTTGTTTTCCTAATAACGATCTAGGGGTACAGATATTCCATGTAATGTAACCTGGCTGTGAATAATAACAAAGTTAACTATTAAATTCTAGTTGTGGGTAAATGCATGAATTCTGCCCTCATTAAATAATAAACTGCAGCGGTTCCGTAAAGTGGTATTTTAGAGGCCATGAGAGACATGTTCTACATGTAAAATACTTGGATATTGTGTTGTAGCCACTGGCATAGATCATTAAGAGAGCTCAATCGCAGAGTCGAAACCTCTCCTTAACTTAGCTATTATAATTCGTTGACTTATAAACTTGATATTATCAGTCGACAAATTGTGATGATCCAATAACAATCTTGAACTGTAATGAAAAACGTGATCAATTGATGACATTTAATTGGAAAAATACTTAGCATAACTTTAGGCTACGATCATCTTGTGATCGCTCCTAATTGAGTTTTTTCTTTGACTTCAAATATATACTTAATACACTCATGGGATCAATACTAATACTTGACAGACAAACCAAATACCAATATTGTAGGTGGTCACTCCGCCACATAAGCTACCCATTAAATACGAGAGCATTATCTAGGCTAACAAGAATGATTTAAACAAGACCACATCATATACTCATATACTTTAAAAAAAATCAAATCATTTAAAATATCTTTGTTGTTTTCTGAAAAGTCGCTAAATCAACTTTAAATCTACCATTCTTTGCATTTAACGTCAAACTGATAGGTGCAATCGATTCCACAAACATACGTAACGATACCTGAAATTTTGAAAAAAGGAAAAAACTTGAAAAATACGATTTTCGCAAACGATGAAAAACGATGAAAAATGGTTTTAGTCAATTTCTCTAATTTGAACAGGAGTTTTGCTTGGGACTTTTCGGAAATGTTAGTTGGGACCTATATCTACCAAAATACAGCATAAAACCTTTGTTGGCAATTTTTCCAGATTATTTTGCCAGAATGATTACACTAATAATGACTTTTAAGGTTGAACGTTCACACAAATCGCTATTTCCGGTCACCCAATATATACTTCCCACACATCAGTAACATAAGGGCGGGGGCCTCAGGGTAGTGTGAAAGTCAGTATTGTGGGGAGCCTTCGTGACCGAGAGGTAGCGTGCTCGGCCTCAGACCACTAGAGCTCGAATTTCGAATCCTGTGTCTGGAGGACAGTGTCATCTCAATCATCTCACCATCCTCAGGAGGTTCTCCTGGCCCGGTTTAGCCTATATGTGCACATAGGTGGCCTAAAGCCCGATTCATTTCATTTCAGTAACATAAAAACGCTCTATATGACACGTTCCTGTGGGAGATTTTTGTGTCGTAATTTGGGTTTTATTCACAGTCATTACAGCAAAAATATGTGGGTTATTTCAACTAATCATATGCATACAAAAGACAAGAGGAAAGTTTTACAGTCATACAGCGGATACGGCCTGCGCAGCCCAGCAAACATGGTGCACTGACCCAATTTTGTTTTGATGTTGGGCCAGTTACATAGACAGTCGCCCAGCATTGAAATATTATTGGGTCAGTAGCTCACAACGTCCACCCAGTAAGCACGGTGCAAGTATTCCCAATGTTGGTCTAATGCTGGGGAAGCATACGCATCTGCAAAAGTTAGTAACATAATTGTACTGATAATAGGCATATGCCTAACATCCCGAGGCCTTTTTGATTTGCTACAGGCATATATAAACATATAAAAGTGTAATATTTCCCAATTTTCATTGAAAAGTAGCATGCGGTGTTAAAAAAAGCGTCACTGTCACCATATGGATATACACTTTAGTTTTTAAAATAATTGATTTGGGCTCGGGCTTATTTTGGAGCTCATTTAATATGACACTTACATATTTACTTACTGAAAAAAAAACTCAGAAAACAATGCCAGCTAGCTCATGGTGCCACTGCCACTGATGTAGATAAAAAATCACTAGTTGCATGTTTGGATCTTTAGATCATTAGCCTATGTACTTCAGGGGGCCACCAATCAATCTCCAGGGGGGTGGAGTATTTGTTGCGAACAAATAATTTATTTCAACCCGGCTTTTACTACCTGTTTGTATAGAACAGTTCTTGAAATATGCCCGACACGGGCGATGCCCCCTCCCCCCCAAAAAAAAATCATGCGGGCCCATATGGACTATTGGTATATCTGGCATTTGGGGAGAATGAAGATTACTGTACTGTCTGTACATGACCAGTCTGAGGTGACCAACATACCAGCACAAGTTATTTCACATATATAACATGCCTCGGTGTAACGGCTTGCCTGATGGACCGTGTCCCTACAACAAATGTGACAGCAGTGTCAATCTGAGCCAAGGAGATCTGATGTTGTGTAAACATTGTAGCAACGTTCGTTTCCCGGCCCAGGCAGTGACCGCCGCTAATTCTGTGAAAAGCTTAGAGACTGGTAACGGCCCAGACAAGGAATGCATGCCAGGTATGAGTAGAGATGACGCTAATAATGTGGGTATTCGTCAGTTACTTGATCTTAATTCTGTGGCAGATGACAAATACGATGATGTTTTTATTAGATCAATAAATACCATTTACCAGTATTCGTTACGGGATATCCAGGACCAACTACAGAAAGCCTCAATGAAGGTATTAAATGTCCTTCACAAGGCATTGTGTGATAAGGTGCGTACTGATTTCAGTCAATATAAGGACCGAAGAGCTATCAATAGACTGGTCAAACATACTATTGTTCCTGATATATTTAATCTGGTCAACAAATCCTCATCCAATGAACTGGACAAGATATTTGTGAATAAAGATGAGTCGCTGGCTGCTGATACAGACTCAGATATGACAGCTCCATTAGTGTCTGAGTATCAAGAGCTGCTGCAGGTGGTGGCTGATCTCACTCAACGTCTTACGTATCTGGAGAGTAAAGTAAAAACATTTCAGCGTGAAGGTTGTAAACTGGTAAGTGAGAAAGATATCGGTACTAGCCCATTGAAACCACTGCGCACTTCTGACCTATCAGACAACGACTCGTCAGACACAAACACTGATGTAGACACTGATTTATGTACTGACCACGAGGATAATGTGCGTGATAACAATGAGAAGCAGAACGAGCCTTTTGAATACCAGGGCGCTTATAGGCGGAAGCTGAACAGAAGACGTAAACGGCAGCCTAAAACTACCACTACTGACACTGCCTCTTCTAAGCAAACCACTAAAAATGCAGTTTCCATACCGATAAAGTCACACAAGGTCATTGCCTCTGCATCACGCCCCAAAAAATCAGTGTACGTTGGAAACATTGATGTCAGTCATTCTGCGGATGACATCCGGGGCCATCTTGATCAAGGCATCAACGTCACTTATGGCGTCACAGTAACGGACCTTGCCAGACGTCGTGATTGGAGGTCATTCAAAGTGGAAGTCCCTGCCGATAAACTGCATGCAGTATTAGATAAAGAGAGCTGGTCACAGGGGGTTATAGTTCGTCCTTTTTGTGACCAAGAGAACAGTCGACGGCAAGGCAACGCATGGAAACAGAAGAATACGTCCCGAAGGATCAAAGCGGCGCCAAGTTTTAACAGACCTCAGCGCCCTACAGTGTCCTATCAGAAGCGCTCGCCTGAACAGCAACCAGACATCAGACAGCAGATCCGGAATGAAGACTACCACTACAATACGCCCTGGGCGGCTCCTGAACCCTGGCAGCAGCGACGTCAACATAGAGTCGACCTCGAACCCCCACAATGGCGCTCCGACCACTTCAACTACAGAAACGTCAGCAGAGACGAGTACAGAGACCACAAAGGGGTCAACCACGCCGTTACCAGGCCAAGTACCATGTACATCCCAGGAGGATGGTAATTACCTCTCTCTGTCATTAGAATCCCTAAACTGTAAATGCTTTAAGCAATCTTGTGATTATATCATTAAGCGTTTAATCAACGACTGTGACGTGATGTGTCTTTCCGAGCCTTGGTTGAGACCTGATGACTTGTATCTGGTGGACGAGGCTCTTAAAAGAGACGTTAGATCATCGTTGAATCAATACTCTGTGTTTTCCAAGTCTGGTATGTCAGATACACCTGATGATTACGTAGGTCGTCCATATGGGGGTGTTACTGTAATATGTAAGCATCAACCTAACTTGTCATTCCGCCAGCTAGAGTCATCATGTGACAGGATCGTACCGGTGGCTGTTTGTGACGAATTTGGTAATGATGTGCAAGTTATCATTGGGGTTTATATGCCATATTTTAAACGGGGTGATCTGACACAAACTGATATTTTCATATCCACTGTTAACTCTCTGCAGTCAGTCATGGACAATTTTACATCTTCCGTACCTGTTAAAATATGTGGCGATTTTAATGTCCAAATACCGATAGCTGAATCTTTACATAAACTCTGGTACAGAGACCATGGTTTTAGCTCTCGCAGCAGTATCATATATGATTTTATTTCTAATAACAATTTGGTTGTAGAAGATCAACAGGTGAATTATACATATTTTTGTCATACGAACCAAACTTATACATGGATAGATCACATATTGAGTTCTGAATGTGATGCTGATAATATAACAGAGTGTGTCATTATCCCGGAAGAGGATGGTAATGTAGGCGATCATCTGCCGTTAGAGATAGTGTTCAATGTACATATTCGTAAAAACAATAATTGTAAAGCTACGCACCCTCATACTGTATTACATGTACACCCTCAACCTCAGTGGGGTGATAATAATCGCAGGGAAACTTATAAATCGTTGTTAAAGCAGCCCCTTGGGATAACATCAATTTTCGTTTTTAGTTTAGTAATAAATAGTGTATCACCAAGATCATGATTCTATTTTTTTCAGGATATTTTTTATCAACATTTCTATGAAACCGCTTAAAACCCAAACAAACTTTTTGTACACCTAAACACTTGCTAAAGGACGGTTAAATGTTCCCACAGCATTGGGCCATATGTTGATGCCGTCGGCCCAGCGTTGGGCAGACAGTCAGTGTTGCAGGTGTATCACTTCATGTCCTGACTATAAGACACCAATCAGACATCAATTAGCGGCGATTGCTTTGATCTCCCCGTCCAAGACGTGGGAATATGTGGTGTAAAGTTCTGTATATTGCTGACTTGTTTTGTTTACATGGCAATATACGACCTGGAAATTTAACTATTAATTTTCACTCTTTTTCGGTGCTTTTAAATTGTTTTTTGACTTTTTTGTATTTTTAGTTCAGATCAGTAGGCTATATAGCTTCATATAAGTTAAATTTTCAAAATTGACAACATTAAAATGTCTCATTCCAAAGGGTCCCTTTAACTGAGAGCTTGTTAAACATTGGCCCGTTGGTGGATCAGCCGTCTATGGGCCACGACGCTCAGTCTATCCAGTTTTTAATAGACAGTCATATTGACAAGGTAAATACTGCTATTCATAAAGCCACGGAAGATGCAGGTTGTATTCCAAACAGACGCTATAAACCTAAACCTTTCTGGTGTCCTGAATTAAGTGCAGCGAGAGATAAAAACGTTTCTGGTGGCAACTTTGGGTACAGAACGGCCGACCACGATCTGGAGAAGTTTTCAAATGTTATAAGCAAGTAAAGAAACTTTTTAGAGGATTGTGTCGGCGTTTTGTAAAGTCGATACAAACAAATGATTATCGTGTTGCAAGTGGACTTTATCACAATCACAATTTAAAGGCGTTCTGGAATAAAATTCGTGGGCATCGCCGCAAAAAGATATTCTCACGTGTTGATACAAGTGACATGGTTAAACATTTTTCGCCGATATTGAAAGATATTGATATCATAAATTTGTCCGAAGATCACCAAACCATCGCCGATGATGTCAAGCGAACTTATGAAATGCACAAAAATGTCGTCACCGACGTAGATATAACATCGAGTTAAGTATCAAATCTGATAAAGTCACTTAAACGAGGGTGCTCTCCTGGCGCTGATGGTATTTGTGCCGAGCATTTGATATATGGCGCCAGTGATATATTGTATAACATGCTCTCTTCTATTTATTCTGCTGCTTTAAGTTGGGGCTGTGTCCCTGAGGTTTGTTTGTTGGTTATCATTGTTCCTGTTATTAAAAAGCAGACGCTAAATCCAAACGAAGTTAATTACTACCGCCCTGTAACATTAAGCTCAACACATGCAAAGCTGCTTGAATTTTTAATGCTCCCTGAGGCCAAAATTGAAAATAATCAATTTGGCTTCCGGGAGAATAGAGGGACTTCACTCGGGTGTGTTTTGTTAAATGATATAGTGAAATATTTTAATCACAATGGTTCTCCTATGTATATATACAGTCTTGATGCAGAAAAATGTTTCGATACTATATGGCATGACGCTTTGATGTATAAACTATGGGGGAAGGTGAGTATCAATAAATGGTTACTATTACATAGGTGGTACAAACATCTGAAGGCATCAATAAGATGGAATGGAGATCATTGCAATGAATTTTCAGTGACCAGAGGTACTCGACAAGGCAGTGTTTTATCTCCGTAATTGCTCAATATCTTTCTAAATGATCTTTTGTGTGATTTGAAAAAAACTGTGTTTGGAGCCCGGATAGAAAACTGCAAGTTTGAATCGTTTGCGTATGCAGATGATATTACATTATTTTCTCCTACTGTTGCTGGTCTACAAGGCCTAATAGATATATGTATTGAATATGCTGTGAAGTGGAGATTTAAATTTGGTATATCTAAATCAAAATGTATGGTAGCTGGTCATAGTTTATTTAAGACTGAACCACATTGGCAACTTTATAATAATATGAACATGGAAAACGTTGATGCCTTGGAAACACTCGGTGTTGTAATGAGTAATGATGGCACTGCCGATATAAATGTACAGAAAAGAATAAATAAATGTAAACAAGCATATTACAGCTTAGATAACACAGGGATGCCATATCCAGGTCTACCAATCGAGATAAAAATGTACTTGTATAAATCTGTTTGTTTACCTACTTTACTTTTTGGAATGGAAATTATGTTTTTGTCAGACAAATTAATAAAGAAACTTGAATCTTTTCAGGGCTCCCTAATGACGCGTTCATTGAGCTTGAGTAAATTTAGTCACCACTCGAAACTTCTGGAAGCTCTTAATATACCAAAAGTATCTGATTCAATAAATAACATGACGATTTCTCTATGGAAAAGAATTTTTAATGTGGACTCTCCTGTACGCGATCTATGTACTTGTTTCCTTTCTAAATATGTTTTGAATGGAAAATGTATCCCAGATACACTGATGGGAAGAGTGGTCAAATTAGGCTTCTCCCCAACGCGGGCTGCTCTATCCTACACTAAACCCATTTTACACTTGAAACCGCTGGACGGTATTGTGGACTCTCTAAGAAGTGTTATTTTTAGTTCAAATATTCTTAGTAGAGGCTCAAAACAAAACAAAAGCATAAATTGTATATTTTATTGTTTTGATGTACTATTTTATGAATCATACTAGTATGGACTTTTACAATGTTATCGCATGTTCAATTTTATATGTATTTCCTCATGTAATGAGGGTTGAATAAATAAAATAAAACTATCTATCTTCATCCTCCTCCTCCTATTAGTCCTTCTTTCTTTCTAGTTCTTCCACCTTCTCGTCCTTCTAGTTTTACATGATGTCACGTGCTGTACTTAGACCAACTTTAACCACCGGATTGGTCGACATAGTAAACCCGACCAATCAGATGATCAAGGTCCATTATGACAAAGAGTTGTTCACGATTGTCAATAACATTTTTTTTAGCAGGAAAGGTGTTGCACTTGTAGTATACGCAAATAGCTACCATAAAATCATAATACCCAACAATGTGAAGATATTTTTTTCAAAATGTTCAACTATTAAATAAAAAATAAATGAGTTTACAAACGAATGAAGGAACCAACTAGTATATTATACTGCCATTTGTATGTATAAACCTATTGTTATCACTAAGTACATGTACTAAAAGGAAACCAATACAGAAATTATTACCCTCAGACCACGGTACAAAATGTCACAAACCAAAAACATTCGTTCAGATAGGATTTTGATGTAATACAAATACCTAACACCACATGAATGTGTCGTTTATATGTGCTTGCAATTATAAAAGCAGACATTTGATGTGGACCTGCCCGATAATAAATAGGGTCGGGTCACGAATAGGTAATAAAGTGCGGATTGTTTGAGGAGATATACCAAGAATTATAAAAATAGTTGTATCTATATCGGGCCTACGTCGTAGACCGAGGTCAATATTGAAGCTGCATAGGGTAAACCGTATTGTGTGTGCTGATACATGCAATTCTGGATATTGGTTCGATGCTATGCCAACCTCTAACATACATGCTCAACAGTATACCAGTACTGGATTATATGGCATATAGCTTATTCCTAGGCATTAAGTCACCCTTGGGGTTGCATTAAATCTTTATCTAAATCTGTCAGTAGAATCACATTTTTTCTCATAACTCTCATAATCTTCCCTGTTCCCATCAACCCTGGAAGTTGGGAGATTGTGTACGTGGCACATTCTGGCCGAGAATACACAAGCCGCGGCAGTACACTTATAAATCATAATGTTTTCGCACATGAAAACCTACTTAGAACGACGGGAGTGCAGTTCAAAAACATACAAGTTGGTTTATCATGAGCAACCAGGAACCATGTTTAAAATGTGCTGCTTTGGTGCGTATGATCTTAAAAACTCTTTGTGAAGGTTGTATGGGACTACCGGTTATATAGAATATGTTTTCTAGCCCTTGGGTGGAAACAGAGTGCTTCAAAGGGGTCCTGACCCCCCTTTAAAGAAACAATATTGCCTCAACATTGATCAAAATTGCGAAAACATCGATATTTGACCATAAACTCTGGATATCGGTAATTGTTAGGCCAGCTCCATAGATCGCTTGGATTTTTGTCTAGCGTGTATCTACGTGTGAGGACAAAATGGAAATTACATAGATCTACACTTGTCTTCCATTGTTAAAACCAATTTTATACGTGACCATTTTCCAATTCTGAATGTGAACAAAATATCCAATGTAAATATAAATAATACATGTATATTGACTTGGCCCGGTTTCACAAATCGACTTAAATCGGTCTTAAAGCTAACTGATGAGTTGATATTTTATATAAATTTACAAATTATGACTTAGAGATTAGGGGTTTTGTCAAGTTAGGAAAAATCCAAAAATCCCAGAAAAACTCGGAAGTGGGTGGGTGGGTCAAGCCCCAACTCGGATTTTTTTTTTTATATTTTGTGTTTTTTTGTGTTGTTTTTTTGTTTCAAAAAAAATTGGATATGGTGGTGGTTTTTGGATTTGGGGATTTTTTTTACCTTGACAAACCCCCTTAGTTGGTGAAACCGGGGCCTAGCTGTTCACATTGCTAACTGTTCTAAAACTTGCACAATCTTATATTTAAAGAAATAAATGATATAACCTTAAATCTGCCATCTTCACTTAAAATTAATAAGCCTTGCCACGAAGGTGAACGACATACGTCGTTAGATTTTAAGAACTGCTATCTACATTCAGTTGTTGACATGCTATCTGATCTAGGCAAGTAGGGAACACCGGGAATATGTGGAGGGCACGTAATGATTAAATCAGATATAATCCATCCCCTACCATTGTCTGTAATATCAAATATATGAATATTACATATACCTATCTATGTATATTTCTTAGATAAAAAAACACGCTTGAATATAGTGTGACTTAATCTCACCCCCTAGCTCTCAAAGAGTTATAAAGTCCTAGGTAGTCCAATCAGCATGCCATTGTGTGTCCTTCATTGTCCAGACGGAATTCCAAAAACCGGACTCTGTGGTGCTGATTGTCCCTCCCATTGTGTACCACCACTGAGCATCTTGAATGTTAGTTCAACAACATTTCAACTTTGGGCCAACGACAATGGCATTGGGTCAGAAATGGGCGACGTTTTCTTCTGAGAGGGCTGGCTTATACCCTTCCTTCTCCAACGAAAGAAATATGGCCTGCAATCAGCTAACAGCCTAAATATGGCATTTAATTAAACAAAAAATAGTAGAGGACATTGTCCAAAAAGATTCATTTTATAAGAATGCTGTGAGCAGATATACATATCAATCAATGGCACAATAATAATTGTTCACATTTTCACGATAAGAAAGGCCATATTTGTGTACATATAGACCTCCCTCCCTCCCTCTCTCCCTCCCTCCCTCCCTCCCTCCCTCCCTCCCTCCCTCCCTCTCTCTCTCTCTCTCTCTCTCTCTCTCTCTCTCTCTCTCTCTCTCTCTCTCTCTCTCTCTCTCTCTCTCTCTCTCTCTCTCTCTCTCTCTCTCTCTCTCTCTCTCTCTCTCTCTCTCTCTCTCTCTCTCTCTCTCTCTCTCTCTCTGTCTCTCTCTCTCTCTTTCTCTCTCTCTCTCTCTCTCTTCCTCTCTTAAAGGTCTTGTCAAAACTAATTTAGATCAATTATCGGCACATTTTAAAATATAAACTTAAGGAGTGTATATAGAGCATTAAAACCAATTTGTCGACGTTTCCTGAGAATCTACAATATCTATATATTTTTCTTAAAGACTATGATATTTTTAAGCGCAAAATATACCAACGCAATTTCAGGTCGCGTGCGAAATAGCGTTGTTTATCAAAAACACTATTAATTTTGATCATTGCCAAAACATACCAGCGCGACGACGTAAGCGAGCGCGATAGGCAACACGATCATTTTCAAAACTGCTACATTTTTGTCGCGCGTCGCGCCGATTTTCGCGCCTCACATGTCGCGTTGGTCATCGCGTTGGGGTGTGGAAAATCACAAAATTTTCGCGTCTATCGTCGCGTCACCCGTCGTGTGCCTAATCACGCTCGCGATCGCGTTGGTGTGTTTTGCACTTTACAATCACTCATCTTGGAAAATATAGTTTTTAAACGTGTTATTGTCATTATAAAATAAAGCATGTCAAAAAGTTTACTAAATGAACATATATATAATAATAGCCTGTGATCGAGTGTTTGAATGCAAATGTCTTTACTGTCTTTACTTTACATGAGCCCAATGCCATGCTATTTCTGTAAGTATTCACCAGATGGCTGTAGCATTTTTTTCTTGCAGTGCAGAAGAGTTTGCTTGGGGACAAAGATTACTTCAATATAAGTATCGAATGTCACAACATCAACATGTGTTTACCATGTGTCTAATAACTGTGATTGGAAAGAAAATAGTGCTTGTAGATTAGTAGTGTCGTTCACTTGTTAAAAGCATGAACAAACGAGGTTTCGAACTCAACAATATACACATGTATGTCTTGTTCAATAGTTGTTATATGCGTAGTGTGTCTTCACCGTTATAATGCTTTGTTTTTACCATTATAAACGACAAAGACATTTAACAGTGGATACAAGTCTTTACGAGTGAGCGGGGAAGAAACTTTTGTTTCTTTAAAACCTGAATGCTATAGCAGGAGACTAACCTGTGATCTCCGATTTTCCAGGTAGGTAGCTTTAACCACTGGTACAGGGCCACCCCCCTTTCACGTGAAAGAGCTTGAGGGAGTAGGCCCTAATACTCTTTGGGTATTGAGGACATAAGTTACCTTCCTACTTTTTGTAATAAACGAACAATGTTCAGTCATACTGAAAAGTAATAATATTTTTCAGTATGACTGAACATACTTTGATATTATATTTTGATATTATCACTAATTAGCCTATTATTTGGAATCACACAGATTAATGTAAATCTCCAATAACACATTATATTGCAAAATATAAAGTTATGTTTTGTGTTGGCAGTCATCTATCAATGTTGCAATTATTTATGACATTACGTCATATTAATTGTAGTATTGCCACCTGGAGGCACCTTTCTGCATGACTGGTCACATAATATATCAGGAAAGTATATTTTCAATAAAATCAACAAGCGAAATCCTTTCTTATTATTTCGTCATAATAAAAATGTACACCGATGATTGGATAGTGGACGATTAATAGGCCTACAATGGATACAATCATTGAAGATATAACTTATTGTCAAGCGCAATTTTAATCGCCAAGACTTGGTGTGAAGCGTACAAAGACCACAACGTTAATAAATCAAACTGTCACCCACATGCAATAAAGCCAACTGCACTTAGCAGAGCATCAAATCGAGATCGTTGCTGCGAGACGAACGTGAGCGATAATATCAGGATTTAAGTGGCATATCCTGGCTGACAGGATAGTGGCCGGTATTGACCCAACGATGTGGGTTGGGCCAACAATTCCCAGCAAGTACGGGACATTCACCCAATACTGTTTCAATGTCTTCGACGCTGGTCCAACATTGAAACAGCATCGGGTAAATGGCCCGTGTTTGCTGGGAAAGACATTCTGCTGCATGTTAAGTAGTACTGGCATTGATGCCAGGCTATCGCTGGTTCTACGGCTATCATGTGGGAGCCAGGTACGTTTGAAGTTTACACCTGCACTCAGGCGACTGTTTTATTTTAATTGTTAATTAGGTTTGAATTTAAAGTGGTGGATGAGATCCTGAAGAATGATTTGTGGGGGACACTTGGTGTATAACGCCATTGAGATAAGTGCGGGGTACACTTTAGTGTAACGCCACCTCTGTGATCTTGACAAAGGTGAACGTAATTCTCTAGAAAGAGTCGTCATCTGTTTTTAATATTTTCAAAGTGTGAATCTTTTTATTTTACTAATTTCATTTGTCTGTGACATATCATAACATTAATTTTATTTGCCATATAAATACAGATAATATAGAATAATAGGAACAATTTAATTCAGCAAGAGACCACCATTAAGACTTTTAAATTCGCCCACCCCAAACATTGCGAAGAAAATAATTATATAATAATTACTATAAGCAATTTGGCAGTAGAAATAAAACAAACAAAAAATTATGAGGTAAACATAGTATAACATGAGTAGCATTCAATTGAAATCTTTGAAGTGTGAATAAGACAAAAACAACTATGAGCATATAAATATCATATAATTATATAAGTAGCATTTAACTTTAGAGGTGTTTAAAGTGTGAATAAAATGAGTGAAGGTGAGAAATCACCTACCGAGTTTTTGACATACAAAAACAATTCTGAATATTATGTGATGCGCAGGCCTTTAAATTTGGAACCCTTTATGTTTGACCATCCCAGAATTTCGTCCGATTCCCATTCACTGTCCGACGTAAATTGCTACCAAAATTCCAACCTCACAGAGGAAAAAAATCAAATTTCACAAAATATAGGAGGGTAATTCTTCAAACCAAAAATGATCATGCATCTTTTTCTATGGAATAACTTTTATTGCAAATCCGTAACAATATATTCGGCTCGTCTCTAGCTGGGAGGATCTACAATAGAAATAGACATAAAAAAACGCAAAATGACGAGCAAGCGACCATAAGCTGAACATTGAGATTGTAGGGCATAATAGATTACCATTAAACGAACGTAGACCCATGTGCAAATTCGGTACCGTAGATATTGAAGATAAAAAACATTTTCTTTTTAAGTGCGCTGTATACAAATAATTATGATAATCTGCGTAAAACATTCTTTTATAATATTTTAACGGATTTGCCATATTTTAAAGAGGACAACACGATGACACAATTTAATATCTTATGTTGCATAATAATTCTGATGTAAAGATGAACAATTGTAAGCATCAGCAAAGTACATCGATGTACTTCCCTGATTTATTTATGTTCGCTATAATCCCTACTTTGAAATGTAGTTCTTACACCTCATCCATATCAATCCTCTTGTTTAGTCCTATCTAGGACATATTATGCGAGTACGTGCTTGATCCGTTATTCATAATTATCAGAATTCATACACTGATAAAGAATATATGATGTGTGTTTTTTATTGATCTGTTATAGGCCTAATACGGCCCAGGAATGATCAAAGGTTATTTCTTAACACGTTGTCATCATTGTGGCGCAAAATCACAGTGAAAAATAAAAACTTTATTAAAATGTGCTTGTACTCGAACCACAGCGTAATATCATAAAAACACAGAACTGGAACTGTCCACTTCTCTGATAAGAATAATGGCAAGGAATAAAACGTTCGCAATATATTTTTATTTTTATCTTCTACGTAGCTATATAGGCTCCTATTTACAACCTTTTGTAAAAATAAAACAAATCTTCCAAGAAGAAATTTTATTATAAATAGGCCTATATAATTGTATAGATAAGATCCACATTCTAAATAATACTGATAACGTATTATTATATTAAATAACAGTACTGGTAGTAATATATTCTAGCATAGACCTATGCTTGATATTATCAGCGAATTTATGATTTAGTAATCTATATATAAAAAGTTTGGCCTAGTACGTTTGTGCTGAAAGAAGTCCTGATCAGCTTGTAGAAGTCTTCTCTATAATAACACAGGGTACTGGGCACACGACGTTGTTGCGACGTTGAATCAACGTCATTGACGTTGATTCAACGTCGCAGCAGCGTCGTGTGCCCAGTGGGATACATGTATGTGACAGAATGACGCCTGCTAAAGCAGTCCTGGCGTTTGTTGGCATAAAATCATTAAAGCATCCACAATAGTTGACTAGAGTTTCGCACCTTTAATACGTTGCTGATTCCCATGAGAAAAAATACATTCCATTAGAATGATATCCACTATTTTTGCTGCCCATTTCGCCACTCAATCAATCATCTAGGCCTATATCACGGTTGTCGTGTTTTGATGTTTAACTCCGGATAACAGCGGGAGTAGATGACATACATGATTAATTCTCACGTCCACTATCAGAACAGAGTAACACTGGCATCATACACAAGACATACATACAATGCTGTTGCGATGCTGGACCTTTTTCATTCATTTGAAACTGGAATTGCTCACGCAATTTCCAGCTTCAAATGAATGAAAAATAACACAGTTTGTGAGGCTGAATTGAAATCATACCTCGTCTTTGCTGTGATTCTCGAGAATAACATTACCAGTTTACTATGATAGACAGTGGAAATAATCACCGCCACATACCTTAGGATACCTTAGGAAATTTTCTGATCGCACGCTCACGCCTCAATGACCACCTCTTTGAACTCCTCTTCCGGTTCCGGTAACATACCGTGAATAAATTTAGAAAAATAAAATTAGCCTACATAATACTACGCGGTCGATAAATGGAGAGATACAGCGATCATGTTGCCACACACAGCCATTTTAGAATGCATCCTTTTAAATATGGGGAGACGTGTTTTTACTGAAACTTTAATGGTAATTTGTATTGTCCAATAGAGGATGTTAAAATACAATGCAATATGCTTCTCAGTACGTTACCTGGCAATAACCCCCAATAACGCATTTTTCATATTGGTTGAACACAATTATTGATCGATACTAAACTATATATATATAGTTGAGTATCGATCAAAAATATAATGTCAACAGTAGGCCTACTGTAGTAGTGAAATTTTTGTAGCACTCAAGATATAGGCCTACAGTTGGGTTATGTTTTTGTTTTCCTTCTAATACAAAATGTATGTCCATAAAACACAAACGCACATTTCCGTTGCCTGCCTGGTAGTGCCTGATCCCTGCCTGGCAGTGCCTGATCCCTGCATGGCAGTGCTTGATCCCTGTCTGACAGTACCTGATCCCTGCCTGGCAGTGCCTGATCCTTGCCTGGCAGTGCCTGATCCCTGACTGGCAGTGCCTGATCCTTGCCTGGCAGTGCCTGATCCCTGGCTGGCAGTGCTCGATCCCTGCATGGCAGTACCTAATCCCTGTCTGGCAGTGCCTGATCCCTGTCTGGCAGTGCCTGATCCTTGCCTGGCAGTGTCTGATCCCTGACTGGCAGTGCTTGATCCCTGCATGGCAGTGCCTAATCCCTGTCTGGCAGTGCCTGATCCCTGTCTGGCAGTGCCTGATCTCTGCCTGGCAGTGCCTGATCCCTCCCTGGCAGTGCCTGATCCCTGCCTGGCAGTGCCTGATCCTTGCATACACGATGAAATATCATACTATATTTTTTTTTTTTAAACTGTCTTAGTAGCATTTAACACGAAGCAAAACAGAGCATGTTAGACTAATAATATCCATATTTCCAGTTTGTACAGTTTTCATGTAAAATACATCACATAATTACACAGCTCTTTGTTTTGTCTAAGAAATGCCAGCGGGACATTTTTAGTGACTTGTTTTGTTTTAAATAATTGATTCACCGCCACTCGTCCCAGCCTTTTGGTGTTATTTCCTGTGACATTATCTCGGCAGCTGTTTGCACACCTGATTTCTCAAAAAGTTCATTTTTCTTAAATTGTAGACCTTCTGTGAACCAGCACCACGAAAATGTGTCAACAATGCAACGTTTCGCCAGGATGCAGTAAAGTTGAATCCACTCGTCACATTTTGAGTGATCGCTTTTCCATACCCCCATCCCAGATGTAAGTTAGTTCCCTTACAATCCATTAAAGGTGCAAATTACCCCCTTCATGAAGTGCAATAACCATAATTATAATTCAAGCTATTAAAACCAGCATGTATGTAAGAAACACCCGCCACAAGTTACTTTTGATATATGTACAATAATGTTCGATGTTCGGAAAGTCTTAAAATATACGTCTGCAAATGTTTAACAAAAGTTGAACCGTTTTACTAGATTCCATTTGAATGAAACAACCTGGAATCATTCTGAATAATTTTGTAATAAGTCTGCATAATCTTGGACGAGGCAGATGTTTGATGAAGTATAAAAGAGCATTTTATAACACAGCCAAGCGTGGTTTGCGACATAAAATAATCATTTTATAGAGCTGTGAGATGCAAGATTCATCACGATGCATGATTCGTCACGTGGAAGTAATGAAGAGAAATAGAATAGGAGAGTGGTGCGCCTGCGCTGCACTTGTTTGAGAATGTTTAAACATTTGTGACATATTAGGTCCTCAACGGACAATGTTTTTTTTCAGAAATGGAAGCCTCCAATAATTGTGTGACATTGGATGACCCACAGTTGTCAATGACATCTTAAACTGATTTTCTTCCGCATTCTATGTTGTAGCTTATAATTTTTTAATGATATAAAACTGGTTAAATTACTCACAGAACATTTTTGATGAAATAATGTAGGACCTAAAATAATGACGTTGAAATTTGATTTTAATGGGAGGGGGTGGCATATTTGATAAAAAGTTATTTATTTTTTAACCAATATTAAAAAGACAATTATTTTTCTAAGTTATACTTGCAGCTAATTATTTTTTTAGTGTTTAAATATTTAAATAGCATATGGCCAAGTCAATGGCTATCACAATTTTAAAAATACCGTGAAAGCACTCCTCGGCTGATGCAATGAGTCAAAATTACCACAAATCTGACACAACTGCTTCCAATTCGCTATGCCAATAATCGAAAATCAATGATTAAATCAAGATGGCCGCTATAACCTCGGTTTGGCTCGCACATGCAAACGGACAATGCTAATAGACTGGCAGGCCCTGAAAACCTATAGGCCTATATTTTCAGAGTGTCTTTTTTGCTGTCATATATGATTTGTGGAGCATGCATAGTACCTTTTTTATCTCTAGTTTTAATGCGGGCAACAAAATGATAGACCTATGTTCACATATTGGCATTGTTCGAGTAGTAATCAATTATCTGTTATTTTATCGCTATATCCAGTGTTTTACTATTGAAAATGTCTTTCAACATGATTTTAATTCTGTATGTGATACCATGGAAATTGTCGTGTGATTTTAGCGAATCAACCATCTTGTATATACATTTACATATTATATTCTATCATTTTTATGACAAGTAAGTCAGTAATGACTTTTCTTTATGTCAATAAAATATTTGTCTGTCTGTCTGTGCCAGGTTTCAAGGCATTTAACTGAAAATAAGAACGATTTATTAAGATTGATAAAATCAAAATGGCCACAATAGCCTCGTTTTCGGTCGAACATGAAAACGGACAATGTCAATAGACTCGTAGATCCCGAAAACCTATATACCAGAACTCAAGGGAATTCTACAAAAAAAATCGAAAAAAAAATTAGTCGCCAGCTGGCAGCCATTTTGATATCGGTGGAAAGCTGAAAATCTCATCATGTCGTCTCCATACTCATGGGTTACCTGACATAAAAAAATATTATTTATTATGATTATTTTTCAAGTTATCGCGTTAACAACATTTTCTTTTTTTTAACTTGACCTTTAACCTTGGGTAAAAAATTACCGCAGTGGTTGAATGTTTACATGAATTATGAATTAAATCTGTTGGGCCATGTTGGTGTAGTATCCAATAGCTATTGAGTGCGGCGGGTGATGGCGGCGCACGAAGGGAACGACAATACCTCTTCGGGCCCAACGGACCGAGGAGTAAAAACCGGTATTAGACAATATATATGCGAAATCCAAAAAAAATGCACTGGGTATATTATTTAAAATTTTTAAATATAAATATCTTCAAAAATCGATTATACCAGATTATGGAATTTAGGATTGTTGCCATGACATTATTGTCGATGATAGGTGAAGATAAAATCATAATATAATAGCAAAATATATTTATTAGAATATTTCATCACTTAAATGTCCATTGGCCGCTTACAGTTTAACCGGGTGGAAATTTGGGCCCAAGTGTAAATGACGATTGTCGATTATTATAGAGAACAACACTGTCTTGTGTGACAAATTTGTTACATTTACTACAAATCTTTTAAAATTCGTTAATTGAAGCATTTTTATGCACCTTTTCACACACACCCCCCCCCCCCCCCCCGCTAGCTCAGTTAAGCCTAATCGTTTTTCAATTGAGCAGATATTAGACATACACGGATATATCTGTTAAATGTTTATATCATAATTAGTCAATAACCTATATAACATGTTTAAAAGCAGCTGATAGCCAGGCCTATGTATGCATCACATGAATTATGCCGTAAGCCTTGTTGTAGAAATCTTCGAAACACAAACAACTTTGAAAGTTTATTCATCATATTTTAAAGAATATAAGAACAAAGAAACATTGCCGGTAATACTCTTTGGTAACAATAATATGAAAGAACAACGGTCATTATTCTTGGTTGGGAACATAAAGCAAATATAACGCATCTTAGGCTGAATAATGACGTATAATAAGTTTGAGCTGACAGCAGCCAACAGAATAAAGCTAGGATTCCATATACACGGGTTGCGGCATGTCGCAAAATTGGAAACAACACTATTTTGTCAAATGAATGTATGTGATACCATTGTCCTTAATGCGATGCAATTTTGCATGAGGATCCGATTCAAATAACGCGTTCATGCCATAAATAGATAAAGAAGCATTTATTCGCATGCCACATACTTTCTACTGCCTCAGTCCTACGCGTTCTGCATGCCGCATTCGGAATAAATGGAATCCTAGCTTAAGCCTTTCAACGCGGAGACCACAGACGTCAGATTCTGACGTATAAAGACGGTCCCCGAGCTGAAAGAATTAAAATATTCACAATGGCCGAAGAAGTCGTAGACCAATCGGCATAACATAGGTATTCAAATTAATCGGAAAGAGCTAACTAAGACGTTTATGAGGATTTCAAATTGAAAGAAACTCCTTGGTCTACATGGTTTATACAACATTATTTCAGCGTTGTAAAGAAGGCTTAACATTTTCACTGCGTGTTAAAATAATAATACTGATACGCAGGCCTACCTCTAGAGAGGAAAAACGTTAAAAACGGTAATACAATACTTATGCGTTTTAGCCGATTATTGGCTTCAATACTTCGTGTCGAGGCTACACACCCTGGTATTATGAATATCATTAACAGTTGACATGTAAAAGTACTGTAAAAGCTAATATCACATTTAATACATATCACACATGAAATTCTTATCAAGTACGTTAACGTGCATTATGCATTGTTATAGCCACTTTTTAATAATATGGATCACGTAATGCAATATTCGAATATACGTTTATAGTTTGTTGAAATATAATTATAGGCCTAGTAGCCGTTTTATTACGAAAATTAATATGCTGGGATGAAAAAAAAATTCCACGTATCATTAATCAAATGTTAATAAAGTGAATAAAAATGTAAACATAAATCTAAGCAATTAAATATTTTACTTGTAAAGAGAAAAGGAATTTTTCATCACCTCTTACAATAATGAATATATATAATGCCATAACATATTCTTTTCAGAATAGCTAGCACATATTTAGGAAAAAGTGAAAAAAAAACAATTGCCGTTAGTATGTCCGCACTATCTATGCAAAATTAGTGAAATGTTTCCTCGAGTGTATTACCTTATTTACCAATAATTCAGAATTAATTACGACAAATATCTCCAGTAGTTTAGCACCACCCTTTTACATCATAATTATGTGACTGCATATCGTCGCCACTTAGTGACACTTACAACACTCCGCCTGCTAGGGGTCGATAGGGATAGACACAAGAAATGTCACACATTAAATATATAACAACATGTTTTTTTGCAGCATATTGAATATGGTAGGCATGCTTTAACATTAGGCCAGCCAAAGGCAGGTGAGCAGCAACTTTTTACGATGTGGAAGGCTCATCCTAACCGCATAGTCAATCTCAGTTCCCCGGTCAGCTTTATTTAAATGACGAGCCTTAGAATGCGGTATGTAAGTTGCCAGTCGCTGTAGCGAGACAAACTCTGAACGGGTGACCATTCAACTTACATGTTAACCCTAATCCCGCCGAGTTAATTTATATAAATTTTCACCCACTGGAAGTTGTGTCTCGCTACCGCGATCCACAACTTCGAGTGGCTGAAAACTACTCATATTTTGTTATTTGAGCACAAATATTTGCAAATCTTAATCTTTAGACACACATTTCATTCCCAATAACAGTTATTTGGTCGACAAATAAAACAGGTTGAAAACTACAGAAGTCGTGATCAGCAGAACAAGGGTTCACCCTTTAACCGCCAAATTATTCAATTTGAATTTTCACTCACTTGACGTTGTGTCTCGCTGACGCGATCCACAACTTCAAGTGAGTGAAAATTATTCAGATTTGACAAAATGGTGGTCAACTATTTTCAAATCTTGTTGATTGCTGTCACGTTTTATTTTCAACAAGTTTGAAAACTGACAGGCAATGAAACAAATATATAATCGGTACAGGCGGATTGAGGGTTACGTTTCAATGTGAACATGATAAATGGATTGTCCACTGTCTGTTTACATGCTCTCCATCACCAGTACCTCAGCAGCCGGGCTGCTGTGACGAGCTTGGTGGTGTACTGGTGGGTAGTGGGTTCTTGCGCATGGACGGGTCCACGTAAGCGGCTCTTGTGGTCGTCTCCCAGCTGTTGTAAATGCTCTTTATCGCCGGACTGTCCAGTTCTGGCTGATGACTGGGATGCGCGTTGGAATGTGGTGCTGTAACATCAACATTTATATACCGGTAACTGCTATTATAACCTAGCGAGGCTGCTACAATAGTTTTCGGCCGATTTTTTACCTGTTACTTTACTAAGCAACTGACTAAGTACAATAATAATGTATACATGTGTAGTATAGTAGTAGCCTTATTGAGGAAAGGCTGCATCGTTTTGAAGCCTTTTAGAGATTCAGATTTATATACATATACATGTAGAGGGCCAGATACGATTTTGAATCCCCCAAGATAATTAGGACTTAGAACCCTTCATTGAAGAACATTTGGAATTAAAAGATAGACACATGGGCAGCAGTGAAAAGTTTGCTGGACATACCCTTAAGGTGTTGTAGTTCTTCAGGAACACTGTGTGCTTGTTTGTTGTAGGAAACATCGTAGGTATTCTCAAAGTAATGCTCATACTAAAACAAATATAAAAATAGATATGGTTAAAGGTATGGTCAACTGTTAAAATACGCAGGACATGGGTCCCCCAGAATGTGGTGGTGTCCGTGGGTATACCATAATAATGATATTTGAATTTCAAACCCAACGCCGCATTAGGAGCAACTTCCCAAATCATAGCAAGTCCATATACTTGAGCGACATGAGCTTATAATTCCATCAATGGTCTTAGCTGGGCGTTAGGTTTGAAAGCTAACTGATTGTATTACTGTGGGGATCTCGAAACAGCTGACTCCCACGCATGTATTCACAGGAAAGCTTTCCCAGCAAACATTGTACACTCACCCAATGTTGCTTTAATGCTGTGTCAGCGTCACAGACGTTGGTCTAACATGAAAACAGCGTTGGCCACTTGGGTGAGTGTCTCGTAGGAGTAGTATCTATAGTGTTGTAATCAGGTTGAATTACGCGAGCTCAATGCAATCAAACTGTACTGTATACTGAAGGCCTATACGTGACCTACTCATGCAAACTCCGAGCATGACTTGATCTTTAAATGACAACATGTTTCTTTTAGTATTGATAATTCAATCCTGTGAATGACATTAAGACATGCTAACAGCAGTGACGGCTCACTTTTGAAACAACTCAAGCAGCTTGCCTTTGAATTGTATCCAGTATATATATATTGCTCAGTATCAAGCAAAATAAAATATTTCAATGTGCTTTAACTAGTGCGTTCAGTTCTTAATTTGCAATGTATCCTGATTTTCCAGCGTATACATGTGTTGATGTAGATGATAGATGTAGGCCTACCCAACATACGTTAAAGTCTATGTACCCCAAAAAACACACATTTCCCATTTTTTAATAAATACACAATAAACAAAACAAAGGTTCTAAAGTATAAGCCGATACAGAAAGGATAGCACATACTTTGTTATTAACAGACTGTCGAATGCCCTTGCAACTATTGAGAATCTCAATAATAAAAACTAGCACAATATTCATCCTGAAATCGATAACAAATCATTTATATATCTCACAGACTATGGAATTTCTGAATATTTTCTGACGTTTACATCAAGTAATCATTTACAATTATTGCAATTCAGTTTACAATAAACATTACTATTTTCCGTGATATATTAGCTCTACTGTAATAAATCCAGTAAATTTTCTTTCACGTTTAGTTGTGGATCAGACTTCTTGATTCGGGCGAATAAATCAAATAGAAAAAAAATAGAAATAAAATGATTACCTGTGATGGCAAAGGCTTTGTTTTTCTCAATTCCGAAATATCAAATTTCTTTTCATTCCAGTTTCCAATCAGAGTACCTGTGGAATAGCTATTTTCCTTATTTGTGCAGCGCCAGCCAAATTGTGTAAATTTAGCATCACTATCACCAGTATGTGACCAGACCTCGCCCAGACCAGATGCTCTCACCATGGAATGAAAAGGGGGGTCTCGCTCCAAGCTCATATTCAATTCGTAAACTTTCTATAATGAATAAAAATAAGCGTTGTAAATAATCTATTATATGAGATAGGAAAAAGACCGCACATAATAATCTGATCTATATGCTGAAACGATAACTAAGATTTAAAATTCACATGAACCTTTATATATAGGATAAACAAAGAACCAGAAAAAAACCCGGTTCGGCTGTGTCTCAAAGGTCATCGAATCATGGCCGGGCCGAATGCATGAATGGTATTTTCTTAACTGTGCATATTATACAGTGTTCTGTTCAAAGGACTGGGGTGTGCACAAAAAGAACTCTATATAGCATGGTCCCAGTTTCCTCCTGTCGCGATATTAGCTGATATTGCCACAATGTGCAGAAAGCGATGTAGAGGGCGTTTTGCAAATTGCTTAAATTAGTAATGCATATATTCAATCACGAAGGACCGGCATGAAACCAACACCAGGTCGATATGCCTCGTCCTATTAGCTAGGTCAGTATTGTAACCCTCCCAACAAACTCTTGAAAGACGTTCACCAAATGTAGCTTCCACGTTGGACCAACATCAAAACCAACAATGAATTCAATCTGCGTGTATACATGGTGCAGGAATCAGAGCATTCACCTTCATCGCGAGCCTAGGCCTACCCAAATACAAGTTTGCATCTTTGTGAAACCAAGAATATTCCATGGTGAAACCAAGGAAACACAGTTTAAACTATCATCACAGAATGGCAGTGGAGGATTGGTAGCCGTGAACGAGCTCACACCCTAAAGGCGTGGGCCGTGGATTATTTGTTGTATCCATTTTACACGAAAAAATCAGCGTTTTTCAACATGGCGATGACTGAGAGCGATCTCGACCCTTAACCCTTTCACTGCGGATGTCGCACTAATGCGACATTGTGCTAGACTGCAGATGTCGCATAACTGCGTAATTACATAACTAGCAAGATGATTCACTTGGTTGTGGTTGTGACGGCTCCCAGTCTCCCTTATTGGCACGCAAGCGTGATAGGCAGGACGTGAATGTCTTAAAGCCTTCCCTAGCCGATAATGACGTCATACTATAAAATGAAAAATATGGTTGGAAATCCCTAGTTATGACGGATCTGGCAATAAAAGGGTCAATTTGAAATAATTACACAATGTGACCTCATAATTTTGAAATAATTTCGCAGCGAAACAGTTAAATGGTCCGAAAAATGCCAATAATAATGTTGTAACATGTGTAATGTGACAAATGAGTTGAGCATGCGATCAAATGTAGCTGAAATGTTACTGATTCTAATCAGTCTATTGGCGACCTGATTAATCGAGGCCAAGTCCGTACAAAGAAAAGTCCCACTATGTTGCATGGGCGCAATCTGTGGCTGAAACCTTCAGTTTGACACCTGTCTTCATAGCCAGCACTCTTCAAAGGCTGCTGATGTTGTGCAGGTGGAAGAAATAGCGGCAAACACTGTTGACATACGCGTCCATAGTCAAATGTTAATCAAAAGTGACACCAAGGTTGCGAGCTGAGGGAGATTGAGGGATATTGTTGTCAGTTGTCAATAATAATATCGCTGATGTTGGAGAGAGGTCCCGTGCCCGTAACAGCAACGAGAGAGTTTTTTCATCATTCAATTTTAGCCAATTCATTGCCATCCATGCCTTTGTCTCCATGACACAGGCTCTGTTGCATCATCCTCGCCAAACACGATGTATAGCTGAGTGTTGTCCGCGTACAAGTGAGCGATCAGTTCATGCACTGTATACTTGCTATGGGTCAGAATATAATTGTGAACAGTAGTGGCCCTAGTACAGAGCCTTGAGGCACACCGTATCTGAGAAATCTCGGCTTTGAGGTGGTGTTGTGGATCTTCACAGACTGTGTCCTGCCAGTCAGGTAAGACCTAAACCATGCCAAATATGTGCCACATACACCCCCGCTCACTCTGAGACGCTTTAACAGGATTTTAAGTGGTCAACGGTGTCAAGAGCGGCAGAAAGATCTAATAATAGTAGCAGCATCACACATTTCTTCCTATCTATGGCCTGCAGTATGTCATTGTGGACTCTTGAGAAGGGCAGTCTCCGTACGGTGATGTTTTCTGTAAGCAGAATGTGACGGCTCTAAAATGGGAGTTTTGAGCCAAAATGTGTTAAGGTGCGAAGTCACCACTTTCTCGACTATTTTGGACACAAAAACAAATTTTTGGTTTGATGCAGGCTGATAGTTCTTTAGTGTCGGGATCAAGCGAGCTCTTCTCGGGTAACGTGGCTGTATAAATTGAAGTGGAACTGCGAGATGTTAGACTTGTTCACGATCTTGATTATGGATGGTAAAATGATGTCAATATTTTCTTTGGGCAGAGATGTTGGTAGTGGATACAGGCTGCAGGCTTTGGTAAGGATGTGCTGATGATCTTCCGTACCTCTTTCTCATCGACGACACCAATTTCGATATATTCCGGCCCCTCACTCCTCACTCTACTGCGGCCCCTCACTTTACCCTCACAGCTCACTCTACTCCGGCACCTCACTTTACCCTCACCCCTCACTCTACTCCCGCCCCTCACTCTACCCTCACCCCTCACTCTATCCTTACCACTCACTCTATCCTAGTTCCCACTCTACTCTCACTCTACCCTCACACTAATGTTAGCCCACACTCTACTCCGGTCCCTCACTTTATCCCTGTCTCTCACTTTACCCTCACTCTACTCCGGCCCCTCACTTTTCTCACTTCCTCCACAGTCCGAGTCTACTCGCACCCTATAATCTATCTTCACCCCTCACTCTACTCTGGCCCATCACGGCATCAGTCATCACCCTGTCCCGGCCCCTCACTCTACTCTAATTGCCCCTCACTCTACCCCTGCCCCTCACTCTAGCCTAGGCCTACCCCGGCCCCAAACTCTACTCCAGTCCCTCACTCTACTCAATATCAAGCTGCCCCTCACTTCACCCTCATTTTTCTCCGGTCCCTAACTCTATTGACTATTCCCGCCACTCACTCTACCCTCACCCCTTATTCTACACCGGCCTCTCAGTCTCACTTTACCCACGGCCACGGGTCAAACCCCTTACTCTACAGTCTACTCTGTCTCTGGCCCTCACTCTATTCCCAGAATCAGATCTCATACCTTACTTTTTAAACAAAAAATATACTTCATAGGCCCCTACCTGGAGATCGCCAGACACTAGGCCTAAGTTTAGTAAGTTGAATAAAAGTGAAAAAAAATTAGCCAGTCACTGAGACCGAGTCAGTAGAAAATTTAGATTAGGCCTAACGTTAGCTGATTAGAGACTAGAGTCCCCAAGCCTTGGTTTGAGCCTTGGCCTTGGCCCTGGCCAAGGCCAAGGCTCAAACAGTCTAACTTCTAAGACTCGAATGATAAATCCTGTGTGACGTCTGGAGGTTTCTTTTGTACCCCCCTGAGCCATATATTAATAAAGGTTTCTGTCATCCAGTAACGTTATATGGGTAAAACCAAAAATTGGGGTAATTTTACATAAAATTAGTGTCCCCAGGACTTAAAAGGTCCGCATTTTGAATTAAATATGAAAATATTAGAAATAAATGGTTCAACTTCACGTTTCACCATTATTACTTATTAATGTTTAGATTATTTGTAAAAAAAAATTATATATAGGCCTATATGGTTTTATAAGAGCTCTATGTCATGAAAACGTGGAAAATGGCATGTCCCCAGAGAAAATTCCACTATTTGAAACTTCACTGTAGGATACAAATACACAATATAATTCTAATAATTACATTTCATGGCTAGACATTGTTCACTTAAACTAGTCAATGATCGAAATTTGACCTAAAATTGATATCGATATATATATAATTTTAATGAATATACATGTCCCCACATTTGCACTTTACTCCGTTACCATCATTGTAGCATGCCCCATCAAGTGAATAATCATGAACTAAAATTATATCAAGTGTACTTTGACACACTGAAGGGCCTTATACCAGTTTTTCACCTGAAAGAATTAATATAGTTGAGTAACAAGTTATTCCAAACAGGTATTACCAAAACGTTAGAAAATATACTTTTGTTTTTACTACTCGTTCCTATTGTTGCGGGTCTAAAAACGAGTTGGTTTTATACTTGCATGCCTAGAACATCTTGCTATGGGGTCTATTTCCACCCGTATGATATATCTTTGAATTATTGCCCGTATATTTTCATTTATCCCAAGAATACTTTTAATTTTACTACTCTGTTCCACTCTACTCCGTTAACAAAAAATGGGAACGGAGTAGTGAATTACCAATTTTTATGGGTTTATAGTCATAATGATTGATGACATAGTCTTTTAAAACATGGCTCGTTATCCCTATATAAATAGAGCACCCATTTATGATCGATGTTATGATAAGAGAATATACAGTTTATATTTATGTAGAGCCAAGCATTTGGTAAGGGAGTTGAGTATTTTTTGGCTTGGTAACGGAGTTGAAATAAGGATTTTTGTTTATCCCGTCAAAATTGAGCAGTTTTGAGATACGATTGTTTAGTATTATGCTTCAATAAGGATATCACGTTTAAAAGTGTGATGTCAAGCTAAACAGAGTAACATCAATGTTGAAATGGTTTGGATTTGGTAATGGAGTAGTAGGCCTAAGTGGAATGTTGCAATTTTTTTGAAAATGACGTTTTTTAAGCAAAAAAAATTTCTAGCGCAGCCAGCGATTTTTTTATGCTCTTTTGGGATCAGTGCACCAAACCCATCAAGTGGTTTTCCTCATCTTTAATTGATGGTCCCCTGACTGCCATTTTTGATGCTACAAAGTTACCCCAATTTTTGGTTTTACCCATATAAAACTTGTATCGCATGTTTTTCGCCTATTTCTCAGTCAATTCTCAATCAAATTTGAGGAAATTTTGCAAAAACTACTTTCGAGTCACGCGGCGACTAGACCTACCCTGAAATTTTCATCAAAAAATATTATGTAGTTCAAATGTTAGACCATTTGACATGTAGTAAATTTGAAATTACGACGTCCCTCTATAAACCCATTAAACTGGTTAAATTAAAGCTGCCCCTTGGGATGAGACTTTTCAATTTTGTCGATTTTGAAAGTTTAATTCACATGAAGCTATATAACCTACTGATCCTAAATAAAATACAAAAATGTTGAAAAAACAATGCTAAGGCACTGAAAAAGACGAAACAAGCTCTATTTTCGAAACGTATACTGTCATGTAAACAAGTTTGTTCACAGCATTCAACAATATAGACAGCAAATACTGACCATATCAGACCGCAATGTTCAAAGTAACCACATAGTTACATCAATAGCTGCCGCCCTTGATTGCCGTGGGAACGGGTTGATCAGGGGGGTTCCCCCGCAGCACCGAATGTCTGATCAACGCTGGGCCGATGGCATCAACATGTGGCCCAATGGCAATGCTGCAGGAACATTCAAACGTCCTTTAGCAGGTGCTTATGTATACAAAAAGTTTGTTTGGGTTACAGTCGGATTCACAAAAGTTTGAATAAAAAATATTTTGAAAAATCTAAAAACTCTGCAAAAAATAAAATCATGATCTGTGGGGTGCACTACTTCATTACAAAATTAAAAACGAAAATTGATGTCATCCCAAGGAGCTGCTTCAAAGTTTGTTTTTAACCCTGAATTGCATTACACATGTGCCAGATTGTCAAACTTTTGAGCTGTACAATATTTTCCCATGAAAATTTCACGATAGCCTAGGCCTAG
The DNA here is from genome assembly GCA_964017125.1 of Flabesymbios commensalis. Classification (NCBI taxonomy): domain Eukaryota; kingdom Metazoa; phylum Annelida; class Polychaeta; order Terebellida; family Flabelligeridae; genus Flabesymbios; species Flabesymbios commensalis. The sequence continues at coordinate 53,128,771 of OZ024905.1, forward strand.
TAGCCGAGTGACATGCAAATAGTCCATGCAAAATCTCATGAAAATCGGTTGAGAATTGACTGAGAAAATGAAACGGCGAAAAACATGCGATAGGTCTACAAGTTAATCTGACGGCGGGTAGCCCCTTGCCCTGGCCCTGGCCTAGCCCTAGACTATAGGCCTAGTATACTATGTCTATAGACGATAAAATGTGACAGCTGAAAGCCTCGGTACCCGAAAGCGTGAATGACGGAGCCTCGGTAGGCCTAGGCTCGGTGACGGAGGCTCGGAGGGGTACAACTACAATACTCAATAGTAGCCTAAGACTAGGAGTAGGACTATAGACTATAGACGTATAGTTACAGTATACTATAGCTCCTGGCCCGCGCGGCGCGAGCGAATGCAATGGTTGGTCACGGATGGGACTATACTACGACTACGTCTACGCCGAGACTACGGCCCTACGGCGCTACGCCTACGTCTACGAGGCTACGGTACTACAAATTAGTACAATGTCAATAGAAACTAAGAAACTCTTATTCTAATTTCCCAAAATAGCGAAAATCGGAAAAACGTGGATCGTCAAATCATGCATCATGATTCATGTCATGCCAAATCGGCCATTGGCATTGGCATTGCCGGTGTGGGGTGTTCAACGGTCCGGCCGTGATGAATGGTCCCCCCCTGCTTTTGCGCATGCGCGTTACCATGGCAACCTTCTAGAAACGAGAATTAGACTAAGAAATTTCCAGATTGCAATCATGACAATTGGTCCCCCCCTGCTTTTGCGCATGCGCGTTGCTATAGCAGCGTGCAAGTATCAAACCATTTAATTGGATGAGATATGTGATGACGTCACGAGAGCAGGTGCTGGTGTTGTGTAACACAAAATGTGGCCTTGAACTTGGGCCAGTACATGACCTGTGAACAGATTTGCCTTAGGCTTAGGTCAAGCCGTGGACAACCTGACTGTCCAGTTTCTGGGATGTAGTTCCAGATATTAGTTTCATTCAGTAGTGGCAGGCTATTTGGCATTAAGACGCTACTCAGTCTCTGCAATCATGACACTGGCAGTGGCACGACATTCAGAAGTGAAATATGACAATCAAGGAATCAACGGTGCAAGGCAATGGTAACGACTTCAGGTCAGGATGTGTAAATTGAGGAGAAACGTTTCTGATTCTACTTTTTAAGTAATTTTAAGCGTTAAAGTTAGTCTAATAGTGAGCCGCAAAATAAATCTCAAAAAAGTTACTGGATGTAAACTGTAGCTCAGTTTTAACTTTAGTCTAATTGGGCAATTTCGGGACACTTAGGTCCCCACAGCCATTCATTGCAGTCTAACTTTTACAATTTCTTATCTCATACTTACTTTTTGGCAACGTTTAGATTCAGATCTCAGATATATTATAGACTAATTCATTTTGATAACCAGAATTGCAGGTTTACATTCTACCATGGAGAAAATAGATCTAGATCAATCATTTAATGCCATCAAAACGTACCTGAAAGAAAACAAGTATCCTGGCCATTATTCAAAAAATCAGAAGAGGACGCTACGAAAGTCACTATCAAAAGGACAATACCAACTAAAAGGTCAGTGCTCTAGAAACTAGGCCCTATCAGTCACTTTTTTGTCTAGATCTAGGCCCCTAGCCTGCCTAGGCCTAATATTAATAACGTTAGGCCTACATGTTGTCATGTAGACTATTATTACTGTATTAGGGGCCTGGCTGTAACATCTAACCGTTGGCGTTACAGGCTACGCTAGCCTACCTGCCTAGTAGTAGTAGACTAGTAATAGTAGGCCTAGTGACTAGTCCTAGACTACATGGACTAGACTATATACCAGGGGCGTGCGCAGGGGGGTCCTGACCCCCCCCCTTGAGCTGCAGATTTTTAAAATTTTCCACGGATTTCTGGGGGCAAGCCCCCAGAACCCCCATATTTTTCTAAATTTTACTTCTTGACCCCCCTCCTTGACGGAAAGCTGCGCACGCCCCTGTATTGTATACTTAACTAAGACTTGAGTTAATATAGGCTAGCCTTTTTTTCAATTTGCTTGGTCGCTCTTCAAAAAAATTTCACAACATTTTTCTCGGATCATTTTTTCATCTTCCCCTATTTTCTTTTTAATAGGATAGGGTCTAGAGTCTACCAGACTAGACTGTAACATCTCTGAAAATTTGGTGCACATTTGTTGAGTATTTTGGAAATTATTTAGTCTAGTCTAGTCTAGACCATTTGGCATGTAGAATTCTTGTTTCACGGTAGGCTAGAGTAGATCTAGGCCTAATCAATGTAGTAGACCCTAAGGCTAATGGTGTTAAACAGAGCTGTAATTTTTAAAATTTATTGGATCTCTACATGTCAAATGGTCTGACTTTGCTGATAATTACACCAAAAAAATCCACCATATTTTCAGGAATGTTGGGGAAGATGAAAAAATAATAAGGTGATGTGACGTTTGAATAAACAGTAGGCCTACATTTTGAAATTCCACTAAAATATTTTAATTCCAATATTTATTTTACATCTTTTGTGGGCAAATACAATTAAGCTTCTGGAAAAATCATCATAGTGGCAGTAACGAACTACTTTGTTTTGGATATATGTTACATAATTTGATACAGATGTGATAGGTCTAGTGCGTGGCATAGAGTGCGAGTGCAGGATTATCCGGACTTGTACACAAGTAGGCCAATCACTGCCAGAGTGCGAGAATCATAGAACCGGCACTGTATTTAAAATTAAAATGAAACGTTGGCATGGTGATCACGAGCGATCTTATGAAGGATCTAATTTCTGAAATCAAGAGGATCTAATTTCCCAGCAGCACAAATGTGGATGGAACCGGTGGACACAACTGATTTCCAGGAGATATGATTTTGCTTGAGAGGCCACCATTCAATCTCCGGGTGGAGGGCTGGAGTACTTTTTAAATAAATAATTTGGGGCAGAAATAAATAATTGTTGCAGACAGAGTCATTCAGCAGGGTATTTTCAAGAAGGGGGACCATTTATCACGGACCGGGAGGGGGCATTCATCGCGGCAGGACCAGAAGGCCCTGGCCTCCTGTATCCTGAGCAACATAAAAAACATCTGCCTAAGCAAACTGTCAAGTAAATTTATTTTGGCATATCCACAGCTGAGAATATAGTAAAAATTATTATTAATTAAAGATATACCTATCCCTTTATTATTTCTTGCTTTCAGTTACGGACAGCGTCATTCATCAGGGTATTTTCGAGAAGGGGGACCATTTATCACGGCAGGACCGGAAGGCCCTGGCCTCCTGTTTCCAGGAATAGTTATCCCAAACCACATAAACAAACACAACTGCTCAAACAAACTGGCAAGTAAATTTATTTCGGCCTATCCTCAACTGACGATATATTATAAATTATGAATAAAGATATACCTATCCCTTTATTATTTCTTGCTTTTAGTTACGGGCAGAGTCATTCAGCAGGGTATTGCGGGAAGAGGGACCATTCATCACGGTCGGGGGGACCATTCATCACGGCAGGACCGGAAGGCTCTGGCGTCCTGTTTCGAGGGATAGTTATCCCAAGCAACATAAACAAACACAACTGCTCAAACAAACTTGCAAGCCCCCTTGCAAGTACATTTATTGATCTTAGTTACGGACACAGTCATTTAGCAAGGTATTTTCGGCAAGGGGGACCATTTATCACGGTCGGGGGGGGGGGGGGGGGCATTCATCACAGCAGGACCGGAAGGGCCTGACATCTGATTTCAAGGGATAGTTATCATAAACAACATAAGCAAACACATCTGCTCAAATTACAAACTTGCAAGTAAATTTATTTCAGCCTATTCTCAACCGAGAATATATTAAAAATCATTATTAAACTAAAGATATAGGGCCTACATATCCCTTTATTATTTATTGCTTTTAGTTCAGGACAGAGTCATTAGCAGGGTATTGTGGGAAGGGGGACCATTCATCACGGGCGGGGGGGACCATTCATCACGGCAGGACCGGAAGGCCCTGGCATGCGGTTTCCAGGGATAGTTATTCCAAACAACATAAACAAACTGGCAAGTAAATTTATATTGGCCTAGACTATCCTCAGTTGCGAATATATTAAAAAATATTATTAAAGATATAACTAGGCCTAGGCCTATCCCTTTATTATTCCCAGCTTTTAGTTGCGGACAGTCATTCAGCAGGGTATTTGCTAGAACGGGGAACATTCATCACAACAGAACCAATAGGCCCTAGCATCCTGTTTCCAAGGTCAAGGATATCTGTCTGAAATAACATAAATAAACAAACTGACAAAATGACAGATTTGTAAAGTGAGGAAGTCGGCTCGGCACTCGTGGGTTCTAAGAGATACATTGATCCTTGCCGGGAGTTAGAGAGCGATCGACAAAGTCGAAAGGCCCGGGCAGCCCCACTTGAGGGCTAGCTATCCCAAACAAACAAACAAACAAATAGGCCTAGGCTACATTTATTTAGGCATAGGCCTCTAATATTTAAAATATCTGTATTTGAGATAGATCTAACATAGAAGTAACTTTTCTAATTACTTTTTTTCAATTTTGGAGAGAGGCAGATAATAGGTCTACAGAGTACAGGGGGGGGGGGGGGTCCATTCATCACGGGGGACCTTTCATCACACAGCCCCAGCATTACAGTTGTTCCCCCCTATCATAGCTCTGGCCCAAATCTCCCCACTAGAAGGTTGCCATGCTAACGCGCATGCGCAAAAGCAGGGGGGACCATTCATCACGGGGGGACCATTCATCACACCACACCGGCATTGCCATTGCCAATTGGCATTGAATATTTTCGGATGAAAATGAATAATTATTATGATTGGGAAATAATTACCAATTCAATACACACCGACAAAACTTCTTAGTCTTCTAGGGAAATCTTCAGCCTTCAACACAAGCAATTAAATCCTTAATCTCAATACTATAGGCCTATTAATAGTTATGGCAGATTTCAGTTGTTTTGATGTCCCTAGTTACCGTGTCACATGATCACCATCGATCATCACGTGCTTAGCGTCTCACAACACTCAATATCCCTCTTATACATGTTATAGTTATAAACGTATAATTATCACCATACAAACCTGAATATATAATACATCTAGTTTTTTAATCATGAATATAGGCCTATAGATCTAGTCTTTCAAATGACAATAATATAAAAACAGGTTCTTAATCAGATTTGTTTTTATATTTAGGTCGTTGGACATTTACAAACTGTACAACTGAAAAGCTAACGGAAAATATGCTTTGACTTGAATTTGTTTCCTGCAGTATGGGACAAGATATTAGGCCTATCAACAAATCCAAATCAATCGATATCACAATGATGGAATAATTATATCCGAGTTGCTGAAAATTGTCACAGTTATTAAAAAAGATCGTAACTCTTTTTTTTAACGTTTAAATCTTTCTTGTCACGTTTGCGTAGGTGTCTATGATTTAGCATGTTTAGTGTGGTGAGACCATAAAACTCTATGCACTTTGTTTCACCAGGTAGCGCTCTGGTATAGTGTTAGTTCAATCACCAGGTGACACTCAGCATCGCTCTAGCTATGATGAGTTTGGACCAGTTAGTTATAATAACTGAAATCGTAAGTGCCCAGGAAGCCCACAACCTGATCAGTGTAACGGTTAGTCAGCGTTAAAAAAGTAGGCATACATAAATTTTAAATAAAGCTGAAGTTAGACTCGATGTACAGAAATCAACATATCGGGGCTTATACTAGGCTACAATTATAGGACCCTATTTGAAGTAGCCTACCGTCAACTGGGATAACTTTGAACGGGGGATATAGGCCTAACTTTGAACACCATTTTTGCGAAATATTAAATTCTACTTTCTGTCAACATAGTAATGTAATAAATAATCTAAAAGGGGCGTAGCAAATATATTCAAATACATTATAACCCTATATTTAATTATATTGCATTAAATTAATAGACAGGTGGCAAAATCTCAAAAAGGACCAAGTAAGCAGTGCGGTATGGACGGAGTGTTAGGGGTTGGTAATCACATCAGCCATTAGGCCTATCTACTACCCATACTAAACACATGTCAAGTGGATGACAGAGAAATAAATCGCTTATTACAGAAATACAACAAAAACAAAATGGCGGCCATTTTCAGCCCTAACAACGTATCTATAGGCCTAGTCAGGTCGCCGAGGGTGGAACCTTGCCAATGGGTAGGCCTATAGGCCTATATACAAACTTGTTTGCGGATTATTGATGCATGATATGTCTCGATTGATATGAGCAAGTATGCCAGACTGGCACCTTTGAGCATTTTTAATTATCACTAAAAATTCAAAATGGCCGCCGTCAACTCATGAAAATCGACGTGTCGGCTTACTGAATGTGGGGTGGAAATTTGGGTGTTAGAGCTGAAAATTGGCCTGAGTATCACCAAATAGTCATATATCGCTCTCCTAAAATTTTACATGAATCCTCTGTCGCGTTTGACAAAAAACGCAAAAATCCAAGATGGCCGCCAGCGGATATTTTGAAAAAAAAAAGATTTTTAACTAGTAGGCCCTAATCCGATAATCAAGTGTGATATGTCATTTCTGACTATTTTTGGGCGTGGAACCCACTTCTGGACCTCAAGTTACAATTATAGGCCAAATGGAGGTCAAAACATGATCACAATCCGTAATAATGAAATACATGTTTTACTAGTAGTTCAATAGTTAGGCCTACATGTGATGTGACCATCTTTGTAGCGCTAGTATCAATAATGTCGTTCTAGGGCATCAATTATTTTCCGATAAACATTAGACATAATGTGGCATTTTAGGTGAATTTGGTGACTGTGAATCTATTTGAGGGCATAAAAGTAGGCTGCAATGGGAGTCCTCAGGATCTTTCAAATACAAACTTGATGTGGATAAAGTTCAAACTTGGCTAGTGGATAGAATCAAAATATGAATAGGCCTACAATCGTTTCTCAGTGTTTCATCTAGCCTTTCTAGCAGGACGCTGCGCGATGCTGTCCTTTATGAGCGCCACGTTGCCCTTTATGAGTGTCATGTTCATCATGTTTGTGTGTCATGTTCAACTATTGTCGCGTCCAACTCAAACCCACCATGGTCATTGTGACTGATTAAACACCTTCATAGCGATTATGGTTGGAATTCACACCTATGATGTAACTAACGGCTGATGGAGTGGAGGTGTGTTCACAGTGGTCGCCACCGGCGGTGTTTACACAAGTAACTGATTACCTTCTATCTGTCTATAGGTGGTGATTATAATTTTAACTTGCGGGGGTACTGGAAATGTCTCAGTAGGTGCCCGGCGGGCATGACTATGTGCCCCCAATGATAGGTGCCCCTTCAAAATCCAAGATGGAACACTGGTTTCTTATGGTTTCATATGTTCAGAATGAAATACCATGCATTAGTATTTTATTGATTAAAACTGCATGATAATATGTCGATCACAATATGTTCGCTCCTTCAGCTAATGATGCATGTAGCCTACGTACCATGATCACATCCTCCCTTAATGTGCTTGCTGGAGCCGTTCAGTCGCGACGCTGGGACAGCATTAAACCAACATTTGCTCTACTTTGTGTGTTTTCCGGCAGCGCTTCCAGTGGGGTAATAAGAATTGTTAAGCCACCTTAGCAGCTTCCTAGGGAGTTGTTACGTCTGTTGCATATAGCATGGCATGGCATGGTACATAATCAATTAATCTACAACAACCATCCAAGCGGATATGCAGCTTCCATGAGTCCGGTCATACTCCGTCAGCGGATTCAAAGAAACCTTTGTTGATATGGTCTCAGTATATTAAATCATTATTATATACCGTACTACTGCGGGCTTCTAAAATGTGAAATCGCCACATCATGTTGATGACGTATATTCGTGAAGGTTTTGTAATAAAACAAACAGTTGGAATATTTCTTGATCCACAAAAGGACACAAATATTTTTTTTAAAAGGGAGAAAATGTAAAGTCAGATTAGATAACACCATGTTCGCAAGAGGAAGGTGTCCGACAAGGAAGCATTGTGTCGCCAAATATATTTACAATAAAAGTTAACACGTCAAGGCTTTACCAGTAGGCATCTAAAATTCTTTATATGTAGACGACTTTGTATTTGTAATCCAGAAAGATGAACAGGCCTGCAAGTATTTACTTGTGAAAGTATGTTCTTCCTCAAAAACTCTGGGTGTACATTTGTCTAAGAAAAATAGCTTACACACTGAGCATAATCACATAATCTCAATCCATCGGAAAACCACTCCCTGCTGGATAAAATGTCAAATTCCTCAGTATTTTTTGGGGAGTAAGTTAAATTGTATACCGCACATTACATATATTATTGAGAGAAGTATAGAAATCAGTAGGGCCTATATCTGTTGCAATTTATATCCAACAAGGACTCTGGTGGTGACAGGACAATCCTATCAAGAGTATGCTAGTCATAAATCAGATCCAAACTATAGATTACGGCTGTATTGTGAATGGATCGGCAAGACGATTGTACCTGGATGTATTGGATCTGATTGCCAACCAAGGTTTGGGATTGTGCTCATAGGTATTTAGAACCTCGCCTATTTAATATTTTAGAATGAAGACCGACGAACACTCATTTCAGGCTCGCCGGTTGAAGCTGAGCCTGCAATACTAGGCTACAAAACCTTTACGGATATACGTCTCCAACCAAGCCAAAATATTTTGATCTGTGGTGCTTTTACCTTATTGAAACCCGCACTGGTCTTTAGTAAAGATTTATACTGTAATTTAAATGAAGGCTTTCTGATGCGAGAGCTGCGGCTTTGAGAAGAACAACAACGTACTGACAATCCACCCAAAGAGTATGGCCAGACTCGTGGAGGCTTCAGCTTCTGTTAGATGGTTGTTGTGGACTAGTTGCTTAGCGCCATGCTACACAGCATGCGGCGACTCTCTAGTGAGCTGCAAGGTAGCCAAGAAAGTGATACCGCTAAAAAACCATTTCAGTAGAGCCTACCACAATAGTGAATAGATATTGCCTTAAACATGTAGTAATTATGTTGGCGTGAAGGATGTCTTTTCTCATATAAATACATTTACAAGTAACCATTCATCAATGCGGGAAATACATGTAACTTTTTTGTTTTGTGTAATTTGGAAGATTTGTTTCTACCCAACTAATTTTCAATTGCATGTTGCCTCCACATTGACTATACTTCTCGTCTATTACATTACAAGAACGGAACATCAAATGTCATGGTTATGCAGACCACCACGCCATTGATGAATAAACTTCATATTTGTTTACGCAAGCATAGGTCGTGACCAAAAAGTTATCCAAAGAGCATTTAAATTTTAATTAACCTACTGTAAGCGCTTCTGAAAAACACACGAAGTTGAATCAATGTTGGTTTAATGCTGTCCCAGCTTAATGCTGTCCCAGCGTCGCAACTGAACGGGGAACACGATACAAGGGAACTAAGTGAGTGAACAAATTGTTATCATGTTATCTAGTTTGAATAAATAAAGTGCCATTGGTATTGCATTCTCCAGATATGAAACTGTATTTAAAAAACGATAGCATTCATATTTTCATATTGTGAATTCTATGTAAGCACATTTTGAGTTTGCAAGACCCTGACGACTCCAATTATATTTTATGTCCACAAATAGATTCACAGTCACTAAATTCATCTAAAATGACAGACGACTACTCATTTTTATCGGTAACTGATGCCTAAATTGATATTATTGATGCCAGAAATTAGTTGAGCGTCACAAAATGTTTTCCCTATGACCGATTTTGATCATTTCTAACTTTCATACCGAGGTTGGTAATACAAGAAATGGATCATTCCGCGCCTAAAGCTGGTCAGAAACGAGACATCACATGTAACTATCGGACCACTTTTGTAAAAGTTGTATTTTCACTATGACAACTACTGGTCATTTTTTTACATTGTTATGGTATCTTAAGGTCATAATAAGGGTTGTAAGGTCATCGTTGCTTACCATTAGACATCTCACTCTGAGGTTAAAGTATTCATGCCAGAAATGGATTTTGCGTCGCAAGTTAGTCAGAAACGACATACTGTAGGTCTGGTAATTTTTGCGTGTTTGCATATTCACAAATTTCAGATTTTGTCAATTTTTTCGAAGTGTAGAACTCGCAAATTTTCTAAATACATGTATTATATTCTGCCTTTATAATCATCAGTACAGATTATAGGTGAATACTAATGTAATTTGAAATAGAAAAGGTCATTATGAAGTATTATTTACTTTGGTTATCATACATACGGAAAATACCTAACTTTTCGCAATGGCGGCCATTCTGTTTTTGCTCTAACATCAAAATAAAGCAAAATTTTGTTTGTCATCCGCCTGATTTGTGTTCACTAGGTATTAATATGTAAAAAACCATGGATGACAATCCCTAGCATTTTGTCTACCCTGCATGATAAATGTGAAATTTTGCCACCTGTCTATAGGCCTACAGGGACATGCCCAGGTCTAAAATCATAAAAAAATCGGTGATTATATTTTGGCTTCTTTATGACCATATTATGATGTAAACATGTCCATAGACTAGAACTGCAAAAGTTTTTAAATTTTTGTGCTGCGCATTCACCAGTTAGGCTAGATATAGAGACGAAATTCCCGTATTTCTTATTTTTGACATGGTTGTCAATAATTAGAAATCAGGGTAAAAAAAAAAATGAGAGAAAAATGGTGATCAAATAGCGATAAAATGTATTTAAAAAGTACATAAAAAGCTCTTTTAAAGATGTAAAATACGAAATATCTCTCCTACATTTACAACGTTTTAAAAAGTAGTTTTTAGATAAAAAATATATAACTATTAATTGGCTACCTACATGACCTAGGGTTTGCTTATTGCCGAAATAGTGACACAACCCCCTTTTACTTTCGTAATTAGCACAATAGGCCGGCCTACTATGCTCTAAAAAATGATCATGGAAAATAATTCTGATCAATAAAATAGTGCGCATAATAATCCCCTCTACCAAAGGAGTTTATGTTTTTGGTCGTGTTTGTTTGTTTGTTTGTCTGTCTGTCTGCATGGTTACCGTTACTTACAAGGAACAATCCAGCAAATTTTGGTGATAATCCAAATCACGATCCTGATCCAATGCATAATTACTGCTGCGGAGCTTTGCGGCCTATGGCTGACTGTCTAGTTATATCTGATATGCCTTAGAAATAATAATAACAAGAAAAAAAGGTTTTCATAAAGTGATATTTGTAAAAAGACTTAAAACGCTCTATTGTGCACGAAAAAACCTCATACATTCAACATTTCTCATTAAAAAAATTTTTTAGATAACAAATATCTATAAACAAACAAACCAACCAACACGACAATAAAATAACCTCCTTTGGCTGATGTATTTACCTGTCAACTTATTTGACTACCTAGATTTTGCCTGTTGCCGGAATAGAACGCCACCCCCTTAATCTCGTAATGCGCACAACATTATACTATCTAGAGCCTACTATTAAAAAAAAACTAATTAATGAGGTTTAGTGTTGATGCAATCGGTAAAGTTATCAATCAAATAATTATATGTCTCAAGCCGTTGACACACATAGGAGAGATCCTACAGACGTAACAATCACTATAATGGCAAAAAAATTTAATGATAAATATGGTAGAATATTAAAGATTCATACAACTGCGAAATGGGCATGCTTGGGACGGTCAGGTGTAGGCCTACATTAGCCTATAGAGTAGGCCTACACTTTGACGGCATTAATATAAGCGACTGAACTGATTACAAGATACAACTCCAACGAGAAATTGGCCCAATGTTGTTTTAATGGTAGACCAACGTCTGCGACGTTAGCCGACATTAAACCAACATTCGGTGAGTGTGCCGTGTTGGCTGGGAAAGCTCTCACCGTCAATATGCTGTGAGTCAACTGTTTCCAGACCCCCATGGTAACACAACAGTTTGTGACTCAACACAAAGTCCACATAAGAGAATTAGTGAATTATTTCCTCATAGATGTCACTCAAGTATATAGAGTTTATATGATTTGGGAACTTATCTTAATGCGGTGATGTGTATGAAACGCATATAATATTATTATCTTGGCTGATAACTGTGGATGTGGGGTGATATGCCATTGTGGAATGTCCAGGGGCCACTGTTGCATTCTGGGGACAACCTTATCCAGTGTATTTTGACAGTTGACTATACCTTTAAACAAGCCCCTACGGCATCGGATGCAGTTATCAATCTTTGTATCGAAAGGACAACTTGACACCTTTCTCCCTAGTGTGTCATTTTTTGGGAAGTTGTTTACTATTGAATAACAGCTTAGCGCCCAGCTGACATCGCCATAGGCAGATAATGTAACTAACTGGTCTGGCTGGGAACTTTCTCACCATATAACCATGCAGCTCAGAATTTTAAAAGTCCGTTGTGAATTTGTTTGATCTCACACCAAAAAAGATTAAATTTGTGTCACACTATTTTTTACAAGCCCTAGGTAGGCTAGTGAACTAAAATATGTTCCCTGGTACTTTGCAGATATTTTTGTCTCAAAACTGTTTTTTTTGCAAATGTATTATACAAATGTTGTCACTTTATAATCACCAAATTTTTCGATTATTTTTCTTCCCTGGGGAGGGGGGGGGGGTTATCACATCTCAGCGCTACATTTCATTGCATTATGACGTCATACCCACATACAAACACACAACCCATCTTAAAATGTGCTAGCTTACTATGATAGTGACTTTATTCTGGTAATTATTTGGTAAGTGACAGGGCATAGATCATACTCCTTGTAAAACCATCTTGCCGCATCAGGTCTGACAGTCAGACCAGTCTGCCGGTAGCAGACAATTTGATAGATCTATGAAGATGTGTAAAACTCGCAGGCTATGTACGAGTAGGCCTAAATTAGGATTGCTGGATTTGAATGATCTTAAACGTCGTGATGCCTAGTAGAGAATACGTCGGTACTGGTACTTTACGGTAGGTCTACCTAATTATGTCAGGTGTGTGTAGATTTCCATGGGATCATTTTTCGCCATATTAGTAGAACCTAGCCTACTGCTACAACCGTGTCAATTGTCAGCTTTCCCACCCAAACTCCTCACAGAAGCGGTGACTGTTGATGACTATGATTTGGTGTTGCTGTACTTAACATTTAGGTTTAGGATTGTTTATTATTTTGATATACAGCCACATGTGTTGATCTCCTTTATTAAGTGCATATCAACAAATCCGTGGGTGCTTTTAAATGTCATTATGACCTCAATTATTATGGAATAGCCCACACTGCCGGAAGTTGGTTAAATGATACTTTATTGAGGTGACTATACCAGCAAATGAAATGAATGGGGTTTTAGGCCACATTTGTGCACATGTAGGCTAAACTGGACCAAGAGAATATCCTGAGGATGGTGAGAAGAATCAGATGACACTGCCCTCGAGATACAGAATTCAAAATTCGAGCCCTTGCGGTCTGAGGCCGAGCACGCTACCTCTCGGTCACGGAAGTTCCCCACAATATTGAATCTTTACGAGTGAGCAGAGAAGAAACATTTTGTTTCTTTGAAACTTGAATGCCAAATCGAGGCTCGAGCCCGCCATCTCAGACTTTCCAAGCAGGCAGCTTTACCATACCAGCAAACACAAAACATTTTATAACATTTGCACAATGTTGGGCCCAACGTCGATACGGTATTTGGTAGGAGGTGCACCCGTCTGAAGCCTCTATGTACCACTGATTTCATTGATATTTCCGTGATATGTGATTATTTACTTGATAATGTCTGTGCAGAGGCTTGTAAGTGATCAAATGTGTCTTCTGCCTCACGCAGTCGTCAAGTAATTGGCTACAATTTTCTTAAACTAGAAATCAGAGTCCGTGAACAACCGGCGGGGGGGGGGGTGGGGGAGGCAGACTCAATAAAGATAATAATAGTGGCTTCCTGCGGACAGGTATATTATCAAGTTCATACACACAAAATACAGCAGAAATGGCGGACATTAATATTATTTTGAAGCAGCTAGTCAATATGTGGTGAATGTGTACACGTGAGCGCTGCAATGGTTAGGCCCAATACTAATACACCGACAATAACCTGTAGAGGAATAACAAAGTAGGTATAGGCCTATACATGTTATGATTTCTCCATCAACAGAAACGTCAATATTGAGCTCGTAAAGATTATATGACTGAGTGGGAAATCTGAATAAATGATCAGATTGAAGTGTGGTAATCATAAAAAGAAACACAAAGACAAATTAAACATGAAATAATTTATTTCACTTACTGTGAAGCCAACGACTTGTATAGCCTCTCAGCTGACACGAGTCAGTCATATGAACATTGACCCAATGCCGGACCAACGTCGCAGACGTTGGTCCGGCATTGGGTCAATGTTCATATGACTTTTTAGTCAGTTGTGAATCCATACCAATCTCCGGCACAATAACAAACTGTTTACCAGCAACTAAACATGGTGGGTATGACGGCTAGTGGGCCACACAGTCCCACGTTATAAACGTAACATAGCCATTCAAACTGTCAAGCCCGCACGAGGGCCTGACTCTCAATGCCTTTCCTTCACTGTTTATCCAGTATGCTATCACATACCAATACTTAACAAGCTTCACAGTTAATAAATAGTAATTTGGCAAGATAATCCATTCAGAATACAAGACAAAGTGCAGAGAAAAATCAAGTGATAGCACATAGGTATCACTTGTGTGAAGTACAATTTTGAAATGCAATATTTATCTACTCTTCGTTAGTCTAATTATTAGGAGTTCACCGTTTATGTAGGCTTGATATTACACTTATATTGAGGTTATTTAAATAAAATACCACCTACATGTACACAAAATAGTACTTAGTATTTATAAAGAGTTATTTTTCCATACACACACACATTGCAGACGTATTCATACATGTACCTTGTACACAGATCTCTAAGTAGACAACTCCCTGGGAAACGTTGAACGTAAGTTTAACGTCAGGCCAATGTCTCTGGACATAGGCCTGACGCCTAACCAACGTTTTGACGTCCTATTCAAAACAGCACTATATACATAACTGTACAACAACAACAACAATAATATATTTACAGATAGATACAGACTTTGCACATTCTGTTTGTTTATCACAGTTCGTTCATCTTAATCATCTCTGAGCTGTCTAAAACCAAATTTGGTTTCCCCACAACGGCCGATAGATCTCAGTTTGTTCAAAAATATGGCATAATAGTATGTATTTACAGGATGGGTAACTACGTGAGGTATTGTCGTGATAATGCCACTGATGTGGACTTTTGGAGAGGCAAACAGCTACAATTTGCCTACATCTCGTTCCTGATACCATTAACATCAATTATACTGTATTAACATATCCAGACAAAACGCCATTCATATTCCTTCAAGTTAGAAGATTTTACAATAGAGGAACAGAGGAAAATTTTCAAATTGATGTTGGAGTTAGGCCTAAAAATCATAAGATAACAAATAATCATTTGTCTCTTGCATTATTTCTAGGTTTTGTGAAATATAATTTCAAAATTTGAAAGAGCTGACCTATTCTTCTATTTTGAGGATAAATTTCGAAAAGCACAGACATTACACACTGTTTGTTTATCTGTCAGAAAAAAAGACTGTAACATCACTGCCGGAAGAACAGTGTTCTCAAAGACCGGTCATCAGATAATACAAGTATGTCACTAATTTACTTTGATAAAACCCATGTTAAAACAGTGATGCATATACACATACCAACTGAAGATTGTCAAAATGCATGGCAAAATAATAAAAGTTTAGCTTCTTATATTACGCAATATTCAAAAATGTACATATTATACATGCCTGTTAACTTATTGTCAAAATATTTTAGGTTAACACAATATTCAACATTCATAAGATGCGGTACGCAATACATTCTAACCTTAACCCTTACAGCGCGCGGATCGACTAAGGACGTCAGAATCTAACAGACAGACGAAAGTCGATCCCCGAGCTGTCAGAGTAAACCTATTTATAATGGCCGTAGACCCATAACATAGGTATTCACATGAAACGGAAAGAGCCAACTAAGACAGTCATGATGATTTCAAATTGAAAAAAACCTTTTGGTCGCAGAAGTTTTCATAACAAAATTCAGCGCTTCAAGGGTTAAGTTTTTGGTTGCTAGCCTTTCAAGCAATATATCTTCACATCATAGCAGCTTTAATGCAACTGCTCAAAAACATTGTGCAAACGTAATGTTATATCTACAGGGCCGTATCCAAGGGGTTTTTTGGTGTCTGTAACCCCCCTTCCCCCCCTGAATATCCCGAAAATACCTCATTTTTTTAAATTTCCTGTGGGGGGGGCATGCCAGAGCCCCCAGTGGTCGACCTGTAACCCCCAATTTGTCTTAGTCTGTATATGGCCCTGATCTACATCACTATTAAAAATGATGATCTTAATATGTTTTATTCACGATAAAATTAATCAATTGCAAGAAAAAACGTGTTTGCTACTACATTTTTAAAGACCAAGTAGCCAAAACCAGGTAATCCGATCAACAATTGATATGACTAACAATAAATAACAAAAAAGTGCGTACAATTTGAGTCAAAGTTATACATAACAAGATACATTTGATGGAAATTTGTACATTATTCTTTTTTTTTTAAATAAAGATATAGAATATATACTGGAATATCTAAATCGAAAACGTTACAATTTCAAACTAACCCAAAAAAGTGTGATGAGTCATGACATTTCCAATAAATCAGTAAAATAGATTTTAGCAATTATATTGTCAATTTTTTAAGCAAATAAGCGAATTGCAACGTTAAATGCGTAAGTTTATCACCAAATATGTTAATCAATTATAATTGCTTCAGTTTGTGTTTTGTAACAGAAAGTGCTAAATATTAGACTTATGATCATCCACAAAATTCTGACAGCAAAATTAAATTCAGGATCACACGATTTGTGCTAATGTCAGGTTCACCAGATTCAGATAATACAACAAATAATAGCCAATATCTCTGGCTAACTTTTCTCACCGTTTGACTGTAGTCTACTTATAACATTTTAGTTGTGACGTTGTGATAAAGAACATTTTCGTAGGATCACAAGTATGAATAATAGTAATGAGGTATGAATTACTTTTTCTTTGGTATTAATTGTGCTTCTGCTAATAACTCAACGTTAATTAGGTCTACATCTAATAAACAATGTGTGACTGTTCGCGTGGTGATTATCACCGTCCCACCATACAGAGATGTTGACCTTCCGTCTGTTTAATATTAGATCACTGTCAGCGACGGTGGTCGAACAGTGAACTAACAATAGAAGGTCGACATACTCTGTTTGTGGGTTTAATGGACAAAGTTTGAGAAACCTGGCTCCACCATTGTTGTTTCCCTGATGAGATAAAACTCCAGCTGCCTGCCTGCACCCTTTCCCTGATGTACAGCTGGGACTAACGCTACAGTCCAGCTGCCTGCTTGCACCCTTTCCCTGATGTACAGCTGGGACTGACGATATCACAAAAAACACACACAACAACATCCAATTATGTGAACTTTGAAAAAAATATTCATACCAATGTAGGCATAGCCCGACTTACGATGGCTCAACTCAGTTATAGATTGTGGACCAACATGGAGACAGTGGTGGGACAACGTTCATACTAGCCAGGTATACACCATAACCCTTAACTCTTACAGCGCGGGGATCGACTCAGTCGTCAGAATCTGACGTCTGTAGACTTTAGATTCTGACGACTGGAGTCTATCCCTGCACTGCAAGAGTAAAATTATTTATAATGGCCGTAGACCCATAACACGGGTATTCAAATGAAGCGGGAAGAGGTAACCAAGACATTTATGACGATTTCAAAATTTAAAAAACCCTTTCGTCTCCATGGATTTTACAAAAAGAATTCAGCGCTTTAAGGGTTAATGCTCATTTCTCCTTAAAGTCGTCTTGTTTGAAGGAGAAATAAACGGGTGAAAAAAGGCTCTAGGTGTGATGAGCATTTTAACCCTTAAACCGCTGGAACCGATTATATTAGGCTTTTTTTACATTTTTTATTATTTTTTATTGCTTATCTGCTTTCAAAACGGGACATAAATCAGCAAGAATTTAGGAATACTTGATCTCCATTTTGTCAAATCTGAATCAGGTGCTCAGCAAACATGAGAAGTGGAAACAATTCTGGTTTAATGTTAGCCCCAAATTTTATGTGTTTCGGGTAATCACGCTGAGGAATAACACACACACTATCATTGATCAACATGTAGCAGATTATCACTACACCTCTCTGCATGCTGCAAGTTTTCCTAACTACGCAAAAGTGGCACTTCACAATACTAACACATTAAAGGGATATACATTTGAACTAGGTAATAAAAATTTAGCATTTTAGTTTTTCACTAGAGCAAGATATTCGTCTTTACTCGGAAGCTGGTATTCTCGTGACAATGGCCAGACAATAAACCTTCATAGTTTTAACATCTTGTGCTGGCCGAGTTCCCTGAACTAAAGGGTTACACTACATCTTAACCCTTTGCCAGCTAATCATGACAATTGTCGTTTTTAATCGGTCTGATCAGCCCAATAAATCACTGTTTTGCAGAATGAAATGACTGTTTGATAATAAAGATGACTGCCAGTCGGCCATTTTGGATTTTATTTCTGCAAAATTTGTCATGGGTTATCCTTGTGCGAGACCTTACGTTTTGTTTTAAATGCATGGTGCAGCTTTTTTGCATTGTTTTTTTGAGTTACGTAAATATCATAAAATTACCCCAGCGGCCATTTTGAAATTGTTTGTTCATGATCATTTCTTTATTATTGGCTGTATTAATTAAAGGGTTTATGATAATGGGATTAAAATGTCACCAAGAAAATTCCCCAGTCGAATGTGATGGCTATGTGAAGTATGAGAAAACAAGAATTGATAAGATTAGTAGCTATATTGAAAACAAATAACTGCGGTGGCGGCGGACCGTGTGGAATACATTAATCAAGCAAGAATACAACGCCCCTGCGAGGGCTGCTTGAATATTACCATGCATACGAAATGTGGAGAGCAAGTTCTCTATCAATTATATGTTTTTCATGTCGAATTATACATGTATAGTGTACATACACATTAGTAACAAATTGACACATGTACAATCACCAGACAACGTGAGCTACAAAAATCCCCAAAGAAGCCATGTTAGAAAAAATGTCCTTTCTACAACCAACATGGCTCCCTTTGGGCAGTGTTCACCATACACAATCTGTATGTGATAGGAAAATATACATTCACACTGGCTCTCTGTAGAGATGCCTCGTTAAAAAAGATAAAGATCTACATCTTCTATTGCTAGGAGCTGAAAGACTGCATCACACTATACTGTAAATAGCAGTGTACATCTGTGGTGCACAAATACTGTACATGTAATGTGTGTGTATATAATAGTGAACAAAATTTATTACCATTGTACTAAGCGAGTACATACCCAACAAACGTAAGACGTTCACCTGACGTTTCTTCAATGTTGGGCCATCGTGCGACGCTGGCCCAACGTTGAACCAAAGTTGGATGAGCGAGTCATGTTTGCTGGGTAGCCACATGCAGCTTTCAGGTACAAATTGAACACAATAACATATTTTGCAATTAATGTTATTGTGAACAACCTCAAGCTTTTGATATACAGCAATAATAAATGTACAATTCTGCAGTAAAAACGAAATGACTTTGTGGTGTGAAAATCCCACATTTCAAGGACAGGACAATAATTATCAGCAAATGTCATGCTATAACTCCAAATGCTATATAAGAATCATCCTTTTATCAATAATAAGCGTAACACGTCTATGAACTGAAAACTCCATGTTGTTTTCTTTTTCACTTAATGTCACTTTTTCACCTAGTGGTACTTACTGTATCAGCATGGTAACACCATTGAAACTATCCTGTGGTGTCTTTTAACCTGCAACGTTGAAGACATCGGGTCAAAAAAATCCACAGATATTGCATCCAATTCAAAATGAGGATTAAGTCTATTTTCATAGGTCAAGATCACAATAAAATCACAGATCTGCACAGGATACTGCATAATGTCATTGACCTATAGGCTACAGACACAATTTCACTCATATGCGAGTTTTTTAGCCTCATTTAAAATAACACAATCTAATCGTAAAAAAATTCTAAATTAATTTTAGCGTGCAGTAATAATCACACAAAAGCAGACCCAGCAGAAATAGAGAAAGATCATGCAAATTTTCCATTTCGCTGTGCCACTTTCAGAGGAAGAGATTTAACAATTTGGGAGACAAAAATGATTGAGAGACAAGAATAATTCACACCGGCGGCTGTCACCAGTGTCGTCAGGTATGTGTGAAAAACATGGAAAAACTAATGAGATCAAAATAGTTGAAAAAAAATTATGTGTAAGTACAATTAAACAATAATCACAATAATTATCCATCCTTTCTTATTTCACCCTCTTGGAGTTAACATGATGTACATGTCATTCGAATGACTAGCCGAATACATCACCTGAACTCCAGGAGATGATTTATAACGATTGTATAGAGAAAGATAGAAGCAGATATCGCCCCCTTGGAGTTAAGGGAGCTAAACTGCCACTTTGGCAGTTTAGCACCTTCTAACTCCAAGGGGACACTATGTAACTGCTCTGTGCAAGGCTATATTGCTGCAGACATCGTCCCCATGGAATCAAAGGGTCTCATCTGAACATTTTCAAATCTGCAGATTTGACGCTTTAATCTCCAAGACGATAACATATAGCACAAAAGGTGTGAAGTAATTTATCAAAAACATAAGCACTAACATTCTTATTAATGACAATATTTACATGATGATCAGATGAGAACTGTACAAATCTTCAGGAAGATAATAATTATTAACACTTTTAAGCTTTTGATTGTCACCTTTCTGGATTAAACTTTCAACAAAATAGTATACACATCTTCGAAATTGTATGATATGATATGAATAACATATGTACTAACAATAAATGTACACATTAATTGAACCTCCACACAGAGATGAAAGGTGTGGCCAAAATTAAATACATTATGTACACACAAGTAACCACTTATACAGCACTGTCAATATACATAATAAATATAATATTATGCGTACACATATATCTGTGTCTATTCAGATTCATATTCGTGTATATAATATATATATATATACACACACATACATGTATATATATATATACATACATACACACATAGCTTACATCCCTCAATCCATCCATCCATCCGTCCATACATAGTACATACATACATGCATGCATAATACTAACAATATAATATGAAAGAGAGATACCAGCTTTAGCAGGCATCGCGAAAAGTCACCGGACATCAGTGATCCCCAGTTAAATTTTGACAGGTCCGATGGTATATACCTACTTGGTGAACCGAATGTCCGGTATTCACATGGTGGAAATCAAAATAATATTTTATAAATCAACCTTATAAAATAAAGGAAAACTGTCAGTTAACTGTCAGTTAAGATTTTAGAAGTCAATTTCTAAGGTTAAAACATGGTGAATCACAGTCACCTTGGATATGAAAGGTTGTATCTGCCACTCTACAAAGTGGCAGATACACCCTTTCATTTCCGAGGGGACGAGTCATATTACTCATCTGTAACAGTTTCCATGTGAAAATGACCAATTTGTCTTGTCAACCACAGAACACCGGACTGGAGTCTGCCAGACAAAAATACTTGTGGTCCCTGCTTTAGTAGCAAAAATTAAAGTTTTACCAACATTCTGAAATTTCAATTGAATGAGACACATATTTTTATTGGGTCTTCATTTGATCTAATGTTCTATTAGCTTATAATCAACTTGACAAATAAATTATAACAGGTTCTACATCACAAACATTTCTGTGATAGATAAATCTTTAAGAAATGCCGTGATTATTTCGTGGTAATGGTACCTGTTTTTCTACAATGCAAAATCTGGATATAAATCTGCAGTATATAAAAGTTCCGTATTCTGATGACAATCATCGTACATCACACTTGTTTGGTTTCAGTGTAGAGATTGTATACTCATAATTGATGGAGGTGACCATTTCACCCAATCATGAACCTAACATCTAGGTCAATACTCATCCTTAAAAGTTGATTGACTCATACCATCCTTATTAAACAATGCCACATTCCAGAAGCAAATCAAGCATATAGCTAAACACTGACCAGAAGAACACTGTCATCGGTTGCAGAGGATATCATAGTACTAATGTTTTAGTGATTAAATTCAGTTGAATATTTTACGCTACAATAAATTGTGGTAGAATATACAGCCTTACTCAAGGAGCAATCCAAATAGAAAGTTTGCAAAAACCAAGATATCTTGAGTGCATATCTTACAGAAAGTTTGCAAATTAGTATGTAGTGCTGCATAAGAAAACATCATTTGCAATGCTAGAAAACAAAGGTCGATTCTGCAGTGTATTCATCAAACACACAACGATTGTGAAAAGCTGGTCAATTCTCACAAGTACACATATATCTGTGAAATGTATTAACCCTTGTGCTGATGAATTGTTTGCTCCTATTTTTCATTCATTCCAAGCTGTAATTGCCAACGCAATTTCCATCTTCAAATGATGAAAAAATTATATTTATAAAAAAAAGACATCTCAGATTCTTGTGTTATTGGATTAAGTAAGCCTCTATCGAAAAATATGTTATCAAACTTTGTGATATTTCTATTGCTCTAGAACATGTTTTGAAACTGTATATGTACCGGTAGGCCTATAGTTACAGCAGCACAAGGGTTAATCTGGCTGGCTTCCACTGACTGAAGGCTGTGGCTGGGGGAGTTGTGTGTTAGCCAAAATCTGTCCTGAAGTGGAACTAGGCAAGTTTTGTTGAGATTGATTGCCTGCGGGGACTGTTAGCGTCCTTTGACCTTGTGTCGTCATGGTGATATTGGGTGAGACTAGAGAGCTCAATCCATGGGCAGCTGTTGTAGCCATGGCTGCTGCAGCCGCAGCGGCGGCCATGGCTTCACCTTCTTCCTCAATAGAACCAAATTTAGTATCTGCCATCATCTTTTGTCGAACCTCTCTGATTTTCAGTTGAAGGCAGACCTTGGTTGGAAATATTTCTTGATGCTTGGCCTGAAAGTTGCTGGTGGATAGAGCTGCAACAATGAAATAACATGTTAGAAATTATTTTGTAACATCTAAAATAGGTGAAGTTACGTTACGAAGCCACCGCTCCACATAGAAGCACAATGTAAACGCCAATATTTAGAAAATGATGGACGAGCAGATGAAATAATAAGCTTTTTGTGTGGTGCATTACGGGGTCACATAGTACAATTCAACAGTCAAATATCAGCATACTCAATTATATCAATTACAATTGCAATTCTCATAAAGGTCCTCAGTAGCTATAGAGATTCCAATAAAATGTCAGGAACTCTCAACCCTTGAAGCGCTGAGTTTTTTTATGAAAACCATAGAGGCCAAAGGGGTTTTCAATTGGAAATCATCATAAATGTCTTAGTTGGCTCTTTCCGATTCATTTGAATACCTATGTGATGGGTCTATGGCCATTATAAATATGTTAATTCTTACAGTGTGGGGATAGACTTTAGTCGTCAGAATCTGACGTCTGTAGACGTCAGATTCTGAAGACTAAAGTCTATCTCCGCACTGTAAGGGTTCAAGCCAGTGTACATTATGTTCACAAGAAAAATTTGAGGAACAGTGTCTCTGCCAACGAACACACTATAAACACAGCATTTTTCGTTTAATTAGTAGCCCTTTGTAGCACAAGGCTTTGTACTATATTTGAAGATCTGGCTGAGCCACGTGACCAAAATGAGGCAGTAAACACAAGTCAGAGCTCGAAGAAGAACAGTTCTATCAAAATTCAAATTTATCAAATAAAATTTGTGATGCTGTCTGTTTGAAAAAAGACTAAATGCATATTAGTTTTGTGTTTATAAATAGTAACTGTTGGTATTCAACAATCAAATTTCAAAATAGCAGCTCACACTTATTTTTGGAAACCTTAATGGGTAATGATCATTCTAAACTATTTTGTGGATGGCCACCTGTCTTGGATAGCCAATTTCATCACCCGCTGCAGCGCTGATTTTTTTGTAAAAAAACATCGCAACCAATAGGTTTTTTCACCTTGAGATCATCATAAATGTCAGAGTTAGCTCTTTCGATTCATTTGAATACCTATGTTAGGGGTCTACGGCCATTAGAAATATTTTTACTCTTACAGTGCGGGGATCGACTTTAGTGGTCAGAATCTGACGTCTACAAACGTCAGATTCTGCCGACTAAAGTCGATCCCCGCGCTGTAAGGGTAATTCTTCATGCGAGGCCATAAGTAGCAGATGTTATTGTATATATTATATGTTTTGACGGAATTAGTTGGAGCAGGGCAGGTAGATAACTGAATGAGCTCAAAGACAATCAGAGTCCCTTTAAAAAGGCTTCATATTGACTGAAGTGAAACAAGGAAAAAAAATGACCACTGTTAAATATAATATGAAGGTGTATTTTGAAACTTTTATTATAATTAATTATGTGGCGGAAAAAGTACTTTTAGTATAAATAAAGATTATATAATCTGATAATGAGGTAAAAGTTTATTGAGATGTCATACAACTCACATGTTGGAAAGAGTCCTTCCTGCTCCAAAAGCTGCATAACCAGCTGACGACGTTGATCGAGTATTCTTCGCAGTGAGCTGTACGATCCTGGTGATCCAGGAGTTTTGGGGGTTCTAGGAGAAGATAGCTCCATAGTTTCAAAATCTACAAAAAAAGCAAATTGCACATTGAAATACTTTACTACATAATTCTATACTGGATTATAATTTTATACCAGAGCAAGACCAAAAATTGACATGAGATTTATGTTTACCCTAATTGGGTAAACTAAAAGTAGTCTTAGACTAAAAGTCATGTTAGCTCTCACTCTGAGCTGAGGTGTGGTTCTTGTGCGAGTGGACCCAGATCCTAGAGGTTGATCTGTACAAGGCTGTTTTTACACTACTGTATGGGTGACAAAAACTACCAGTAAGTTTCAGAATCAGAATATAATTTTATTAGCCTTCAGGTTGGTGTTACAGACAAAGTGGTGTCAAGTAGTCTGATTTTTACACAATATCATCCTAAGTTTAAATGAAAGCTTCATAATGACATTTGTAGATATTAAATACCTTGTGAATGTTCTAAGAAGATGTGGCAAGGCAGAAAGTCAAATGTTACAATGTTAAGAAATACACATTGAGTGGGAATAGAAATACATACTTACCAAAACTCGATTTAGCCAACGTGGCCATGTCCAAATTGAAGTTATTTCCAAAAAAATGTCTATCATCTACTTTAGGTGTTTTTGGTGTTCCACAATCTGAGCTACTGGATGGTGGTGCTCTTTGCCTTACACGTGGAGATGAGATTACTGGCCCCTCATCCAAACTCTCATGTCCCTGAACAGATCGTGAGTCTGTATCATCATTATCACCTCCTGTGTGTCAGAAACAAGTATCAAAGTTACTATGGGTTTTGTGAGTACAATTACTGAACATTATATTATACATGTGGTGTACTAATCTGGGGAATCATATGTGACCATATTTGGGGAAAATATGTGATCGTCCATCTAAAAAAAAACGGAAGTTCAAAATTTTGGAAGTGTTTTTTGTTCATTCTATTAGAGGTGTCTTGAAGAAATAAAATGAAAAATAGGAGAGAATCAGAAAAAAACCAGACTTGAAAAAATCTGACCTACTGGTAAACTGAAATGAAAAAAGATAGAAGCTGAGAAAAAAATGTAAAGAAGTAATTCACAAAACTAAAATATTTTTTGGGTATATTAAGAAATATTTTTTATTTTAAAATTTGACATGTGCTGCATGAATATTGCAAAATTCAAATATCAATAGAATGCCAATTTCTTCAACTTCATAATGTTCAGATGGATTCATAGTCATTTCACAAATGCTGACTTCCACCTGATTTTAATATGGACGGTCTCATATTTGTAACTTACAAAATGAAATACATGTACAGTAGAACCTGCTATGGGCAGCCACCCTTGCGACACAGGAAAAATGGCCTTTTAACGCATGCAGGTATACAAAATGCAATTTTGGGGAATGGCCAAGTGACCTCCCATAGGATGTTGGCTGCTCATAAGAGTGGCTGCTCATAGCAGGTTCTACTGTACTGTGAAACATAATTTAAATGCAAATATCTAGATTAAAAAAATGTAATTGTTCTTCAATAGTAATCTGATCACATACCAATAGATAACCTCCTTTTGCGCCGGTAAGTGCTTATTATATCACGAGGGCTTTTAGCCAGTGGTGTCCCTGTTTCTGAATTGTCAGGATTGAACTGTGGCAATTCTACAAAACGTCTTCGGAAGTCCACCTGTTCTAGCACTCTATGTACAAAATAACAATTTTAATTAAAATGAGAAATAGAAGATCTGAATAATCATTTATTGTTAAGGTACAGTCACCTGGTGCTTGAAGATTAACAACTTAAAGATGATGAATATGGTTAGCCATAGCTTTGTGTCATGTGCATATAAATGTTCCAACCTTTGAGCCACCATTAATATAATGTCTGAATTTTTTCATAGCGATATCCTGGCTCTGCTCATAATAAATTTGATCAACTTAATCGCATTGAGTATCATGGTCGGCCAGTGGAGCATTACAAGTCACTTCAGCCTCTCATCCCGAAACATTTGTTGATAGATTAGGAACATTACACAATACACAAGTATCGTCACAGTACAGGCGAACATCGTTATAACGCTATAATTGGGGTCTAATAACTCAAATCATGTTGTAAGTGAATCGTGTTATACAGTACTGTATCTAGAAAATTTAAATCACAGTCAATGTTGACCCCAATCCTTTAAGTAAATCAAATAAGAACTAGCTTCTATCAATTAAACCCTTATCCTGCTAAGATAATTTATTTACCCACTTGAAGTTGTGTCTCGCTACCGTGACCCCTAACTTTAAGTGGGTAGAAAGTACTCATATTTGTTTAATTTGAGACTAAACATTTGGAAATCCTGACGTTTAAACATACATTTTGTTCCTAATATTAGTGATTTGGCAGACTAATTAAACAGTTTAAAAATGACAATATCAGCAGATAAGGGTTAAAGGGGAAAAATTCCAGCATAAACCCACTTGTCCATTCCTTCATCAGTGGTGCGTTTGAAGAAGTTTTTCCGGGGACTCATTGGTGAAGGAGAGGGCTGCGGCTTGAGGATAGAAGGACTTGGCATAGGTAATGGAGGAGGAATCCTCTTGTGTTTCTGCTCAGGTTTGATGTTTGTCATCTGCTGCAAGTTAACAAATAGAACATTGCTCTAAATGTTTAATATAAAAAATGTAAAAATGTAGCAATAAGTTGTATTACATTTATAAGCTCATTTATAATTTTTAAAAAGCAAACAATGTCTCAGTGATGATAGTTAACTGGAAGCAAAATTAGATATCATGAGACTTTAGTAATTAAGATAATCCTTGTTGCACAAAAATATAAAAATTATCTGGAATAAAAGTTTGTCTCACCTGTAATTTGGGAGGTGATTCTTTATTCACACTGCTGTTGTCTTCTGAAAAATAGACATCATCTGAATCTGGAGAAGATGCAGGTGGTGACTGTATGGTTACAGTTGGTACCGGCTAAAAAAAACAAAAATCACAGAATCTCAAATTAATAAAAAATTTAGTTGATCACTTAGTTATGAAGCTCTCTGTTTAGAAAAAAGGCTATGAGATATACTTTCTTACAGAGGGTCAATTCAGGACAGGGTATTATGATGGAATATTTTTTTATTGTCGATTAATCAAAAGTAGCAAATATATATTCACTGTATTATAAATTTTAAAAGTGATGTATGAGTAGCAGCGCTGCACAATAATTAATTTTTTTCCCACTCATTATCACTAGGTCTAACCTTCTGTGGAAGTAATGTTGGTGGTGCCAGCTGCTCGTTTATATTGTGAACTTGTGATCCACTTCCCGACATTGTTATCTGTGGTAAGCCATCTGGTAATGTACTACTGATTATTGATCTGCTTCTAGCTGTAATACAAGATACTTCCTATCAATGTCTGCATATTCATAGCTTAGACAGAGACCTGAGGCATATGAATGGTCGAGTTTCCATTCGACCAGTTATATGTCTAAGATCTAGGTCAGCGGATTTGAGAATACCAGTCTTGATATATTCAAGTTTGTCACTCTATTGAAGACAGATAGAGCATGATTTGACATAGTTATCAATTAGCCATCAGGCAATAATTCAAAATTAAATAGATACACCTAAAAGAAATGTATAAATGTATGAATTTACTTGACCTAAATAAATGTTAAGATATCATAAACCAGAAAAAGATGTGATATTTTTTAAAGACATTTATCCCGAAAACAATTGCATACATTTTACTTAATTATTCAATATTTATTATTTTAGTATCTCTAATTTTATCGTTATTTACTACATGTATTTCATAACTATGATTGGTACCAGTTTTTTTTGAGATTATCAGTATTTCAAAAGACATAAACTGTATGTGACATCGGTTCACATATACATGTACCACCAGTTTGAAGATGTACTATCCCGGTTATTTTTAGACAATAAAATTTAGATTTTCTTCACTTTATTTATACCATATTTTCAGTATTTTTAACTGTTTCATACATAATTTATATAAATAGTGTGGAAATTAGGGATATATCGCCCACCTAAACTGGACGAATAGCCCAGCTGACCGACCTGCTTAATGCTGGACAAATAATTGCCCAGCAATATAAATTACAGACAGGACAGTTGACGTGGTTTATGTAGGACACGTCTTGCACTGTCAGCATCTTCTAGTCACCTGATAAAGAGTGAGTGAATGGGAGGCAGCAGGTAACCTATGGTCAATCACATGATTAGTGGCCAACGACACGTTGATTGCTGGTGCTGTAGCACCAGTAATGACAAGCTCCTACAATATTATATATTATTGCCAAAAAATGTATCATATTTACGCAACTGACAAGTATGTTGAATGAGTACTAGTGAGTAAATTAAGAAGTATGAATGGTCAACGACTGGATGAATAAAGTGACCTGTTTCAGGTCACTGCACATAACACTTTATTATTTATTCTGACATGCCACAAAGAAAAATGTCCATGTGACCCAGTGAAGGATTAGGCCTACATGTAGAGCGTGGAACAGCATTAACCCTTTCAGCAAACTAAGACAATTATGTTTATTTCAAATTGAACAAAAATAATTCAGCATTGTAAGAGTTAAAACAATCTTGGGTCAAATTCTCCTGTTTGGTCGAGTGTTCACGGTCAGTACTTACGTGTTGCAATCATTCGTGGCACAGATTCTGTACCCACAGGAATATTTGCCACTGTAGCCTTCACTTTTGTTGGTTTCTGTTGCAGAACACCGCCACTTATGCCAATCTCCCCCTTACCATCACTGGTAGTCATCGTAAGAACGTTTGGAGATTTCAAGCTCATGCTCCCTGCTCGTAAATAAGTTCATTATAAAAAAAATACTTCAAAAAAATATAAATAGGTACAAATTCCTCTTTAATCATCATATATATGCCCCGTGATTTTCAGCCATTAGAATTAATTTATTTATCTTTGAGGTCGTGTTCACCTGGTAGAAAAACTGTTATTAATCCTAAAAATCGACCACCAAAGTAGCAAATTTCACTTATAACACTGGAATTCAAGTTCTATTCTGCGTACCTGCAGCTTAAATTTTCAATAGTACAGCTTTCCTGCATGTAAACCATGTCAATCAATATGGCGGCGACACGACGTAGCCCGGGTAACCACACTATCTCGGGTCTGCGCATGATGGATCATAATATGGTTTTATATTATATTGCATTCATAAGATATTGCATTCACAAGCGTTTTGGGAGGTATTTAGGAAAACGGTCTTTTATGGCCCGGCACCATCAAAAATATATAGCCATAATTTCACAGGCTCATATGTCATATCTTTACAAAATAAACAAAATTCATCAGGTGACTTTTAGTAAAATCTCAATTTAATCGTGGATAGACCAGCATCGTCGCCTGCGGCCAGCGTGAAAATGCTAAACACTACCACCAATAATCTGGGATTCTAGAATAGTAATTGGGGATATGTTAAAATAAGATAATTCACCTTGATAGAACGAAGGAGTTGATTGAGCTTGATTTGAGTGTGACCTGTTAGTAAGTATACTTTTAGGCGTCAACACAGGAGTTGTTGCAGTAGATGTGACGACCGTCACAGATGGTGTTTTCGGTGTAGAAGTATGCTGCTGCTGTTGTACCAAGATTGTTCCAGGTGCAATATGTCCAGCTGCCCTGGGTGCAGTCAAAACTAGAACAAAAAAAAACATTTTTATGCAATTATCAAAAAGAAATATTTAACCCTTTAACCACCAAATTATTTAACTGTAATTTTCACCCACTTGAAGTTGTGTCTCGCTGATGCGATCCACAACTACAAGTAAGTGAAAATTATTCAGATTTGACAAAATAGAGGTTAACCGTTTTCAAATCTTCCTGATTTATGTCACGCTTTATCTTTAACATATTTAAAAGGTGATGCTTAATTTGTTGATAAAAAACGAATATAATCGGTACAAGCGTTTTAAGGGTTAAAGACAGATGATCTTTCCAGTCTGGGTCTTCAATGCATCAAAAAACTATCAGTAAACTAAAAATTTAAGTATTCAGTGTGTTACATTTATTTATTAGGCCTTACAACAAGTAGTAGAGAATTAATAAGGTCACAGAAGTCATAATCAGTTTAAGGGTGTATAAATTATAAATTGCAATAATAATGACAGACAAATAGAGAGACAGACAGACGCTTTGATGACAACAGCCTAATTTCTTGCGCAAAACTTTTTCGAAATGAAAAAGAATAAAATATTACACAATATATGATAGGTCTTAAGTATGGTCATGTCGCAATATTATCATCAAATTAGTTACTGTTTTGTGCACAAGAACATCAAGTATCTCCAGATGCTTCATCAAAAAACAGCCCAAAAAGAACTTTATAAACCAATGGCTCATAAGATAATACTCGGCAATCCTGGAATATGAGCAAAACGCACCGGTTACCTTTTTAGTGGGAGCTAAATTTATTTGCTGCCAGCAGAAACATGCTAAACACTATAGCATCTTGATATTATCGAGGAAGCTAAATTGCATTGTTATAGAAATTTTTTAATGGACTGCTGCTCATAGCATATTCATATGATATGGGAGGTTCATCAAAACGATTGAGAGATAATAATTGCATGTGCTCGTCAAGATGTATTTGCAGTGCTGAAGATAACCTTCTAATCGTAATTGAGTATTCATCCCTCATCTAATTGATGATGAAACGCACACTGATATATCTCAATAGATAATACCAAATAATCATGGTGTTGAAAATGTCAACTTTTTACAAAACACACAGCTTCTCAAAACATAGCATCTTTAAAAAAAAATCATGTTATGAAAATAGGAGCACAAGAGCACAAAAAAATTGAGTTGGAACTACCAGTGTCCCATAGCTCCACAAATTTTCAATATTTTTTAAAATCCATAGAGTAGATGACACTGAAGGCATGACATGACAAAAGCATGCAGGATAAAGTAGCCACAAGTATGGCAAGTATAAACGTAACTCAATAAAATAATTATGTGTGTGTGTAAATCAAAATACGATTTGCATATTTGAACCGGCAAAATCACTGCGTATTTATTTAAAATTGATGCATAATTAAGCAAATATGCAGCTTATCTGAAGCACTGATACATTGTAAAGATGAAAGCACGCATACAAATAAAGCTTCCATTAACATATTCAGAACTATAATACAGTAATACCATAACCACAAAAAACCATCATGTGATATGCAGCAGTTTGTTCACTATATATTAGTAGTTCCGTGGTCCGTGAATAATATAAGGCAGGACATTTGGCGATCAAAGGGAAAGGAGGGCAGTGATGTACATAATTGGATATCAATGGATGGATTTAGGGTCACAAACAGCACCCTACACCACATAACTGGTATATCACAGAAAAATTCTTCATATCACCAGTACAGAGTTGCTACAATATGTTACCCACACCTGTATGCCCCCTTCTGTTAATTGTAATCAGCATTTCAATACTGTGCACATAATTATAAACATTCCACCATTGTTTGAAAAAAGAAAGGTTTTGCAATAAAATGATGCTGGTTATTATACTTCAACAAAGATGATACAAAATGGTGATAGAAATAAATTTTGTATTCTTTCATGGGGATTAATAAATATCTTGGTTGTGTTGCCATAATTCGTGTAAATATGTTTGGTACCTGGTATCAACATAATGTATATTTTTCAAACACACCCCCTAAAAAAAAAATTTAAGACTTAAAAAAAATAATTACTTATTCAATTGCCCCCACCCTGTTTAATACCTTCTCACCCCCCTCCCGACCCCTCGAAAAATAAGCACCGAAAATAATCAATCCAATAAGAACTCCCAGCTTCCATTTCATCCTAAAATAAAATTTGATCTCGATCTCGCAAGAACTGAATTTCAGTGGCCATCTTGACAAATGTTTCATGTTGGGTCAGGGAAATAGATGTTAGCATTATACCAACATGAGTCCAATGTATTTTCTTTGCTGAATACAATGGGTTGTGGAGTAAATAATGCATGCACATTATACTACTAATCATGCCAGACAAATCATGCCAGCTGATTTCATGAGGTGTCAGCAAACACAAAACATTAGTATAACTCTATACAACGCCGACCCAAAGTCTTCTATGTTGAACCAGCATTGTATAAATGTTACACGAATGTTTTGTGTTTGCTGGGGTGGGGTGAGGGGTGTACCTGGCTGTAAGGGAGTTATAAAGGCCGGAAGAGAATTCAAACCTTGCTCAGGTGTCTTGGAAGTCTGTAGTCCATGTTGTCCATGATGAACATATGCCACCCTGTAACAGAATTACATTTTAGACCTTCAAGGGCATCAGTTGATGACAAACACATGACACTTTATAACATAATTACATTTTCAGACATCAAAGGCTGTGGTTTACGATTAGCATGATTATGTCACCTTGTACATCTTGTACAGAGATTAGAACAGGTCACGAAGAAAAAAAGGAAACACCACAAGTCCTTGAGCTGAGGACTTGTGCTGATGATGACAATATTCCAACCATTATCATTATTATAGTTTATTATATTTAAATTTTTGGGGGTTATGGTTTATAATGTCACACTGTAACAAGAGTTACATTTCACACTTCCTAAGTTTTAAGGTTTCATTTTATGCTGAAAATGCCACACTGTAATATAACCATGATAACATTGTAATACTTTTCCACCCCTTCAAATGCTGAATTGTTTTATTATTCAGTAATATATGCAGGATGATATAGATGCTGTAACGTCCAGTGTGTTATGTATATATATATTGTATTGTATTGTATTGTCTTTTCTGTGTATTGGAAAGCCCCTCGACTAGCACTCGTTGCTACTTGGCTAATCCAAAGCTTACAAAATAAATATGTTTATATAGATGTAAAAACACCTGCAGTACATTAGAATTAGAGCCCAATGTTATTGACGTTGGTCCAACATTGTACAAATGTTTACAAATGTTTTGTGTTTACTGGGTCCTTACCTCTGTGTCTGTGTGTGCGGCAATGGTACTTGAGTTGTTACACCTAGCTGAGGCAGTGCCGTGCTGGACAATGTAATTGGTGTAGTGGCTATAGATACAGCTGGTATAGATTGTTGATTTACTGTCACAAGTTGTGTTCCCATCACAGGAAAGGTCTTGTTGTTTGCAGATGCTGTGCTCTGTTGTACCATTTGTATAGTGCTTGCCATGCTCAGAGCTTGTGCCACCATAGGCACTGCATGTTGCGAAGGCTGATTACCAGTCTGGAAAAGGACGCGTTGCATGGTTGCACCCTATAAACATGATAAATATAATATAAGATCAGTTAGGTATTGTCCTCAACCAAAAACAAATTACACACAAAGAGATTTTTTCAAGCTGGAGAGGCTAACATTACTTAGCCATTTTAAATATAAATTTCTTTTATAAAATGAACATCATGTCGATAATCTCAAGATGACCGCTTTCAGCCATTTTCTTTTTAATAGATCCTTCTTAAAAATAAATCAGATGGTGAGAAAATTTTAATCCAAACCAACCAACAGTTCAGTGGGTATTGTGCTCACAAGCTGTTTGAGCAACTATCTTGCAAAATGCCCTTTTATGACTATGTGCTACAAACAATACTACATGTATCGAGGATGCTAAAATAGCGAAGGCCTATAGCATATAGAAATTTGAATTTTGCGCCCACAAAAAATCATTTAGCCGACCTGTGGTGAACATTTTGCATTTTGGGAAATCTTGAAAAAAATCACTCGCACATCTCCATATTATTGAGAATGTGATTGTAAAATTTGAATTATGTCTGAAATAGTCAGCCATTTTGAATGTGATCGAGTTGAAATATTTCATGGTGTATCAGAATGTGATTGAAATCAGACATGATTCTTGATTAAGAGACCAGACATTTGTACGAGAGGTGACGGGATTTATAATTGAAGACAACATAGCATCAATTTGAAATTAAATATATCAGTGCGGTATAAATTTGTCTACAATACAGTAAATATATATATATATATATTTAATAAATGTAGCCTACCATGACGAAGATCTAATAGCTCTTTTTATTATATATTCTGATGCAAGCAAAAAATTACTAAATGATAAAACTAAAATTTCTAATTATAAAATTGAAATGCTTATTTGTCCATCAAATTATATTTTTGGAAAGACAAATATATAATAAAAGCTAAAAATGGCTAGAGATATGAGTGGCCGTGGAATAACATACAATACAATATATGTATGTACCTGAGTTTGTGTGTGCTGCACTGATGATTGTGGTGGTGTAGAAACACGGGGTGTGGTGATCACATGACCAGATGCAACTGTGCCCAGAGTGAGTGGTGGAGTGGCTGTAAGTCGTAAAGCATTACTTCCCACTAGTTGTAACTTGCCGTGCTGTTGTGTCTGTGCTGGTGTTTGTATTACTTGCTGACTGGGTATCAGCTGTATTGCTCCTTGGGGCACCTGAGCTACCATCTTTCCGTTTGGGCCTGGTGATATGGCAAATGAGGGTAGAATGTACTGAACATGTGTTGGCGTACGGGGTGGAGCTTGTTGATGAATCTGCTGTGGCTGTAAAGTAGCCTGTTGTTGAGCCTGTAGTGTTGACATTGTTTGTATGCTAGCTACATTCGGGGTTTGACCACATGTCAAGGTCTGGACTGTTTGTGTACCTGATTGAGATGGTAAACTGGTTTTCAGAACAAAATTGGGCAGCAGTGTAGCAGGTGTTATGGCTTGCTGAGCGACAGGATTCACAGGCTGAACATTGCTACTGCTGGTTTGGCCCTGTTGTGCAGGGGCCACATTTCTTATGGTGGTAATGTAGCTTCCTTGTAGATTGCTAGGTCCTGAGCTAGAGCTGATGCTCACTGTTTTTGCAGTAGAGCTAGATCCAGCTTGTTTTAAAATAGATAGTCCAGGATACTGTGATGTGGAAAGGTTGCCTGCAGGCACTAATATGGTATTTGACAGACCTTTAATGGTAGTCGCATTAGTGTGTGAATTTGTGTCAAGCAAAGCTGCTTGTGGAGCAAGAGTCATTGTAGGTATTTTAACAGTAGGTGTCACAGGAGCTGATGCAGGGGCCAATGGCTTGGATGCAATTGCTATTGGTTTAGCAAAGGTCGTCATGTGTGATAATTGTGGGAAACTCACACTTGCAGTATTGCTGGTTTGATTGGGTGGGGAGGATTTTAGGGCACTACCGCGAGCAATCTTGTGAGTTATCTTTGACATCATAGCACCCTTCCCGTTAGGAGGACCCAATGGGGTTTGGGTATTAGATTGAATAATTTGCTTGTCACGTGTGGTCATTGTGATATTATGAAGTGTTTTTACATGGGTTTGCCTGGAAACAGATTGCTGTGGTGCATTAGCACTTTGAAGACTACTGATACTTTTGCTACGTTGCGAATGAACTTGGCCTAAAGTTCTCTCAGTTGTTTCTTGAAGCATCGCTGCATCACTTTTAGCACTGGATGTTCGTGAATCAAATGAATCTGATTTTGTTATAACTAAAGGCAGAGGACGAGTTTTGGGAGTATGTGCTTTAAATACAGCTCCTGTTGGTTGGAAACTGTTGCTTCCATTGCTGGATGGTCTGGAAATCACCTTGTCTTCTCCGCCTACAGCAGCCAATTGTCTTCCAGCAAGATCATTGTTAACTGCCGATTCTGGCTTTATTTTGATGGGCTTTGGTCTCTGGTAAGTAACACCAGGGGGGTTGACTAGTTTCATAACTGGTGAAAATCGTTGCTGCGGGAAAGCTTTATTTTCCAAAAGTTCCCCATCCTCACTAGGACAATCTGTATCAGAATCAAAAACATGCTCATCACATTTCAAATCTATCGTTTGCTTTGTTCTGGGAAGATGTTGCCTCTCCACTTGTACAATTTCATCATCTGAAAAAAAATTCAACAAATCACAGAATAATGCCATTGCAGATTTTGTGAGGACAATTGTTAAATACATGCAATAACATCCAAGAGAATAAGTCATGGTGGATCTAGTCATATTTTTAGGACCAGGCTATACATTACAATAGGAAGCAGTATGTACTCCAGACAAAGAATATATTACCATTAAATATGTAATTTTTGTTTTGATGGTGTAAAATGTATCTTAAACTTCAAAAATTTGATAATAAGAATACAATAAGAAAAATAGTCCATCACAGATGCTAATAGTTGTCCGCGCCAAAAAACTCATTTACTTATTGAAAATAGACAAAACAAGTGACTCAATCACAATTACAGGAAAGATACAGATACATGTCTGAGTGGTGGCCATTTTTAATATGATCTGTGTCATCATTGGGCGATTTTGTAGGGCGAGCATTTGGGTCAAATTTCACAATTAAAATCCACTAGTCAATCGCGATTCAAAACATTCAAATAAAAACACACAGCTTACAAGGGGACGGGGTTAGACAAACTGACAGACGGAGAGGAAGACATCATGGGGATGACAATAATCTTCAGCCCAATTGACTGAGGGCTAGAAAAAGTCTCACCATCTTCACAAATCACCATTCTTCCATCATCACTATCTTCATCATCATCAACAACAAGTGAATTTTGTGGCCCTGGAATCGTACTTCCACCTAAAAATTGTTAACACAATAAAATACATTAAAAACATGTTAAGATACACATATTAAGATATCATATAAAGCATATCTTGATTGTTTAAAAATGTATTTATGTTTACCTGAATTACTTTGAGCTGCAGCTTCACCACTTCCACTGGATCGATCGCCATATCCTGATGTTGTTTCACACATCTGGTCAACAGATAAATAAGGAAAGTGTAAAGCACGCAAAAAATGATAACATCAATCATTCTGGCATGTAATTGTCTATTAATTTTTTCAGCATATTTATATAACAAAAGTATACTATGCGCATTGTAATGACACATACCATAGTCTCCTTGGATATGAAAGGGTGTATCTCCAGAGTGGCAGATACACCCTTTCATATTTGAGGCGACGACATAGTCTCTGTTGTCATTAAAATAACTATCTAAGTATCATATATCCTAGCAACACTTATCTTTGCAGGAAACCTTACTCTTAGGTGATTCTAAAATGGCTAACACACAAATTAAAATATAAATGTCCATATTCTTACTTTGATATATATACTGGTATTATTATCCAAGAATGGGGATAACAATTTCAACTTTACACTTGTGTCTCACAGTTAGGCCTATAATTATGTAATCATATAATGCATATTATATGATCATACAACTAGATGCTACTGTGAAACAATACAAACCATTTTGCAGTGGCATTCGCAAAAAGATTGAAGACGGTGAAACAATGCCACACACTAATATTGGGGATGCTGAATTAACAACTCAACATCCAATTACCATGATATTAATCAAATTATTATGTAAGAGCTATATAAATGCCCAAGTAACTAAATGTATCCATATCCATGGTCCTGAACAGTCTGCAACAGAACAGTTGGCAGCGGGTTATATTGCAGGTCATCAGTCCAATTAAAAAACACTGTTGATGATCCGTTGTTTTATTATGGACCAACTGCTATGCATCTGTGACACTGAATCAGCAACAAAACAACATAGTTTCAATGGATTGTGTTTGCTGGGTACATAGTCACCTGTGTTAAGTCGGGCATATTGTGACTGTCTGTAGGGCCCTGCGCAGAAGGGGTACCAGGATGTACAGCCGCAGACATACTGAGACAACGACCCTTGTTTATACCTTCCTCATCAGCCTGTGACGCCCACATCCCTGCTGCAGCGGAATCCAGGATAAAATCTACAAACATTGGATGAATGAAAACTAGCATGGGTCAAATTCATTCTTGAATGTTAAATCTTTTGCTTAGCCCTTAAACCACTGAGCTAGTCAATTTAAATTTTTCGGTCACTTGATGTTGTGTCTCACTACCACTTCAAGTGGCTGAAAATTTATGTGATTTGTGAAATTAAAGTCCCAACATATATCAGTGAAGGCATATTTTACTTTCAACAACTGGTTAAAAAGGTGTCAATAAAAACACGGAATGCCCACTGTAGTCGACATCAGTGCTTTGGTGCTTATTATCTTTGTTGAATATATTAATTACCTGGCTCTGCACCACTTGGACCGGCAACTGGAATATCCTCTGAGGAGCTGTGACGGTCGCGGTCAGATCGCTTCGATAAAGATTTTTTACGATCCTTTGAACACCATTTCCAATCAGGGTGTGCCTTAAAGTGAGCTTCTTTCACCTGAAGTTCAAATTGATTAATTATAATTAATTACCAATAATTAAAACTACTATTTCACAAAATAAATGATAAAATAAAGTCTGTGCAATCATTTCATTTATGAACACAATAAATTCTATCTACATTTCAATATCAAATTGCATGTTGTTAATGATACAAATACATAAAAAAACTGTGCATGAAATATGGACTCATAAGGTGAAAACTACCTTAAAATGTGTCAAAGTTAGTCATTATACTTTTACTGATGTAAAATGCTGAAGAATTGAAAAATGTTGCAAAAAGAATTTTATACAATAGTGTAAAATGAAAGATAAATTTAGCGAGGTTTAGTCAAAAGTTATTGAGTTGACATGGCAGATTTAATACTGAAAGGTAGATAACTGAAGACATTTATCATATTAGTATAAAAACTGTATTTATGTAATAACCCTCTTTTTGATTAGAAAGGCAAATATTTTAAAATAATATGCATAACTGATAAAAGTCACTTAAATTTTCTCTGATAATGAAAAAAACACATCATAAATAAGTTTTAGATGTGACTTTTGGATAAAATACTATTACATGTACCGTACTCCTCTTTTTTAATAATGAAGTGAAACAAAACAACACATTACAAATTATCTAATACCTGATAGGCCAAATCATGATACTTCTGTTTCTCCTTTGGTCCTAGTGCATACCACCACTCTCCTAAAATCTTGCTGACAGTACGGTTGTCTTGATTTGGATTACGTTGATGAACTAATGCACGATGCCTCTTGGAGAAAATCATGAATGCATTCATGGGACGTCGAATGTGATCTTTGTCTCGTGGCTTAAAGATACAGAATGTCTTTTAAATAAAGAACACAGCATGGAATAATAGCACTGTTAGAATTTTCTAAACATCATAAAATGTAATTTATAATTTTGATCTGAACAGTGCTGTTGTACAGAGGGGCAAGAAAAATGTATAGAAATATGAATTGAATTAGTTTGCCTGGAGCCTGGTTAAGATACTAAGACACGTTAGGGATGAAGAGCCATTTGAAAATAGTGATTTTGTCAATAATATCAATTACAAAAAAACATCTATTATTATATACATTTTCACTTTATTAATATCATAGTAAAGTTATATGAGTGAAAGAATGACAAACAGTGAAGATTTATAAAAATATTTTCTTTCCTAAAACTATAGATCAATTTACCTTGCGTGGACTCTTTGGCTCTTCCTTACAGAGGGCACTGAGAGACTTGGAGCGCCTTTTTGGTGAATCCATATCCAGAAATTCTGCTTCCGATGTAGATATGAACACATCATCATCATCGTCTGTCTGCCTAAGATCTGTACACAAACCATTTCATAATTCAATGTCAAATAAAACATTTTAAAATCTTTTAGTTTTTTTTTAACTATAATTTCTTTGATAGTTACATTTCAAGGGATATGGAGACCTGTTCTAAGACCAGCAGGCCACCTCACAACAATTATATATAGCCTTTAACCAGAATCAAAATGAAGAACACAAAACACAAATGGTGTTTAACTAGAATAATATTGTAATTATATGATTGAACTAGCAATACAAATAACAAGCAATACTATATATATAGTATTGCTTTGTCAAATAATTTCAAGATTGGTTGCTCTTCTGGTTTTTGCATTTTTGGATATGCAAGTGCTATTTGATATTTTTTTAAAAACAATGTTGAGTTGAACATTTTACATAAAGAGAAATGCAACCCCAAATAAGGCACACATTATTAATGTGGCGAAAATAGTATTCTTCAATTGCAGAAAATTGTATTCATTACATAGAGACAATAAAAATGTATTTCGCTGAAAAATTGATGTTATATATGGAATATGATCTCAAAAGCAGAAATTTATTTTGAAAATGGAATCGGCAAAATTAAGGCACATACATCCCCTAAGGGATGTGTGCACACGTGAAATATGAAAGAAATCCACTCATGGGTTTCAGAGATATACTCCGGAAATGAAAATGTGGCTGGACGGTCAGCTGGACGGATATCAGGCGTGTCACCACACCCAGGGGAATAAAAATGGTGGTTGATATCCTAATTGAATGCTTCGTCTTCTATTTAAAAAAAAAAATTAATGTTTAAAAATCCATAACATTGGTTTGAATAAAAATAATTTGTGACGACTTAAACCATATAAACACTGTAGATCTGGTAATATTCACAAGGTTTTAATTTTCGCGAATTTTGCGAGAGGGACAAATTCGTGAATATAAGAATCTTGCTGCGGCAAAATTATTATTATAAATATAATAGCGCTACCTTCTAGACTTTGTGTGATGTCCCAAAATCACAAATTCGTGAAAATCTAAACACGCAAAAATTACCTGATAAATTTACAGTAAATTAATTGTTCTCTTTTACATGATTTCACTAATTATCTCATTTTCTAAAAAAAATATGACTGATTTTGTGCAGATGGGTGACATATAAATGCCTTAAGTAGCTCAGTGAGTATTTGACTCACCTTCTGAGACAGATGGTTGAGAAGCTGCTCCATCAACATCAGGCTGCAGAGACGGGTTAACTTGTGGAGAGGCAGGAGTTGAGGTGGAGGGTTGAGTGTTGGTCAGATACGGGACTAGTGAATGCCAAGGAAAAACTGGAATAGGCTGAGCATCTCCGCCTTCTGCAAAATAGTACATACATATATTGCATAACATCATAAACTGATAAAGATAGGGGCCTATATTTTAATCTTTTACCTAAAAGTTATCTTAAGTATTAAAATTTCCACTCAATTGAAGTTGCTTTTTGCTAGCATGACCCACAGCTTCAAGTGGGTAAAAATTACTCACATTCGTTTAAATTGAGACCAAAGATTCGCAAATCTTAGATGTTTAAACACATATCATGCATATTTCCTACTCAAAATAGCTGATAAGACTCAAAAATCCCCAAAACCTATGTTTCCAGGCAAAACTGAATACAAGGTTGACTTATTCAAATCAATCATTTCAAGATGGCCACCTCATTTTTCGATTGATCGTGAAAACGGATCTTACCCAATCGACTAGCAGACAAAAAACCTGTATGTACTAGATGACAGGGCATTTACCTGCATATAAAATCGATTTACTAAAATTGAAAAAATCAAGATTCACATGCACCTGTACCCCAAAAACCTATACCCGGTATACATACATGTATTTATAATCTTGGAGGTTTCAAAGCATTGAACATGCTAAAACTAAACATTATAAGTTGAATTTTTTTTCGTTTTTTGTTTTTTCTGTCACAAGTGAAAATGGACAACGCCAATAGACTTGCAGACCCCAAGTTATAACAAACAATTTTCCTTTATCTTTGACATTGACTTTGACATATATACATGTAGCCTACATGTACATTGGTTTTTGGTATAGAGATTTTGCCAGAGAGGTTCAATGTTTGTATGAATTATGAACTGTATGAATTGGAGCAGTAGCCAAACCAAATGGCAGCAGCGGCAGAATGGGACAACAATACCCCTTCATGCAAAATAGGCCGAGGGGTAAAAACAAAATAGTCATGCTTAGAGCTTAAAGGATTAAATTAAATAGATATAGATTTGCATGTCACTTAAAGTCAATATAGTGTTTCAACAGTCATTACACTTATTAACCCTTTGACGTCACCATGGTCACAGTTTTATATCATTTAATATATGATATATCTTATTTCATATGATATATGGGATAAGATACAATCAAGTGAAAATGGCATAATCCACAAAAAAGAAGGTTTTGTTTGATATTAGTGCACTTACATGTAGGTATCTTATGAAATCAAACACATTTAATTCATTTTGATTGGGAATAGCAGCACCAGTCCCCACTGACAAGAAAAAAATACATTTTACATTTTATAAAGCTGGAGCAGTGACACGTGTACTGGCATAGTTTTGACTGCCATTTTTTTTTTTTTAAGTTCACATCCCTCAGCACTTATCATTGAACTTGTCCGAGACACAAGTTACATGAGCAATCAAATGAATATTGAGGAGTGCAGAGGAGTGCATCGTGCTTACAATAAATTTTAAGTTTTTTTTTTAACTGGCTGTGGTGACCTCAATTAACATGGAACAGCCCTGATCTTCGAATTTTACTGAGGTATAAGGGAGTTTACACCCTTGGAAAGAAAATCAGAGCAATTAGTTGAATAGTAATAGGAGTGCATTGTGTTTGAAAGAAACTTCTACCAATATGCTTCAAAAACAAGTGGGGACCCCACTTATGAAACAGCCCTCATCTTTGAACTTAATCGAGCTAAGGGGAAGTTGGAACAGTTTTTTTTAAGTCATTGGTTTAATACTAACTAGTGTATCGTGCTTACAAGAAATTCCTGTTTTAAAAAAAAATACTGTGGTGACCACAATTATTATGAAACAGCCCTTATCTTCAAAAATGATCGAGCTATGGTCAGTCGGCCAATGGAAAAATGCTTAAAGAGCAATATTGTGCTAACAAGATATTTCTATGTAACTTTAACTTGTTTAACATGTTTAAAAATACCGTGCAAGCACTCAAATACCCCTCGGCTCATGCAGTGACTATATGCCAGGTTTCAAGGCAATTAATTGAAAATAAGAACGATTTATAAAAATTGATAAAACCAAAATGGCCGCCGCAGCCTCATTTTCATTCTCACATGAAAACGGACAATACTAATAGACTCGCAGACCCCGTAAACCTATATATAAACCATGTTTCGAGGGAATTCTGAAAAAAAAAAGTTTTGATTATCGGTGGAAAGCTTAAATTCTAATCAGGTCATCTCCATACTCATGGGTAACTTCACATAAAAAACTGGGGAGATCCAATAATTATTTTAAATAAGTTATCGCGTTAACAAGGAATTATTAAATTAAAAAATCAAGATGGCCACCATAGCCTCATTTTCAGTCGCTCACTAAAACGGACAATATGCCAATAGACTTGCAGACCCCGAAAACCTATATATATACCAGGTTTCGAGGGAAATCAGAAAAAAAAGTAAAAAAAAAAATTTTAATCGCCAGGTGGCGGCCATTTTGATTTTCGGTTAAGAGCTGAAAATCTAATCAGGTCATCTCCATACTCATGGGCAACATCACATCAAAAAATTAGAGAGATCCAATAATTATTTTTCAAGTTATCGCGTTAACAAGGAGTTTTGTAATTAAAAAATAAAGATGGCCGCCATAGCCTTGTTTTCGGTTGCACGCGAAAACGGATAATGCCAACAGACTCGCAGACCCTGAAAACCTATATAGACCAGGTTTCAAGGGAATTATGAAAAAAAAATTAAGTCGAAAAAAAAAAAATAGTCGCCAGGTGGCGGCCATTTTGATTATCGGTGGAAAGCTGAAAATCTAATCAGGTGATCTCCATACTCATGGGTAACTTCAGGTAAAAAATTGGATAGATCCAATAATTCTTTTTCAAGTTATAGCGTTAACAAGATTTTTTTAAATCATTGACTTTGACCTTTGACCTTGACCTATGACCTTGACCTTGGGTAAAAAAATGCAGGGAGGGGTTGAATGTTTGTATGAATTAAATCTGTTGCAACATGTTGGTGTAGTAGCCAAAAGAGTGTGTGCGGGCCCGTTAGGGGTAGAAATGGCTGTGGTAACCCCAATTATTATGGAACAGCCCTCATATCCATTGGGAGAGTTAGACACATTTCTTTAGAGCAATCAGTCTAATATTGAGGAAGTGTATCATGCTTTCATTTCATTTTATTTGCTAACAAGAAATTAATG
Organism: Flabesymbios commensalis; assembly: GCA_964017125.1. Classification (NCBI taxonomy): domain Eukaryota; kingdom Metazoa; phylum Annelida; class Polychaeta; order Terebellida; family Flabelligeridae; genus Flabesymbios; species Flabesymbios commensalis. The sequence continues at coordinate 53,173,537 of OZ024905.1, forward strand.
TATGTTTTAAAAAAAAAACCCGTCTGATGGCCCCAATTATTATAGTACCGGTATAAAATAGCACTAATTTTTTTAACTTGACTGAGCTATGGAGGAGTTACACCAATGCGTATTTCTTAAATGGGCAAATATATTCGCCAGGGTATCGTGCTCACATTAGATAGAAAAACAAAATTTGGTCAGGGACATAGCTAGGCTGGGAAAACATTCGATCTGCAGACAGCCAAAAAAAAAAAAGTTCAAAAAATCGTTTTTAAAAAGTGTGATTTAAAAAGTGGAAAAGGAAAAAGACAGATGTCTGCTTCGTGCTAGCTAGCGCTATATTATGTTTTTAAAAATACATTGTGGTTGTATACATGACTGAAAACTGGTGTTCTCATATTCACCTTAATCTGTTAAACTAAATGTAAACTCTAGTCAGGTTTTTTTGAGGATAAGAGACAGTTTCCAAGACAAAGTGGCGCAGGGCATCTGAATAAATGATCATTATTGATCGGCACTGGTAGTATAGGCCTACTTAACAATCAGACATACATGTATGTAGACCCGCATCCCAGCAAACAAGACACATCAACCCAATGTTAGACCAATGTTGGCCCGCCGTCTACGACGCAGGCCCAACATTGGACCAATATTGGGTCGATGTGTCGTGTTTGCTGGGATCAGTCTGGTACTAATATAGGTGACGAAGTCACCAACGAAGGCAGCAAATGCATCATCAATGGTGGGCTAACATCGTAAACGTTGAGCCAGCATTGGACTAGTGTCTCACGTTTCCGGGAAAGCAGGGTCTGCATCTTTATAAAACGATGATGTAAGCATTATGAAGGGCAGCAGCAACAGCCACATAAGTAGAGAGAGGAGTCCAGACAGATGCCTGGACTGACTGACTCAGCCATAATCTGTAGAACACCATACATCGACATCCAGGGTTGTCAGTGCGCAACCAGGGTTTCTTCCCCCACCCCCTCCTTCCCTGGATCCGTCCCCACAGCCACCCCACCATTTGAAGATGACACCCTCTCATTGGCCTGCTGTGGGGAAGGGGTGGTGTTGAGATTAGGGACACACCTGATCGCAGAAAAGTGGGGTTCTGTGGTAGCATGCTGTCTTCTCAGGACAAGAACAAAGGATTGTCAAGCTCCACACAGACCTCTCCCCCCCCCCTCTACACGTCTGCTATGAGCCTTCATCACAACACACGTGACCTCACCGTATATAGCAACGCTGGCCATGCAACACCAGGACGCTGCCTATACTTTAGAGTCTTTAGAACTGAGATAATAATAGGTGGATTAAAATTATTGGCTGCAATATATGCCAGTATATATATATACCCGGGATATGTATAATATATAATGATTTATTATTATTATTATTATTATTATTATTATTATTATTATTATTATTATTATTATTATTATTATTATTATTATTATTATTATTATTATTATTATTAATAGGGGCCTGTACATTATCACTGAACTATACATGTGGTATGTGGTACGCAAAACATCAGCAGGTTTGGATAGTCATATTTCAAATGTAGGCTAATGCTAATTGCAAAATGCATCGTAAAAAATGTGATATGTACGAGCATGATGTCCATGGTACGAGCATCCAAAGTGCAGCCACTATATCAAAAATGAATTTTAAAAAGCTACACACATTTTGTGTAGAAAACTTTTTTATGTAATTGACTTATTATCATTATTATACATTTATGTATGCCTACATCATTGTGCGTAAACAAATCATAAATAATGTATTTGGTTTAGTAAAATATTTTCGTGACGTTGTTGAAATATGATTATGGATCAAAACCAGACTTTACAGCCACTATACCTGTAGTCCACTATGGAAAAATATGTTGAGTAAGACAATTGGCAGTGGTCGTAACTTTTCAAACTTCTACTTGAAAAAAATCATTTTTTATTTTTACCCATTACATTAGGAGGATTTGTATTTGGGAAACGTTACGGTATTCAGGGTATCTATGCTGCAAAAATATGGTCATCTTCCTCGCAGCATTAGAAAATGCCTTGGCGATTAATAAAATTAGTTAGCGTGCATTGCTAACGTTAGTCTCCATCGTTCACCACCTTTATTACATATGACCAGATTACTCAGTGTGACTATAACGCCCACACACGTCGGCAGGCCTATCTCCAGTGCATGGACAGCTCATTTCGACACCATGTCGCACTATTTACACCTCAGTTCGTCATAGCCTGTATCAGTGTATATGTCCAGGCCAGGGCAAGGGGTACGGATAGGATGGGCGGGCCCTATCAAACTATTCACGACCACACGGACAAAGACAAAAATCGATCTTCAGCTTGACAACCGCGCGCATTACATTGCCGTCTGCCTGCTTGCAGACAGGGGGTCAGCATTGACGTAAGCTGGCGTGCAGGGCTGGTGTAGTTCATGCCAGGCAAATACGAGGCGTTCACCCGATCTAGCCTTGATGCTGGCCCAGCATCATATACAGTGGACCGGCATCAAAACAACATTAGATAACGTTTGGAGTTGTCTGGGTCTGTATAGGCCTCATGTATGCATATTATACTTCTAGACCCCCGACTGACCTCCGGTAGGCCAACTTAAAATCACTAAGTATGCGAGTTGAAAATTTCTGCATTAGAGTTTTCTGTTATTCATCGATCTTTCCATTACGGCACCAACACGTCAATGTACTTTCCAAAGTGTGTTTTCATTGTATGTGTTAATTATTTTCATTGTAAGATCTACTAGTAAAATAAAGAAGCATCCCAGTGTCGAAATCAGTTAAATAATTGTGAGCAGAGGACTGTGTAAAGTTGGAAAAAGTGATGTTAACCCCTTAGCTGTGTTTCCATGTCGTGATTTTAAATATAAATGTAATACTTTCTTTTCATTGCATTTAATATGTTTAAGATGACATAACCCCAGTGATTTATTTGTGCTTCGAAATCATGGGAGAAATTATATTCTTAACAAGAGGCCTGAAGTCCTATATCATCCCCCTGTGACTGTCCCCCGCAAGTAATTAAGTTAGAGTTTTTGCGGTCACAAATATTAAAAAAGTCGACTTGTGGTGGCCATTTTAAATTTCAGTAAAATCACCTGCACATTATTTCTGACTACAATTTTTAAGTTTTTGCGCCCACAAAAAATTATGACGTTCATGCATGGCGGCCATTTTGAATTTCCGTAAAACCTTGAAAAAATTACATGCATATCTCCATATAGTGGCGAGTGTGATTGTAAAATTTGAATAATTTACGACTTCAAACTTTTGCGACCTGAAAAAAATTGAAATTGATCCGTGGCGGCAATTTTGAATTTCAGCAAAACCTTGAAAAAGTCACATGCACATCTCCATTCCGTGGGGAATGTGGCAGTAAAATTTAAATAATTTCTGATTATAAGTTTTAGGGGTTTTGGCACCCACGAAAATTTTTTGGAGTTGACCTCTGGCGGCCATTTTAAATTTTGGTATCACTTGCACATCCCCATGTTGCTAGGAATGTCATGTTAAAATTAAAATAAAAAAATGATGCTGTTTGGCATGCTGTTTGGCATGGTACGGAAGCACTGGTCTACAGCAATCATCCAAGGGAAGCTGCAGCCTCCTCGTATCTGGCCGAAATCTCCGGGCGGATTGCCAGTGGCGTACCCTGGTTCCTCCGCTCAACTGCGGTGCTAATGCAGCTCTCGCATCAGTGCTGGCGCTGGTGTAGGCTGTGGTAGCCTTAAATACCGGCAATAGCCTGTTTGACATTAGGTCTCTCACGTGGGATGAATGGAGTTACCCAGAGGGAGTTATCCTTCCTATTGTTACTCTGGGGACTAACCGACCGAAGGATAGCGGAGCTGCACGAAATGCCACGGAGTTTCAGCATTAAATTGCACAGCGAAACCCAAGTCTCCAGCCGTCTGGGCATGTCTGGGGGTAAATCCCCTAGACATGCACGGAACCCCTTATCGGGCAAGCGAAGAAAAACGCTCTAAATAACCCATCATGCCCTATCACCCCCACCCTCACATCATCATCTGTACATCATTTCATCTCGTCAATTGACCACAAAATTTTTATCGTATTACAATGTCACTTAAAAGACCTTTTGTGCCAAAAAGTGACGTGAAGCAATGATTCACTACTACTACCCCTACGGGCAGGGGATAAAAACGATGACGAAGTTGGAATTGAAGCAATGTGCGGCGCCCTACAATGTACAACTTAGTGGTTTTCATGTACAGTCTTGAAGAACGAGTATAAAGAAAAGTATCCACCTAGTACCGTACTTAGATTGATGCACAACAACTCTGCAACACTGTACTGTCATTGATGGATGCAAAGCAGCTATTGAAGTTTCACTATAACGGTTTGTATTGTGCACACGTAGAATTATCCTAGTCAAAAAGTAAAATGCAAAATGCCGATGGATTTTAGCAGTTCTATTTTATATATTCCGTTAACCGGTTAACCACTGTATTTTTTAGAGTGGTACAGTATGGTGCCGTTTATAACTCAGTAAATCTAGCTTGTATTTAATCTTTTTGTATGTAATAACATATCACATAACCATGATAACGTTTCTTGGTAGTAAAAATTGTCATAAATAAACAAGCATTAAACATGTTAAAAATAGTTGATCTGGAATTAGACAAATACGACCAAATTCCACTCACTGGAAAGTGTAAATCGCGATAGCGAAACACAAACTGTGTGAAAATGTGTACTATTAAGTTGGCACTCTAAATGGGTTTAAGCACATTTAAAATTCGTGCACCCCGTTTGTATTTAATATGGATTAGAATGATTATGAACATGACATAAACAGGATGAAAATGTAAAGATTATCAGCCTGTATTTTGTGTAAACAGCCCTTTCGGGGCAATTTGGCAGGATTTTTTTTAAATTGCAAAAAAACACAGGTCTACCTACACGTACCCTGTTTGAGAAGGCAGTGCAATCGGAAACAATGTTTAAAAAAAAGGTCAATAAAAAGTAGTCTCGTGAGAATTAGATCTAATTTGTCGGGGGAAAAACAACTTTTGCTCAGAAGTATGACTTGTCATCTGCAAGAAAAGATGGCTGCAGCAGGAGAAGCATGCCACAAAAACATAGAGAGTCCCTAAACATGCTAAAAGAATACACGGACTGGTTAAACAAACTCACACGAAACAAACAGCTAGGGATTAACGATATTTCCTCTTAAACAGAGCTAAAAAAACAGCTCGGAAATTGAAGCTGAAAATAGGTCGATAAAAGTCCAGGTTTTAAAACCATCTTTGAACTTGATTTACATATTTGCTACGTGTATCTGAGGTTCTACAGTGCATATCAACTCAACAATATCAACTGAAACCATACAGAAAATATTGTTTTTGAACACGAGATTAATTATGTCAAGGTATCGTATTGATATGGTATCTACTTGACAGACACCGGGGCGTTTAATAAAAAAATGTTTTTAATAACCATAGTTTATCTTTTTCGTCCGACCTGTGCAGTAATCATGTAATATCCGCAACGCAACTTTTGGTGACACAGTTCGTTTAATAAACTAGTGCAAGATGACCGAAATAAATCACATGTATGGAGACCTAGTGTACACAATACCGTGTATACCGAGGTTATTGAAATGAAATGAATCGGGCTTTAGGCCACCTTTGTGTACATATCTATAGGCTAAACTTGGCCAGGATAACCTCCTGAGGATGGTGCGATGAATGAGATGACACTGTCCTCCAGACACAGGATTCGAAATTAGAGCCCTGGCGGTCTGAGGCTGAGCACGCTACCTCTCGGTCACGGAGGCTCCCCACAATACTGAGTTTTGCACGTGGATGGTGAAGAAACCTTTTTTATCTTTCAAACCGCCGAGACCGGGAACCGAGCCCCGAACTCTCGCGTGAAAGGCAGCGGTGCTAACCACTACCCTAGGGCCCCGCCCACCGAGGTGATTGACTTCAAGAGGAAATTGTGATAGAAAATACCATTTCTATCATTTAAATACATGATGATAGACCACATACATGATAGACCACATACATGTAACATGCATAAGAATAGGAACGGAGCAAGTACGAATCCAAAGGGGAAAGACAAATAAAGGGCCCAGTGCATTAAAGCAGTTGGTAGGGCTGACCTCCCAGGATTTGTACACCCTACAACTAAATTGAGTAGATTGTCTTTTCATAAGGGTTCGTCCAATATGGGTACGAGACGTGATGGTCATATGAGTGAGTGATCGGGCAAACTGCCAGCTGGTGACAACAAATCTAGGGGCGGACAGAGTACAAAACATTGTGATAATTAATACAAAAAAGCCTGTCCTCTATCTTCTAGGTAAAACACAATATCGGTTAGGCCTCTTCTATTCAGACGATGATGGACCAAATGAAGGGGAATTCGATGCCTATTGTATGCCTATGCAGGCCTATGCAAGCCAACTCTCCCCCTGACCTACAGTTTTCAGAGATATCGTGATGACAACGTTTGATAACCACCTGATAACAAAAAAGCTCACAATCACCAACTCGCATTTGACGTCCAGTTTTACAAGTTCTATCAATTGTATGGATACGAAAGCGATACAAATCATGAAATGTACCATGAACTGTCTGCTACAGTTCCATGATTGTACGAACCATCACCACCACCTTCTGTGACCTTGACAAATAGGCCAAGGTCACCCATCCTTGTGCTTGACCTTTGCATTTCATCATATAGATCACTGGTGATAATATGGAACCAATACAAATTGTAGGTGTGGAGATATCTTCATGACAATTGTTTTCCTTTATCGGGCTCTGTAACCTTGAGAAATACAAGTCAAGGTCATCCATTCTTGTGCTTCACCTTGAGTTTAATCATATCGATCACTGGTATTATTATGGAAGCATCGGGAGGTGCGGAAATATCGTAATGACAAACTTTTATCCTTTATCAGTCTCTATGAACTTGACAAATAGGTCAAGTTCACCCATTTTTGAACTTGACTTTGAGTTTCGTCGGGTGGATCACTGGTATTAATATGTAAGCAGTACAAATTGTAGGTGTGGAGATATCGTGATGACAAAGGTCGCCCATCTTTAAACTTGACCTAGACTGTTACTAGTATGAGGTCTATCACTGGTAATAATATGGAACTGTTATCTTCAGCTGTTATTGAATTATTGTGATGACGAGAACGACCGGACGGACGGACAATCCGAAAACATAATCTCTTCGCAAGCTTAACGGCGGAGGCATACAATGGCCAACAGCTTATTACCAAATGTTCCTGCAGTCTGGTACACTCTCCGTGTTATTGACAGATTAAAACTATCCTTGTCCTTTAAAATATATAAGTTGCATCTAGGCCTATAGACATGATAGATCTACCGTCTACCAAGGAGGGGACTTTCCAATTTAAGGCTGCCATTCCGGCATGTGTCCATTTGTCGCATGCAATTGTCGCACAGTTTTTTTCCAGTTTAGATGGATGTACCGAGTTGTTTCCATGTGTAGCAGCAGTTTGCCGCGCGCAAAACGCAAACATGTGCATGATTTGGAGATCCAGCATTGTTGGATTTCTGCGTTTGCCGCATCTGTATGTCGAAAGGACAGTCTCCTGTGAAGTCATCATTTCAGGGTTATTTGAACGTATCTCTTGCTTTCCACATGCTGGCGCCAACACCAATAGGCCTCCTTACATATACCGTTAGGTTATTACACATTTTAGGAATTTTTCAGGGCATCCCTACCTTGTTTTACAATAGGCCCTTAAATCATGGCAGGTAGTTGTCTAGCATTAAAGGCCTTTTTTACGAAACACTGCAGGGTGATCAGTCAAGGGATGCTCAGGCAAATATGGGGAAGATCGATCAATATTGGCGAGTGTTGGTCTATCTAGAGCGTAGGCATATACACTGATCATCATAAGTATGTTTATTTGTAAGGATCAACCATTGGATATCAGTCAATTTCGAATTTAACCAGGGTAATCCATCAGAAGATCGGACAAATATTGGCAACTTTAGAGCATTTATGGAAATCAGCCAGGGTAGACTACTTCATCAGAGATATCGAGAAAGAATTGTGAAGATTGGATTAACATTAGCGACTGTAGAGCTGCGTCGAATTGTTGAAGAATAATGATAAGAAGAACAATCGACAGCACAAAATATGTAAGTTTCCACCACATAGTGGACGGAGACTTGATAATTAGCAGCTCTTCTCTTCTTGAACAACAGAATAAAATATATTACCCTGGTTTCTTTGTCTCAAGAAAAAATCACTGTTCACAGTAGAGGAAATATTCGTCATACTCATGATACTAGAACTTCATAACGGCACACTGATCCTACCATAATCCCGACATAACGTACATGTACATACATACACATACATGTATGCACTCATTTAAGTGAAATCAATTGTTTTAGGGGTGCTAAAACAAATATATACGTATGCATGTACAACTCATGTATATTTGGCTTGCGTATAGTCTTTATAACAGGGTGTCCTGCGTGATACTCTTTATAACATGATGTTCTGCTTTATGAAGAGTCGCCAACAAACGCATGACGACCAGTAATTCTGAATATTTTCACAATAGCTATGCTAAAATTATTCTATTTTTTGCTTAACATGTTTAACAAGACAAAGTATTCTATGAATAGCTGCTGTGCCACCTATCAAACACATACATGTAGGCCCTATGTACAATTAAAATTGAAAATTACCTTATTATCTAATACATCAAATAACTAGGCCCTATTCATGCTATTTCACTTTCTCAAATAATGTCCTCCAAATGCACGATATCCACCAAATAATTCAAAACTGTCCTGCTTTATAAGTATCAATGCCCTGCTTTATAATCTACCGGTATTTACTTGTTTACTCAATAAAGCACTTGCAGTTATTTGCTGGCATCAAAAAGGGGTAAAATCATATATAATAATACTAAAAAAATCCGATGAGCACACAGGAGTGCGGCATTGATAGTAATGTACAAAAGAATTAAAATTAGCGAATATAAACTGTGCATGCAAAAAAATTGTTTTAGCGGAAATAAAGTAATCAAACGTCAAGTAATGTTCCGGAGACTCGCTAGCCAAACTCTTCTCAATGACGTAGGCCATATATGTCCAGTGTTATATTTTATTATCTTTCTATGTCGCCCTGAATACTCTGGTCCAGCTTGTGCATATCGCTTCAGTGAGTAACTTACACGAATCACTTCTCAGATCTCAAGAAAAGCTAAGATTTATTTGGTTTACAATCATATCGACCTCTCTTTGTGAAGGGGTGGTAATAGTATGATGTTCAATACAATCAGCAGCGTCAAATTATGATTTTAATGGCAAACAGAAAATACAATACGGCCATAATTCCAGGTCATCGCGTGAGTCAAGGGTAGCGTAAGGAGATACACAAAAAGAGCGGCGATGTAATGACTCGCTCTGGTATACGCTAGCGTGCGCTACTCTACATACTGTAATATGATAGGTGAATGTGATACTATTGGTAGAGTGAGCCATCGATGGGTGGTTGGTTCACGGCGTTAGCATTTTTCTGCATACCACAATAACTCAAAGCATTTACTACATGTATGTTATATTTTAGCTATAGCCCGCATAGTGGAGTACACAACTACATGTAGGCCTTTAGAATTATTATAAACATGCAGATGATATTTATTCTGGTCCAATTGTTTCAAATTAAACAGGAGCTGACCTATTTTTTCAGATAGCCTGAAGTGAATTCTGAGCATTTTGAACTTGGGTAATTTTTTTCATTTTTGAAAAAAAAAGTTTAATTTGTTAAAAAAAACAGGTCCGAGGGGTGGGCATGGTCCAATGCCGCTCCCCCTAAATACGCCCCGGAAAGTGATGGTTTTAAAACTTGATATGAGCACATGCATGTATGTTAATCACGAAATGTATATTATTTTTTCGAAATGAAACCGCATATCTCCCGTGCATTTGTTTATAATTAGATATTTGAGAGGATTTTATCGACACAAAATCACGAGAATAGATTTCAGACACTGCTTAAACTGTTTTTAAAGTAGTTAGTTGATACATGTATGTATATAATCCCTTGTTTTTTGAGACAATACATTACAGTTGTACCGGTACACATACTATCATTGTATGAGGATGGCATACAAATCACATCTTACAGATGCCAAGGAACCAGTGCTGCCTCAACGTCGGGACATTATCAACACCCTGTCACAACATTGAAACGGCGCTGGGCAAGATCTGGGGCCCATCCCACAAAGCATCTTAAAATTATGATCATCTTAACTTTCTCTTCTTTGCATTAGATAAGTTAAGAACATCTTAACTTTCCTAATGCAAATAAGAGAAAGTTAAGATCATCTTAATTTTAAGATGCTTTGTGGGATGGGCCCCTGGCCCTATAGATTCCTTGGTTCGTCTTAGAAACCGTCATGTCCATCATTTCTCGTGTCCAGATGCACGTGCACATGTGGCTGCCGGTAACTGGGTTTTAACTTTGATGTCAAATCTTGAGTTGGGGGTGGTGTAGACAGCGTACATGTACGCAGCAAACACGACACATTGAAACAATGTTTGTTTAATGTTGGCCCACTGTCTGCGACGCTGGCCCAACATTGAAACAACATAGTTTCAATGTGTCGTGTTTGCTGGCTAGTCCCGTGGATGAGGGGCTCAAATAGTAGACATCTAGGTACTTAGATCTGGGATTTAAACATGCTGCACTCGATGCAGAGGTAAGTACTCATGAAATCTGAAGTACTGTACAGGTCTCTGTGCTAATGCAATTATCCAGCCAGCACTTATTGCAGGCAGGGGTGGTGTGGTAACTTTATGTAACTAGAGCTGCTGCCACGATGCGAATCTGTGCTGTCAAATTTGACGGGTAACACAATTGGCAAGCCGTCCCCTTGGATATGAAAGGGTGTATCTGCCACTTTACAAAGTAGCAGATACACACTTTCATATCCAAGGGGACGAGGTGTCCTTGTCGCCACGTAAAGCGAGCTGCATTGACCAGCTCCACTTCCACAAACAATTTTTAACAAACTTATTTTAAATTTCTTATTTTGATATTTATGAATGACTAATTGAACATGAAGTGGAATTTTATCATGTTCATTGGCCTACTCTTTCCACGGTATATTTTGCTACTATGCCGATACATGTAGATCTTATATCTTATCTTTTTTTCAATTTTAAAAAGTTTATTTTCGTAGACCTGTTTTTTTAATAATGATATACTTTTTCATCTGCCACCCAATTCAGGCAACTTCATCTACCACCAAGAGATGTACCTGTAGGTAAAAAAGTAGGTCAAAGGTCATAACACCAAAAGGCACATCTACACCCCTTACACCCCTCCCTTCGTTAGGGAGGGGGGGGGGGAGATGAAAACAAGGAAAAAATACCATTTTACATAGATTTGTTAAATACATAAGATTTACTGAATGGAAAAAGTACAAAATACTAAGTTTTTCCATAGTTTATAAATACATTTCAAATGACACAGCTAATCCTGGATCCACTCAGAACTGTTATCACTATCAGTACTTATTGGTCCACTAATATCGTTTGTACCGAGGTGGAGGACAACTGCATCGGTGTCCTCACATATATATCCTTGTTAAAATCACTTCAGTACAATTCAGAGTTAAAAAGGTTTATAAATGTGTTAGCATTATTTTATTAAAGACACATTTACTCAAAAATTCTACTTTGAATTCCAAGTGCACGCATTTTTCATGTAGCTATAACTCGGTTAGTATTGGTTCGATTTTAATCAAATTTGTATCAAAATGATCAGGACAGTATGCTTTTCTTCTCTAGAACATGTAGAATGGTAATTGCGCACTGCTTCCATCTGATTTTGAGCTGTGACTTCACATAATATGTGGTGTAATTCCATGTACACAGTCAATATATAATTTATATGCTTAAACATGTTAAAGTTTAACATATAGCTGAATTGAGAAGTTCATATGTACCGGGTATAATAGTTCTAAAATCACGAATAGTAATTTACTTAAAGGGAGGGTGTTAAGGTTAAGGTTGGGTGAGCATCAATAAATGGAACATATCCTATTAATTTAAACCGCTAATTTAATTTTTACTTAAATTTTTTTATTATTGGTAAAAAAAATGTTTTCGTTTGATTTTTTGAGCCGAAGTCACTTCGGATTCTGTAACGGTCACGGAAACTCCCGAACAGCCTGGCACGTCACACGTTGAAGTCATGAAGCGGTCTCTGTCAAAATGGCTACAACTAGCGATGGAGATTTATCCGATTTCTCAGAGAGTAGTGAGCCTGTGAACTCCCCCGTCAACTCACTCTGACTCAGTCAAAATTCTCAAACGATTTTGATGATATTTGGTAGCCTATTAACGAAAGTTAAACCAAGGAAAATAGAATCAGAAAGAAGGTCTGCTTCGAAAACGTCGAATTTGAGAATTTCTCTCTTCACTTCCATCAAAGATCGACATTGTATTCAAACAACGCGCATCCTTGTTAACCGCCCTGCCATAAATGCTAATGACCCCATGCCCCCCTCTCGCCGGATCTGATGCGAGTTGCGAAGCGTAACGGCTCGGACACAACAAATTTGTCTAAATCCCCATCACCGCCAATGCTGGACCAATGTGGTTACCCAGCAAACACAAAACATTTGTATAACATTTGTACAACTCTGGCCCAACGTCTCCGACGTTGTTCCAGCATTGTACAAGTGTTATAGGTCTACAAATGTTTTGTGTTTGCTGGGTAGGCGATGTCATCATGGTAATTCCCTGGTTTATGTCGATACGTCACAGGAATTTTCCTTTTCTCATTAAAAAGTGTAGCATGTTGATGGTTAAACCATCTGCGCTCGACGTCTCAGAACAAAGTTATGGGAAGTTCGGTCGTATTTATTCATTGAATTATTTACAAAATAATTCTCAAAATTATGGAATTTAACCCCAACGGCGCTCTTATTGACTTTTATCAGGCGAGAGTTTGAAATATTGTATATAAACATATTAATTTTGTTTTCAGCGCCGTTTGGCTAGTCTTACTAATTTTTCCAGTTTTTGGTGACAACCCTGGGTCGGTCAGTATGTAGGCCTGATCACCTAATATGAATTATTTTTGTTCCCCGTGGGGCTGAGTTTTCATGAACAGTTTTATTCAAAAAATTATCATTTATATAATAATGTATCTGAATAATGCAATCTGGTATCACAGGTGTGAACCACAATTCTACGTGTATAAAAGTTAAGTAGCTGAAATTGAAAACAGTCGTGATTGCTATGCGTTCTGGTAGTAATAAGTGGTTATGGGGGTGTTGAAGTCATCATCGTCATCATTAGCCCTGGTAGCAGTAGGCCTAACGGTTAGAACTAGATGTTTGATCTAGATATATTCTGGGACATTTACCCTGGGTAGGCCGGGAGTGAAAACTGAATGTATGTCTCCACTGACCATAAGATATGAAATCATTAAGTTGTCTGAAGTGAACACCACACAGAACATATGCGGGATTACCATGCTTCCAGTTTATAGCTCTGTCGAGTTTCACAAAACGATCCCACTTGCGTGCGATTTGGGAATCTTTTGGCCATGTATTAGTGCTGTAACATCTTCATTTGTATTGTTACACAAACCGGAGACGCAACGTTTTGGCATGATAACAATTTAAACAAAGATGACATTAAAACTTTGTAGGACAATCCATGAACAAGACGCTGTACAACTGGGTAGTGACTGCGGGATCACTATAGGATCAGTGCAAGTGGACTGCTGTAGGCATACGACTTCACCGTGTGACGTCACACGGCAGCTGCTGATAGTGGGAGCGTTTTTTATGACCCTCAATATGAGATCCATTTGGCCTACTTCAAATGCACTTTTTCGTGGCATATATTAAAAATTTAATGATGATTTATTTTGGGATGTACTTTGAATAGTATAATTAAACCAAAATAATGGCCAAAACTATATTTTAAAACCTTAACACCCTCCCTTTAAGAATCAACAGGTAGGCTTACATGATAAGTTGTCTAACAGACATATGATACACCTAGTGACTTACTGTAATACATGTAGGTACAATACAGTATCCGGTACATGTGTAGATCTACGCCTCTAAATTATCCAGGACTCTGGGGGTGCAAGGAGGTAGGATAACAACCTAAAATCTGATTTGTTTACATTTTAAAGATGTTAACATGGTAAGGGTTCAACCCAAGAGATAAAATTTGAGCTGTATATAGCTATATTACCAAATTTAGATGATAGCCAGAATAAGCAATTTCAACCGAAATATCAGCTAAAAATCTTAAATGTTAAAAAAGTTTTTATTACGGTATCAGAATCACATCAAAAACTAATCAGCAGACACCAGGGTAAGGTATTTCCCTTATTAAAAACCAAACATGAAACAAAGCCATGGAGCCGTCGAAGCTAGAGATAGGGAGTGACATAGGATTTTGGTGGCCATCTTGAATTGTGTTGGAGAAAATGAAAAACGCAAAAAAAATGACCGGACAAATTCCCCAGGGCCAATATGCATACTGCAAATATTTAGAAATAATCCGAGCATGGGTTTTCGAGTGAAAGCAGAAAATAGTGGCGGCAGCGGCGTGCGGATTAGGCAAAAACAATTAGACTCCACCACCACATAATGTTATTCTTCAAAAGTCCTACTCCAGGTATTGGTATGGTTGAACATGTATTCCGGCTTCAAAGCTCTGACAAATAGACCTAGAAATTTATCAGTTTATTATGTAAATCACATAACATGCAAAACATTTCAAAAAAAAAATCCCCTTATCATGCTCATCAAAAAAGGTAATTTTGATATTCCAGAATAAACTTGGTAATAAATGGAATCAAAATTTTGCAATTCAAATCGAAAATGAATGAAAATGAGGGTCTAATAACTTTGCTTGGGCTAACAATTCAAGTGTTACTCGAATTTAGAGGCTTCAAAATATGTTGTATAGGAAAAACCTGTACCCAGTACTGGGCGTTCCTTGCATATGACACAGCATACTTAGGGCCTACTATACATGTACATGTATGCTCACTATGTGTTTGCCAATTCCATACTTACTTGAACTGTTGCAACCCTTAATAATTTTAACAGTGCTAAAGAAATGTACCTAATTAAGTGGTGGGTGGGTGGTCACGATACAAAAAAGCTGGATAATAACACATTTAAGAACACACAGAGGCATTTTTGCAAAATTAATTAATCTTTGTCACACAGGTATGTAATTTACAATAAAAAAATATTTGTGTGCAAAATAACAGGGGTGTTCTGCTTTAGTAAGGGTTTATTGTATAAATCAAGCAATCAGAAAATCAAGCCATTTTCAAACTGAAGAATACAAACTTACCTGCTGCTTTTCCTTGAGTTGATGCGACTTCTGGTTCTGCTGTTGCTGATTCCACCTGTGCTACTCTTCTAATTGGCATGATAGGCAACAAAGCTGCTGGTGGAATGCCACCTTGTACAGTCATGGGTTGAAGAGCAACCTGCAGTGGTTTAACAACTGCAGGAGTAAATGCTCCACCCGCTGAGACCAGAGCATCACTAGTTGTAGATGACTCATCTGCAGAGGATTTCACTGGAACATATTGTGCCTTGGTACAAGTTTCTGTCACTACTGGTTGTGATTGAGAATGTTGCAGATAAACCTCAGTGGCCTCTTGCCTATGCAGCTGAGCTCGACTAGCAGTAGCAACTGGTGGATGTCTTATCTCACTATGTGCTCCACCGGGATCAACCACAGCATAATAAGAAGTAGCAGGCATCATTTCAGCCGAAGACTGATGATGAATCTTGGCTTCTACTCTGCTACCACTGCCCAGCGACTTATTAAGTAAAGTTCCTGATGATGGCATGCTAGTTTCAGACACTTTCATAATTATCTGTTGACTGGCAGGATATCTCCCATCTTGCACACCTTCCATATATTCTGGAACCTGCGCCTGAAGAGCTATTGAAGGAATAGAGCCCTGACCACCAGCCAAACTTGTAGCTGTTGGAGTCTGTACATCTATACCTGAGTCACCGCCATCACTTCTCATTGGTTCCAGCTTGTGCATTTTATAATGTGGATGATCTCCAAAGTTTAGTTGTGTTTGGAATGTGGGATTTGCGCCACCTGTTGTGTATCTAGGACTTACCAATTCAGCTTTTGTCATTGCTGTGCTCCATCTCCTTCCTGGAGAAACAATCATTGATGCAGGGCCAGGTTGACCTCCATGGGGAGATATCGGGGTAAAAGTAGTTGCAGCTCCTCTAAAGTTGTGTACTGATGGTGAATGTGGATGTGCTCCAAAAGGAGACAGTGGTGTTGGAGAAAACCCTTGTGGAAGATCTGCTGACTGCAAAGACACCAGCATATTAGCAGCTTCAGTTTCATCAAAGTGAGTAACTCCTTGTCCTAATCTCCTCTCTGCCTCCCTCATTAACTCTGAATCTGCTTCCCAATCTTTAATATCTCCTTTTGGCCGACCAGGAAATACAACTCCCGGAGTTCTATAACTTTTTCCACGTTGTGACAAGTGTCTGGAACAGTAGCCTCGTCTCTGTGATTCCTTGGTACAACCATCTTTAGAGCAAAGCCGTCTCCATTGTTTTCCATTGAACTTCTTCCTGATACCATTGGGTGTAGATACAACATCCCCTTTCTTGTATTTTTGTTGATTTGGCGCTGGAGAACGAGGGGTACTCGCTCTACTGCTGTCACCTGATTGAGCACTGCGACTGCGAGGAATCTCAAAACGTTTTTTCGGTGGCTGTGTCATGGCCCCGACTGGACTGTCTTTTATAGAGTCACGTGTAGAGTCTCTTGATCCAGTTGAAGGTTGACTTTTTGATCCTGGTGTAGTACTTCCTGATCTTGGAGTACTCAAACCAGACTCAAAACTCAAATCTTCTTTTTTAGTTTCTTCAACTGGATTTTCATCTGTCACTTTGGTACTGGTGGCAAGAGCACCTTGCGTTATGTTAGCAACCTCTTGCTCTTCAAGATCCTCATACCATGGAGGTTGTAATAAACGGATATTAGCTCTTGATGTCCAAACAGAGGGCTCACTGTAGTTCTCTGGTTGGCTTTCTAATAGGATATGATAATTAAGAGGCTTCTTTTGGATAATCTTACCAGGGTAGAACACGCTTTCTCTTGAGTTGACTCGAACACAAACCTGTACCCCTATCTGCAGCATAACAGCTGAAGCACTAGAGTCACTTACTACTTCAGGCGTATGAGTGTCTAAAATGTCTTCAAATGTCACCAAAGTATCTACATTATCCAACTGAACCTCTATGTGACGGTTTTGAATTGTCTTTATCATGCCTGGTAGGTAGCACATGTTCCTTCGAACCAGAACTCGATGTGCTGTCCATTCACTAAGATCAAGCATTGGTCGTTTCATAACTGGGAGTGACACCATGCCCATACCCTGAGACAGAGTGCAATCAACTGGAGATTCAAGTTTTCTTTTCTTTGGTGGTTTTGCTATTTGTTTTTGTGGTACATTTGTAGATGTCACAGCTGGCACTGACATTGTAGGCATGCTGTTTGATGTCAAGGCTGATATTACTGCAGAATGTCCTGGTTGAGAATGAAAAGTCACTGGAGACATCATGCTGGATCCTGAAGACATCATGGTGGATATTGGTAAGGTAGTACCCTGTAGCACAGGGGGTGTCACAACATCAACTTCCATATCCGATATAGATTCTCGAGAAGGCCTCTGCCCTCTCACATTGGAATTATTCATATTTGCGTCTTATTTATCAATTCACCGTCTCTATGAATATCATTCTCTGAGAATTCCATTACCTGTCAAACACAAAATTAAATAATCCTGGAGAATAATCTGTAATTAGGAGAAAGATATCAGAAATCAGTGTTCCATCTAGCCATTTTTAACATGGCACTGTGCCATGTTACCCTTTAGTGGGCGCTATGTTTCCTTTAATGAGCGCCATGCTGCCCTTCATGATCGCCTTGTTGCCCTTATAAAATAATATTCAGAAAACCCCTTTGATCTATTGTCACATGAAAATTTAACCACACACTGGGGATTTTAACTGATCAATATTTAAACTGTGTAAAACACCTTTATCTTGTTCTTAGGGACGGGGTCATGGTGAAAAAAATTAAACTGGGTGCCAATCTTGTATGGTTAGGTACCCTCAATGATAGGTGGTGCCATGCGCGGTCTGAATACTAGATGAAACACTGGATATTTTCAGAAATATCTGAGAATTATTGATCACTGGGCAGGACATGCATTGAATTTTTCATGAACACTGATGAACAATGAACAATAATAACCAGAAAGAGATGTTCAAACAAAATAGAGCAGAGCTTTTGAGTTCAATTTGTTCAGTATCGCGTTGTGAAAAGCTACACAATTTTGGCTAATTGCTTCATTTCATATTTAATATTTAATGATAGGAAAAACGCAATGAATATATGTACATGTACATGTATCTTGGTTTCAAATCGCTACACATTATTTTTAAAACAAATTGCACCCTCAGCTTTGTTACTTAATCACAAAAAATGGTACTTTATCCTTATGCAATGACATACGTCACACATTAGCTTCTAAAGTTCATCAGAAAAAGCCATTTTGATGTTTTTTCATGTTTTTTCAGGATTTATGTGAATTTGTGAGACACTGCAATAAAATGCATATTTTCTCTGTCTGTTTCTTCTTTTTTTGCCCACTATTACTGGTAGAAAGGAAGCCATCATTGCAGAATTAAAAACGTTATTTGTTTTGAATGGCACTTTCATCACCTTTTCTGGGGGTTCCCATTTATAATAATAGATTTCTCGAAATTACAAAAACTGATGACAGCTCTCATTTTTAATTTCATAATAGCTGCATTGATTCTTGCTTGAAGAGGTCCCTTCCTGATAATTTTTGCCATTTTTTCAATTTTTGTAAAAAAATGCAAAAAATTAAAATCTATAAACTATGTCTACTGCACCATGAGGAAGTTCTGGAGGCCGTCAAAAAGGCCGTTTGGACATAACAATGTGAGAATCTCAAAGAATTGAGATATGCAACAGCAAAGAAGCAAATCAACACAGCCAGAGGTATAAAGCTAATAACATGCATGGATAACATGACTATTATTACAGTATGAGGCCACCATATATAGTAGCGAGGAGTTTTCACATGTCTGGATACATGTCCAGTAGGCCTACACGTAGTGGCTGTGAAAACCGTGACCCTGGTGGTGCTTGTTAGCTGGGCAGGGATGAACACTGATGAAGACCAGTCTCTGTAGTCCAGAGACACTACTAATTGACACAAGTGAATGGGGGGATGGACCCATGGTGCACATGTTTGTTAGAGCACTTAATTAATTTCTGTCTTTTTCTAAACAACTGTGCACATGGTGACCCCAATTATTATGGAACAGCCCTCATCTTTGAACTTGACCGAGCTATGGGGGAAATATTTGCTAGCATATTGCGCATAAATCCCGGGCCCAGACAATGATGAACAGAAGCACAGACAGACATGTTTCCCTATCTTTCTCTAAATTTGGCAGGGGCAACACATAATTCAGGGTCATAGGCCTACAGTGTATTTTTAATGCATATTTTTTCAGATTAATTTCACATGGAAGTGTGTGTATCTGGCTTAAACTGTTAAAGTCACTGCAGAGACAAAACATAAAATAAATGTTTAATATTGCCAGGGGAGATGCATGTTTCAACAAAGCTGCATTTTTCAGGGTTTGTACACCTTGGGCAGAACAATATTCAAGGCCTTTCAAATTAGGTTAGAGTTTTTTGTGGTCACAAATATTTGAAAAGTCGACTTGTGGTGGCCATTTTATATTTTAGTAAAATCACCTGCACATTATTTCTGACTTCAATTTTTTGCGACCACAAAAAATTATGAAGTTCATGCATGGTGGCCATTTTGAATTTCTGTAAAACCTTGAAAAAATCACATGCACATCTCCATATCGTGGGGAAAGTGATTGTAAAATTTGAATAATTTACGACTAAGTTCTTGAAATTCATCCGTAACGGCCATTTTGAATTTCAGCAAAACCTTGAAAAAATAACCTGCACATCTCCATATTTTGGGGAATGAGATTGTAAAGTTTGAATAATTTCTGACTTTAAGTTTTAAAGTTTTAAGCCCACAAAATATTTTGGAGCTGACAGCCATTTTGAATTTTGGTAGCATCTTTAAAAAATCACTTGCACATCCACATGTTGCTAGGAATGTTGTGTTAAAGTTAAAAAAAAAATAACCAGTAGTTTTTCGCCCACAAGAAAACGTGACGCTAGACGCTGGACAGAATCCTGGCACGACTAAAACCCCCCTTCCAATATGGGCGGGGAGTAAAAATCACTGAACTGTAACCACAAACTCTTAATTTTTTGGTCAAGCAGGTAATAGCCCAAATACAAAAATTATGAGTGATTTCAACAACGGTTCTGTAGATATCACATTCACGAGAAAGCAGTTAGTGGCGTGGCTATCTACTCAACAAATATAGGCCTAAATACATCAACTTGAGGTGCAGTCATGATTGTGGTCAATTGCCAATTGTGTCTCACAGGCTTGACAGTATGTAACTGTACATGATTACAATTCTGCTGTGCAAAGCCAAAAGGCAGTAGTTGTTTACTTTACAAGTAAGCGGATACTGCCTTTTGGCTTTGCAGAGCAGAATTGTACTGTTACAATCCAATACTGTCCATCTATCCATATTTAGGCCATGGTTTTACTTGGAGTGCTGATGTCATACCCTGGATTTATAAACAGCATGATAAAGACTTGTATTCATCGACATGCAGAGGCACATGTATTATTGTGTATGTGGAAGTTTCTATGACTATGTCATGTTCAGTCGAGCAGCTTCATGAAGACAAAAATAATAAGTAGACCACAGAAGAAAATTAAGCTTCACTCATCTTGGAAGTAGCCTTTTTTTCAATTTTCTTGGCTGCTGTTTAAAAGTTTTGTGTGAATTTGTTCTCATAATGTACCGACCTTTTTTTCACCCCCCCCCAACATCTTTGAAAAAATTTGGTGGAATTTTGTTGTGTATTTTTTAAGTTAGATCATTTGGAATGTGATAAAATTTATTAAAATGACAGTTCTTGTTTCATTGTATTACTTGTCAAATGGTCTAACTTAAATCCATGGTGTAACCACTCTACATTTCTACAATGCAATAGGCCTAGGCCTGGTCAATAAATGGAAAATCCCATTTGACTTTTTAGAGGCATATTATATGTCGACTACTCTTATATTAATTATTATGAGACTATAATTGCATATTAGACATGTGGAGCTGTACTTTTGTTGTAGAGGGTCATTGTAAAAAATAATAATAATTTTACAAAAACAAGAAATGCAAGTTAAAATACATGTAGGCCTACATGTAAAGTAGGTGGTAACCTCGGTAAGCAATATATGCTTCTGTTGCCACATATTTTTTTAATAATTAGTGCATGAGCCAGACCCTGAAAATTTGGCCTTTACTACCACTTGGGGGGGGGCAAATTCCCACTATATTTTTCTGAAAGCTATATATCTTGGGATGTCATTTCTGCATGATAGCAGTTTAGATTCGGTAGCTTTACGATTTTACAGTCATAATAGTAGACCCTATTTATATATATAAATATGCAGTTTGGCACAATTTTTTGAAAGTGTTTATCAGTAAATATACAGTGAGAGCAAAATTAGCTTCATTTAGCTCTGTGCACGCAAGAAAGTAGAAACAACTGCTCTGTCAATAACCTCAAATACACTCATTGTAATATTTTACGGTGGTGGTTACCTTACTCGACCCCTTGCGAGGTCATCAGAGGTCATCAAAGGTCACGAAAGGTCATCACCAGGTAAATTTAAAAATTAATTTAATTTTTTTCAAAATTTTGTCTGGCAGAACATATATTTTGTACATGCCTTATTAAAAAATCATAGCACACTCGGCTGTGAGAATATGGCATGAATGTGACAAAAATTATACATAGAACTGTGGAATAACAAAATTTTGACGCCCTTTTTCTCAGTTAAAAATGAATGTTATTAATTAACAATATTACACACAGCTAGCGTATTTCAGAATATTTGGACCGACATACCCCATGTAAGCACGCACTACATTGGGAATGATACCTTAAAATGAAATGTTACAATTTTTTATATTTTAGCGTTGATCTCCCCCAACCCCTCCTTGACCCCGTACAAGGTCATTAGATGTCACTAAACGTCAAATTCTGGTATTTTTTCAACCAGTTTCATTTTTCCCAAAAATGTGCATGAGTGCACATATATATCTTTGTACCTGTCATAAACACTAACCACAACTCGCTTAATTCTGGAAAAATGCACAGAAGTGGGAAAATATATACATAAAACTATATGGAAAAATAACATTTTGACGGCGTTTTACTCAGTTAAAAATGAATATTATTATTAAGCGATCACACATTGCCAGCGTATTTCAAGGGTACATATCGTCCGACATATATCACTTAGGCATGTAGGCTGAATTAGTAGTGTTACCTATTAGGGGTACAAATTCATTGCGATATACTAGTCGTGGTCACCGCCCTGATCCTGTGCGATGTCATCAGAGGTCACCAAGTGTAAATTACGTATACATTAGCATGATCGCGCATAGCACTAATATCATATCGAATGAGTCACCCCAAAAATGATATGATTAACTTACAAGAATGAAATATACCCGCTTAAAATTAATATAGAGCCGGAAACCAAATGAAAATATACGCTACAGAAAGAAGACAAAAATTAATAATTAACACATTTCGCTCCAATTGTTTTATTTTCCATTGAAAAGGGAGATCCTTAAATCTGCTAAATTAATACTTTTATTTCACATATTAGTCATGTATATCCTTGTACGTGACATTGTATATGCATGTTGTTACGTACACATTAAAACATAGCGAATTACAATCTATTTAATTGCTATACATACAGGTTGATAATATTTTAGCGATCTAGGGTGAAACCGTAACATTTGACATGCATGTGTTATCAGGTTATGAGCAATATGGAAGTCAAATTTTAAAAATTCATATCTGTAAATACACGAAAATGTTTTCTTTTATCGTTGGATCCCCTTTGCAATTGTTTATTCAACTATAACACACACTACTTATAATTAATAAGAAAACTAGTAGCATCAGCTTCCTGTTGTACGATACATTTATAAGTGACTGTGTAGTTTATGCATATAACCTATTTACATTTTGGTTAAGAATATAATTGAGTTATAGCCATGACAATCAATGTGTATGTGTCATGAACAATAAATCTATGTTTTATAACATACATATTCATGGGATACATACTATATTTTCTTATAATAGTTGGTAGTTTGATTATTATACACCATTTAAACCTTGATGATGCATTCAAGCATCATTTTGCATCCAGCATCCATAAACATCATGAAAACTGAACAATACAAATTCATTACAGGAAAAGCAATGTATTTATTTTGTTACATTTTTTAGTTGATTTTCATCTACTACAAAACAAGAATTGCGATAGTGATTTGCGGCCTGTAGTTGATGAAGCTTTTAATTGTAAATTATTAACCGTTTATATCTCACTATTTATATATTTTGACATTCATGGCACGTATCAAAGCAACATTTTCATGCATTACAGAAATTCGAATTGAAAATTTCTATAGAATTTTTTAACCATACAGCATTTTTCTCAATTTATCACACTTTTGAAGACTAGTCATCTTCATCCACTAGATGGCGACAGCCATGCGTGGCCTGTAGTGGGTGAAGATTCGAATGGTAAATTTAAGCGAGAAAGTTTAGCATAATATAGTGCAGTTGTTTGAATACCTTCAATAAAATCGAGTTCTGAACAATGTTTAATTAACAAGAAACCTAAACATATCTGTTTATTAATGTATATTGCAAATATACATGTATTACATTGTGTCTTCTTGTATGTGTCGTTTATATGTTTAGTACATTATCTGCATGTTGTAAACTAATGTCTACTTCGCAATCTTCTGGTTTTTGATTGCTGCACTCTCGAAGTCGACATATGTCAGTGTATTTCAGTCCATTCAAGATACACATCCATGACGGTAACTTGCATTATCTTGAAAATTTTACGGGACATCAATTTTAAAACAGCTTCAGGGACTGGGGAGCCTGTCATCAAGTCTTTTGTGATTCTAATTCCCAACCATGTCCTTTTGGATTTGGAATTTCAGGGCATGCTTGAAGGCTTCGTCTCCATATAGCTGCTTGATAATTTACTCGCAATACATGCTTTGCCTGACAGTCCTTGCATGGTGGTAGTTGGTAAGATTCAACTTTGCCATCTTTTTGTATCGCAAGTCATTAATTTGTGAAGTCACCGGTTTTGTTGCATATAGAAGACATGTGAACTTTTCCAATCTAGTAAATAATTCTGGGATGATATTCCAATTTTCTCCAACTGTATAAATGTTTTTCTGACATCTTCGCTTGTCTTAATCAATTCTAAAGCACGAATTTTACCTTTCCCAGCAAAAGCACTCACACTATCACATCCTGTAAAGGCATACAGTCCTATCAGTGTTTTAGAAAACAGTGAGCCGATGGCGGAGCATATCTGGCGGATGTCAATCAATCGCGTAGGCCTATGTGTTTGTGTTCTGCATTTCTGGAAAAGAGGAACTTCGATGGTGTCACTAAAACCCAACCACAGAACATAAACATATGTATCCACTGAAGAAATAATTATTGATGAGTAACCATCTTTCACAGCATAGGCAGCGTGCAGTAGCATGCGTTCATCTGCTTCCTCATCTTCGCTCATTAGTTCTTCAACTTCGTCAAACGTGTCCTGATAAATTTTCCAGCACTTTTTGTGGCATGGAGTAGTACCTAGTCCTGTAATTTTTGTGTATATTTAGGTTTTTGCCATTCATGGATTAGTAATTCTATGAGGCTAGCTTTATTATTCGCTTGCTTGAGAAATAATCTCCAGTCTAATCAGCTGAGTAGATGTAATATTGTGCAGCTGCAGACCTTCTTCTCCTCTTTGTGTCCTTTCAACATTTTTTTTATATATATATATGGTCTGGTAAGTGTCAGAAACAACATCTATTCTGTTACTGTGCATACCTTCTTTACACACCATTCCGTGCAATTCAGCAGCCACATGTCCAAAGGTAGTTACTTCGTTTTTTACTTTATGTACTAAACTCACCCCATCAACCTATGTTGTGAGCGTTGAGTAAATCTTCCATGATATCTGCGGGCGCTGTTGACTGTTGTTGCTGTAGAGATGCATACCAATTCATTATCTTGAAACGGATTAATCCAATTATCAAATAACTCCACAATAGCTGATATATTCTTCTCGTCTTTCTCAATTATTGTTTTTTGTAGATCGGAATGGTTTAAAGATGATCTACTTGTATTTGTAATGTCACTCAGGTTTACAAGAAAGCCACCGCGATATTCCGCTGTGAGATAAAATCTACTCACGGCTCCAGATTTTTTACTGAACTTTGTTATCCCTCCTGCTAGTTAGGCTAGATATAGAGACGAAATTCCTGATTTCTAATTATTGACAACCATGTCAAAAATAGGAAATGCGGGAATTTCGTCTCTATATCTAGTCTAACTGATGAATGCGCAGCACAAAAATTATAAAACTTTGCAGTTCCAGTCTATGTACATGTTTACATCATATGGTCATATTAGGAACCCGAACTAAAATCACCGATTTTTTGATGATTTTAGCCTGGGCCAGTCCCTTTAAGTAAGATTAAAAATATAATATTTTGGATATCGATAAAATATTATTAAATATATTACATGTTTGTGTTAAGTATGATTACAACTTTCAGTAGAAGGCATTTTTTTGTCATTTTGCACGTGTCGTCTGCTTTGTTTACTGTCAATATTAGTTGATAATAAACTGCAACACGCGTTCATAAAAACGCGTCGAAATTGCCAGAACGTGCAGTTTTCTCACGAATGGGTGGTCTACTAATACATCTATAAAATTGTAAGGCTACCATTTCTAAACTGCTATCATACAAAAATAGTATCCCTAGATATATAGCTTTCATAAAAATATAGTGGACATTTGCCCCCCCCCCCAAGTGGTAGTGAGGACCCCCTCTGGCTCATACACTAAATGTAGCCTATACAATATATACAACAAAATCCCATTAAAATTTCAGCGATGTTGGGGGAAGATGAAAAAATGACCAATTAGGTCTACATCTGTAGCAAAAAAAATAAACAATTTTTGATGTGATTTAATCAAGCTATAGTCTGTCCAACGGTGGAGGATGGTCCAAAATGAAACTTGGCTTTTCGGTATCCAATCAGTCAATTCTCAAGGGATTGTCACGAAATTTTGTAACCATTATTATCTGATCATTTGGCAACAACCCTCGCGAAATTCCATAGAATATTTCAAAAGTTAGACCATTTGACATGTAACGCAATTCTGAGAATTAACCGGAATGGAAGTTAATGGGTTTATACATGTTATAGAGGAGCTTCATAAATAGACATTTACTACATGTCAAATGGTCTAACTTTTGAACTAGACCTATACAATATTTTTTCACGAAATTTTTAGGATCGATGCCAAATGACTAGAAAATAGGGTTTACAAAATTTCATGAACATCGCTTGGGAGTTGACTGACTGGATACCAAAAAGCTAACTTTCATTTTGGACAATCCTCCATGGTCGGACAGACTAGACTATAGGCTTGGATCATGATCATCCCAGTCATAGCGACAGGGCCTATAAAAAAAAGAACAAAGTGTGTATTTTAGTCATAGATATATACTCAGCATATTCATATAGCCTATGTCTATAACTTACTATAAGGCTATAATAAATGAGCTGATGAGTACTAAGAATGTCATCTCACACTCAGTCTATAGGCCTAACGCATTTTGTATAAAAAAGATTTTGAGACTGTGAGTGTGACCGATTCTCTGAGACTGAAACAGTGACTGGGGGAGGTCTGAGGAGAAGGAGCATAGCGCAAGAGTCCCCAGCTTGAACTAAGGAGAGTGAGTATGTCAGTCACTGTGTCAGTCACTCACTGACTCAGTCTCACTGTCCCTGTGACCTGTCGCAGACTCAGACTCAAGTCTCAAGAGTCAGACTGTGTGAGTGTGTCTACTATGTCTATGGAGACTATGACACTGACAGTGACAGTCACAGTGTGACTGTGAGATCTTCACTTCAAGTTTCAGTGGGATAAGTAATTTACTCGTACTGTGCCATCCATATTCTGATAAATTGTTATACTGAGCATAATATTAATACCGCACAATATTGTGACATTAGCTACAATAACACAGGTGAACAGTCCCTGTCATGCATGTCATGACTGTATGCGGTGTGTGTGTGTAGTGACTGCTGTGACTACGTCATACGTTAGGTTTGTACGCCCACGGCCGCACACATACACACACCAACACAGCCGGCGCGAGACCAACGCAAACGGCAATGGCCTCGACTGTAATCTGCATATCATTAACCATTCAGCGAAACCACAACCCACACAAATGCTCGCTTTCGTGAGCAAATGCATTCAAACCAATGTAATAAAACTCACATAAAATAGACACAGTGATGCATCCACATCTAAGGTGGATGCATTCATTGATCACATGTTGCATTAATTATTATTTTTTGCAAAAATAGTGATTTTGTGAAGGTCTGTCATGTCAGCTGTCCTAGGAATGCAGAGACGAACAGCTATCGTCATCGCCTTACGCCAATGACGACAAGGACCGATCAGGACACAACCTAATTACACAAACCCATAGCCATTCTATGGAGAATTTATACTCAAATTGATATAGTTAAGGTTTTAACCTACCTCAAAATAAAGTCGTGATGGAAAATGATGTCTCGGAAACCTTTTTATTTGTCGGAATTCGACAGAATTCCACCTCTTGCTGACAACTCACTAAAAAAGGTGAATGAGCATATGCCTGAGCCTAACTCTGCGGCGATTGGTGTACACCCTTCCACGTGACCCCCATAGAGTGAATACGTGGTTTTCATTGGTGTTTATTTCCATCACTGGTCACGTGCCGTGCTTATTCAATGATGTAGATTTACGTCGCAGTAATCAACATATGTCAATTTTCATCTCTTCTAACACTGTTACTGGGATAAGCTCAATAACCCTATAATCTCACTACACAGTAAAAGACACACACACTAGAGGTTTAAAATATTGGACGTTTACAGGGAATGAAGCGGGGAATTCTGGGCACGCAGAGTGGAGTAAACAGTCCAGACAGGTGCTCGAACAAAGAGTAAGAAAACCATGTCAGGTTGAGGGCTGGACCAATCAGGGTTTGCGACCAGGGAACGGGGGCTGTAAATGGCAAGTTGGTCATGTTGCATTACTCGTGTTGTTACTATGCTCAGGCCGTGCTCCACGCTGATTGGTGCTGGTGTCTGGCTGATCTCACCTGGCATTGTGTGTATCCAAGGCTGTGTGTACGCACTATGTGAGGGTGTCCACAACTCACACATCTACACCTTGTGTATACTGACTAGACCCTATATATGCTATACCCAACAGACACGAGACGTTTACAATGCTGGGATAATGGTGGGCCAGCGTGTATGTAGCCTAGTATACTTCAGCATAATGATATAGGCTACACGCCGAGACGTAGGGTCTAGTCGTAATAGCCTAATAGACCATAATGACTGTAGACTGCAGGCCCGTAGCCAGGGGGGGTGACGGCTGAAGGTCCACATTTTGGCCGTCCCAGACAGTTGACTAAATTCACACCACAAGCAACATTGGTTCAACGTCTCGAGACCATTCTAAAATGGATTGAACATCGACATAATTAATAGCTTAAGAACGTTGTTATGTCCTAATATTATAGGGCTTATCTGGCACTAAACATTACTTGCAATGTATGAGAACTTTCATTTTTATGGTCTCGTGTTTTGCTACGATACAATTGGACATAGGCCTACATTTTTACATTACTACTGTGACTGGCTTGAAAATTTACCAAATCGTTTAATGACAAATAATTATGAGGTGAGGTATAATACCTTATTATATTCACCTTAATGAATCCTTTGTCACGTCAGTCAGTTAGAAAAATCACTATATATTTTTTTGTGAGCTCACATGCGCAAAAAGGAATTTATTCATGTTATTATTTATGAATACCTCAAGCACCCCCCCCCCCCCCACCTGTATACGCCTCTGTAACACAGGTATGTAATGATTGTCTTTAACTGAATGACGCAAACCAAGTAAAAACGAATTCAATTCTTAATTGGATCTGCACTTCAACAGAAAAAAATTAGCCATCTTTCACCCTTCCAATGTTATACATTTTTTTTTTATTGAAAAACCATACCGGTATTGCTCAACATTATGATATATCAATTCAGTCACCGTGGTAGACATATAAATACAAAGTGACACGTGATCGTAATAAGGCCTAATATGGGTTGATTTGACACTTTAAGGATTAAAAACTCAACAGAAATTAAAAACACAATTTGTGTTTTAGGCAAGAAATGCACAATATTAGCTTTTATATTAAAATAAAAAATCCGGGGGAACATACCCCCCTTCCCCCCCCCCCCCATCACCGGCATCAAGAAAATTAGACTGTTAAAAGGTCCACTTTTTGCTCCAAAAGACCCCCCACACAAAAATCCTGGCTACGGGCCTGGACTGTAGGCACATGATGTCAATATGTGCCTACATACATGTAGCCTACAGTCTGCACTATCATCATTCTACAATAATAAACAAACACAGCCTCAGCAAACACCAGGCATACATGAAAAAATACCATGGTCACGGAGGTAGGGTTTAATGTGGCTATTATGTTGATTGTTGTGCCACCGTCTGCGACGCTGTCCCAACATTAAACCAGCATAGCCATAAATGGGAATGGTAGATCTAGTCGCTGCGCAGTCACCAGACTGATAATATATTATTATATATCCACTGGGGCAGGCTATAGGCTAATTGATAATACCTAGGCCTATAGGATAAAACATGGTTGCATGCTTGGCCAGCTTCGACGTGAGCTGGTGAAGGCCCTCCAATATGCTCAGATGCCTGCCGCCAGGCTATAGGCCTATGACATGTCATCCAGGCGGTTCTAGATAAGACCCCACCCCCCGGCAAAAACCCCCCCGGAGGGTAGCTACCCAGAGCCTGAGGGTTGATTTCACCCCAGCATATCTAACCCATGGACAAAATTTGGTCGCAACAAATGAAATGAAATGAAATGAATCGGGCTTTAGGCCATCTTTGTGCACATATAGGCTAAACTGGGCCAGGAGAACCTCCTGAGGATGGTGAGATGATTGAGATGACACTGTCCTCCAGACACAGGATTCGAAATTCGAGCCCTGGCGGTCTGAGGCCGAGCACGCTACCTCTCGGTCACGGAGGCTCCCCACAATATTGACTTTCACACGTGGATGGGGAAGAAACATTTTTGTTTCTTTCAAACCGCCGAGACCGGGAACCGAACCCCGAACTCTGGCGTGAAAGGCAGCGGTGCTAACCACTACCCTAGGGCCCCCGCCCTTGGTCACAACAAACCCAGTAGCCTAAACATGAGACATTGGCCCGATGGTGGGCCAATGTTGGGCAGTAGGCATATATTGGCCCACCATCGGGCCAATGTCTCATATTTACTGGGAAGTAAATGAAATGGAATGAAATGAATCGGGCTTTAGGCCACCTTTGTGCACATATAGGCTAAACTGGACCAGGAGAACCTCCTGAGGATGATGAGATGAATTAGATAACATTGTCCTCCAGACACAGGATTCGAAATTCGAGCCCTGGAAGTCTGAGGCCGAGCACGCTACCTACCTCTCGGTCACGGAGGCTCCCCACAATACTGAGTTTTACACGTGGATGGGAAAGAAACATTTTTTGTTTTGTCAATATTGTCAATATACAATATAAAAAATGTAAAACTTATAAAACATCAGGTCGGGAATGTTTTGTCAGATCCTCAGAGGCCTAAGGCTAAATGAGCACCGTCTATTTTATTAGGGACTAGCCCACGCTAAAATCATAAAAAAATCGGTGATTTTATTTTGGCTTCTTAATATGACCATATGATGTAAACATGTCCATAGACTAGAACTGCAAAGGTTTTTTAATTTTTCTGCTGCGCATTCATCAGTTAGGCTAGATATAGAGACGAAATTCCTGTATTTCCCATTTTTGACATGGTTGTCAATAATTAATTGTATCACAATAAGCCATATGCCTCATAATTTTCGAACAAATAAAGTTATCATTAGGTAACACATGTCAAAATGCACCATAATTATATTTGCAATACTGTTCAATTTTGTACATGATGATAACAAAAGCTTTATATAGATAAAATTATAAATATAGTAAGTACTAAGTAAAATAACTTTTAAACGTCACTTTTCAGTCCAGTATGGCCATTTAAGCGACAATTCACAGTATAACATCTTTTGTTTTGTACAGTAAAGGGGTAAAGTGAAGAATCGAAACTAATAACAACATGTTCGCACTAATATATTCGGTTTAAAAAGTTTGATGATAATATGATGGTGTATTAACTCAGATGCGTATATGGGGAAAGCCCGCAACTTCAAGTATTTTCCACAAGCTACATATCAAAAAATCAACTTCTCTCTAGACCTCATTTGAACAAATAAAAGCACAAAAAAACACACACAGAATACGTTACATTTTTTTTTTTTTGATTAAAATGCATAGTACTTAAGTGTTTAACATGCAGTATTAATAGAACAATTCATATATGAGGGATTCTATAATTTTAAGCACCAGCACTGTCCGCACCTTGTAATATTTATTATTGAATATTTTGATTTAATTTGATTACATAAATGCAATGAATGACCTTTATTTTACAATATAGCAATATTACAACTCAAAAAATTCTAACATAAATGTGTTTTTTGAAAGAAATATTGTGTAAATTTAGCCAATTTTAGCCAAAAAGCCTTGTCCCACATTCTAAATTCCACATAAACAGGCGATTTATTCTAGACTTCCTGTATTATATATTATATTTGTTTCTGATATAATGTTAGTGCACAACACTATCTATAAGATTATATACAAGTTTTTTAAAATAATTTTATTATTTTACCACTTTTTATGCAATTTATGTCTGTCCCACGCTGCAGCGACTCTCCGTAACGCTTAAAGTTTTCAGGTAATTTCTATACTTTTTCTGACCAAAATATCACTTGTCTGGTGCCAAAGAGTTGCGCGAGACCTTCATGCAGTGAATCGTGAAAAAAAAGTATAATAAACGTGTTTTTGTTTAGAAATAATGTAAGGTTTGTGCAAGTCTTTGGGTGAGTATTTTAACTCAACGTCTCTCCGTAACGCGATTTTCTACACATAAATACTGCAATTAAACTTTTAAGCACCCTACAACCTCCAAGCCTACTAAAACCTCATTTGAAAAAAACAAAAATAATCATAGTATAGCATAATACATAGATGCTATGCTCGATTTAGTAAAAAAAACGTCTCTCCATAACGTGTATTTTCTGTCTCTCCATAACAAAAATAAAAACGTTATGGGGAGAAAAAGTAGTCACAAATTACCCTTTTACTCATTTAAAAATAGCTATAAACCTTTATGAATTTGGTATTTTAACCAACAAGTGACACTTGTTGAAATAGTAACTTTTCTTTCTGTCTTTCAAATTGTGTTAGCATCGATATTTAGTATTTGTTTATTGTCACTCCATAACAGAAATAATTGTCGTTATGGAGAGACAATGTTCGTTATTATTACTCTCCATAACGACAATAATCGTAACGGAGAGAAATTCTTATTTCATTATTTAAGGGTTATTGTCATAAAGTGATTCTTTCTAAATTAAGTGATCAACATTATAATAACCATGTTCAACTACTTGTTAAATATTGTATACTTTTGTAGAAGGGTCACTGAGAAATTTAAGTTTGAAGATTACTCCGTAACATAAATTGGTCTCTCCATAACGGTAAATTAGTCTCTCCATAACGGTAAGAAAAATTTAAATTGATAAAAATAATCATTTAAAAGTGAAATTAAGCTCTGCTGACAATGCTATGTCAATAAACAAAGCTAAGTTGACATGTGTTTAAATTTTTGACAATATCCAGACAATCTCATATATCAAGGAAAATATCATCACTGGTGCCTAAAATTATAGAATCCCTCATATACATTCACATAAAAACTGATAATCGTTAGAACCAGTGTTAGTCCGATAGCACAAAAGCAATGAAGCGGGATAATCATGGTAATTGTATATAAAATCAGCATTTTCAGTGAATAGGGGCACTGACCCAATGCTAAATCAATGCCGGAACAGCGTCATAAACACCGACCCAGAATTAATCCCGCACCGGCCAGTGGCTCTACATACAATACAGGGTATTTTCCAGGAGCATGAGCCACCGAACAAGCGCCGTTCAAGAGTTGGCCCAGCATCTACGAAACCGGGCCAACCCAAAAACGACACCCGCTCAACGGCTGATGATCGCCGGTGAGGTGTGATAACTCTGCATTGACCCAGCAAACACGAGGCTCCGATCCACCGCTGAGACAATGTTGTAACGACGTTGAAGACGCCGTGCCAACACTACAACAACACCGGACCAAAGCCCCGAGTTCACCGGAGAGTGATCCCAGTAAACACAAAACATTTGTATAGCATTTGTACAATGTTGGACCAACGTCAGAGACGTTGGGCCGACGTTGTACACATGTTATACAAATGTTTTGTGTTTGCTGGGATACATGTGACACGATTGCCCGACTAACGGCAATTGTATCACTTGCACAGTGTAAAAGTACAAATCCTACACAGTTATGGAGAACTGGATATTTGTGACTAGAATATGAGTATTTAGAGATGAGCAGATTAATTGCTGAAACAATGGATTAGTATTTAAGCCATATATTTAAAATTACTTCCTCAAATTCAAAAAATAACCGACATATTTTAGCCTAAAAAACAGCGTAGTTGTGACTAGAATATGAACATAACCATGTGAACGTTAACAGGTCTAACAATGAATCAGTTAGGCATTTATTTTATAATTATCTCTTCGACCTCTGAATTTTTTCACATAAATTAGTCTGTTTTAGCTTCTTCTGAAACATAGATCTTTAAAAAAAAATGTTTTTAGAATGCAATTAGAATTTTCGTTTTTTGTGATAATCCAATAATAATACAGAAAGAAAGAAATTGAAGATATCAAAAAATTATATATTTTATCTTTCACTCCACAAATTATTGCATTTCGTGTTATTTTGAACTCAAGAAAGGACTGAATAATTAACCACACATCATTAGCAATTGGACATTCATATAGCATATGAAGAATCGAGTGTTTTCCTTTACACACAATGCAATTGTCATTATCTTGTAATTTCTTGTAAATTCCATGTAAGACCTTGAAGTTGAATTTTTTAATTTTGAGGGCAAAAATGTTCACTAACTTTTGTTTAATGCATTGATAGTCCTCGGGTGAAATGTCTAACATTCGGGTCCAAATACCTAAAATATAGTGTGACTTCAGTTGGCTAGAAAGCTTCGTATAATAAAATTTTGAGCTAGTTGCAAGTACAAATGTTGTATTGCTGTTATCATAATCAAATACTTGTGGTGTATATTCATTTAATATAAGATGAAAAGGGCATAATGTTTTTCTTAGTGACAAAATTTGTTTGTATATATCCCTTTTGTTGTTTACATTTTTATATATATAGTTGGCATCAATTTTCCCATCACTGAATTTTAAATCTTTAACGTATAAAAGGTTACTGCTTGCCCATTCCTTAAAATTTATTGTCAATTCTCTCTTCGCATCTTTGTTGTATATAATAATATGTTTGCTCCCCCATAAAGGCTGTTCTAATACATCATCTAATGTTTCTAGTTTGTTTGTAATATTTGATTTTGCATAGGCGAAAACTATTTCTTTATAAAAGTCTGGCAAATTAGCTAATTCTTTGATACTGTATTTTTTATCAAAACGAAAATTGGATATTTGTATTTCAGTACCAAGTTCTGATAACTATTTATTCCACAGACAACTCCAGGTACTTTTGCTGTTAAGTATTTTTGGCACCCATGCAGCTTTTAAAGATGCAAAAAAAGATTCAACATCAACTATGTTGGCGCCGCCAGAGTCCAAAGGCAATCGTAATACATTTTTTTCACTCGGTCGCGTTTACCCCAAATAAAACCATAAAATAGTTTGTTTAAACGTTTAATAATTTTGGGCGAAATTGTTGATGAGATGGCCACATGTGTGATAATGGAAAGCGCCATGGTTTTAATTATTAAGATTTTTCCGACAATGGTCAGGTCACGGTGTTTCCATAAAGCCAAAATTTTCTTACATTTTTTTATAGTTTAACAATTTTTACAAAATATTCCATATGTATTGAGCATTTTTGTACAAATACTATACAAAATAATAACATGCGAAATGAAATAAATTAATGTAATTTCAATGTTGCTAAGTGTAAATGGTCCTGATACATTGCAGTATATGGGATATAAAGGTTGTTCAAAATAGTCGTGTTTTTTTTATTTTAATTTTTTTCCTAATAAGAACAATTAGTATGTATACATGCTCAATAACCATTCAATATTGTTTAAACTAAACCTAAGCAATGAAATAAAATCTGTGCGTCATTGTTACCAGACCTATTGTATCTACTATTTCACTACACTTCACCAGGCCCAAAATCATTATCAGAATTAAAAGTAACGTATTCTGTATTTGTATGTATGATGGACGTTATTAGACACTGCTACATAGAATAATCGAGGTGTTTTTGTCTAAGCGCATGTTTGATTATTTTTATAGCGATATATACTCAGTTTCTGTCATGTTGTGCCTGTTGGTTAATATTTCGAATAAAAATACGTTACATAACTAACAAAATTCATGTTATGATAATGAAATTATATTGAATGTCACTATATTAGTCTGGAAGCCAAATTGAGAAAATACGCTTATTTTAGGTTTTCGTGTGCATGAAGTAGTTTTACCTTTCCATTGATACCACATATGAAAATAGATACTGCATGCACACGAAAAGTACTCAAATCGGATTTGGCTCCCTGGCTATATCGAGTAAATAGTTGTATTATCGAAAGTGTGAATGTTTTGTACTTTTGTTACGAAAAAGAATACGTTATTACAACATTTTTAGTGAAGAGCAAAATTCGTTGCCAAAATACGTTACCGAAATACGTTACAAAATATAACGTATTTTGTGTAACGTATTCTGGATTTTTCTTTTTTGGACAATTGTAAAGCTGGGTTCAGTGACAAGGCTAATTTTTTACTTGCTGCTTGGAGACATACCTAGTGAGTAACTAAAGGGCCATTTGTTGTTAAGTGTGCATATCACTATATCTTCAGAATCCATGTAACGTATGTTCTGTTTTCTTAAAAAATAGATAGCGTCTGCTGGTTTCTATTTATTATTGCAAGAGTAGTAATGTTAGTATCATATAATTGTTTTATGTCTTCTCACATACTTACGTTAGACTACATATTTATCACGTAACAAGGAACTTTAGTTTATTTTAGATTTTTTGGCAGACAAAAACAACTAACTAACTCCAATGCAACGTATTCTGTTATTTTTTGGCGACATGAACATAAATTCAATTTTGCCAGGAATAATATAATACTTTTGGGAATTTTCTTTGTTAATACAATCATTACTATAGCCCGATAATGTTTGTCAAATTGAAACAATTTATTTTCTAAACACTGCACCAACTTTAAATTTAGAACCTTTTAAAGATGGAAATTTAAGCTGGCGAGTAAGCTAGAGTAATTAAATCACTGTGCAAAACACAGCTTCAGGCTAATAAAATAAAATGGTTAGAAGAATTTAAAGATTTTGAGGATCCTAGAATTATATGGGAACTCTTCAAATACAAAATTAGGCAGTTTTCAATGCGGTATTCCAAAAACAGAGCTAATGTACAGAAAGCTAATGAAAATAAATTAGAAAAAGAAAGTCTTGGATCACATAAACAATTAGACCAAGAGACAGATAATCATGTACGGCTAGTTATAGAAACAAAAATATATCAAGTTAATGAGAAACTAAAAGAGGTGGATAAATTGAAAACAGATGGTGCTATTTTTCGCTCAAAATGCCAGTGGTATGAAAACGGGGAAAAAAAATCAAATCTTTTCTTGTCATTAGAAAAAACAATTATTAAAAAAAAAATATGATTAAATTGCAAAAAGATGATGGCACGATAACTACAGACCCCAAATAAATTTTAAACATGCAAAGTGCATTTTATAGTAATTTATATACATCTAAATAAAAAAAATAAAAAAATCAAATAACTCGTTTTCTGGATAAGGTAAATTTACTTAAAGTGGACTCCGACATTTTTGCAGGCTATGGCGACATAATCACCATTGAAGAATGTTATGAGACATTAAAAACTTTCAAAAATAAGAAAAGTCCAGGATACGACGGACTGACTATAGAATTTTACCGAAAATGTTGGCTCCTGTTTGGCACAATGGTCGTTAACTCATTTATTTATTTTTATAATTTTGGACAATTGTCCACATCTCAAAGACGAGCAATAATTACACTAATTGACAAAAAGAAAGACCGTATTTTTCTGAAAAACTGGCGTCCTACATCCCTCTTAAATGCTGATTATAAATTGCTTTCTAAAACACTTTCAAATAGATTAACACCAATATTATCGACCATTATACATCCAAATCAAACAGGATTTATAATGGGAAAAATATATGATAGTATTTATTGTACAAAGAAAGCCAAGCAACATGGTATTCTATTAGCTTTGAATTTTGAAAAAGCATTTGACTCTTTAGAATGGAATTTTATCTTTTGTATATTAGAGAAGTTCAATTTTGATAAAAAGTTTATAAAATGGATTAGATTAATAATTATTAATAATGGAACATCTTCAGGTTATTTCTTTATTACAAGAGGTGTAAGACAAGGAGACCCAATGTCTCCATATCTTTATTTTATCACTGGAAGCTTTGGCGCAGATGGTAAGACACGAAAGTCAGATAAAGGGATTAGAGTTGCCTATTGGAGTTGTGTCACTGCTCCTATACGCAGACGATGTCACGGGACTAGTGGCAGATGTAGAGTCTGCTAAACTATTTTTTACCTTTGTTAAAATTTTTGGACAATACTAAGGATTAGTGTTGAATATGAGTAAAAACAGAGGCACTTTGGATAGAAGAAAATCCAAGCTGTGAATTAAACTGCATTGGTGTATCATGCCATAAGCAAATCATTAAAATAGTAGGAGTGTTTATATCAAATGACATGGATTTGGCTATTGATTTGAATCTTAAAGAAAGAATTATTACAATTAGATCAGTGATTAACAATTGGAAAATAATAAATTTAACTTTAATCGGTAAAATTGTGGTACTAAAAACTTTTATAATTTCACAGTTTCAATATGTTCTATCAGCAATACATATACCTGAAAAATATATCAAGGAAATTAATGGCATTATGTTCTCTTTTTTTATGGAATGGGAAAAAAGCTAAAATTAATAAATCTATACTGTGCCAGCCAAGGTCTAACGGGGGTTTGAGTGCACCTGATTTAAAACTTATAATGCTTGCCTCAAGACTCCGCTGGCTGAAACATTATTGTAATTCAGAGCCCAGTTTATGGAAAAAACTTTTCAAATTAAATTTAAGTGAGTTAGGTGTTGACTTTGATGTATTACTCCACTGTAATTTTGCTGAAGCAAATGTTGATATCACTAAGCTACAACCTTTTTACCAGGACCTTGTTAAGGCCTGGATAAGTGTCAACGGTGCAGATAAAAAGCCACTGAGTGAACAGTGTATTTGGTACAATGAAAATATAACAATTTCAACTATCAATGTTATGAGCCCATGCTTATTTAAGAGTGGTTTGCGTTTCTGTTCCGATCTTTTTATGGAAAAAAGGCGACTTGATTCCTTTTAAAATCTGGCAAGAAAGAGGCACAAAGCCAAGAGAGTATATCATATGGCATGCGTTGGTCAATAAAATATCAGTATTAAAAAGGATGGAATGGAACCGCAAACCAACTCTGAATGAAAATGTATTCACCTCTATAGATTTATGTATAAATGATGGTACTTGGAGAAGTAACACCGATAATTTTTAATTCTTTGTCTATAAAATCAAATTCACCAAAGGAATTGTTTCTACGCCACTTTACTATTTTAAGGGATACCAAATTACAAGAATTTCAATTCAAATTATTATACGATATATTGATTACGAATTATTGGTTAAAACGATTTGAGCTCTCGGAGAATGATGCCTGTACATTTTGTGGAATTGAATGTGGATCATTATTACATCCGTTACGCAGCTGATTTTTGGAGTGAAGTTGAGGAGTGGTGGTTCACGAAAACGGGGGAAATTATGAGCACAGAAAAAGATTGTATATTTGTTGGTAATTCTAATTTTACGGATCTTCAGAACAATATTTTGATATTAGCTAAATATTGTATGTATGCAGCAAGGTGCAACAATCGCATGCCATCTGTTCAACTGTTTGTAGCGAAAGTGTACAATACATTATAACGTTGAAGAAAATAATTCCAGAGAAAATAACACTATAAACAAATCTATGGATAATTGGAAAAGCCTGATTTAGATTTAAACTATATTGAATGTTAGTGGTATTGTAAAGTTGTATGTGTCATGATGTCTGTATAGATTGTGTATGTTGTGTGCTTGATCGGAAAAAAATAAACAATTGAGGAAAACATGTGCCTTTGTAAAATAGCTGGACTAGAATATTTATTTTTTGTAAGTGTATTGTATAAGTGATTATTAGCAGCATAGCCTAGGATAAGCATGTATACCAGCTGTATGGAACAAGGTTTCATAAGAAAAGGATTTCATAGGATTGACAAAATCCGGGTCACATATCCCAATTAGGCCTATTAATTTGCAGTATTGTCGTAAGAAGGTATAATTATATATTTTTATGTGTAAACCCTGTGTGTAGACATTTTAAAAATATACAGCTAGACTAGAAGAATAATTTGTCACAGCGGCATTCAATTGATTTATTCTCATTAAAGTTCCAAAAATGTTATTTTTATGGCACTCCAATGGTCAAAAGCACAATTTTTCTTGTCTAGGCTATGGATAACTATACATTTTCTGTCTATGCATGAATTAAATGGTAAAACTAGTTAAGCAAAAGTGGAGGTCACTACAAACGAGAACACTGCTGGGGTCACAAGATTCTTGAAGTGGCACGCTTTAAAGGGACTGGCCCAGGCTAAAATCATCAAAAAATCGGTGATTTTATTTCGGGTTCTTAATATGACCATATGATGTAAACATGTACATAGACTAACGTTAGAACTGCAAATTTTTATAATTTTTGTGCTGCGCACTTACCAGTTAGACTAGATATAGAGACGAAATTCCCGCATTTCTTATTTTTGACATGGTTGTCAATAATTACAAATCAGGAATTTCGTCTCTATATCTAGCCTAACTGGTGAATGCGCAGCACAAAAATTATAAAAATTTGCAGTTCTAGTCTATGTACATGCTTACATCATATGGTCATATTAAGAACTCAAAATAAAATCACCGATTTTTTGATGATTTTAGCCTGGGCCAGTCCCTTTAAATTGCCCATATACCATTTCTGACTTGCTCCTTCGAGGATACAGACATAAACATTTTACGAAATATACTAATATCTCTACGAGGGCAATATTGGCATCGCCTTTATTGAATCAAATGGAAACTAACTAACCTGATCAATGATCACATTAGGTCCATTTTCACGTACAGAGATGACCAGAGCGGACCAGCATCTCAATTAGAAGGGTAGGCCTTCCTGTTTATCGAGCCTGACCAGCTTCCAAATTGTCTGTTTCTTCGAGCCACTGCTCAGTAGTGACTGCACTGTTACACAAATTTGTATATTCTGGCGATCTATACAATGTGTGTAGCAGCTAATAAGAGGTTTTCAAAAAGAGTATCAAAAATATTTCGAGTAAGTAGGGCCTACATACCTTTACCAACATTAGCTCTTAGGTACTGAAATATGTTATTGCAAAGCACATGATGGCTCACACAGAAAAGCGCAGTTCATCATGCCGTATTGGTGTCAAAGCTTGATTTTATAGTATCAAGGGGAACATACATGTAGGCCTACACAGATGTATTTATAAATTCCAGTGTAGCAGGACCCAGCAATTAGGTGCCATAAATGGCATCAGCTCAGAAAAAGTTTATATTGACTCAGGATTGAAAGAGAGAATATTGTTTTACGTCGTCTATGCACAATCATGGCAATATCGAGACAGAATCAAGCCCTACTCTTTTCGAGTAACCATAATACCTGTACCATAGAGAGCGCTGCACACTTAAAACCTTTGAAAAGTTTGGAACACTGATTATTCTCAACCCCGGTGACAAATATCCGACCCGGCCGAGTTTCGGGCCATAACCGAACCAAATGGGCCATCAAGGGCCGGCCAAGCGTGCCACAAGGCATTGTGTTTAATCCCATTTTATGTTTTTATAAATGACCATCACTATATACATGTACATGTTAAATCACAATGTAACTTATTAGATCATGAATGCCTCTTGTATAGAAAAATAAGATGTATACAAGATTTCGTAAAATTACAGGAAGACTTGCGCAGCCTAGAAAACTGGGCTGCCAAGTAGGACATGGAGCGTAATGGACAGATATCCTCTATTATATCAACTTAGATTGATAAACCCTGTCTATGAACTCAATGATCACATTCCTAAACGTTAAATCCCAGTTAATTCATATTTAGGATTGTTTTGATTGCCTATCCCGCCCATGAATCAATCTTATTTTTCATTTGGGAGGTAAATCTTCGAATAATCCGCATCCGTTGCCATTGCTTTGGATTGGTGCCCGATCGTTTATAACTTATTTACACTTGTGTACATGTTAATTGGCCTAGAAACAGTTCTACCACGTTTTAAAAGGTACAAATTCAATCAAAATCATCAAATCGACTGCAGTATACAGTTGATTTCTTTTAACGATAAGAGAAAAAAATGAACGACAAATCAGACGACGGCCATCTTTAATTTATGAAAATTAGACGTAACTGGACAGTATTCAAGAGTAATTCTGATGCATGTTCTTATGTTTGTTCCACAGTTATGAGGCAAAATGTGGTGATTGGCAAATTAGACTGCGGTCATCTTTAATTTATGCAAATTAGCTTTTTGTTATTATCATAATATATATACACTGTATTGAAATTTATACCCTGACTATTTTTACACATGATACAATTTCCATCTCATTTGTTCCAATGTATATGAGGCATGATGTGATAATTTGTAAATCATATGGCGGCCATCTTGATTTTTTGCAAATCAGCAGTTTGCTATTATCATAATTTCTGTCCTGATTATTTTGACACCTTACATATGTTTTTATCTTTATTTGTTCCAAGGTTACGATGCATAAGGTAATGATTGGCAAATCAGATGGCGGCCATCTTTAATTAATGCAAAATACCATTACCATGATTACCACAATCTTATCATTTCCATCCTGATTATTTTGACACATAATACATGTTTCTATCTTTACTTGTTCCAAAGTTGTGATGCATAATGTGATAATCGGCAAAACACATGGCGGCCATCTTGTATTTATGAAAATGATGTATCAGCTATCATAAAATACGTGATTGTACAATATTGCAAGTTCAATTCTGAATATTTTGATACTTTATTCATTTGTGTATATTTATTTGTTCCGAAGTTATGGGGCATAATGATATAATTGGCAAATCATATGGCGGCCATTTTGAATTTATGCAAATTAGGTCTCTTATGAAGGAGGGGTTTTGTCCCCCTCCGGAAAATATATCAATGGTGTATTATTGGGAGTCCCTGTGCCAAATTCCGTGAGTTTATACCTGTAACCAAAATGCACACCTTTGTCCCCTTTTACCTCTTTGCCACACCGGAACTCTCAACTAATTGTCTCTCGCTCTTGTTCTCAGTGTTTTTTTAAGGAAAAAATAACCCCACTAGTAGGCTATGTCTGGGGTGCAGCGTCATCTGGTTTATTTGTGTATCCTTAATATGCTATCATGTCCCAGTTGATAGC
The DNA here is from genome assembly GCA_964017125.1 of Flabesymbios commensalis. NCBI lineage: Eukaryota > Metazoa > Annelida > Polychaeta > Terebellida > Flabelligeridae > Flabesymbios > Flabesymbios commensalis. Next base: position 53,216,798 of record OZ024905.1, read on the forward strand.
CTAGTTTAGTCTATGTGTGCACAAAGATGGCCTAAAACCCCATTCATTTCATTTTGTCCCAGTTGAAATTATGTTCACAAATATTATATGGTCTAAAGCCACATTCATTCAATCAAACATTCAGTCATTGCATTAATTCATGAGTCTTCCCTTGTTCCCAATGGTTCACCAAGGAAGACACGGGATTGCAAGGTCAGTGAACTGGTATTCTGATTTCACCAGTATTCCTTGGCGAATTTAAAAAAGAAAATAGAGATGAAATGTTAAATGCTGAACTGTCAAAAATAAATATGTGGTTTCAAGTAAACAAACTTTCACTAAACACAACCAAATCAAAATTTATGGTCTTCAGAAAACCACAAAAAAAAATTAAAATACCAGTCATCAAAATTAACCAAAAGGAATTAGAATACGTTGAAACCTTTAATTTTCTCGGTGTAAATTTAGACACAAATATTAGTTGGAAATCTCACTTAAGTAAAGTATCTAATAAAATAGTAAGAATTATAGGTATTATAAATAAGCTGAAATTCATCCTCCCACAAAATATCCTTTCTTATATATATAACTCTTTGATAATGCCACACATAAATTACTGCATTCTTTTATGGGGTCATGCAAATAAACGGATTTTTAAATTACAGAAAAAAGCAGTGCGAATCATATATAAAGAACGTCGCCTCTCTCTTACAGATCCAATATTTAAGAATCTAAATCTTTTGAAAATTAATGATATATACCGCCTTCAATTGCTAAAACTGTACTTTAAATGTAAACAAAACCTTCTTCCTGTCTACTTTGATTCATTTGATCTGACACCTAACTATAGAGTTCATCAACATAACACACGAAATATAAATAAAATACACGAGCCGTATGTAAGACATGATTTTGCCAAGACATGCAGCCGTTATGAACTGCCTATTCTTGTTAACAAAACATCACCATCTATCATAGAAAAGGTAAACACTCACAGCTTTAAGGGGTTTTGCACTTACACAAAAAAATATTTTATAGACAACTACTGAACGACTTGTGATATTTTAAATTGTTACTCTTGTAATAGTATTCCTAATCAATAGTAATGATATTCCTCACTTGATACATATACTAAATAATTTTCTCGTTTCACTTGGTATACTTGTGACATTTTAAATTGTTACTCTGTAATAGTATTCCTCATCAATAGCAATAGTATTCCTCACCTGATACACATACTGCATAATTTTTCTCGTTTCCCTTAGCATATTTGTGATATTTGAAATTGTTACTCTTGTAATGGTATTCCTCATCAATTGCAATAGTATTTCCCACTAGATACATATACTGCATAATTTTTCTGGTTTCATTGTGTATATTTGTGATATTTTAAATTGTTACTCTTGTAATAGTATTTTCTCATCAATGGTTATAGTATTTCTCACTTAATGCACATACTGTATAATTTTCTCGTTTCACTTTGTATATATTTAATTATTTCAAACACGTACTGTATACCTGATTTACATAATAACTGAACTGTCAAATGGGTGGCCTCTATGCCAGCGACCATATGTGGTTTTAATGGAGGTCTCCCAAACCATGTATTTACGGTTAAATAAACTTTCTTCTTCTTCTTCTTCTTCTTCTTCCACTTTAATTTGTGCACAGACCATTATAACTTTCTGGATTGACCTGAAAAAATAAGTTGAATATGACACACTACACTAACAAAAAACCCTTGAAACCACATTTTATTCATTCATTCATCTATTGAAAGGGACATGGCGCAATGGTTATAGAGCGGTTTTTGCCGAAGTAACTGCCTGTCGTGCGGTTTCGAAATCCCGCTTGGTGTGGGAATTTCAGAGAAATATATCATGTTTCTCCCCTCTCAATATTGGACAATTATTTCGATGCTGTGTCCTTTGGGCAAGGCACTTTACCCTCATATGGTAAAAAGCCGAAATGGCTGCAAGTGCTGTATGCCCCAAAAGGGAGTTTAAATGGTACATGAATGAACAGGTCTAGTGACCAGGGATAATGTATGTGAAGCGCTTAGAGCATTGTATGTAAGCTGTATAAGAAAAAATAAAGTATTTGCATGGTGTCTTACTTACAGATAAAACTGCATCTTTTCTGTCTATCTTTTATATTCGCTTTATGAGCTGTAACGTACATTCTTTTTTTACTGAGTAATGGGTGTTTGACAAAACTTGTCTATTTTCCCAAAGCCCCCACCCCACTTAAAAACAACTACAAAAATAGCATAAACATGAACACATCACTGATCATTGTATGGTAGCGTGTTGATTTAGCTGCTATAGTTTGTATGGCACATAACCTAGCAGGTTGGGTATAAATAACGTCATTCCTTAATATAAAGGGCATCTGGCATAAAGCATGTAAGTTGGTACCACTTTGTTTTACCAACATTGACAAAACAGCCCAAAATCAACTTTATCTAGGAAAATTATAAATGTTTGTATCATATACTGTATCATTTCTAAAAAATGACGCAAAAAACTGCAAGGCTTAAACATTCATAGTCTTTTTCCGATCAAAGACTGACCTTAGCATGTAAAGGGTGTAAATGAGTGGCTTGAAGGTGTATTTTCCTATACAAACATGATATAAAGTACAAAACAGAAGATAAACACTGTTCCAAACAATATATTATATGATTACCACCATTAAAAGTAATTAGAAAAAAATCATTTTCAGTTTATAATATGCAAGTGGTAAGTGTAAGGAGTGAAAATATGCGAGGTGGGAGAAAATCGAATGACCAATTATTAAATTATTGAGAAATTTTATGAAAAGGATAACCACAATTGTGCATGAAGAGTACCCTAATTCAGGGGCTTCAAGCTCGGCTTCTAGTGCTGTGGCAGCGTCAAGGATTTTTTGATAATGCAAATATTTAAAAGAAACGAAAATTGTTAGAATTGAATAAATTTAGCAAAAACAGAAATGCACCCAGATTCAGTTTGTTATCCGATATATTTGGGTCAAGTGTACAGTAACTCATTTTCCCTGACTACAGACCAAATAAAATCACATACATGTATTACTAGTTACTGGTGACTATATAAGTAAACCTACTGCAAGGTATTTCAAAAATTATGATCTTGCTACCTATCAAAGAATATAAAAAATGTTGAGCTCAACATTATCTGAAACATAGAAAATCCTTTTTGTGAATTTGTGGGATTTTATGACCGGTAATTATGTATACTTGTTACGAATGCCCATCAATATAAGGTTGTTACTGTAGGCCAATCATACTAATGTAGTATGCCTGCAATAATGGAAAGTTATTGTGTTACAACAAAATTTATGTGAATTTATATTGATCTAATTACTTCATAGCACCATTTCAACATAAGTGTGTTGTGATTTCGGGCGGACTTCTTTATCTGTAGCCCACAATTCCATAGCCTGAGAAAAAAATATCTGCAAAATATTATGAATTCCTGTCATTTTGTTTTCATCCCTCTATATTATTCCTGAGCTATTTAAAAGCATTCTAATTATTGTTTAGGGGACATGAGGTAGGTGATTTAAATCTACGCTCGACATTTTCTCCGATTTTCAACCTTTTCAAAAACGTGACGTACAGGCGGACAAAATATAAATAGTTATAATTTGTAAATAATTCGGATAAAATTCACAATTTTCCCAAATGACAAACCTTTTGACACGTTATTAAATATGTGAAATATCTGAGGCACTTGATTCATCATAACTTTATAAAATTATCGAAAATAAAAGCGTGACGTACAGTCGGACAAAAAATCTGGAAACCAGCCATTACTCGCCACGCAGCCAAAAACCATGTGATTTACCCAGACAATGTACCATATCTTAACTGACCCCAGGGTATAATCTTGAAAATGTATTTTTTGTTATTTATACCAACTTGTCATTTAAAAATATGTCTGCAAACTTTAATTATCATTTTTACAATAAAAATGTCAAAAAATGCTTTTTGCTCTTTTATGGTCATATTTCCGTATTTTTTATTTTTCTGTAATGGAAAATCGCTGATATGAAATATCACCATACATTTTGCGCATTCAATTTTTTAAAATCTTTAAGAAACCGCAGATTTTGTACTATGTTATTATGTCTTTCTTTGCTCGAAATACCAGTGAAACAGGAAAAATGGTCTATTTTTACCTTTTCAAATGTTTGGCGGGCTATAGGACCAAAAATATTGAGCAAAATGCACTAAAAGTGCACATTTTAAGCTTCTGCAAGGCTTCCTCTATAACTCAGTATCTTTTATAATTCTCTTAGACCATTCAAATTGATGTATGATGAAGCAGAATATGGGGATATGTTGAAATCATGGGTGGTACCAGCTTACATGCTTTGTGCCATGTGCGTTCCCCTACACTACGACATGATGCAAAGCATCACAGAAATTCACGAAAACGTACTTTTTTAATCCATATAAAAATTGATGTTTGTTTTGTGGTGCTATGCCTAGTCCTGCGGCTTTAATTATGGAATAATTTAGGCATGCACTTAAAAACTGAATATTTTCATGCTATAACAGAATTAAATCAATTCTTGATGCTCATTTAATAATAAATAGGGAGATATATACGTATTCACTACAATAAACTTACAAATAATTATTCTGTTGCTGAGTGTGACCGGATCGAGTATTACCATGATTACAGGATCGTGTTTGTTCAGGAATCGCATTCAAGAAAGTCGAATTAAATTATTTGGCTCAATTTATAATATCGATGATTTTCCATAACAGTTTGTCTCTTGAGATGGCAATAGGTGGTTGTAATAGCGCTACCTTATATAGGTGGTAAATCTACGTGAAAGAGGTATTGTCAATTCAGTAGGCTATGTCACAGTTAGATTTATATCCTTCAGCGTTATAGGCCTTATATGGTATGTAAACCTCGAGTATTATAATCTACCAGAGTAGTTATTTCCTACTTGTTCTGCTGTAATTTCAGTTTAAATATGGAATTGTATCGCTTGTATTAATTGTATTCTATATATCAGAAAATACATTTGAAAAATATCCCGCTTCGATAATATTTGGCATTGTCGTTCTATGCAAATTAATGGGCCGATGTGTCGTTCTTATAAATAAGCTATCCGTAATTATAGCAAAAAGATTGTTTGTGCTAGGATATATGTAACCACTATTTGAATGCCGATGTCGCTCAATATTTCTATTTTAAACATTTTGTAACGTGTAAACTAGTTTTCAGGTACATTTGAGGTACATCCACTAGGGCCTAGAGTGTAATTCAAAAGCCTACCATTAGACAATTAGTCTAATTTAGGCTACATACCTGATGAGAAATGGCCACCCAACGGGTCAACGTCGTGTCTGCCTTGCGAATAATGAACACAAGGCGTTAATAAAATGTTGGTTTATTGTTGGAACAGTGTCGTAGACGATGGCCTAACATTAACGTATCATGTTTGCTGGGATAGTAGGCTTAGGGGGAGAGCCGTGTATATTAGACCACTTAAGGGAAATCTTGTCCTGGGAGTGATATATCAGAGATATTGACTTCAAATTATTTTTTACATCAACTGCACCATCCCAGCTACATATATGAGGTAGTTTTCTTATTGTTCGAACACTGATAATTTTCAAAATATACATTCATTTGGGGGGATAAATCGGTCCAATAATTATACACACCCAATGTGTAAATTGAACCACGACGTTAAATTGGACCAGTTATTTATTTTGACTGATGTTATGCAATAACAATAATAATAATGAATGGCATACTAATGTGTTCAAGTTGGTTGCGTGTATATTGGACCTTGAGATGTGTAAAATGGACCAGCGGTCCACCAGATATTTATTAGAAGATGGCGTGTAAATTGGACAAGTGGTGTGTAATTTGGACCAGTGGTTCAAATTACACACACCCTTGTGGTTCAATATAGGCCTACACGCTGACAACACATGTTATAATTACACCTGAATATTTTTTCTATCTGGGTCTATTGTTGCTCATATCATTTAGTGTAATATTAGGTACCGGTGGGCCTAATAGTGTTTGCATTTACAATTTACCCGATCAGGATTGCTAGAATAGTCATCGAATGCGGACTGTTTTAACTAATTAAACAGAAAATATACACAAAACACGGACAAAAACATTTTTTTAATTTTCACGAAATTTAATTCGAGAGATATGCCAACTAAATTATGCATTTAAACTTGGAAGGTGCTCCAAAAATAATGGTGCCACAAGTGAAGTTATCACATTATTATTTTAGTCTGGATAGTGGATGGTCCAATATACACAATGGTCCAATATACACGGGTCTTCCCTAGTTGCCGAGAATGAGCTTCATGTATGCATGGAACTGTACCAGTGTACGAGACAGTTCCATGATGTATGAAATTGTACGGGCTTGCCAGACAACTACTGTACAGGTGAGCAGGTGCTCCATCTAGTGATTGTCGCACCTTAACCGATCAATCGGTCACTAGATGGGCTTTTACGATTGAGCATTTTTGGCAAACATGGTGTTGGGCGACACCTCATTATATATCATGATCTGATAACAGAGCCATTTTAAAGGATGAAATGATATTCACCAGTCTTACTCTACAGCTAGTATGGCATATGAAATAGCATTTCAAAATCTGCGGAATTTCCGGAAAATACAGAACACGAAAATCTATCGTTCCGGAAATCCTGATAATGTGAATGACATCGAAATTAGGACTTTATGGAAAGAAGGTATTCGGTGTATAGCTGATATGCGATCAATGCGTGAATGGTCATATCATAGACAGGTGGATGTACATTTCATTCCGAAACAAGTGCCACTTTCCATAGTTTTAGAGGAACAACGTCAGGAACCACTAAACACAGGAGTTCATTATATATTTGACTTAGTATCTCAGCTGTACGTGAATAAAGTATGGAATCAAGCGCCGTGGCATGCACGAATACTATTCTCTGTCTTTCTTTTTGTTGACAAACTTTTGAAAAGCAGTATATTTTATAAAGCAATTGTTTTATATCAAATCAAAAGGACTGGACTTCTGGGGCAGTATAAAGATACAGTGGACTATTCTCAAAAAGAAATATACGCAGGTATTGTATAATTCTGAAAAAAAATAATTATAGTGACTCCGCCCCTGGGCGTGGCTTTTCAGATTTGGTCGATACGCATTCCTAGCGAGCACAAAACATTTGTATAACATTTATACAACGTCGGCCCAACTTTTTCGACGTTGGTCCAACATGTATGAATGTTATACAAATGTTTTGTGTTTATACTGGGCAAGTGGCTTAATACTAGCGGATGTGAAAAGATAATAGGCATAATCGTGGTTCCTGTTAGTGGTAACCAGGTAACACAGATAAGTCCCCATCATTGCCATACTTATGATTACTGGTCACAGTTTATTGCACAATCACGACAAAAGTGTATGATTGTTCAACATTCGACAAGCAAATATAGGAGCAGATAAGCAGTTTTTTTTCAATTGAATGTATTTATGATTATAAGTAAGTAAAATTGTGACTTAAATTCACTTTTCTACTGAGACGGTTATTTTGAAAGCAGTGCAATCTGTATAGATGAAAGTGAATGATGTTAAACCCCCAGTCAACTGCGGAATCCGCATGCGCAGTGCGGTGTCTATAAATAGCCATGACCACGGACTCCTCCATAATAAGAGAAGGAATGTGACGCAGCTGCTAGAGCGCCTGACTGCCTCGCCTGTTATGCATGCGCTCCGGGTTGGAACCCCGCTGTTCCCGTGTGGGGTTTTCAGAGAAACAGCTTTGATTCTCCCTTCTCAATGTGACTAGGTGATCACGCGAATGGCAATCTCGTCGAGTTTATGTTGAGACCAGTGTATTGACGTTAATGGGCGCTGCGCCCTCCTGACACTCCTCCACAATATTAGGACTGTAATCTGGTAATGATAAAAATAAACATCACGTGTAGGCCTACAGTGTAAAGTAGGCCTGCAAGTTGATTGCATTCAGCTCGAGTAACTACCCTGATTACAAGACTATGGATACTACACCAACGAGACATTGGGTGAGTGGGCCAAGTTCGCTGGGAAAGCTCTCCCTGTCAATACATGCAATATGGCGTGGGGGTCAGCTGTTTCGAGCTCCCCGGCATACAGTTTATTTTCCAACACAACGCCCAGCTGAGAGCATTGGTGGAATTAGTCAGCTGATGAGTATTTAGACTTGATATCAGGCTATAAACCTGCACATTCACCTTTAAACTCTTTGAGCGGCCCTATTATTAGTAATATTGGTCATTTATTTCACTGTTCACTCGTATATAGACCTTACCACACCTGATATCTTATACAATACAGATAGGCGGCATAGGCCTATCACCAGAAATAAGAACATGTTGTGAAAAGGGGGGCGCATTTAAGATATTGTGATGAGCCACCAAAAGTTTTTACTATTTTTACAATTGCGAATCATTGTTAGCTAGATGTGACTGTTTTTTTAGACAAAAACATTAAAATCACCCCGGTACATATTTCCGGGTTAGTTTTTCAGAACTTAGAATCATTTATTCGCCTCTTTTAACAAGTAATATATAGTCTGATAATGATAAAAAGATTATTCATAATGTAATTGGCATGGAGACTCGCCTTACGATCAAAATTTTGATCGCTATCATGCAAGCCACCGGAATTAATAAGCTAAATTCAACAGAACAAATATAATTGAACAAAAAACAGACAGACATACCAGAGCTGCATGGATAAAGTGCGCCACATCGACGCCAGATCGACACCGGATTGCCACAATGAGATTTTCTAGGAACATTTGTTTCTTTCAAACCTGAATGCCAGAGCGGGGGACGATAGACAGGCAGACAGAACACGTTTATTTTACCAAGTTATATATACATGACTGGGAGGCCCTCGCAGAGACTAAACATATTAAACCGCTGTCGTGACGAACCCGCGACCTCCGACTTTCCAACAAGCAAGCAGCTTTAACCACTGCACCAGGACCATTACATATGTTATTTAGGCCTAACTATAAAACTCTAATTACGACACAAAAACATCTCGTAGGATCCCATAATATGATATGCTCTCCAGATTGCTGTGCAAGAGATCTATGTATTGGGTGGCAGGAAATAGTCATGTCACTGGTGTTAACTAACGTTCAATCTTAAAATCCATTTATAGATTGGCTTATTATACACTTTAAGTGATTCCATTTATTCTACTGTTACTTATGCTAAGCATACAGGAAATATTATTCAAATTGTATCTCCACCACTTGTCAGGTATAATTATTTTTATAACCTCTTTCTTTGCTTTGTGTAGTTTTCAAACGGCTTCTAGTGCGACCAGAAAATGGCAAATGTGCAATATTGGTGTGCTGTCACCACGGAAAAGACCGGACAGGTATCATAGTAGCCCTGCTGATGGCACTGCTGGGCTTCTCCAAACACGATATTGCTCTAGACTACCAACTATCCGCGGTATGGAAAATGTATAGTCCTACACAGGTCAAATTATTTTAGCTGTGAATTTAAAGCAACTCAGTATGATGACATCAATTTTCGTTTTTAATGTTGTAATCAAGTAGTGTATCCCACAGATAATTATTTCAATTTTTTCAGATTTCAAAACATTTCTTAAAGCGGCTTCTTGGGATGACATCAATTTTCGTTTTTAATTTTGTAATGAATTAGTGTATCCCACAGATCATAATTTTATTTTTTTTAGATTTTTTAAATTTTTTATAAAATATTTTTTATCCACATTTTTATGAATCCGACGGGAACTCAAACAAACTTTTTGTATATTTAAACACCTGCTAAAGGACGTTTGAATGTTCCCACAACATTGGGCCACATTTTGATGCCGTCGGCCCAACGTTGAGCAGACAATCGGTGCTGCGGGGGAACCCCACTGATCAACCCGTTCTGAGACCAAGAGTGAGTGAGTGAGTGAGTGAGTGAGTGAGTGAGTGAGTGAGTGAGTGAGTGAGTGAGTGAGTGAGTGAGTGAGTGTGTGAGTGAGTGAGTGAGTGAGTGAGTGAGTGAGTGAGTGAGTGAGTGAGTGAGTGAGTGAGTGAGTGAGTGAGTGAGTGAGTGAGTGAGTGAGTGAGTGAGTGAGTGAGTGAGTGAGTGAGTGAGTGAGTGAGTGAGTGAGTGAGTGAGTGAGTGAGTGAGTGAGTGAGTGAGTGAGTGAGTGAGTGAGTGAGTGAGTGAGTGAGTGAGTGAGTGAGTGAGTGAGTACAAGTTCAATTAACTTATGTAAACAGTGAACAGAAGTGCATATGGCATCACATTTTTAAAATCAGTGTGGTAAAAAGCTAAATTAAAGTGATTGAATTATAACTATATAATGATGTAATATTATTATGTTTGGTTATGTACTAATGATAAATTCTGCTTTGGGGTGGCAGCCATCTTAGATTTTCCAATATGGCCAATGCTACTGTAAAATGGGCACCGGATTTACAACCAGTGAGGTAAAAAACATTTAATTGTTTTATTCTGTGATTATATGACTTTTGGTTGCCTAGTACATGTATTCAATTGGGTAAGTAAACGATGTGTTAGTTTACATGGTACAAACTTGAACAAGAAGCCAGCCGGCCACCATAATTCCCCGCCCCGCATGGGTGCATCCTTTCCTGAACGCTCACATTCTGTTTTACAGTAATGGTCTACCTATTTAGCACAGTTTGCTATGTATATTAGAAATATTGAAGTCAATAATGGTCTCAAGTCGGCCATTTTTAAATTTAATCGGGTTGGAATTTTTCAGGGCATATCCCTTCCTAAAAGCACTCATCATGTTTATGGTAAAGGTCTAGCTATCTTGCCAGATATCAGGCATATTAAAGTAAATTATGGCCGATAGTCGGCCATTTTGAATTTGATCGAGTTTAAATTTGTCAGGGCATATCCCTACCTGAAACGACACATTTTATCTATTTTTGTCTAGTAATGGTCTAGCTACCTGGCATGGTCGGCCATGTGATTTGAGTAGGTTGAAGTTCATAAACCCCAACTGCTCTCCGTCGCTTTCTGCGCATGTGGCAATGTCGCGATGGAATGAAAGTAGGCCTTTACTATAATGCCCCATGTCAGGAGCGTGCAACGGAATTAACGTCGATACATGGTTTCAAACTTGAATCGACGAGGCCGCCATTGACGTGATCGCCTAGTGACATTGACAGAAACAAGGATATTTATCTGAAACACCCACACATGATCAACGGGGATCCGATCAAAACCGGGACGCCGGCATGCTGGCGTGACAGTCAGGCGCTCTACCAATGCGCTACGTCCTTCTCCCTGCTATAATACCTCCTGCGTTTGCTAAACTTTATAGTGAACATGGCAGCAGCAGGGACATGAATTGCTCAAGAGGAGATCCAAGTGTAAAGACCATCTTAACCCTTTAACCGCCGGTGCCGCATATATTCGGGTTTTCATTTTTATCATCACATCAAGTACCACCTTTTAAACATGTTAAAGATAGAATGTGACATCAATCAGCAATATTTGAAAACAGTTGACCTCCATTTTGTCAAATCGGAATAATTTTCATTCACTTGAAGTTGTGGATCGCGTCAGCGAGAAACAATTTCAAGTGGGTGAAAATTCAAATTGAATAATTTGGCGGTAAAAGGTTTAAAAAAGGGTTACTGAGGTATAAAATTGATATAATTAACTAATAAACTATACCGTACGAAAAGATTGACTTCTAATGTATTAAAATATATTTTTCTTTCTAGGAGTCTTTGCTTCCGTATGCTACAGATAGTAAGCTGCGCTTTAACCCGACATTTGCCACCGCTGAATACGATACCATGATACAACTTCTATGTTATATTGAGAGCAGGTGAGATGTCTGTATATATTCTTGTAATCTAATGGATGGATTATTTATCCGTAGGCCCTATCCCAGAATCAATGTCTATATAAACTAATGTTTCACTTTGTGTCCAAATGTCAAGATTTGTTAGGTGGATTTGCTATCAAAAGATTGTGATTACCTGATGTATAACAAATGTGATGTAAAAAAAAACTTTGTTTCATCAATGTCACCAGATATGGATCTATTTCGCTCTACTTTGAGAAGATAGGGCTCACTTTACGAGAGAAAAATCAATTGGTCGACAGTTTGAAGGTTCAAGACAAAACGCCTTCGTCTCTATGATAAAAAAAATGCAACTAATGATGAGCAGTTATGACAGTGATGTCTTCTGACAATAATTGTGAACATGCATGGACTAATAAAGAGCATGGTGTTTTTTTAAGTCACATTTACAATAATATTGTTTATTTTTTGTCTTTTATTTGTTCTGTATGAAAAAAACGTCCTCAAATATAAAACATATAATTAAAGCACTGGGAAACATCAGTTACACAGAGCAGCTCTGGGTCCGCGTGCACCAAACAGTCGCAAAATTAATGTGAATCGTAAAGGCTAATTTCAACCACTGACATGGTAAGTCCGTCGTACCTGTGACGTTCCGACGTGACATGCACGATGGAACTGGTACGCAGTGTGCACTAAGGCTGTTGTTTACGATTTTCACAACGTGACGTGGAACGTACTACTTTTATACGACGGATGGCAAAATGATTAGATATCCCCATATTTCCCAGTATGCACGATATATTGAACCAATGTTGGACCAGAGTCGTAGACAATGGGCCACTATCAATGTATCGTGCTTATTGGGTGGGGGAGATGTATAGGCCGACTGATGTCAACCCAGTGCTGTTTTATTGTTCGTCCACAGTCTGTTGAGCAACCATATGCAGTGCTAACCCAATATTAAAACAATATTGAGTCACTGCCTCGTGTTTGCAGGTGAGCTTACCGTTGATTACGTCGGAAATCAACGTGTGCACCAAGAAAGACATGACAGATGTCAGAAAAATATCACCGAAGCTGTCTTGTGCTCGTTTTATTCAAACAAGAGGAGCATCCCCCGCCGTAAATTAGGTACGAGTTTTTGCGGTCACAAATACTTAAAAAGTCGACTTGTGGTGGCCATTTTAAATTTCAGTAAAATCAACTGCACATTTCCAGATGGTGGGTAATGCAAAAATGATTGCAAAATGTGAATTATTTCTGACTTCAATTTTTGCGCCCACAAAAAATTATTAAGTTCATCCATGGCGGCCTTTTTTATTTACCGTAAAACCTTGAAAAAATCGCCTGCACATCTCCATATAACGTTAGGAATGTGATCGTAAATTTTGAATAATTTACGACCTGAAGTTTTTGCGCCCATAAAAACATTAAAATTGCTCCGTGGCGGCCATTTTGAATTTCAGCAAAAAAACAAAAAATCACCTGCTCATCTCCATATCGTGGGGAATGTAATAGTAAAATTTGAATAATTTCTGAACTCAAGTTTTAGGGTTTTTGCGCCCACAAAAATTTTTGGAGTTGACCTCTGGCGGCCATTTTGAATTTTAGTAGCATCTTTAAAAAATCACTTGCAGATCCCCATGTTGCTAGGAATGTCATGTTAAAATTTCAAAAAAAGGAAACGTGACACCGGACAGAATCCTGGCGCGACGAGAATCCCCCTTTCCCTAAGGGCGGGGGCTAAAAATGAATGACGAAATGTTATTCAATTTATATTAATGGAAATTTACTCAAATTTGGGTGCTTGAAATATCTGTGATATGCTAGTGACGATAAATCACCGAATAACTGTTCAACATACATATAATTATAGAACATCTCTCAAAACACATTTGCAAAAAAACAAGATCCCATATCGGATGTGAGGGATCCATAGAGTATGAATTATAACACAACTTCAAGTGGGTAAAAATTCAGTTTGAATAGTTTGGCGGTTAAAGGGTTAAAAGAAAATATATCTAGATCCTCTGGGAAAATTTTTGCCGTTACTGTACTTAGTAATGCAATTCCAAGTTGCTACGTTTGTTTACGACCCATTTAAACCATCTCACAGTCACAAATAACTTACGGTTCATTTTTGACACTCAAATAAATGATGATACGACACGTTTGTGTCTGCGACTATTGGGTGCGCCAGTCCTATATTTGCGATGCAGTTGTGTGCCCACCACGTTGGTTTGCGAACCATTTACAAGCAACGTTTGGTTTGCAACTGTTTGGTGCACGCGGCCCCTGAGAAGAACTTTAAAAGAATGAGAATCTAAGTTGTTAATAGTTTAATTTAGTGTCGGCAATAATAGTAGTCATTTTGTTGCTGTGTTTTTTCACGTATGTCACTGAATAATATTACCCTGGGTACTATCCAGTAGGAGTATTATTCTATGAACGGAAATGAAACCAAGACACGCTGAATATTGATCAGCAAAAACATTTTTTAAAGTAAAACTAATGCAATCTTGAGAAATGTTAATATAATTTCTAGAGTATGTGATCATTCCTTGGAGTATTATGATTGTGCTTATTCAATTATTTTAATAATATAGGCCCACAAATTGCAGAAAATTATTAGTAAGATTAACTTTTGATATTTTCACGCCAAATATTTTTATTTTATATGTATGTCAAATTGTCACGGTTTATCATTGTGTAACACAAGTTAGAGGCATAACAATCTATCTACCATCTTTTATCTGCCAACATTCAGCAATTTTGAATTTGGCATTGGAATTTGGTTTCGTGTGTTATCACTCTTTATATTTGCTTTGTTTTCCAGGTACTACCCGAGGGGAGTGCAGGCTGGTTGAGCAGACACGTCTGTTGTAATTTGTGAAAATCATATGTACATGTACCCAGGATCACAATCTAGGAGAAGGACTACCTCGTGAAAATGTTAAAACGTGTGAGAAACCAATCTTGAATTTTGGCTTATCACACGCTAGACGAAGTCAGTCCCCTAGGTTGTGTACCTAAACATTTGAGGATATGAATTCTATCGGCCGACCGTTTACAGAAAGCCGTGTCTATTTGCCAGACAAATCGGGTTTGGGCCCCTGGGTAGACCTATTATACATAAATATCGCAACATTATCAAAATGGCCGCTAAACAGTTGCTTCAATTTATTGGCTCCCAAAAGTCATTGTGTGACATTTATGGAGATATGTACCAAATTAAATAATGATATGTCTTCGCTAGCCCTATTGGTTGATTATATGTTTCAAAAAGTCATCAAACGAATTCCCCAGTACCCAGCAAAGACAGAACATTTGCATAGCATTTTACAATGTTGGAGCAACGTCAAAGACGAAGTACATATAAGCAGTCAGGAATTCATTGATTGGTGTGTATTTAGAAAACAAAATAATAACGGAGACGGCGTAAACTGTGTGGAATACAATAAGCCTCCGGCTGCCCTATTATAACGTTAGATGAGGTTTAGAAAGTTAGTCAATGAATTTTGATGTCATGCGGAACTCTCATTTCGGTCAAAACCTTGTGGCTTTACAAGGGCAATTTCACATAAAGGGTGCATTTAGGAAAAATTGAAACTTTACACAATTTTTTAGCAAATACTGCTAGATATTTATATGAAACATGTTTTATTTTAGCAAGGGTTGTATTGGGAAGCAACAGACCAAATTTTATAAAGTTTTGTCAATTATTTCTTCATGAATCAGTGGAATTTATGTTATTTTCAACACATTTTGCAGTCTCATCCCCGAATTGTCCTCATAGGAGGGTTTTTCTATTTCAGATATGCATCTAACACACAAATAAAGTTTTATTTGTGGTATGGATTGGTCTTACGATTCAAACGACAAATGTTTGACAAAAATCGAGTCACAAAATCTGATTTTATGTGTATTTATTGAGTTTGAAGTATTTTACGTTAAAAGTTTTTTCTTTTTTTCCCGCCAGTACATCACTGTCCAGCTTGAACTATCTACATATATATAGACATTTAATTACTCTTTTTAATAGGTCTGGTGGTTATATATGGCATAAAAATATTTCAAACTGATTGCTGATTAACATTAGCAAATTAATTAGAATCGCCTGTATGTATGTTAAAATTCCGTTAAAATAATGTCCCCTCCAGTACATCACTATTCAAGACCCACGCAGTGTGTTTTCCTAAGATATATTATTATTGCAATATATCTCTGAGCCCCCCACGTGGATATTAATTGGAAATTCATGTTAAAACAACCACATATTTATACATTTTTAGATGAAAATAGTGTTAAATTAGAATTGTCCCCTCCAGTACATAATATCAATATTTAGTATTCTTTGTGTGATAAGACCTAATTTTTGTAATTTACTGATCTATATTGGTAATTATGTATTATTATAATAAAGCCTTCGTTAATGGTAGCCACTAGACACCAACAAATTGATATTTAATAAAAATACATATAAGTATTTCATTAATGGATAAGTTGTAACCAAAAAATATTTTGTGGGTGTTTCCTTTGTTCATTTTTAAATCAATATTAGCATTTAAATGTTATTTCTTCACTGTTCTGACTTACAAGACCTACTAGTACAATATATATACATTTATGGCGTATATATCATCAACCAAATGCTCTCTATATTGTCTATAATAGGCTGCCAGTACACTGCGTACTGGAGGGGATATAACGTATGTAACACTGAAAGTGTAATTACTCAGGGATAGAACTTGTGGTATTTTTCATGCTTGTCAAGCGATTTAAGCGGTCTGTACCGATACACAATCTACTAGACTACTTGAATTAAAAAAGAAATGTGTTTGTAGCAGCTGGGTCCTTTTGCTTCACCAAACCATAATAGTTTCGCTTCGGCGGCCCCACTCCTGTGGACCTTGACGATGCTGCACATGAGGATGGGTGGATAATGTTTGCTCAGCAAATCATGTTGACCCGCCTACTTTGAAATGGATTTAATAGTTTAAATGTATGATTGTCATATACATTTTCTATTGCAAAAAATGAGTTTAAATGTCTTGTTGACTTTCAAAATATGACCAGAAATGAGAACTACATACTATCTAATGCCCCTGTTCATGATCCACCCAAGAGGTGGTTTCACTACAGGTTATATGCTAGGATATAAAATTATGTCATTTCTTATAACATGGCCCCAGCCCCCAGATATATAATAGTTGATAGCGCACATGTTACTGGTACATGATGTAGGATTTTACAATGCTCAAGTTGGCGCAGCGTTGTATGTCCTTAATTTACTATGCCTGATAGTGATATCTGGCAAACCATGCCAAATAGCCAGACAATTCATTGATATAATATAAAATGTGAGGTTTTAAGGAGGGCATCTTCTCCACAACAAGGCTAGGCAAATCGTTTGATATAGCTAGACTATAACTATAAAATATCGCGAGGTTTGAGAAAGTGTTACCAGCATACCAGTTATATTCATAAAATATACATGTATGCCTCAAAAAACTTCCAAATCTATCAGGTTCAAAATGGCCAACTGGTGTCCATTATTTAACTTAACATGCTTCATATCCAGTGCCAGATAACTAGACAGTTAATATAAAAGAAAAGGTGAGGTTTCCGGGAGGGATAGACCTTATTTCAACACAGATCACATTCAAAATTGCCAACTATCTGCCATTTATTATCTACTTTAAAAAATATATATTATGGCTG
Source organism: Flabesymbios commensalis (assembly GCA_964017125.1). Classification (NCBI taxonomy): domain Eukaryota; kingdom Metazoa; phylum Annelida; class Polychaeta; order Terebellida; family Flabelligeridae; genus Flabesymbios; species Flabesymbios commensalis. The sequence goes on from OZ024905.1 coordinate 53,234,355, forward strand.
ATATATCTAGCAAATATTGCCAGACAGCTAAACCATAGAATAAGAAAACAAAATGTGAGGCTTTAAGGATCGAGGGAAATGCCCTGAAAAATTTTCCACTCCCATCAATTTCTAAATTACCCTGATAACATCACAGTATTGGCCCAATAAAATGGTTTAATTGGGCTTGATTATCATTATGTCTTGCACATTGGTGCTGTTTTCAGCCAATACAGTTTATGATCTATATTCTGCATTGGACCAGTAATGAACCAATAAAGGCAAAAAATGTAGTCGCATTAAAACAACGGCTGAATACTGGATTTTAACCGCTGTTACTGCCGATAGCATCCGGTATAAAATAGGAATTGGCCTGATGACGTCATGTTTAGGCCTACTTTAATATACGTGATATCTGCTAAAATGTGCCAGATAGTTCAAAGGTCATTATGCTAAAACAAAATGTGAGGTTTCAGGGAGATATTTTGGCAAATAATAACTCCTCAAATTAAAAATAGCCGATTATCGGGATATATGAAAAAAATCAGCTTTAATAGGTCCTGTTTTGAATACAAATATATCCCAGATTTGTAGATATAGGCCTAGGCTGGAGTGAGAAAACGGTATTGTTATATAAACATGATAAATTATTATTTGTACCATACTAAAATAGTTAACCAGTAATTGCTTTACCGTAGTAAAAACGTAGCCTGGTGTAAAATAATGGCAGGTCTATTGCTGCATGCATGTAAATTTGTATTCAGTTTGAGGTATGTATTATTTTTTTTTAAACTATATGTACCGGTACATACAAAACTTTGTATCCAATTATATAAGCTCAAGATCGGCTGGAGTTGATATTATTTTTAAACCACTGTACATAAATATATTGTGTACGGTACATTAGCATAATAAAACAGTTACACTACAACTAAGTAACAAAGTAAAAAGAAAATGCTAGATTTCAGGGAGTGACAGCTGGGACCTAACAAATTTGAACTTGATCACATTCAAAATAGCAGACTTGCGGCAATTATTTGACTATGCCTGATATCGGGCAAACTACGGTATGTTAGCTAGCTAGACCCTACAACAAGCTTATGCTCCTAACAGCCATGATGAAGACTTTGTGAAGATAAGGGAGGAATATGCCTTGAAAATGGTTGTTTTTATTTATATACCTTGACAAATTTCAAGTCCATCAAATGCAAGATGGCTGACTATTGCCCATTATCTACTAAATGCTTGATATCAGGCAAAGCATCCCAGATACCTAACCCAGTACTATAATTTATCCAACTCCCCTCATGAAAGCCCGGAAAGTATTTTGTTGGCATATATATCCCTCCCTCAAACCTCACATTTTGTTTTATACCATAAACCTCACATTTTGTTTTATAGTATAAAACAAAATGTCAAGTTTGAGGGAAGGATGTGCCAACAAAATGCTTTCTAGACTTTCGTGAGGGGGTTGGAATGGATAAACTAACTGTCTCTGTGGTTATAATGGAATAATAGTAATGTAGATGTATGAAAACTATGACCGATGAAACTATTTCATCCATTTTTAGTAGTTTACTAGTTATTAAGTTGAATTATTGAGTGATCATTCATGCTTACAGATTTGTTATTGTTGTTAAAAAAATATGTCCTCTCCAGTACATTTAATGATATTAGATTGAACACCGTGACATTGTCCATAATTATTAAGTCTCCACCCACTATGTGGTGGTGGAGACTTATTGTTTTTGCGGAGTCCGCCCGCCGCCGCCGACGCCACTTGTTTCTGCTCTCACTCGAAAACCCCTACTCGGATTATTTCCAAATATTTGCAGTATGCATACTGGCCCTGGGGAATTTGCCTGGTGAATTTTTTTTGCGTTTTTCAGTTTCTTCAACAAAATCCAAGATGGCCGCCAAAATCCTATGGCGCACGCTACAGCTTGAACCGCTCCATCGATTTGTTTCATGTTTGGTTTAAATGAAACCCCTTACCCTGGACGTGAGCTGAAAAGCTTTTGGTGTGATTCTGATAATAAAAACTTTGATTTTTTTACATTTTAGTATTTAAGCGGATATTTCTGTTCTGCTCATTTTGGCCATCATCAAAATTTGGTAATATAGCCATACACCCCTACTCGGATTATTTCTAAATATTTGCAGTATGCATATTGGCCCTAGGAAATTTGCCCTGTTAATTTTTTTCGGCGTTTTTCAGCTTTTTCAACAAAATCCAAGATGGCCGCCAAAATCCTATGTCGCTCTCTAGAGCTTGAACCGCTTTATGGATTTGTTTCATGTTTGATTTAAAGGAAAGACCCTACTCTGCACATGTGCTGATTAGTTTTTAGTGTGATTGTGATAATAAAAACTATGATGTTTTTACGTTTTAGAATTTTAGTGGATATTTCAGTTTTGTTCATTTTTGCCATCATCAAAATTTGGTAATATAGCTATACACCCTTGCTCGGATTATTGCTAAATATTTGCAGTAAGCATATTGGCCCTAGGGAATTTGCCCCGTAATTTTTTTTGGTGTTTTTCAGCTTTTTCAACAAAATCCAAGATGGCCGCCAAAATCCTATGTTCTAACAAAATGTTTTCTAGACTTTCGTGAGGGGGTTGGAATGGATACACTAACTGTCTATGCGGTTATAATGGAATAATAGTAATGTAGATGTATGAAAACTATGACCGATGAAACTATTTCATCCCTTTTTAGTAGTTTACTAGTTATTAAGTTGAATTATTGAGTGATCATTCATGCTTACAGGTTTGTTATTGTTGTTAAAAAAATATGTTCTCTCCAGTACATTTAATGATATTAGATTGAACACCGTGACATTGTCCATAATTATTAAGTCTCCACCCACTATGTGGTGGTGGAGACCTATTGTTTTTGCTGAGTCCGCCGCCGACGCCACTTGTTTCTGCTCTCACTCGAAAACCCCTACTCGGATTATTTCCAAATATTTGCAGTATGCATACTGGCCCTGGGGAATTTGCCTGGTGAATTTTTTTTTGCGTTTTTCAGTTTCTTCAACAAAATCCAAGATGGCCGCCAAAATCCTATGGCGCTCTCTAGAGCTTGAACCGCTTTATGGATTTGTTTCATGTTTGATTTAAAGGAAAGACCCTACTCTGCACATGTGCTGATTAGTTTTTAGTGTGATTGTGATAATAAAAACTATGATGTTTTTACGTTTTAGAATTTTAGTGGATATTTCAGTTTTGTTCATTTTTGCCATCATCAAAATTTGGTAATATAGCTATACACCCTTGCTCGGATTATTGCTAAATATTTGCAGTAAGCATATTGGCCCTAGGGAATTTGCCCCGTAATTTTTTTTGGTGTTTTTCAGCTTTTTCAACAAAATCCAAGATGGCCGCCAAAATCCTATGTTCGAACAAAATGTTTTCTAGACTTTCGTGAGGGGGTTGGAATGGATACACTAACTGTCTCTGCGGTTATAATGGAATAATAGTAATGTAGATGTATGAAAACTATGACCGATGAAACTATTTCATCCCTTTTTAGTAGTTTACTAGTTATTAAGTTGAATTATTGAGTGATCATTCATGCTTACAGGTTTGTTATTGTTGTTAAAAAAATATGTCCTCTCCAGTACATTTAATGATATTAGATTGAACACCGTGACATTGTCCATAATTATTAAGTCTCCACCCACTATGTGGTGGTGGAGACCTATTGTTTTTGCTGAGTCCGCCGCCGACGCCACTTGTTTCTGCTCTCACTCGAAAACCCCTACTCGGATTATTTCCAAATATTTGCAGTATGCATACTGGCCCTGGGGAATTTGCCTGGTGAATTTTTTTTGCGTTTTTCAGTTTCTTCAACAAAATCCAAGATGGCCGCCAAAATCCTATGTCGCTCTCTAGAGCTTGAACCGCTTTATGGATTTGTTTCATGTTTGATTTAAAGGAAAGACCCTACTCTGCACATGTGCTGATTAGTTTTTAGTGTGATTGTGATAATAAAAACTATGATGTTTTTACGTTTTAGAATTTTAGTGGATATTTCAGTTTTGTTCATTTTTGCCATCATCAAAATTTGGTAATATAGCTATACACCCTTGCTCGGATTATTGCTAAATATTTGCAGTAAGCATATTGGCCCTAGGGAATTTGCCCCGTAATTTTTTTTGGTGTTTTTCAGCTTTTTCAACAAAATCCAAGATGGCCGCCAAAATCCTATGTTCTAACAAAATGTTTTCTAGACTTTCGTGAGGGGGTTGGAATGGATACACTAACTGTCTCTGCGGTTATAATGGAATAATAGTAATGTAGATGTATGAAAACTATGACCGATGAAACTATTTCATCCCTTTTTAGTAGTTTACTAGTTATTATGTTGAATTATTGAGTGATCATTCATGCTTACAGGTTTGTTATTGTTGTTAAAAAAATATGTCCTCTCCAGTACATTTAATGATATTAGATTGAACACCGTGACATTGTCCATAATTATTAAGTCTCCACCCACTATGTGGTGGTGGAGACCTATTGTTTTTGCTGAGTCCGCCGCCGACGCCACTTGTTTCTGCTCTCACTCGAAAACCCCTACTCGGATTATTTCCAAATATTTGCAGTATGCATACTGGCCCTGGGGAATTTGCCTGGTGAATTTTTTTTTGCGTTTTTCAGTTTCTTCAACAAAATCCAAGATGGCCGCCAAAATCCTATGGCGCACGCTACAGCTTGAACCGCTCCATCGATTTGTTTTATGTTTGGTTTAAATGAAACCCCTTACCCTGGACATGAGCTGAAAAGCTTTTGGTGTGATTCTGATAATAAAAACTTTGATTTTTTTTACATTTTAGTATTTAATCGGATATTTCTGTTCTGCTCATTTTGGCCATCATCAAAATTTGGTAATATAGCCATACACCCCTACTCGGATTATTTCTAAATATTTGCAGTATGCATATTGGCCCTAGGACATTTGCCCTGTTAGTTTTTTTCGGCGTTTCTCAGCTTTTTCAACAAAATCCAAGATGGCCGCCAAAATCCTATGTCGCTCTCTAGAGCTTGAACCGCTTTATGGATTTGTTTCATGTTTGGTTTAAAGGAAAGACCCTACTCTGCACATGTGCTGATTAGTTTTTAGTGTGATTCTGATAATAAAAACTATGATGTTTTTACGTTTTAGAATTTTAGTGGATATTTCAGTTTTGTTCATTTTTGCTATCATCAAAATTTGGTAATATAGCTATACACCCTTGCTCGGATTATTGCTAAATATTTGCAGTAAGCATATTGGCCCTAGGGAATTTGCCCCGTAATTTTTTTCGGTGTTTTTCAGCTTTTTCAACAAAATCCAAGATGGCCGCCAAAATCCTATGTCACTCTCTAGAGCTTGAACTGCTTCATGGATTTATTTCATGTTTGGTTCAAAGGAATAACCTTGCCCTGGATGTGTGCTGATTAGTTTTTTGTGTGATTATGATAATAAAAACTTATATATTTTTACTTTTTAGGATTTTAGGTGATATTTCAGTTTTGCTTATTTTGGCTATTATCTAAATTTGGTAATATGGTTATACAGCTCAAATTTTATCTTTTGTGTATGCTCAGTGGCCCTGAGAAAAAAGTCAGGAGAATTGTTTTTTTCATTTTTTCAACAAAATTCAAGATGGCCGACGAATCACATGTAACTCTGAAGAGCTTGAACTGCTTCACCGATTTGTTCCAAGGAAGCATGACCATATGTTGATTAGATTTTGGTGTGATTCTGACATCACATTTTCATGTGGTTTACATAAAAATTTGGTGACAGCACTGTATTTCTCTATAATTAATGTATTATGTGGGGCGGGTGGAGACGCAAGCTTTGCCCCTCAGGCAAATCTAGTTTTCCATTGTTTTTCCTTGATGGTGTTTAACACGATGCAGACAAATAGTTGCGGCCTGTGACCGTGATAAACCACTTAAAATCATTTTATTTTAGCAAAGTTTATACAATTATACTACTTCAGCTCAATTTGAAAACAAAATGTTGAGTAATAACAATATATATTGGAGCAAAAATAGAATATGAAATGTTGAGCGACATATCATGTTTTATTGATCTAAAGTATGCATTTATAGCACTTGTGATGTTGTTATTTTAACCAAGTATCCTTGTTTTAACCGTTAAAAAAATGTCCCCTCCAATACAGTTTGTCATACATATAATTGTGCAGAGGATTCCCATGAAAAAGCACTGTAAACATGCACAAAATATGTCAAATATAATATTCAGGCTATATGTGTATATTTAGTTGATGTCTAAGCACTAATTTGTTGAGCTGTCGAAGTAAATGCTGTACAATTCATACTTGAGTGTATTGCAAAATTTCATTCGTCACATTTCAAATGAATATCAAGTCTATATACATGTGAAATACGGGTACAACACATAGTGATCCTCCCTTTAGAAACACGACAATAATAAAAAAAAATTAGGGGTTAGGATTTTCAAATCACCTACATTATTAGCCTTTTAGCAGAGACTAATGATTGTTAAAACAAATGTCCCCTCCAGTAGACGCAAAAACAGCATACATTTCACAAGTCAATATCTTCATTCATGGGCATAATTAAGCTCCGGAAATTTAACTGATGTTGGGGAATGACATCTCGTTGTCAAAAGCTGTGAAATTATCATACATGGGAGGTTTTTATTTTTGACATGCTATGAGACTTTTTGTGTGCCCTTTACGTGAAATTGCCCACAACAGCCATTTGGTTTTCAAGATATTTGGAAGATAAAGATCACAAAAAAGGGCAAACATCGCCGAAATCTAATAAAATGTACAATATATGGGTATCGTTACATGAATCGCCTGGTCATATCAGTCCAGCGGTAACAAGCAAAATCTGAGTATCACACATGCTCAAAATCAGTATGATAACTTTTTAAGTCATGTGGGTGGATTTTTTTTCTAAAAAATGCATGTCAAGGGTGCACCACTTGTCTTCAAGTAAAAACAAGAGCGCACTTGACATTAGCCATTAGCCATTTCGATTTCTTTTGGCATTATCGAACTTGTCCGAGAACTGCATATTAGTAACAAGCATAGCAAATTTGAGAAGGATACATACATTTTTTTCCAGTTTTCGCAACCCACAAGGTCAAATTATTGACGTAATATGTGAAAAATCGCAATAAATCGGCCATTTTGATTTTTTTTCAGCCATTATCAAACTTGTCCGAGAAATGCTTATTAGTAACATTATGCATTTCTGGTAACATGCATAACAAATTTGAGCAGGATACAAGTTAGCACACCCACTCTTTACGACGTCTCATGTTTGCTGGATCAGTAGTGATGCACTGTCACTTGTAAATGCGAAAGGAAAGGTACATGAAAAGTCATGAGCAGAGATATAAAATTTGCACAAAGTGTGGTACTTATTTATATTAAACAATGCTAAATTCCACTAAAACAAAACTACCTTCTATTTAGTAAATTAAAGTTATTCTGACTTTATAAAATGGAAGAAACAATAAACAAACAAGACTACATAAGTCCAGGAGCTCCCGCTCCGAATTAGAATTTGATTTAAGCAATTTTGTATAGGGTTATTAATGTAGTCCTAGTCTAGGTCAAAAATCAAGACGCAAGACAACTAGGTCTAAGAAGCCCAGTCTAAGAGTAAGATAAGAACTAGACAGTCTGTCAGAGATTGCAAACCTCCATTGAAATTAATGATCCTAATCAGTATCCCAGTAATGGTCTACCTATCTGGCATGGTTTACCTGATATCAGGACAATCAAGTTAACTAATAGCTGATTTACGGTCATTTTGAATTCGATATAAATTAGTTAAAAACTTAGGGTGTATCCTCCCCCGAAACCTCAAATTTTGTTTTATAGTAATGGACTAACATCTAACAGTTTACCAAATATCGGCCATGTGAAAGTGAATAATGGCCGATAGGGGGCCATTTTGAATTTGATGAGTCAAAATTTTCCAAGATGCATCCTCAGCTGAAATCTCACATTTCATTCTATAGTAATAGTCTAGCCATTTAGCACGGTTTACCAAATATCGCCAATGTGAAAGTGAATAATGGCCGATAGGAGGCCATTTTGAATTTGATCAAGTCAAATTTTTTCAAGATGCATCCTCTCCTGAAATCTCACATTTTGTTTTATAGTAATGGTCTAGCCATCTAGTACGGTTACTAAAAACCGGCTATGTGAAAGTGAATAATGGCCGATAAGCGGCCATTTTGAATTTGATCAAGTCAATTTTTTCAAGATGCATCCTCTCTTGTAATCTCACATTTTGTTTCATAGTAATGGTCCAGCTATCGAACACAAATATCAGCAATGTGAAAGTAAATAGTGGCCGATAGGCGGCCATTTTGAATTCGATTGAGTCGAAAGTTTTTAAAAGGCATCCTCTCTCGAAACGTCACATTTTGTTTTATAGTAATGGTCTAGCTATCTAGCACGGTTTACCTGATATCAGGCCTATCGAGGTAAATAATGCTGATTGTCGGCCATTTTGAATTCGTAAGTTAAAAATTTTCAGGGTGCATCCTCCCCCGAAAACTCACACTTTGTTTTATAGTAATCAGGTAATGGTCTAGCCATCCAGCACGGCTTACCAAATATCAGCCATGTGAAAATGAATAATGGCCGAAAAGGCGGCCATTTTAAATTTGATCAAGTCAATTTTTTTCAAGATGCATCCTCATCTGAAATCTCACATGTGAAAGTGAATAATGGCCGATTGTCGGCCATTTTGAACTTTGACAAAATGATTTTTTTCAAAATACATCCTCTCTTGAAGCCTTACAATTTGTTTTATAGTAATGGTGTAGATATCTTGAGCGGTTTTCATGATATTCCACAATATCAGGCCTGTCGAGGTGAATAATGGCTGATAGGCGGCCATTTTGAATTTTATCAACTTCAAATTTTTCAGGATGCATCCTCTCCTGAAACCTTACAATTTATTTGATATTAATGGTGTAGCTATCTTGAGCGGTTTTCATGATATTCCGCAATATCAGGCCTGTCGAGGTGAATAATGGCCGATAGGCGGCCATTTTTAATTTTATCGACTTGAAATTTTTCAAGATGCATCCTCTCCTGAAACCTCACAATTTGTTTTATATCGTAATGGTGTAGCTATCTTGAGCGGTTTTCATGATATTCCACAAAATCTTTCAGTCGGATTTACCGATGTTATAAATTAGGTCAAAGTGCTGGGTCAACTTCGAGGTCAAGGTCCAAAAACCTGAAAAGGCACAACTAGGGACCTTAGAGAACATGTATGTGCAATATGACTGTCATCGGCCCAGTACTTTTCGAGATCTGCTCCGGAAACGAAGTGCGCGTCAAAACGTCTAAATAGGTCATAGTTCTGAACCAGAAGTAGGTCAAAGTTCAAATACCCCAAAAGGCACAACCAGACCCCCTAGGGGTGTTGTGTGTAAAATTTGAAGACAATCGGACAAGTACTTTCAGAGATATGCTCCGGAAACGAATTGTTTACGGACGGCCCAACGGCCCAACGCCGTCACATCATCATTTTCTCATCTGCAACCTTGCGTATTGAATTCAGATTTAAAATATTTTAACCCGTCCATTAGCCACCTGGAAGTAACCCACATACCAAAAATTGTTATCCTAGCTTATTTTCTCACAAAGTTATAGGCAAAAGAAGAGGCCAAAAAAAACCGGAGGTAGAATCCATAGCTCCCTTCGCTCACCTATACGGTGACGGCGGGAGCTAATAAACCTACGGAACCTGGTGTTGACATCATTGGATAAAATGATCGCTAATATAGACCTATAGAGTTTAATTTCTTTCGTGTCGAACGGTCATGAGAAAAATCTGAAACCATACTCATCTCCATTTTCTCCGTGCACTGTCTACTCTGTTTTATTGTATTAGAAACGTATAGTAGTCGGCCATGAAAGTTCATAATATGTAACTCTTGTTGAAGAATAACGATGTAACATTTATGTTGTAAAAATATATGCTTTTATTGACATTTTCACATTGTGTACACTGAATATAGAAGTAAATAAAACTAAATGCTATAGTCTGCTGCCCGTGATAAAGTAGCTAATCCCAAACGCACAAGGTGTTTGTCCCAACGCTGGCTCAATGCTGAGCCACGTCTGCGACGTTGGCCCAGCATTGAGCCAGCGTTGGGTTATCGTCTCTTTGCTGGGGATATCTGGCGTGGGATCATCATACTAATGACCGTACCTCAGAACTTAGATTGTGACTTGTCCATACAGTTACCTCTACCTAGACCTTTATCTCTGGGTAGACATTATCAAATGGCTAGATTTAATAGCATACCGCTGCTTTAAGCACGTACAATATTGCTTGCGGCCCTACCGCTACCATAACAATGTTTGTCGATGGTAGTCCAGTGCCCCCCAGATTAACATTTAAAGTATCCGGAATGTTTGTCAAGTTGACTTGAATTAGTTTGAATTTGTGAATTATGCAATATAATTATCGTACATTTGTGTCACAATTTGATATTAGGCTTGTCACCCTTGGAAATTAGGATGACCAACCTGTTCATTAAATGCGCCTTTCTGGTATTGTTTAAGTATATATTAAATTTAAAAAAAAACTAATTAATTTGTAGTCAAATTTTCTTGAAGTATAATTTCGCATCACCAAAAATTTCTCTAATCAAACAGGACACTGCACATCATAATATACCCGCCAAGGCTCTCCTGCCTTACATGTACCTCGGTTGGACAAGCATAAATTACTACGACGTTCTCTTGAGGAGATCTCCCATGCTGCCCATCTAGAAGGCGAGCTTCTTAATGAACAGGTAAACGTGGGTGTCCATCTCAAACCCGTGCAGGTTATTAGCGTCCCCTTGTAACCTCATTAGCAGTCCACCGTACGACACATAGGCAGCCCTGTAACACACCACACAAAACATCATGTACTATAACCTCTCTTGTCATACTCAACCACCACATGGGGCCGCAGTATTCGAATAAAATGTATTTGAAAAAATTGTATAATCGATCATTATAATAACGCTTTCAGTTGTAATTTTATATATTGTTAGACTTGCTATTTGATCAAAATAATTTGTATTCACATTGGGTGGAAATTGTTCAAGAAAAATGAAAATAAGAGGAACTATTGATTACTCGTTAAAGCGCTGAAATGTGTTTATATTTGAAACGATCATCAATTTGAAATGATCATAAATTTATGGGTCTACGGCCATTATAAATATTGTACTTTTTCAGTGCGGGAATCGACCTTAGACGTCAGAATCTGACGTCTAAAGTCGATCCCCGCACCGAAAGGATTAAAGTCCAGATCAGAGCATATTATTTCAAACATAAAACCTCAGAGCGTTGTAGAATCAATAAGAACGGTAAATTGAAATTAAACTATTAGAGATCAAGTAATGAATTGCTATCTCTATTTATATCATAATTTGGACAGATTTAGGACTTTCGAAAGCGCCAAAGAGCAGATGCCCTATCAGAAAAATATAATTCCTAATTAGTCAATATTTTGCTGTATTCAATTCATAACTTGACATAGAAACAACTGATAGTGCATGTACTGTAGTGATAGTAAAATATTATAGTAAGTTGGAAAAATGTCAACGATACATTATACTGAGCACACATTTTTCGTTTTTATAATGAGCGTCTAATAATTCATTGTGTTGTGTAAGGTGCCGGTAAGTTGTAATGTGGTTCTTGTATCAGATTAGACTTTCTAATTCCATTCAGTGGTACTTCCTGGTTGTAAGTCTTCTATATACCAAATGAAAGATTCTAAGAAACAACATTTTACTATTTGCATGCTCAAAAACGTACAATAGATTATTCAAAGAAAAACAGTCAGTCCGTCGGTCGGCGTCGACATGTCTACTAAGTATCTACATATAGAAGAGCTACACTAACATCAAACTAGCACTACCATACAACATTTAACTACCATGCAACATACAACATCAATAATATATTATAAATAAAGAAAAAATTCATAAGTGCGGTGATTGATATATAGGTGATTTTAATGGCTCTATTTCTTCAGCTAACCAACTCTAGCTTCGTCAACCAGTCAGTGCAGAGGGTCAATTTGACAACAATTTTGCTCCCGTCTTGAAGGGAATAGTGAGATAGCGATGAAACAAAGGGATAGAATTTATCACAACTACTACAAAAGTTGAAAAGAGTAGTTTTTTTCTGAAAATAGTTATCTATGTACAGGTGCAAGCGGTGCAATCTGCCGTGGTGTTATAGCGCCTGTGGGGGTAAGGCCTATGGTGCGGCATTGGCATGGCGTCCCTCCAACACAACACGCTAGTTCAACTTTGGGCCACCGTCCTAACGTTGAACCAGCGTGCTGTGTGAATGTGGGGTTCAGCCGCTCACTCACTCACCTCCCCGTACGCTGGTTCAGGCTGCACATGGCCAGTGGTTCTGAGGCAGGGCGGATAGTGGTTGTTCCGCCGACGCCTACACAACCAGCTAACCACACTGCCAGAGAAGCGCACTGAAAAACAACTCTCTGCTCTGACTGGCTTATACAATCACAAACACGTCCCACTAAAACATCAGGCCTCGAACCCCCGGTCACAGAGAAATTACACACTTGTGAGGTCTGCTAGTTTAAAATTAAGTGCCCACTGTGAGCTGGCTAGACACAGGGCATGTGTGCATCGTGAGGCCCATCCTGGTATGGCAGTGTCCACCCCCTGACGTGATAACACTGTACATTGTTATCACCATGTTGTCCTTTGATCTCAGTTACAATGTATATTAGCAGTAGATCAGCAGATCCCTGTCACCTATCACTGACCCCATGTGTCCCTGATACTGTCTAATCAATCCCGAGCGATAAGCCTCCCACTGCAGATTGTACTGACCGGGCCGTAGAGCCAGTTTACCGGTGGAGTGCCGTCTAATTTGTGACAGTCCATAAAGCCCGCTGACGTTATGTCATGTGAGCAATCAACTTATCGACTCTGTAACTAACTGTCACCAAGTGCCAACAAATGCGGTGCACGTTGTAACAAGGATCGGGATTCCGAAGGCGGATCAGGGGGGGAGGGGGTATGTGGATCCAGTACGATCCGAGTTCAGGCCTGTCAATTGGCGCTATGCCATGGTGCACAGAGTGTGACGACGACACTCAAGACAGGACGACACTGTCCACAAGCGCTGGCCCGATGCTGTATTCATATTGAGCCGACGTCTGCCAAGAAGGCGGGGCTGAAAAATGGAGCTCAAAGCTCACTGCCAAGACTCTTCATGCATGTTCAATACATGCTGATCATTGATGGCACCGTCTGCTATGACCTAAACTGTCCCAGATTCTCACTCACATCAACTAGAACCTTACACAGCAAACACAAAATATTTGTATAACATTTATACAAAGTCGAACCAACGTCGAAGACGTTGGGACGACGTTGTATAAATGTTATACAAGTGTTTACTAGGTAGTTCAATAGTAGTGACATTATTCGAACCCTGAAACCTACCTATGAGCTACCCGTGGAATATGTTCACATTAGGAGACAAAATCAAGTTACACACAGAGCATGCCACACAGATGTATCAAATTGGTTAGATTTCTAGAAGTTCATGCAGTGGACACATTAAAAATATATAACAGAGAAACTATGGTGGGGATAATTTGTAACCATAGCTATGTGATTTAGATTATAATGTCATCAATTAATCCATACATATATGTCTTATGAACATTTTCCAAAAAAGGGGGATCTAAAGTGGATTATATCAGAAATACGTCGGATATTTTATCTATTTTTGCTTATATTTTTTGCAGCTCTAGAACGATTGAAGTATTGACTGAATAGTTGTATGACCATATTCACTAGAGTCGATTGTGTGATTGCTTCTTCGGGTAAATAGGCCTACGCAAGTTATGACACGTTAATTGTGACTGTGTTGAAAAGTGTTCCTCAGACAGTATGTATCGGCATCAATCACTTGCTGTGTCGTCTTTATTTGATGATGTGTTGTAGTTTGTAGAGCCGGTCGCTTGTAGAGCATACTGCTGAGCTTTGTGCCAGATCATGCATTTACAGTAGTGACAAACAGAATGCAAATAGCACATCTGACACCGAGCTTAGTCAGATCATCAACATTCTGCCAGGTTACCCTCCTGTGGCTCATTAACCCTCACAATGCTGGAATATATACAGTGTATACAACTTGGAGACCAAAGGGTTGTGTTCAATTTGAAGTCATCTTAAATGTCTCAGTTGGCTCTTTTCGCTTCATTTGAATACCTATGTTATGGGTCTATGGCCATTATAAAGATTTAACTCTCTCAGTGTGGGGATTGACGTCATAATCTGACGTCTATAGAAATCAGATTCTGACGTCTAAAGTCGGTGCCCGCACTAAAAGGTTTAAATCAAACCAAAATAACTGTTTAATTGTTATTTGATGCAGCAAGCTAATTAATTTGTTGCGTGGGACGACATGAGATATGTATATTACATATTATATTGAAGATTTACTATTTGTTATCAAATCTAATTGAACTTAAATGTTATTTTTTATGTGTGTCAGGATATTTTTTATACTATTTGTATTTCGTATTGAAGTCATAAACAATCTGAAATTATTGGCCAAAAAACACTTGTAATGTAAACGTGTCCTAAGAAAAAGTTGATAAAATTACTATTGATCAAAACTGAAAAGGTCATAGAGATGTAGTCGTAAAGACAAGATTAATAGATCCCCGTGTATCCAGCCAGAAAACACGTAAAATTGTCTAATAATCGTATCCAATGTTACACGCCAGCTATACAGTAGACTGTGCCACCAAGGTTACATACCAGATAATGCATTTACAATCCAAATCAGTATGCAGAATGCATTTCTGATACGAATCCCAGGTAGCCATATGATACCAAATGTTGAAGTCGGGATCAGCGGCACATGGTTGACGTGCTCCGTGTTAATCCTGTTGATAGTGGGTCCGGCCAGCAGGGTCACCTGATGTCTCCGGTTGAAAAGCTCCGCAAGAAAAAGAGATACCACCAGCTGTGTTCACAGTGCTTAGGTGATGTGAACAAACTGTATATCTCTTGTTCGTACAGACATATCATCTTGGATCTGGTGAAGGTCTCAGTGTTGAACAGCCACCTATTATTGTACGTGGTTTCCAGAAGCTTGCTATTTCCATGTCAATGTAATCGTTCTCATTAGAAAAAAAGTCGATCAGTTAGTGAAAATAAAGTAATTTACTTGTGGAAACCCCAAAGAGATAAGTGCTTATCCTGATAGTGCTGTTTTATTAATAGTATATTAGTACGGCTTTTGATATATGATATCTACCATCTGATGATATAGTTAGTGTGTTGCTTGCTGTCTGACTGACCGCTGTTTGTAGGTACCGGTGACTTGGGTTCTAGGTTGGGTCTGACAGGAGACAACTTGTTCTGTCACATGCGACCCGGTTGGCGGTCTGGCCCTGAATGCCATGCCACTCTACAAACACACCGTCCATGGCTACCACTCTAACAAACCTAGACTTGTACTGACCTGTCCCCGCCACTATGATCACCTCGTCAAGTCAAGGTGACTGTCCTGCTCAGGTCCCTCCCAGGACTGTCCTGTCTGGGTGCGAGGGCACCAGCCGCCGTGTGGAATAGGGTAGTTACCCGGGCCGGGGGTAGAGGCTATCACCCCCTGAGGGTGCAGAGAGGACTGATTGAGTCCCTGTTACACCTCACACTTATTCACCTGATGGCGAGGCCGCCGGCCGGCGTTCACACACGTGAAGGAGGGGGCGGGGTAGCGGCTCGCGCCTCTGTCATGACTCGTGTTGAGACGCGTCTATACATCGCAAACACGAGACAATAATCCAATATTGGGTCAGTGTTGGGCCGGCGTCGTAGACGCCGGGCCAACATTTACCCAACATTGGTTCAATATCTCGTGTTTGATAGCTGATCAATGGGTTGTCAGGCAGCGCACGTCAATAGCTGCCTACCCCCACAACAAGCTCACAGGGCAACACGGCAAGCCACAGCTTGTTTCACAATAATCAACTTGATCCTATAGTCTCAGCATTGCGTACAGTGAGATCCGTGCAGTGAGTGTCTACTGTAAGTATACCATGGAGTACTAACTACTCACTAACAGACATACAGTACTATAATACAGTACTAAACTTGTCATATAAGGATGAGTACGTAGACTTGTGCAGAGCAGGACATCACTTAATCCTGATGATCATATAGTACACATGTACACCTGTCTCCAGTTAAAGTTAACTGGGCCGCCAGCCAAGAAACCTCTCTCGGAGCTGACCGACCCGCCCGAGCCCATCCACGTATCGCAACCTGAAAGGACCAAGTTCCAAGGTACATACATACCAGTGCAAGTCCCTAAATATACAGAAAGAAGTTTGCCAACAGGCCGGGCCAGTCGGGCAAACATGTATAAACAGAACTGAACTAGTGATTGGTCAGTGTAGGATCGGATAGAATGTATCGTAGGGCGCTGTGTTATATATGAGAATGTGACAGTGATCATGTGAGCGCTCGTCCTCTACTCTATTGTCACAGTCATCATACGGCATGTAACTTGAACGGTACAGCTAGGGTAAACATCATATACTGTAAAACACATACAAATGTAGTATATATGTGTAGATGTACATCAAACAGGAGGGGGCTGTCATGTATACCATCCCACCATGTAACGTTAAATAGTCAAACTGGGCACAAAACGTTGAACCAGTGCTGGCTTAATGTTGGCCAAATGTTTCAAATAGCGCTACATTAATAAATGGCGCTACATTAATAGTAATAGCTAATAATAGTTAGCCATCAAGTCATGAGATACTATATAGTAATGACTTTTGTGTAAGACATAATGCCCAGCCTCTGCATTGAACACCATCACACGCAGGGCTATTGTCTGTAAGTGCTATTGGTGCTGCTAGGTTGGAAATTGTGCTAGCGTTTCCAGCCTCAAACGAATGAAACATATCAGCAAACAATTCACCAAGTATACAGAGTGATACCACAGAAATTAATCAATAACGTTTAATATCTTTAAAAAATCTAAAGTCCATCTGTTATTATCTGTGTTAAGGTGTTAATTTTATAATCTTGAATTACATAATTAGTGAATAGTCACCCATTATAATAATGGCCATGAGTGATCCGGTACTTGTTGACTGTTTATGCGGGTGCTGACTTGTCAGGAGAATGAAACTTCAAACTGCTGTTCTGTTCATATGCCGTTGATATTTAAATGCAGAGAGAGCTGTGTTAACGCTTGTGTGTTTGTTCAGGGTGTATGTGTGTTTGTGCCTGTCGAGTGGTCGCCAAATACATGTCATTGCCAACGCGAGACATTGAAACACTGTCGATTCAATGTTGGGCCAGCGTCGTAGACGCTGGACCAACAGTGACCCAACAATTGCTCAATGTCTCGTATTTGCTGGGACTGCCAACGTGGAAGGCACACCAAAAAGTCCATAGTTTCTATTTGAAGACATGTTATTCAGGCTGGTTGCTAATGTAATATTCAAAGCGTAAAGTTGCCTGACAGACATATGAGTACCAATCAACGAGTGTACACATTCTAAACGTGTGCGGCAATTTTCGTTGATATCGACCCTTGGCAACCAGAGTGTCTTTAGTTGTACTTACTAGTATTTGAGTGGTACATGGTTAGGTAGATATGGCAATGTGTATCAAACCATGAGTTAATATTGCAAAGTGTTTTATAAAATGTTGAATAGTAAGATTAAAGGGTGGCTGATACCACCATTTGATCACAAGAGTGCTAAATGCTATTTGTGTAGGAGTCTCTAGTTCTCTAGCTATAAACATGATAAACGTGTGTGCTCAGTTTAAATATATACAGCAATATATCGTTTTACAAATGAACAATGCTCGTATTACATGCTGCTCAGAGTCTATGCTAATGAATCGATTTGACTATACAACTCAACAGATACTAAACACCACCACAACATGAAGAAACAGTAGTACATCCATTTAAGCATTAAATTAATACATAAAATTATTTATCCACTTGGTGTCGCTTGTAAATTAAATCGGTGAAAAATGATTTATATTTATTAATTTGTTAAATTCTTGTATAAATTAGCTTAGAACTTTTTTTTTATTAAATGTGCAAATATCTACAATAAGCACCGCTACACTAAACAATGAGAGGAAATGCTATTCTAGGGATGATACAAACCCGACCTAAAGTTGTTTGTTTGGCTGGGGTTATGAATTATGTATTCACTTACACTCTAGCTCCTGGCTCATTGGTCGCCTCGTCTCCCTCTATTCTGTACACTTTTCCGTACATGACGTACTCAAAGCTGTCTGCCCTGGACGGCCCGTCATCCGTGGGGTCGTAATCACCATCGTCAGGTATACCGTCCTCTCTCAGACTGTTAGCAATCACCATGCGGAACTTATCACCTGTGGACAAAACGACAACAGTGTGTGTGAACTGTGATGAACAGATGGTATGGTGGAAACGACGTGTCCTCCACCGTTACCAGCTGATGAGATCCCGAGGATTATGCAGTCAGACACTTTAAGTCCCAGGGTCCGTATCCTCGTACAAGTTACGATAGATATATCGTAGGCTTCGGATTGGTCGAGATGGCCATCTCGACCAATCCGAAGCCTACGATATATCGTAACTTGTAGGAGAATACGGACCCTGAACCGTCACACCGCAAAAGGTTGAAAGTTTCTGACTGTAAAATATGGCGAGTAAATTAGTCAGTTATAGAGGGATGATCTCAATGGAACAATATGCATCTGAAAACGTTAAAATTATTAGATTCACATGGAATAACGGTTGGTGTTTGCAGTTCTAATACAATTTATTTGCTGACAACGCACAGCAGACGTTGACGATGGCGAGCAATGATGAACAGTATTTAAACAGAGCTAGTATTAATTATATGAATTAATAAATGAAATCTAAAACTGCTTCAGAATAACACAGTCTTTTAACCTAATAATTTGTTATATCATACTATCATAATCAGCTGTAAAACACTGATAACCAAGGCGCATTACGTAAAATTAGCAAACGGTATTTAACAATACATAGTCATATGCAGCAAAGGTTAAAAAAATTAAACCCAAATATTGTCATCCCTCAGATAAGAAGACACTGCCTTCTGAGCAGTGACTGATCATTGCAGCATGGTCAGTACAAACTGACCAATTCATACGCCAATAGCCGGTATTTATACCACACTGTCAGCTGATCCCAGAAGCTGTTGTGGAATTCGTTGAATTTCTTGCCTGTCATTTCTATTCTACTCTAGTACATGTATTATTTCCCACGCTTTAGGTCGTGTTTCTATATGATCACCATGACCGGATGTTTCCGTTTTCAGATGCGGATTATCACGTTGCTACAATCTCCCCACCCTACTCCTACAACAGACCCACGGTAACAAAGCCCATTGGTTCAGCCAGACTGTTGTCGTGGCAACCTCTCAGCGTAAATCTCACCAGTGACAGCCGTTTCTAGGAAATTCTACTACAGGCTACTAGGCGTCTTTCATCACTGACCATACTAGTACGATCGACCGGAAACACAAACCGCATAAAATAGTTTACTACTGGTTAACCTTTACACTATTATTATTCATTTATTGTATATACAGATATATATGTATGTTTGTTCAAGCGATCGTAATCTGGTAATAGCGTGGACAATCAATTTTAACATAATTTTTAAACATTTCCTATATCAGCGAATGAAGTTTATTATATATACTGTGTATTATAACGACAATTTCGATTACCAAAGTTTTTTTGCAATAAAAATAATTATCCAAGACACAATATATATTTGTAGCCCTATTACGTACGTTAACCCTTTCAGCGCGGGGATCGACATCATAACGGTAAGAGCTAACTAAAACGTATCATGATTGAAGAAACATTTTGTTCGCTTGGTTTATATAAAACATTTCAGCTCCTGTAAAGGTTAACCGTATGTAAGGTCACATGTAGACTGATTATTGGTGGACATATCTACAGATCGCTCCACGTGTACTCCTGTTACAATCAGTCACATAGCTGGTCACTACGTGTCCACTATACACATTCATAATATAGTGGCTCTTACAAAACACATTATAGATCACCAGCGCTATGATACATACAAGTTGACATTACCAGTTCACGTGTCTATTACAGCGACATAGATTTTTGCTCACTTTTTCACTTGCGATGATATCGGATTTACAATATTTTAAAACGAAATCAATCAAAACATAAATAAAATACGCCTGATACTTGACCGCTGTCCAGGGCTGTGCAATACAGTTTGAACTGAAAACGGGCTGGTTGCGGTGACTCGGTGATACTGAGTGGTGGCAGATGGTCAGTTTTAACCCCTTAACCGCCGGTCTGATATATATATATTCGGTTTTTTTAAATTTTATCACCACATTAAGTACCACATTTTAAACATTTTAAGGATAGGCCTAAGATATGACATCAATCAGTAATATTTGAAAAGGGCTGACCTACATCTAGTCAGATCTGAATAATTTTCACTCACTTAAAGTTGTGGACAACCTCAAGTGGGTGGAAATTCCAATTGAATATTTGGCGGTTACAGGGTTAAAGCCCCATGACTGGAAAAAAATGCGATGGTCAAGCGCTGGTCAATGACGGTGCAACGTGTTCGCCAGTGGACCAACGTTGAAACAATGCCTTTCTGATGTCTACTGCCACATGTGAAGGCCTAATGAAAGTCCTGTTGAACCCCCTGGCCTCTCAGATGACTGATCAGGACACGCAGAAAAAAAACACGTGCTTTAAACATCAACTCAGTTTTCAAGTGCCGATAAGAATAGCACTATATTCCATTAATTACTTGCTTACTATTGGACATTTATCAGATTCTCCGATATTCCAAGTTTTCATGACAAAAAGTAAATCAGCGACATCACTGTCTACTAAGTACATTAACTTACTTGATGATCACATGTACATGATCCACTAGAATAACATTATTTAATGTTTAGAAGACATTTTCGCTGCATCAGAATACGACCTGGCGAGATGAGTATTTTTAATGATGCAGGTACTTGCTGTGGTCAGTATACCGGTGATACTGTGAGACCGACACACGTGGCTACTTACAGACACGGCCAGTATACATGTTATACTCACTGAACTTCTCAACACAAGTATACCCGCGTGGTTGACACCTCTTAGAGACGACATAGGTCATTCAGCCTCAGTACCCCAGCTGTCACACATAACCGTGCCTAACGCTGGGAAGGCGTCTGTTTGCCGCTGGTCCAACGTCTCCGACGTTGGCCCAGCGGCAAACAGACGCTTAAACGTTGACCATTCAGTAAAAAGTCGCACCGCACCCCCCGAGATCGTGCCCCCTCCCATACCTCCAATATACTATGACCCTGTTCTTTCAATTCAAAGCACACATTTATCCAATTTCTAAAAATTCTGTATTTGGATGTGTGCTGCTTATCATTGACACAATTTGGAGGTTGCAAGTTTTTTTTTAATCTTTGAAGTTTGTCAAATTTCAAAATGTTCTGTCCATAATGTCATGATACCACTAAGTGGTCAGTATCATATGAAGCGAAAGTGGTCACCACTTTCGTTTTTACCAATTAGCACAAACATTATAAGGACCATATATTTACACGGTGCTGTATCAATATGGAGTGCTTATGCAGCGTCATGAGATTCTGAACCAGCGCTTATTTTTTACAATAGCAGCTGTCTATAGCAATAATATGGATGATAAGTGATCTGTTTTCAATATTGTTTATATTGAAAATGTTCTATAATATATATTTATATCACATTTGCGATTGAATATTATTTGTGCAGACAATTAATTATATCATTCAAAGCAAAAAAATGAGCATTAATTTGATAAAGTAATTTTATATGAACCTAACATGTTTGTCCACGAGGACATTAATTTTGTACAATTTATATATTTTCCGACAGTTTTTGTCTCATGATCACTCCGTGTGATTTAAAAACGTGTAGAACGTGAGTAGGTGGGGGATCTAAATGAGGATTAGTTTACGATGTTATAAGAGGTCGGCGTCCCACCCCCGCATGTTAATGTTAACACACTCATCACGACCTGGATGAATTAACACTTACAGCAGCATTAATTAGCCTCATCTTAATCTACATAATGTAAAATACCACGCATAAGATTATAGTCTGGAAATGTTGGCAAAGACAAACATTGTAATCGCCTAGAAAGGTCAGCATGGCCATGTAAATAAAATCATAATTGTTCCTTTTAGATTGAAATTGGTCGCGCAGATTAAAATTGATTAATTCATCGTTTTAGTACTTTAAGAACATTGAAAAGTACGGGTTTATTGTCTGCTGGTATTGGTTTGTTTGCCATTGTCCGCCTTAACAGGTTAAATTAGATGAAAAATTAAACTCGTACCCTACACAAAATAGGAATCACCACCAAATGTGATACTTGGCATGGATGAAATGATAATCATGTTAGATGTCATCTAATATTATATACACTACTAAATAGTACGACAAAAAATAATAAAAACCTCTCAATATTGTGTATTAAATTACTTAAAAATAAGTAGATAGGCATATTCTGCCATGCAAGAGCAGACGGCATTAACTATTCATTTTTTTCAAGGAAGAAGGAAGAAGTTTAACCCTTTCAGTGCGGGGATTGACTGTATATTAGGCCTACTCAGTCTATTGAACGTTGTTTGTAAGAAAGTCGTGATTTTTGCAGCGCTCAAAATGTGAAGTGTTTAACTGGAGCCATTGTAACTAGGGTAACAAAGTGAGGTCGGATTTAGAAGGATATAGGTGTGGATAACTTACCTAAGTCTACAGGGTAGATCATGACGTTCACGTCCAGAATGAGGTCCATCTTAAACGACTCACTCTCACAGTGAAGACGGGACACTGAAAACACACACCAGTCACAATAAGGTATACACTTTAATATAAGTTTACAATAACGTATACAGTAGAGTATAGAAGAATCACAATAAATAGGCCTATATATATATAGTCAAATAATCCAGGAGTTTCGAGTAGTCATTTAATTATGCCTCCTTTACACCACCCAGATTGTAGGACATATAATAGCAATGTGCACGACACGTTACTAGCGCAGAAATGGCAGCAGGGTAGGCCTACGTATGATCCTCTGGGAGTATACAATACACATGAAAGAACAAGTGGGCCCTATTATTGAAGAGAGGATAAAGAGATGGACTGATGATATTCTGGATACGGTATCATCATTTTATAGAAAGTGCGCCTTTAAAATATTACTAAACCCTTTGAGCGCCAATCACGACAAAAGTTGTTTTTGTTTTGTCTATTTTTTTATTAGCATCTCAAATAAGGGTCCTTGAAATCGAATTTTGTGAAATGCAATGTTTGGTCCCAAATTTACCAAGTATGATCAATTTTGAAGTTGTGGGTCGCGGTTGCTAGACACAAGTGGGTGAAAATTTGAATTATTTAAATTTGAACATGTTTGAAACAACAGCCCACCCACTACCACTGATAAAATACACTTTATCACCATTTGACAGAGACGTTTGAAAGGCGAGCTCTCAGTTTTAATAATCTCTCTGTCATGTCATGCAGGGTGTTTCATTGTTTATATACAATTTATAGCTTAAAATTGCTAAAGGTAAAAAGTGGGATACGAGGACAAAGGGGGGGGGGGTTATTATTTAATACATGTTTTGTACTGTACAATAATGCTACTGGTGACATAATAGCACTGTCTCTAGTTGACATTGCTAGTCCTCAGATAAGGTGACAAGGTATGTAGTCAAACAGAGGGGTTCACCTTAAAGAGTACACATAGCTGTAGTCTGTGGATTATCACCCCCCCCCCCATCACGACCACATACAATCCAGATTAGCTCCATGCAGTAACACGTCTGAACGCGATGACAACACGCTCGAACACCACCATAATACACGTACGCCAGTCATGAATTCTGCTGGGGGCACTTCTATTTAGTTTTCTCCGGGAATTTCACAAGGATAAAATAGGTGGCGAAACCACAACAAAAAACACGACAACTGATTTGCGCTTGTGCAGTTTAAAAAAAATATAGCACTACAAATTCACGAAATTTTGAAACAGCAAAAATTGTTCAATTAACAGCAGTCCTATCTACAGAACAAGTGGATTAACTGTACCAATTTATCTGTAATCAATCGCCTCTGGGCAATTGGAAAATGAAAGAATTACTCATTATTGTGCTTTGAATACTTTCTTTCGGATTTCTGTGAACAAATTGCTAACGATTCTGGCAGTTATCCATACGTACATGATGTAGCTGGTAATGGTCTGAGAAAAAAAATAGATATTCATATCTCTATAATGATAAATTATGAAGGGCGGTAGCACATAAATAAATAAATGTGGACTTTGGACACAACACGATAGACCGACGGACAAACAAAGCTCGTCATGACGACCTGTCCTCCATTCAGGCCTCAGATTAGAAAGTGAATCAATCAAATATCTGACAAAAATAAATTTACTAGACAAGTATGGAGAAAGACTTTGTACAGAAAGGGTGTCTACCTAGAAGGCACGAGACGTTGAGCTAGTGTTGGTATGGTGTTGGGCCAACACCATACCAACATTAGCACAACGTCTCGTATTTGCTGGACATATAAGTATCTGAACGTGTCTGAGCACTACATTCCTACAAGACTCATCCTGGTAAACTCAAATCGTTGGTTTACACCCTGGGCCAATGTCCAACGACATTGGGCCAGCGTTAGAGGAATGCTTGGTGGACTGAGCTGTGTGGGCTGTGAGACTGACACAGGTGTATATAAATCTACAGGTATATGCACGGCTCTGCCCACACTACAAGATACAACAAAACAACCCTGTGGACTCGACAACCCCACCCCGCCGTCCTACGACCACACCATACATCATGGTAATCCGGATCATTTCACCGCCCACAATATCAAACTCCAGCAAGGTCGTCCGTCATCCACGTGCTAGGGATTGATTAGAAAAGTAAAATTAAATTCGAATTTCATGTGGGCGCGTCCACGCCTCTTTGTGGTCTACCAAAATAATTGTACCGCCACAGAATTTTTGTAATTTGCTTGTTTCGTAACTTAGCAAAAATAAGCATGTCTTTCTGGTAATCAAAGATGTTTTTTTAAATTTCCTGTACAATTCAGTTTCCACAGCCACGATAACCAACCCACTTGTTCCACTAATATCACTTACTGACGGTATAGTTCACCTCCAGTCATAGACTAAATGTCACCGGCTATTTTTCAAATTACGATAGATCATAAAACTCATTTGTATTTAATATGCTGATTTTTATCTATAAAATCATGTAAATGCATGTGTGTAAAAAAATGACACGACAATCATGTCCACACATTCGTGATAGAGTTGCATTTATACCCTGCAAGACATTTGTCATGATCTAGGTAAAAAATGCAGAAGAAACTACATGTGAAAAAGCAATCGGATAAATATTTAAAAAAAATATTTAAATGGCAGGAGGTGAGCATTACTAGTATATCAGCAAGCGAATCCCCACTTAAACAGTTAAATATTATGTCCACATATAAATATATACTTCCTAGCCAATCAAAAAGGCGGTACCTTTTCGCTCCAAAAGTCAGAATATTCCTCCTTTGGACTTTGCGGGGGCAAAAATGGTATAATTATATTTAAATGTAGTTAATTACATTAAATATAGAAAAACACTGTGTCACGTTTTATTGATGATGTAGGCGGCTATTTAATAACCCTCTGAGCGCCAGTCATCACAAATATATACATTATACCTATACTGTTCTAATGCTGCGACGTTGGCCAAGCATTTCAGAACAGCTTAGGGTACTAAGTAAGTGACAAACAAATGACAATGATTCCTAAAATTTATCAATAACTTTTTTTAAAACAAAAATGTACTTTTTACTCAGCTGTATAGAATTTAGTGAACCGAAAGGAAAACTGGGCCGTAACGGTGATGGATTTAAAACAGTCTATAATGGTGCTTCTCACAGGTGTAAATAAGTGCACCTGTATGTGTATCGACAGAAGATGGGTCCAGAAATATACAAAATTCATACAGACGTGTACACATATACATGTACATAGAAGTCATAATCGACCATGTGTTACAAAAGTATGCCTTCATTTTTTCCTTGATTGACTTCGAGCCTATCGATCAGCACCCCCCTCAGTGGAGGAGCGGCGGCGACAGGCTGTAGCATGCCTCCTCCTAGGCTTGAAGGAGACAACACACTGCACGGGTAACGTGCCGGGTTGAAAATAGAAACCGTGTAAAATGAACTTAACAAAATAAATGCCGTGGCACTGAATTCAAAGCACTATTTCTGACATTTGATCGTCCAGTGTGTGCACACTTGTGATCATAATTATATCGTAGATTGTCCGGTTAGATATATAGCGTGCATGAGATATAATACGGAAAATATGACTTTTGGTTAGCCTCTCAGCTGCAAAAGTAACAAACCTACACTCTAGTGATCAGGAGGTTCATGAATTAATTATCTGGGCATGCCCAACAAGCATAAAACATTTGTATAATATTTGTACCACGTCGGCCCAACGTTTTCGACGTTGGTCCAGCTTTGTACAAATGTTATACAAATGTTTTGCGTTTATTATGCAGCGCGATGCATTGAGCCCTGCATGTTGTTATCAAGATGGCCAACATTGAATCAGCACAGGTTCAGCATATGTATACATTATGTTGTTTGTTGGTATGTACTGGATACGTAACCCAGCAAACACGATACATTGATGCAATGTTGGGTTAATGTTGGGCCGACGTCGGAGACGGCGGGCCAACATTAACTCAGCATTGGGTTAATGTATCGTGTTTGCTGAGAAGGACAAGAGATATAGAGAATCTGGTAAGGACAGTATCCGAGGAGTGTACACACCTGGATACGGGCCTACACTATGTACATACGGCATAATGCCGACTGCCATCAATGAACCAGCTTGTATGCATGACCATTGCAATGCAAATTAGACATGTGGTTAGAATGTGACACCAGCTAGAGATGCATAGGGGTTTATGTTGACAAGCTGCAGCAGAAACAGCTAAATAAAAAGCACGGGGTATAAAGAATTGGTAATGTCATAAACTCCAAATATCTGAAATCATCCGAAGTTTTATTTCAAATTTATATTAGCATTAATGCACATCCCTGAGCTGAATCCTGCTGCTCAATACAGTACAAATCAGTGACCGTCTTACAGGGAAACTTTGATTTGAAATTATACTATTCATGGCTCGTATTCTCGTGCAAGGTACGATATATCGTAGGCTTCGGATTGGTCGAAATGGCCATCTCGACCAATCCGAAGCCTACGATATATCGTAACTTGTACGTGAATGCGGACCCAGGAATCTCAATTGAATTTCCTTGATAATAGAGACCTATTATTCATGCTGTATCAAAATATACACCCACAACTACTTTACCAAACCACAGTAATATAAACTGTAACTATAATAACGTTGCGCGACTCGCATACATGTACATCAACATGTCTTCTGATGATGGTGTCTTTAACTTTAACGAGTGATATAATAATGTATTTACCGCTTATACCCTGAATCCTTGTAGAAAGCCCTACATATCCATGTAACAGAGTTGTCCTACCTTTTCTGGTGGTGGGGGTGGTGCCCCATTCCTATGCCTGTATGATGGGTGACACGGGGGATGACCCCGCCACACTGCTGACCCGGTAGTACTGGACATGGCCGAGGTAAACCCGGTACTGAGCGAGTACTGACTGCTGCTGCTGATAGTAGTAGTAATGTGGAGGTGCGGGTTCACCAGGCTGTACTCCACTGGGGACACCAGGGCTATATATATACGCCGGCAGCAACCAGGTTGTGAATGAACACTCAATGGTGTTGTCATGGAGATAACCGAAGCTGTCCAGGCAGGAGTGGGTGCGAGCCGCGGATTGGCTACCCACGCCCCACGTGGCACGGGGCCGCGCACCGGCCAGGGGCAGGAAAAATCCTGCTCAAGATCTGCCAGGACAAAATCCTTACCAGCGCCTTCAGCCGTGAAATGAAATGAATCGGGCTTTAGGCCACCTTTGTGCACATATAGGCTAAACTGGGCCAGGAGAACCTCCTGAGGATGGTGAGATGATTGAGATGACACTGTCCTCCAGACACAGAATTCGAAATTCAAGCCCTGGCGGTCTGAGGCCGAGCACGCTACCTCTCGGTCACGGAGGCTCCCCACAATACTAACTTTCACACGTGGATGGGGAAGAAACAATTTTGTTTCTTTCAAACCGCCGAGACCGGGAACCGAACCCCGGACTCTGGCGTGAGAGGCAGCGGTGCTAACCACTACCCTAGGGCCCCCGCCCCCTTCAGCCGTGAAAACCATCAAGACAACGAAGCACCTTGGCCCCTGATGTCTAACTGTTGGGCCAGCATCGACGATGCTGGCCCAACAGTTAAACATCACTGGGCTAACGTCCCGTTTTTGCTCGATTGCAGTCAAATGATCCCCTTAAAGTTTAACTGAAGATAAGCCTACATTCAAAGCCAACTGGCGACATGGGTGCGCCTACAATTATTTGCAAACACCAATTATATCAAGCGGCGCTGTCTGAAGGTTGGGCCAATGCAAAAGATGTTCGACTAGCATTCAACCAGCACTCCACGACGCAAGATCAAGTATCCATGCAAATTCAAAATACAAAAAAAATCTAATTTTATTGGTATAAGTTTCAAAGTTCTATAACGACGTATTAATTAATCTGTTAAGAATAGAGGGCTTATACACAATATTTTTAAATTTATCATATTTATTGTAGATATTCCAGTGATTACACTACTTGATTGCAGGGTATTTCTTATGTCATACCAATTTACAAGGTCCGTGAAAATACATTTTGTGTCTATCACGATCCCCGACGAAAATGGTCCTTTCAAGCCATTAATTAAAGAGCTCTTTAGGCTAGCTATAGAATTCGATTTTAATTACTTTAAGTTGTGTCTCGCTGCCGCGATCCACAACTTAAAGTGATTGAAAAATACTTAAGATCTACTAATATCTGTGCCACAGATTTGAGATATCACTTTTAAAAACTAGACACACACGTGCTGAAGAAAACAATATCATTGTAGTCGACACCAATGCTCTACCTAGTTAACCCCCACAGCGCGGGGACCGTCTGAAAGAATTAAAACCCATAAAATAGGTATTCAAATGAAAGAGCAAACTAAGACATTCATGATGATTTCAAACTAAAAAAAAAACTTTGGTCTTCATGGTTCACATAAAAAAATCAGGTTAAACACAAGCCACTTTGTGCTGACGTTGGATAAATTGTACTGTTTCGCCCCATCGAACACTAGACATTGACTAAATGTTGGTTTAACCCTTTAAGCCCTCACGACGCATTAAAGCATCATTTTACTTCCCTGAAAACACACTTAATTTTCCAACAACTAGGCGTTTTCAAATAAAAATTTCCAGGAAACTGGTTTACCAATACATGGCAATTTTCTTTAATTTGTCACCCACTTCAAATCATCTTCATCCACTACAAGTTGAGAATTGCGGCAGCAATTCGCGGCTTGTAGTGGATGAAGATGACAATGGTAAATTCAGGCTTGAAAGGGTTAAGGCTGGTCCACCGTCTACTCCCAACATTATAGCAGTATCCGCGATCATACACCTGTAGTTGCAGTGTGGGATGCAGGTCACGACTTAATGATGCGCCGTGAGTAGGCCTACATCGAACAACCTCATTTAATAATATATTATTGGCATCTGCCGGGATTGGGCAATAAACGTGCGCTAAATAACCATGATAACCCACTGACGACTGGCGTTTTCATAAAACAAACTGCACGTCTGACTCATTCTCCACTATTTGTCTGAGATGTTTGTGTATGTGTACCAAATACTAGTATTCGAACACGAAAACAATTTTGACATTGAACCAATACTGGCGGCGGGTGAATGAGAATAATACAAACTAATAAGTTCCGCTGATAAGACTGTTATCAAAATTTACTGAAGACTAAAATATATTATTCATTTATCAAACTTCATCAAATGGCTGAAGCATCTAAATATACCCGCGAAAGATGAAAAGAAAGAAAATACAGCGATTTATAATTTATTCATTACACCGTTTTGAATACATACGTTGAAAAAATATGACAAAACAAACACGTGACGTGTGGGCGCCGTAGCTGTATATATTAGTAACAAGCGATTGTCACATGACACATTTTTATTTTATTTGCAGCAAAATGCACTGAACTTTTGTTTAAATATTTGATAAAGATATGATATTTTCGTCAAATGGCCAAGACACACCCAGCAAACACGAGACGTTGACCTATTGACGGTTTAGTGTTGGTCCACCGTCTGCGACGCTGGCCCAACATTAATTAATTAATTTATTAATCATTAATTAATTAATTAAACTTCAATTGAAATTAAAATAAGTATTCTTCTTTTTATGTGAAACGTTGTTTTCCATAACGAATCTGTATGATTGTTTAGAACACCCTATATTAATAGTAATTATATAGGTACTAGATAGTCTGACAGAACATACATGTATACATCGTCAATCCATATCAACGTAAAATACGCACAGTTAGGAACAGAAAAAATAGGCTTACAAAAATTCTGTCTGTCTGTCTGTCTTACAACAAACAAAGTGTCGCTGAAATATTGTTTGGGGGTCACCTATATACAAAGGGTCAGGCGACATGTACATATCATTGCCGGACCTGGCCTCAACATAACGGAATCCTGCAAACCAGTTTCCACCAAACAAATTTATTGTTCAAATAGTTAGTATTTTATTGAGTTGCAGGTACAAAGTGGACTGCCTCTTCTGATCCTTAAAATGTGCTGTAATGTGATATTACAATATATTTAAAGTTCAAACACGATATATTCATATCGTTATCAGGTTATAGCTTTTATTCAATAATTAACATGGTGTACAGAAATGATTTGCACTGTCACTGTCAGTCCTTCAATTCAAACGTTGTGACAATTATCATTCTTGGGGCGAATGCGTAGACTCAGGCATAATGTTGGGAGAACAAGAACATAAAATAGTGTAAATCTGATGTAAATAATTATACTTTAATTATTCAAGGACAATTACAAGTATATACTCTAGTCGTTCAAAAAATTAAAATATATCATAGGCCCAAATAAAAGTGAATTAAGTATATTCACTATCGTGGATATAATGTACATTTTATGTTATGTACTGGTAATTTTAAACGATCTAAATGTGAATATTCGGCCTGATCTGTGGTGTGATACTGTGGTGGATTTTGATAATCCAGATTATAGGATTGCTAGCGGCCGTTGATCAGTGTTAATGAGGAGAATGTGAATGTGACTGGCAGTGTCAGGACTTGTTCCTCAATACACTCGGCGCTAGTCAGGATTGAACAGGTAATCCGGGCATAATGCCAGAAAAAACACGTCCGTATAGGTACATCATCATAGATCCAGTTCAAAGTGTGGAAAGGCGCGAAAAATAGCTTCGATTAGACGGCCTATCGACGATGCAAACAATTCTTATTTCTTCGAGGTAGAGCGCTGAAAAGCAAGCGATCCATATCACATGACAAGGTGTTGTCAGGCACTCCTGTTTCATACTATATTGACTATTTATATATTCTAGCCTCATTCATTAGCAAAAATGAAACTGACCGTTATTACTTTTCATTATCTGCATGTATATCATGGTATATAGTGAGTTATTTTACACACGCACACCATCGGAATTGTACAATTATTAACTGCTGCATACTTAATAACACGATTAGATTAAACACGGGTGGTTCTAAAACGAGATAACACGCATATGTACAGGTATTGACATAATGATGATCGATAAAAAAATATGCTGGTCAAACCATAATCATGGTAATAGAAGCATTGCATTTGAAATAACATTGACTGCGACAGATGCGATAATCAAAGGACAGTAATGATTATTATATTTGAGCAAAGGCTGTAATTAATATTCTATTTGCACAAAAAGGTACAGGACTTATAACGTGAGTCCGTACATAAAATTATAGGTAAAATGTTTTGCATCCATTAGTATAAAGCACATGCAGGGTGAAATGCAATACGGGACGGACAGATAGTTCATGGCAACCGATATCGGGTCAAGTTTTGACAAGCCGCAATGGCTGCAGCATACAACAGTGAGCCAGCAATTGTTCTGTTAATATATGCCATATAGCCTGTCAATAATGTGTGTGTACGGCTAGTTAGGTATGCACCATGGACTTATCAAGATATATTTGCTCAGCGCTGTATCCAAGCTGGGCCAGCGTCTCCGACGTTGGCCCAGCTTGGACACAGCAATGAGTATCGATACGGACCATCCTTTTGAACAACCTCTACCACCACGTCACTGATCATATGGTGGACGGGGGGGGGGGGTAAATGAATTAATTATGTCAGTCGGAGCACTCGTTCGTCCTCGTATCGTATGAAAATGTGACTGTTGAAACCAGCGCTAATCAAATTCAAGACCAATGTCCATAACATCATAACTACTAGTACTTTTTCCTTGCAATATCAAGTCATGAATACGGATTTAGTGAATTAAATTTAAACTTGAACTCAAAATATCTTATTTATTTGGATGTACATTATATTTTCAGCATAGAAAATATTGTAGCGGAAAGCCTATCATCATCAGTTTCTTACATCAATTTGATTGATGAGAACAAAATTGTAATTCCTATGTATATATATGTATCAATTCTCTAATTAAACAGCCACCGGTACGATAACTATGATCAAAAATAACTTGTTTATTATGACAGAACTATTTGACAGAACAGATTTATGACAACAATAAGAAAGATATATTTATATGTAATTATTTATTACAATTAGAATACATGGATTATGATACGATGCATGCTGCGGTCTGACGGTAGCACGGATACATGTGGATCTCAGGTGGACATTTCTGATAATGACAGACCTCTATGTACATGCCTTTTGACTTTTCAGGACATTCCCAACAAAGACGATACACTGACACAATGTTGGTTCAATGCTGGGCCAGCGTTGCAGACGATGGACCAACATTGAACCAACATCGGGTCAGTGTATCGTGTTTGCTGGGTTAAGTGATCAATTTAATCTGCTAATCACGACGTCGCTATAGCGTTTTTAAATTTGTTTTATCTGCCGATCAAATCACTGATATTGGGAATGAAATGCCCATTTAAACATCAAAATACATGTGTAAATGTTTGCGCTCAAATTAAACAAATATTGGTAATTTTCAACCACTTGAGGTTTTGGATCGCGGTAGCGAGACACAACCTCAAGTGGTTGAAATTTAAATAAATTCACTCAGCGGGATAAGGGCTAATAGTGGCGGATAAAAAAACCATTGCTTCCATCAATGATCAGCATTTTTATCTGCCCCAGAAACAATTCCTATTTGATATGTATACTAATCAGCGCACTGTATTAATTTCAGGGAGATTTACCACATAGTGTTGGTCGCATGTCGCAGCATGCCACAATGGCTAAATGCCAACAACCGCGCACACAGCATTTCGCACTGCAATGACTCAATGCTGTCTCGACGTCTTACACGTTGGCCCAGCATTGAGACAGCGCTGAGAGGGTACAACGCATTTTCTCGGAAGACCATCTTCACCACAACAGAGTGTCACTTTGCCCTTCACAATACATAACGAAAGGAATACTGAAAATGGCATACATCAAGTGTGTAAAAGTGGTCCGCTTGGACCACAAGGGTGAGTGATATATAGATAGATATCAGATGGGGATCATCGCGGGCAATCCAAGGGTCACACTATGGATTTAGATCAAGACTTACAATATACCTGTGGGATCTGTTATTGTGTTAACTACACTATACATGGACACCCCCCCCCCCCTCTATACACGCATATCATAACGGCATATATCTAAATGCCACACAAAGGCAAACAGCAGTAGCTGTGTACTTTTCCAGTAAGCAGTTACGCCTTTGTGGGGTAGTATTGAATCCCAGTGAAGCACTTCACCTGAAGAGCGGCGACCTGAGGGTGGGGAGGAGGGGAGGTGGTGACATCGATAAGACAGGCTGAGTCCTGCTCGTGCGTGAGTCGCAGTGCACTCACGCGCACATACCCGTCACCAGACTAGCACGGAGACCTCACAGGGCCACACACCCTTGCTGTACTGGGAGCAACTGTGACGGTACACATATTACACGACTGTGACACCTTTGGTTTACTGGCAGCAAAGTAACTGTCAATTTACATGCCCTGTAAAACAGCCAAGAGTACTAGTAAATTATTCGGGGTGGTGCCCAACAAACAGTATTCTCGACGTTGACATAATGTTGGCTTAATGTTGGGCACACGATCGTTGTAGATGCTGGACCAAGATTAAAACAGCAATGGCTTAACGTCTGGTGCTTGGTGGGTACCCAGCAAACACGGAGCATTCACTTTTAAATGCTGCTTCAATGTTGGGCCAGCGTCGAAGACGGTGGGCTAACATTGAAACAACAGTGGGTGAATGCCCCGGCAGCCCGGTGTTTACTGGGTAACGACCTTCAACCCAGCAAACATGAAACTTTGAACCAGCATTGAAACAGCATTGCCTTAATGTCTGAGTAGTGTTCGCCGGGAACGGCTTGTAAGTTGTAGAGTGTTTAGAGCTAACAGTTAACTACCGGGTATATTTTTGGAACTTACAGAATAAATTTGATTCACTTTCAAAATGTAATCCATACGTAATTGACATTAAAAATGAACACGAAAATAGTTAAAGGGACTGGCCCAAGCTAAAATCATAAAAAAACGGTGATTTTATTTTGGTCTCTTAATATGACCATATGATGTAAACATGTCCATAGAATAGAACTGCAAAAGTTTTTTAATTTTTCTTCTGCGCACTTACCAGTTAGACTAGATATAGAGATGAAATTCCTGATATCTAATTATTTACAACCATGTCAAAAATTAGAAATACAGGAATTTCGTCTCTATATCTAGTCTAACTGATTTTAGCGTGGGCCAGTCCCTTTAAGTGGGCTTTTAACTGTATAAAGGCAGTAGCTTCAGTCGTTTTTTGCATCACTGCCAACGAAAATAAAAAGCAGAGAAAAAATTAATTGATACGTTGCAGCGTAACGCTGTCAGCACCCATGATCACACACCTGCGGAATCGTTCAAGGGTATATATGTACTAGTATAGGGGTATATATGGATATGGGTCAGTGGTCCATATACATTGCCGACTCAATTATACCATTTTAGTGTCCAGATTACAGAATGATTTAGCTTCACATTACAATGATTACATAGTACAGTTTTTTAAATCCAGAAAAAGTAGGGTGAAAGTATGATACTGTAGATTCGGTAATTTTCGCGTGTTTAAATTTTCGTGAATATATGAAATCAGGACTTTTAACGAAGTTTAGAATTCGTGAATTTTCTTCTTTTTTTTTAATTCCCGAATTTGTCCTCCATGCGAAATTCGCGAAAATTAAGACCTCGCGAATATTACTAAATCTACAGTATATGTTGCTTTCCGGTAAATATTTTATGGATCCAAAAATGTATTCACACATGAATCCATCTTAAGAGTATTCCAAAATATGCTAGATTTCGGGCGGAAATGATTTGGACAAAAAACAGGAAAAAGAGGAAAATGAAGAACTTTACGTACATGCATAAAGTAAGGAAAGTGAAGATATGAAAAAAAGTCACTGACTGAAACAGAAGATTTGTGATTAGTGAAGCCATTAGTGAATCTCTTTCTGATTACCTACATGTATGTATCGACAACATATTTTTTGTCAAATTTTGATACTTAAAAGCCTGGAATTATCATCTTATGGGTTCTACGCCCCAAAATTAGTCAGAAATGACATATCACATTTGATTATCAGATTATTGTTTAATTTTTTTTTCAATATGGTCGCCAGTGGCTATCTTGGATTTTACCCATGTTTTAAATTCGTGGGCGGGGAATAAGACAATATCCCCCTCCCCTACTTCGTGGGCGGGGGATAAAAACGCTCAAGGGTGACCAAAGTCCACACAGCAGATTCTAAAAGTAGACATCCTGGGCTATAAAAATCAATCATAAAAAATACATACAAATTTCCCAGGTTTGCCCTAAGAACCTGTTTGGCAATAAGAAACCTTTTTTTTTTTAATATAAAGAACTTGCAATCAAAATTGTTGCGATGACTTTAAAGCTAATTTTTGCAATATTGTCCCATCCGCATCACTAAAATGATCATAACTTAGCTCAAAATCAAGATAATTCCATGTTCTTGGTGTCATAGTAAAGCTCCAGCTGTGTGCCATCCTATTTTTCCAACATAAAGACTCATCATGTACAGATGGGTCACATATGGTGTCATGATATTTTCATTTATCAGTTCTTATTGATATATATATTTTATTTTAGAGGCCTGGTTATAAGAAACATAACAAACATAACAAGCTTCACCAGAATACATATATGAGAAATAAGCTGAAATTAAAACTGTAAACTCAGATAAGTCGACAATTTTAAATTATTTTCAATTTTAACCATAATCGAACTTGTTTTAAGAACTGATTAATAACAGCATGCAAAACAAATTTCAGTAGGATTCATGAAAAAATTGATTTACCATTGAAAACTGCACAGTAATTATCATTCCAATGTATGAAAATTACATTATTTTATTAATTTAATACCCTTTGAGACCCGCCCGGCCACACTGAGCCAATAGGCTTGCAATATGAATGTTATAGGAACATGTGCAAAAGCCTGTGTCTGGTTTTTAGCATTTAAAATCTCCCAAGAATTCTATGCCATGTTCCATGAAATAAAAATATCTTTGTTTGAACATATTATCACCCATTTGACATTTGTATTTGTAAAACTGCGACACTGGCCCAACATCAACCCAAAATTAACCTAAAATTGGGTCAATGTCTTATGTTTGCTCGTAACTGTCCAGTGGGAAGCTTTAAGTGTCATTGCCCAACACAGATTACCATTATAAGAGAAGCCTACAGTGACACCTGGTGGTGAATTAAATAATAGATACTGTAATCAGAGGCCACGGTGAAATCTGTTCTCATTCCAACATCAGACCCAAGGCTTTACAAACCCTATGTCTGGGACAACATAGAAATGGCCCAGGGCTACTGTCCGTGTACCAAGTGTGATGGGCAGCGATAAAAAGCTAAATAAATATTTTTTTAATAAAAATATGACACGCTGCTTAATGTATTTCTTTTGTATCAATGATAAATATTAATATAGTTTTAAAATCATCTAATAAGGTACAAAGACAATTTTGTACATATTGTTGGCCCAACAATTGCATTTGTAAAGTCCAGAGACCAACTTTTCTTTGCAACTTGAAGACACTGTAAATTGCATATTAAATACTATAAAGAATTAATTAGCACAATTATGGCTAGTGTAATTAATTGAAAAATGTAGCAAAAATAGAAGAAAATAAACACTGATGTCAGTGATATTGTTGTATCAAGACTGACAGTGACAGTGACAAGAGTGACAAAATAGAAATGTACATACCGGTACATGTACTACACAAATCTCTCCGTTTCATGTTGCACAATAATTGCTGCATAAGATATAATAACAAATGGAGGTCAAAAAAGTGATTTTTTGCCAGCAAATAAATATTTTCAACAGCAAAAAATTGGTTGTGGATCTGACCTAAACAAAATGGAAATGTGTTGCTTTGAAACGTGTATTATTAACCCGTGGAGGAGTGTTTGAGAGGATGTGGCCTACTTTTTGTTGACAAGAATTAAAACTACAAGTAAGTGTTTACCATGTAAACACCCCAGAAGGCTCCCCCCCCCACACATTTTTCAAATAAAAGTGATCAAAGTAATCAATTTGTACATGTAAAGATCGAGTCATATTATGAAGCAGAGGTTAGCAGCATTAGGGTCACTGACAACGAGATTTTTTGACCCAAAAAGATTAAAGATGAGGGGGATATGTTTCTGAACTTTCTAAAAAAACTGCTGCTGTCTAGGAATTTATACTAGCATGCAGTACATTGAATATTGGATGTATCGCATAAGCTGCTTTGAAGTTATCAGGGTGGCAAGCCTGTCTTCATTTGAAAAGAAAACTTTAAAGATGGTCGCCATGACCCGGATATTTTGTACAAACTTTCTGAAAAATTGATGCAGTCTAGGAATTAAATACTCCTATGCAGTATGTTTAACATTGAGTATATCAGATATTAAGCGGCTTTGAAGTTATCAAGGTGACAAGGTCCCAATTTGACGAAAAAAGATGGAAGATAACAGCCATGACCCTGAAGATTTTTCAGAACTTTCTAAAAACTTAATGCTTTTACTACTACTAATCAAGTGCTATAGAATATTGAGTATATCAGATGAACGACTTTGAAGTTATCAGGGTTACAAGGTCCTAATGGGACGGAAAAAGAATGAAGATAGCCACCATGACCTCGATATTTTTCCGAACTTATGGAAAAAAGGATGCAGTTTATTATCAAGAAAAATCACAGCCCAATGGACACATTATTGGTATTTCATGATATGAGTAAGCTCGAATACTGAGTTCATATTAATCGGCGACTATGGCTTAAAGAGGTTAAATATATTTTTAATGCTAAATTTAGATAATGCAGCACAAAATGCCCAGCTCAGTTTCATGTTGGCATATATTTGCCTTTTGCATTAAATACAATTTATATCAGATCTTTATTGATCAGCTCCTCCAACATCCCTGAAAACTTCAAAGTCCTGCACCTTCGGCAAGTAATTAATACAATTTTCGAATTTATAGATTTATCTTAAAATTCCTCTATCTAGACCACCTATTAAAATATTTGACAAATCTTTATAAAAATGTTTTTGTGCAATGCAGGATTCATGACAATGAAATATTGTGTGAAAAATGTCATTGATATTGTTCTTTTGGTTTTAAAAAGTATTTGCAGAGCCCGCAGAGAAATTAAAGAAAACTCTACTGTGGTTAGACTACTTCCAGCCTGCGTGAGAAATGCCAAACCATTTGCGAAGAAATGTGTTGCAGTAACTTTTTAGCCTTGGTTTACAAGTTTAGCACATTCATCTTACCATCATCATCAGGTTCTCCTGGCCAAGTTCAGCCTATATGTGCACACATGGGGCATAAAACCCCATTTATTTGATTTTATTTATTTCTCTAACATGTCTAAGAC
Source organism: Flabesymbios commensalis (assembly GCA_964017125.1). Taxonomy (NCBI): domain Eukaryota; kingdom Metazoa; phylum Annelida; class Polychaeta; order Terebellida; family Flabelligeridae; genus Flabesymbios; species Flabesymbios commensalis. The sequence continues at coordinate 53,273,672 of OZ024905.1, forward strand.
TCTTCTAATACTTTTATTTGATCACCAATGTCCAAAAATGTCCAACTTCCTCCTGATTTTGACATTTACGGTCACATGTTATGTCCTTGTTTAGGTGACTGTCCGGCAGCTGGTGTCACGTTTTCTTGTAAGCGCAAAAACTCAAAAACTAACATGACTAATGGTTAATTGTTTTTGAAATTTTAACATGACATTCCTACTCCTAGCAACATGGGGATGTGCAAGTGATTTTTCAAAGATGCTACCAAAATTCAAAATGGTCGCCAGAAGTCAACTGTAAAAAATCTCGTGGGTGAAAAACTTTTAAACTCAAAGTCTGATATTATTCAAAATACTATCATGGCATTCCACAGTATTTTGGACATGCACTCATGATTTTTAAACTAGTTTTTTATCGGGTTATTACTATTTCATATAGGTAGGCAAGTATTTCAAGTACTATAATCCATAAAAAAAAATTCTAATCAGGATGTTTTCCCTGTGCGGCATCATATTTTGTTTCAGATTTAGGTTTTCAATTGTCGTGGACGGGACAATAGATTTTTCAAGAAAAAAAGATCTACTTTAAAAATGCAAAATTCATTTTAAATTTACACATAGTTTGTAAGTACAGATGAAAGTACAGATGAAAGTACAGAAGTTTCTCTCAACAGCACACTTTATCCCCCCCCCCCCCCCCCCCATAGGGGAATTTTGTCCGGCAGCCGGCGTCACATTTTCTTGTGGGCCCAAAAACTAAAAAAGTAATGGTTAATTTTTTTCAAACTTTTGACATGACATTCCTAGCAACATGGGGATCTGCAAGTGATTTTTTAAAGATGCTACCAAAATTCAAAATGGCCACCAGAAATCAATTCAAAATTTTTTGTGGGCGCAAATTTTTAGAACTTAACTTCAGAAATTTTATAATTTTATAAATTTTATAATCACATTCCCCACCATAAGGAGATGTGCAGGTTATTTTTTTAAGGTTTTGCTGAAATTCAAAATGGCCACCATGGATCAATTTAAATTTGTTGAGGTCGCAAAAACTCAAAAACTTAGTCGTAAATTATTCCAATTTTACAAACACATTCCCCATGATATGGAGATGTGCATGTGATTTTTTCAAGGTTTTACTTAGTTTCAAAATGGCAGCCATACATAAACTTCATAATTTTTAGTTGGCTCAGAAACTCAAAAATTTAATCCAGAAATAATGTGCAGGTGATTTTACTGAAATTTAAAATGCCCACCACAAGTCGACTTTTTAAATATTTGTGACTCTAACTCTAACCTAATTTATGGCGGGGGATGATATAGGACTTCAGTCCTCTTGTTATATAATACAGGGTGTGACATTAACATTTTGTATCTTTAGACCAGCAGGTCTAGTAACCTTAGTTTATCACTAGACCTGGTGACATGTCACTAGACCAGGTAAGCTCGAATCTGATACGGTATGGACTTAAAAAAGAAACAAATTATGTACAAGTGATGTACAACCCGCAATCATTATGATTTTTATAAAAAATAGCTAAAAATACCAAAGACAAACATATAGCATAATACCATAATAATCACTTGTTATTTTACATTGAAGAGTCAATTTAGATGATATCAAGTCACATAATCAAATAATATAAATAACATATTTGCATCTGGAGTTTACTTGGCTCTAGATGGCTTAAGCGTTCCGTTTGTGTATATACCGTATTATCCCTAATAGTAATAAACGCACTCACCCCCCCCCCGATTTTGCTGTACCCTGTATTACCAGAATATCTGCTGGCTTGAAAAAATCTACCAGACACCAGCCTGCTTCGTGTAGCTGTGTCAACATGGTTGAGCCACGGTCAGCGTGTTGTGAGCGTGGGTGTAAACGAGGTATGCTACTGTTAATGTAGCCTAGTTGTTGTACATCTTGTTTTAACACTGGGCCAGCGTCGTACAGGTGGACCAGAATTGAATAACACCTGTGTGTGTTGGGTAATTAATCGTTGAGTTGTGTCAGAATGACGACACCATGTCAGTTTTGCTTACAACAAAAGTAATAACAGTTCATAATCATTGCACTAGTGATCATTGATTTACAAGCGCCCCTGTTAAATTCCCAGCGATAATGCGACACCAATTTATAGGCTTAATGCTAAGTAAGATTTGAAGCATCTGTTTTTCGCGCTAGCTCATCATGTCTTAGACTGTTAGCAGTTGGCGTCCACTGGTCATCCAAATATGTGAGGTATGGATCTGTTTCTACTATCGTGACTATAGTAGCGCCGAGGGACATACGACTTGACACGTGCTCAACTCTGAGCGCACATGTATACACGAAGTCCCTGCAGGGATGATATCGTTATCATTTCATCAATGGCGGGCTAAGGTCGGCAAGAGTTGATGACGTCATCGGGACGGTCTGCTTCTATGCAGACTATCTGAGACCTACACACTGTGTGAAATTAGACGTAAATTTAATCAGTTAGGCCTACGTCTTTTTAAAGCATTCATACAGTATGCCGCCGACGCATTTCCATTATTCTGATGTGTCTAAAAACAAATACCATATTAAGATATTGTCGTACCCAAATGAGAACATTCAAAGATGAAATGTGATGGTAACTGCGTCGTCTAAGCCAATAAAGCGGGCCGTGGCTGCACAGGGTGTCGGCCTGTATTACCACACCAGCTACAACTGCTGCCAGCGCGTTCACAGTGGCGGCGTGAGAGTGGATGGAGGCTGGCACATACAGGGATGTCGCGTGGCTTAATGACAGCGCCGCGTTGTCCTAATACCGCTAATGCAGACTATCCATTCACTGGTCAGACATGCTGACAATACTTGTATAGGCCTAGTAACGTTACATAGCAGATAAGGCTTTGAATATATACTCGACCATCAGGTCCAGTGCCTGAGAATGTGTACTCGCCCGGTGCCAGGATTACTGGACTGGGTCGAGCGGTCGAGCGTTAGTGTCGCACACTGTAATATAGTAGTGGATTTCATATCCACTATGATAAAGTAGTGGATTAAGTTTAAAATGGTAAATTCTGGATTGAAAAGTTTAAATTGCATTATACATGTAATCTTCAACTGTAATATTTGCCATTATTTCACACCCCTTGAGTTATGTCAAAATTACAAAAAAAAAGGATTAGGATGTACCAATTAGACTGTGTATTTAGCCAAAGGTGTTGACAATTTGATGTAGGGGGCCTACATATCTGTACCATAGCTGCATCATTTTTTGTTGATGATACATTTAGGCTACGTTGTACATTCGATAATGACTATGAGACAATGCCATGGGACAGTAATTATCAATTACTTGCTGGGCCCTATGGGCTATTAAGTACTTCAGAGAAAATAGTGTATCACAGTACTTTTATCATTCTATATCATCAGTTTTTTTTAGCTTAGAGATTTTTCTATGCATTATAATTCTTAACTGTAATACTGTAATTTTTGCGCGTTTAAATTTTCGTGAATTTCTGATTTTGGGACTTTTCACGAAGTTTAGAATTCGCAAATTTTCAATTAGCTTTAGTAGAGCTTTTATAAATTAGTAAGAATGTTCGCAGCATTCTTAAATTTGCAAATTTGTCATCCTCACGAAATTTCCGAGCTAGACCTAGGCCTGGACTAAAGCTAGGCCATAGGCTATTCCCTGCAAACAATTTCCCGTTGTAATAATGTCCCCACAACGTACAGCATTCGTACTTAGGACGTAACTCTGTGAACTCCCATTGTAAACGTCCTTAGAACGTACAACATAAATGTGGCAGATGACGTTATTGGGATGTTCTGGGGACGTAACTTATGTCCTTAGCATGTCCTCGATCGTTACGTTCATCCATGACTGACGAAACCGGGACCTTAACGAACGTTAGGGTTACGTACAGTATTTGCAGGGTTAGGCCTACACCATCAACTTGATCAAATGATCAATGACAATGCAATGGCAACCACAGAACTTTACCTGTTTCCGTTGCTAGATGTATTATATAGACAAGTTGGGAAGCTCACATTTTGAACAGTGATGTGTACCGAACTCCCTCATGGCGGTGAATGATCATTATAGTGACCAGGGAGTTTGGCACGTAATGTCAATGACATAAGCGCGAGATTCCTAGCTTTTCTATATCTATCATATCAACGGAATCAAGCAAGCTATGATGGCAATGGGACGCCCATGGCCATGCCATCCAGAGTGAGAGTCCATGGCCATGCCCATGCCATGGCCATGCCAATTATGGCTATAAATTAACATGATCTATTCTATCTAACTATCTTGATGTTGACTTTACATTCACCTCTGTCAAATTTCTTTCCTTCTGGATCAATATCTTTCACATCAAATATGTCTTCAAATAAAACACCTGCCATGATGATGTGTCTATTTCATGTGTCCACCGACTGGCGATGATTGTGCACAGCATGCAGAATCAATCAACGAAAACAAAACGTTCGCCGGTATTAGATTATCACTTATTTTACTGTTGAAAAACACCTGTTTAGAAATATTTAAGAGATTTCACATCAAGTCACATTTATTCCCTTTTTATATAACGCGTGAACACATCTACATATCTTTATTAGATGGAGTTTTCAATAAAAATGTAGCAGTGTCGTGGCACGTTCTGCCATTTCTGACATGTTGATTCTATGGAAGGTGAAGGTTGATTTTCCTTGTTCTGTACCTCCACCACCACGATTGAAGAATAAAAATAAAAGCACGTGTTTCCGGTGTGATTTTGAGCCGCGCATGCTTCACCTAGTCTGAACCCTGGAGTCTGAATTTCCCACTCACTGATATATGTTTCACATGTGATCCCACAGGGCAGACCACATTGTTCCGACGTTGAATCAACGTCAATGAAGTTGACTCAACTTGTGTGTACGGCGATTTCACAAAAATGGCCACAATAGCAGCATTTTTGAGGCAAGAAATAGACAGTTGAATAACAGAAACACAAATTATACTGATACTCGAAGCTAGAACTATATTATGTTTCTATAGAGTAAAGTCAGAAACACATTATATTCATCAACACTGAACAGAATTATTGTACTTAGCGGATTTCTCAGTCAATTCTCAACCACTTTTCATGAAATTTCACACACTATTTTCCATTCATGTCGTGACTACGCTGAAAATTTACTACATGTCAAATGATCTAACCAGTTTGCTAACTTCTTAAATACTTATCAAAACTTCGCGAAACTTTCAGGGTCGTCACGACATGAATAGAAAATAGATATCGGCGAAATTCATTCACCACGGTTAATGTGAATCCGACTATAATGTTTTTACTATTGGAAAGGTTGAATACGTGGCAGACAGGTCACACCAAATAAATCACCTTCATAGGAATTGCAATAACTAAATACTGTTATCGTAGTCTGTAGTTCAACAGACTCTGAGACTGTGTGTGATACAGATGGGCAAGCTAGGGGCCTACATACCAAAAAAATCATCTTCTCACAAGACCTCTTTTTGCAACTTTATTTTAAAATATGGAAATAAAAAAATTTTTCTCCTAAAAAAGTGGGATACCAAGTCCAAAACATCAATTTTAATCATTTTTTCAAATGAACAATTAAAAGCACCAAAAAACACACACAGAATACGTTACAATTTTTTATAGCTTAAACATTTCCCAAAATATCTGATATGTAGTGAACAATTTGTTTAAATACTATACAAAATAAAAACATGCATAATGAAATATAATAATGAAATTTCAATGTTGCTAAGTGTAATTGGTCTTGATACATTGCAGTAGATGAGATATAAAGGTTTTTTCAAAATATTAATGTTTTTTTTCTATTTTATTTGTTTTTCCGATAAGAACAGTATGAGTGTACATGTTCAATACCCATTCAATATTGTTCAAAATAAACCTAGGCAACAAAATAAATTGTGTGTGTTTATTGTTACCAGACTTATTGTACCTACTATTTCACTATACTTCACAATTAGGTACAAAATCATTATCAGAATTGAAAGTAACGTATTCTGTATTTGTGTGTATAATGGAAGTTATTACACACTGCCACATTAAATAATCGAGGTGTTTTTTGTCTAAGCACAATTTTTATTATTTCTATATCGATATATACTGAATTTCTGTCATTTCGTGCCTGTTCGTTAATATTTCAAATAAAAATGCAAAATACGTTACTAATATAGGTTACATAACTAACAAAAGTCATGGTATGCTAATGTAATGGTATTAAATGTCACTATATCCAGTAAATAGTTGTATCATACAAAGTGTGGATGTTTTGTACTTTTGTTACGAATCAGAATGCACTACCCGGTATTACAACATTGTTTAGTTAAAAGCAAAATTCGTTACAAAAATACGTTACCAAAATACGTTACAGAATGTAACGTATTTTGTGTAACGGATTCTGGCTTTTTTTTTGCACATTTGTGAAGCCGGGTTCAGTAGCCAGGCTAAATTGTTATTTGCTGCTTGGAGCCATACCTAGTGAGTAAGTTAAGTGTGCTTATTACTATATCTTCAGAGTCCATGTAGCGTATTCTGTTTTCTTGAAAAAATAAATAGCGTCTGCTTATTTCTATTGATTATTGCAAGAGTATCACTTTTAGTATCACATCATTTTTGTATTTTTTCTTACATACCTACCTTAGACTACATATTCATCACACAGCAAGTAACTTCAGTTGATCTTAGAATTGTTGGCAGATAAAAACAACTAAATAACTCAAATGTAACGTTTTCTGTTATTTTATGGCGACATGAACATTAATTCAATTTTGCAAGAGACAATATACTACTTTGGGGATTTGGCTTTTTTAACACAATCACTACTATATGTTCGTCAGATTGAAACAATGTATCTTCCAAAAACTGCATCCACTCATGAGCAGTGACCTGTCAAAGACACAAATTTAAACTGGCGACATGACAAAAATGTCATTTTTATGGCATTTCAGTGGTCAAAAGCACAATTTTTCTTGTCCAGGCTATGGATAACTATACATTTTCTGAACGGTCTATATATGCATGAATTAAACGATAAAACTGGTTGAACAAAAGTGGAGGTCACTACAAACGAAAACACTGCTGGGGTCACATGATTTTTGAAGTGGCTGCATTTGCCCAGATACTATCGTGACCATTTCAGAAGAAGAATAGGGATTACAATTTAGCTAAATACTGCCATCGATCGTGACCATTTCCTTTCTAACAAAATGAGTCACGATAACAATAAAAAACATAGGGTGCCGCCTGCAGAGCTTGAACCCTTTTGGAAAGCCTAATCATTATAATATAGTCTAATATTCATCAGTTAAATTTTCAGGTGACTGATGATAATATAAACATTAAAATAGAGTCCCAATAAGTAGGGCACCCTATATAGTCGTCAAATTAGGCTACCGTTCTGTCCGATTTTTGTCACGACATCACATTTTTAAAATGGCCACTGTTGATGAGATAATTATTTAGTGTAGGCATGCTTCCCCACAATAGAATTGGCAGAAAAAATTGTACCAAGAGTTTTAGTTTAGAGCATAATTCATGTCAAGTATTTTACGGTGAAGGACTTATTCCATTCTGTCCGAAAAATTTTTTTAAGTCACAATAGCAATACTGTCACGATAGCAAGCAAGTATGTCACGATAGCAAACAAGCAAATGTCTATAAACATTTATTCAATTGTCAAAATTTAAAATGAGCATGATATACATACGATAGAAAGGATAAATAGAAAAAAAGAGAATGGACTAGGAGGAGGAAAAAAAGAATAAAATAAAGAAGATGAAGATGAGTGGAGGGAGAGAGAGTAATATAAAAGAACAAGAACGATGATGATTATATGAAGAGGAAGAAGATTATGAAGAGGAGTAGGAGAGAAGGAAATTATTTAAAAAAAATTGCCATAAAATATGTTGAAAAAGTGGAGAAAATCCAGGATGTAAACGTGATGAGAAAAAATGTTTGGGACAAAAATGTCACAGATTTAGTTGTCAGATAGGCTTACGTAGAAGTGATGACGAAAAAATCTGATAACAGAGAAAGCTATGAAAAACTGATGTGACGTATAATAAGCTCAAGATATTGTATAGCCCACTACAGGTGTGGGGAAGCATGGTACAGGTGTGTAGGCCTATGTGGATGTGTGATATATCCCTGGTGTGGTGCATATCATGTTCCATGATTGTATGATGAAGCTGTTTCAGGGACTGTGCACAATGACACAGGTAGGCCTACAGTACAAGAAGCTCTTGTTGGTGCGCAGCAGGTGTACCTCACCAGATGAAAAGAAAGAGGCACTATAAGGTTTAGGGGAGACTGGGGCACCTTGAGACGAAAAAATTCAAACTCCCCAAACACAGATTTAATTTTCAAAATAAAATATTTTGACGACTCATATGGATACAGCATCCAGTGGGGTATATTTGAGCAAGAGATAAAAATTTTCAGAAATGTGTAACCTTACATTTTAACAAAACAGATTTTCAAAAAAGTGTCTCAATGTACCCCGTACTCGGGCACCTTGAGACACCACATGGGGTACCTTGAGACGCCAAATTAGGTACTTGAAAACAACGTGGATCTAACTAAAATCAATATTTGAATACTACATATACCTGTAACTAAAGCCTGCAGTTGGCTAATGTTAGATGTTGCAGTCAAATATGTGCCTGAAAAAAATTGGGGGCACCTTGAGAGACTTTCGGGGCACCTTGAGACAGACTTGGGGCACCTTGAGACAGTTTTGGGGCACATTGAGACAGCGTCTCAAGGTGCCCCACCCTGACTGACCTCACATCTGATATCATAGTTTGTGTGTGGGGTGTATTTGAAGCAAACCATTATACATTTATAAATTATAAAGTGATAACACAGGTGTAAGATACAACCAAAATCATAGGGAAGTCAAGTATTATGTGATCTATAGAACCAAATATTGATCATCCCAAAAATCTACTTTTCATGTGAAAAATGGACCTAAGCTTACATACATGCCAAGGATGTCCAATAGCCATTAACAATAGGGTGCAAAATCGAAATTGGTTAGTTTTGGTATAATTGACCAGATGGCGCACAAATCGCAAAATAATATCTGTGTCAAACAGGCCTGTCTCAGGGTGTCCCATGTCTCAAGGTGCCCCAGTCTCCCCTATACCAGAACTAGTGCATAATCTCGCGTCAGCCCTCGCGCTGCGCGCTCCTATGATGCAGCAGGTGTCATATGTCGTTGTGAATTGAGTTCTACCTGAGGTGGGCTTCGAGGTGTAGTGAAACAGGCCATATATGGGCAAAGCCCGCGACTTCAAGAATCATGTGACCCCAGCAGTGTTCTCGTTTGTAGTGACCTCCACTTATGTTTAACCAGTTGTATCATTGAAGTCATGCATAGACCTTTCAGAAAATGTATAGGTATCCATAGCCTAGACAAGAAAAAATGTGCTTTTGACCACTGTAATGCCATAAAAATGACATTTTTGGCATGTCGCCAGCTTGAATTTTTGTCTTAGACAGGTCACTGCTCATGAGTGGGTGTGGTTTTTGGAAGATAAATTGTTTGAATTTGACGAACATATAGTAGTAATTAAATTTATAACAATAATTCCCAAAAGTAGTATATTGTCCCTTGCAAAATTGAATTAATGTTCATGTCGCCACAAAATAACAGAATACGTCACATTTGAGTTAGTTAGTTGTTTTTATCTGCAAAAAATTCTAAGATCAAATAAAGTTCCTTGTTGTGTGATGAATATGTAATCTAAGGTATGTATATAAAAAGACATAAAAAAATTATGTGATACTAACAGTACTACTCTTGCAATAATCAATAGAAACAAGCAGACGCTATTTTTTTTTAAGAAAACAGAATACGTTACATGGACTCTGAAGATATAGTGATATGCACACTTAACAACAAATGACTCTTTAGTTGCTCACTAGGTATGTCTCCACGCAGCAAGTAAAAATTTAGCCTACCCACTGAACACAAAGTACGTTACATTTTGTAACGTATTTTGGTAACGTATTTTGGTAACGTATTTTGCTCTTCACTAAACAATGTTGTAATAGTGCATTCTGTTTTGTAACAAAAGTACAAAACACTCAAACTTTGCTGATACAACTATTTACTGGATATAGTGACATTTAGTATCATTACTTTATCATAACATGAATTATGTTAGCTATGTAACGTATTTTGGTAACGTATTTTGCATTTTTATTGGAAATATTAATTAACAGGCACGAAATGACAGAAACTCAGTATATATATCGTTATAAAAATAATAAAAAATGTGCTTAGACGAAAAAACACCTCGCTTATTCAATGTGGCAGTGTGTAATAACGTCCATTATACACACAAATACAGAATACGTTACTTTTAATTCTGATAATTATTTTGTGCCTGGTGAAGTACAGTGAAAAAGTAGATACAATAATTCTGGTGGCAATGACACGCACAATTTATTGTATCGCCTAGGTTTATTTAAAACAATATTGAAAGGGTATTGAATATGTACACACTACTGTTCTTATCAGGAAAAAACTAAAATAAAAATACACTAGGCTTTGAAAAACCTTTATATCTCGTATAGGGGAGACTGGGGCACCTTGAGACATGGGGCACCATGAGACAGGCCTGTTTGACACAGAAATTATTTTGCTACTTGTGCGCCATCTGGTCAATGATACCAAAACTAACCAATTTCTATTTTCCACCCTATTGCTAATGGCTATTGGACATCCTTGTCATGCATATAAGCTTAGGTCCATTTTTTACATGAAAAGTAGATTTTTGGGATGATCAATATTTGTTTCTATAGATCACATAATAGTTGATTTCCCTATGATTTTGGTGGTATCTCACACTTGTGTTATCACTTTATAACTTATGTATACTGGTTTTGTTCAAATACACCCCACACACAAACTATGATATCAGATGTGAGGTCAGTCAGGATGGGGCACCTTGAGACGCTGTCTCAATGTGCCCCAAAACTGTCTCAAGGTGCCCCAAGTCTGTCTTAAGGTGCCCCGAAAGTGTCTCAATGTGCCCCCACTTTTTTTCAGGCACATATTTTACTGCAACATCTAACATTAGCCAACTGCAGGCTTTAGCTACAGGTATATGTAGTATTCAAATCTTGATTTTAGTTAGATCCACGTTGTTATCAGGTACCTAATTTGGCGTCTCAAGGTACCCCATGTAGTGTCTCAAGGTGCCCGAGTACGGGGTACGTTGAGACACTTCTTTGAAAATCTGTTTTGTTAAAAAATGTAAGGTTACGCATTTCTGATAATTTTCATCTCTTGCTCAAATATACCCCACTGGATGCTGTATCCATATGTGTCGTCAAAATATTTTATTTTGAAAATTAAATCCATGTTAGGGGGTTTGAATTTTTCCGTCCAAAGGTGCCCCAGTCTCCCCTACTGCAATGTATCAAGACCATTGACACTTAGAAACAGTGAATTTACATTATTATATTTAATTGTGCATGTTTTTTTTTTGCATAGTATATGCACAAAAATGCCCAATACATATCAGATATTTTGGTAAATGTTGAACTACAAAAAAATGTAACGTATTCTGTGTGTGTTTTTTGATGATTTTAATTGTTCATTAAAAATTGATTTTTTAGGACAATTTTTTAGGACAGGAATTTTTTTTTGTAAAAAGAGGTCTAGTGAGAAGTTGATTTTTTGATATTAGCTTGTGGAAAAGTCTTGAAGTGGCGGGCTTTGCCCATATGTGTTCTGCATTTCTTTCTATGTACATAACGCCACTAGCTCTGAGTTTGTTATGGCAGGTTCCATGTGTGGTGAAGAAGTGACTTCCGTTTTTAGTTTAGTTCCAGATTTTACATTTGAGTTGGGCTTACAAGAATGTTTCTAGATGCATATAGCCGGACGCGGATCTGGAGGGGGGGGGGGGCTTAAGCCCCCCTCCCCTAAGTGAGAGATTAAAAATAAACGGCCCTGCAGTGTCATAAAGAAACCAAAATCTCAAATATTTTGGCAGAAAATTGCTCCAAAATGCAGCAATTGAAGATTTCAAACTTGTCCAGGAAAGCATGCTGCAGGACCCCTCTGACAGTGTGTAAGTTGAAAATTTGGAGATCTCGCCATTCAAATTCTGGATCCGACATTGCCCTCTTTTTAGACACAACATAGTGTCTATTTATAACTGATGACTACCATAATAACAATAAAACCTAGGCGGAATGCTTTATCCCGGTGGTAGGCCTACATCCTCAAACACTAATTTGTTTTTGTATGGATCTGAGGGATTCTATAATTTTAGGCACCAGTGATTATATTTTCCTTGAAATATGAGATTGTCTAAATATTGTCAAAAATTTAAACACATGTCAATTTAGCTTTGTTTATTGACATGGCGTTGTCAGCAGAGCTTAATTTCAATTTTAAATGCTTATTTTTATCAATTTAAATTTTTCTTACCGTTATGGAGAGAATAATTTGCCGTTATGGAGAGACCAATTTATGTTACGGAGTAATCTTCAAACCTAAATTTCTCATTGACCCTTCTACAAAAGTATACTATATTTAACAAGTAGTTGAACATGGCTATCATAATGTTGATCACTTAATTTAGAAAGAATCACTTAAATATGACAATAATCCTTAAATTTTGAAATAAGAATTACTCTCCGTTACGATTATTGTCGTTACGGAGAGTAATAATAACGAACATTGTCTCTCCATAACGACAGTTATTCCTGTTATGGATCGAGTGACAATAAACAAATACTAAATATCGATGCTAACACAATTTAAAAGACAAAAGGAAAAGTTACTATTTCAACAAGTGTCACTTGTTGGTTAAAATACCAAATTCACAAAGGTTTATAGCTATTTCTAAATGAGTAAAAAGGTAATTTGTGACTACTTTTTCTTTCCATAACGTTTTAATTTTTGTTATGGAGAGACGGAAAATACGCGTTATGGAGATACGTTTTTTTTACTAAATCGTGCATAGCATCTATGTATTATGCTATATTATGATTATTTTTGTTTTTTTCACATGAGGTTGTAGTAGGCTTGGAGGTTGTAGGGTGCTTAAAAGTTAAATTGCAGTATTTGTGTGTAAAAAATCGCGTTATGGAGAGACGTTGAATTAAAATAATCACCCAAAGTCTTGCACAAACCTTACATTATTTCTAAACAAAAACACATTTCTTATACTTTTTTTTACGATTCACTGCATGAAGGTCTCGCGCTACTGTTTTGCACCATATCAGCGATATTTTGGTCAGAAAAAGTATAGAAATTACCTAAGAACTATAAGCGTTACGGAGAGTCGCTGCAACGTGGGACAGACATAAATTGCGTAAAAAGTGATAAAATATTACAATTATTTAAAAAAACTTGTATATAATCTTAAAGATAGTGTTTTGCACTAGCATTATATCAGAAACAAATATAATATATAGTACAGGAAGTCTAGAATAAATCGCCTGTTTATGTGGAATTTAGAATGTGGGACAAGGCTTTTTGGCTAAAATTGGCTAAATTTACATAATATTTCTTTCAAAAAACACATTTATGTTAGAATTTTTTGAGTTGTAATATTGCTATATTGTAAAATAAAGGTCATTCATTGCATTTATGTAATAAAATAAAATTAAAATATTCAATAATAAATATTACAAGGTGCGGACAGTGCTGGTGCTTAAAATTATAGAATCCCTCATCTAGGCCCCTATGTTGCGTATTTTCATTTCAATGTTATTTAAAACGCACCCTTTGCCTAAAACCACCACCCACTATCATTTTTCAGCAGCAAACACGTGGGCGTTTTTAGAATGGTGGTTGGGCGGTTTAGGAGCAAAAAATGGAAAGAATGTGGTTTAACCCTTTTAACGCTGAACTCCTGGGCACACTTGCATCCCCACCGCTGAATTCCGGGGGGGGGGGGGTGAACAAAAATAAGAATATTTTGTAATCAGGTAATGTCAGATTTGTATGAAGACACCAGCAGGATCTTAGCTTATAAGCAAATAATAACATTAGAATGAGTTGTGCTTTACTGGTAGGTAACACCAAGGTCATGTCAAGGTCACATCAAGGTCATTTCAAGGTCAAATTCGCAAAAAATATTGAAAATACGCACTTTTTAGCAATTTCAAGCTGTTCAGTGGTGCAGTCATCCATTAGAAAGGACTGATGGTGACACAGACTTGGTCGGGTATCATTTCGGCACACATTTTTAGGAAATCAAGGGCAGTGCTGATATTGGGAGGGGTAATGCCCCGATGTTTGCCATCATTACACCCCCATTCTTCAAGGCTCACTTGTACAAGCAAAATTACAATTATGCAGCAGCGTGTAGCATCAGCTTGGGCTTCCATCGCAAAAGATTGATATATAATTGGGTATGAAGGTTGACATGGGTTGAGGTTGTGCTTTACTGCATGGATGCCGCCCAAAATAAACGTGAAGGTTATGTCAAAGTCATGTAAAATGTCACGTTTATCAGTTTATGGGTGATGTGTACTAAATGCGTAATGATTATATAGGTGATGCGTAATGATTAGGTGTACAACCATGCAATCCGCACTGCTGCGATATCTGTCATAGAAGTATTATTATAGCATTTAAGCATGATGATGATGCCAAAGGAAGGTATGGTTTGTTTTATTGTATTATTTGATAACAGAAATTTAGGTTTTGTGAAAAAATCAAGTCTCTATCTCAATTATTAAGAAAGTTATGATAATTTTATTGATTTTACGGCGGCCATTTTGAATTTTTCGTTCCAAAAGAATCCTTTAAAAGAATGACAGTTCTACATCGGCCCAGATATTATTATGGGATGCTATCCATGCACAATCAAAAGAGAAACAAATTTTTATCAGCAAAAACAAGGCGACCCTCATGATAATCGGACCACATTGATTTTACAGACAAAAATACGAAAAAACACACTCTGCACCCGAGTATACTCGGGGTCCGCGACAGGGAGACATATTTTGCCCCCGAGTATACTCGGGGTCCGCGTTTAAAGGGTTAAGGCCACATTTGTGCATATGTAGGCTAAACTGGGCCAGAAAAACCTCCTGAAGATGGTGAGATGGATAAGAAGACACTGCCCTCCAGACACAGAATTCGAGCCCTGGTGGTCTGAGGCCGAGCACACTACCTCTCGGTCACGGAGGCTCCGCACAATATTAAATGTGAGCGGGGAAGAGACATTTTGTTTTTTTGAAATTTTAATGCCATGCAGTGCGGGGTTCGGTCCGCGATCTCCCACTTTCCAAGCAAGAAGCTTTAACCACTACACAGCGCCCCCTTTAAGACCAAAATTGATTTTTGGTCATAACCCCATAATAATTTACTACAGAAAAATAGTAGGCTATAAACATGAAAACCTAACTAATCACATCATAGGCCTAACCAGCGTGTTTATTCAGCTGTTATTTTTTGTATGACATCTAACCTAACAGGCTGACCATTAATGAAGTCATGCAATAAGGGTGGGGGTTTTAGACAAGTTTCCCTGAAGCTTTGTGACACAGGGAAATTTTAAAACACTAATGTTTGTTTTCATATTGCTGGGAGGGGGAATATTACGAATCTAGCCTTTTTAACAATATTAAAACTAGTTCTTATTATTCGGAAGCGATTGGTCTTATATTGATCTAATATATATTAAATCGATTGTCGTTTGACTTTTATCTTCCATGAATTTATAAGCAATAAATTACAATGCATGATTTCGCTCGCATAGCATAGCGTTAAAGCAGTTTTGCTTGAACACTGAACCATAATATTTACAGTGCGTCGGACTCCGCTCCTGTGGACGTTGATCATGCCACGCATGTGGGATCATGTGGCGGGCCCACAATGTTTACTTGGCGAATCACGAGGACCCATCTACCTTTGCTTTGCGTTGTAGGCCTATTTTCAATAATATGGCCTATGTAACGCCTAGGCTACTTGCTATTTTATAACTGGTTCATAAGGGGTTTTATAACAAAAATAGTTTACTAAAATTGTTACACAGATAGGCTAGTTCTGATAAAAAAATCAGTTATGTCTGCCTCTGATATTCTGGCTATACGGCCTGCTTCCCCGGGCTATGTATCACAACATTTAATCACAGCTTGGAATTCATTACCTTTGACAGATATTTTATTGACAAAGTAAAAAGTCATTTCTGACTTATTTGACATAAACAGTATATAGGTAGGCTACATACAAATAGTAAAATCACAGGTTATTATTAAAATGTGTACATGGTAGCTATTTTAAAATCAGTCAAAGCGGTAATGATGTGTGAAATTTTTTTTTTAATATTTATTATTTGACCCTACTATAATTCTTCCAATTGTTCCATTTTACGTAAGTTTTGAACCACACTAATTAGATGCCACCAGAAGGCAGTAAACGGAGTCTTTAACATTTTCTTGGGGGGTGGGGGGAATGCCCTCAAACCCCGCCTCCCGCTAGCACAGCACGCCTCTGGCGTGCACCGCGCCTGCGGCGCGTGATTGACATGGGACTACGGCACATTCAAGTTTAGGCCTAAATTGAAGCCCCCCTTTGGAAAATCCTGGATCCGCCCCTGATAGCTGCAGGCTAAATGTGAGATAATGGATTCCAATTGTGGTGATTCAGGCTTCACATGACGTATAGGACTAATACTGGTGGGATGGTGAAGGTACGGCAAACGTTATAGTTAGCCATCAGCGTGCACCGTGCTGGCCACCTAGTCCACATGTGACTATTTGCATATCATAGCCAATCCTTATCGTAATAGGATTCTTGTGGATTATAATAGGATCCACTTAGGAGTTTAGTTTGGTTCGAGTTAGGGTGTAGCTAAGCTATGGTAGACTTGATAACAGTTTTTTTACTGTGGTATGTTCGGTGTGTGATATGTAGAATGTAGGCCCCTGATGTGGTGCATAAAGTAATAAATGTCGCAGTCTATTTTAGAGGTGCAGCAGTCTGATGCATTGAGCTCAAGGCGTGGTGCAGCAAGGTTCCAGGAATGATGCAACGTTCCAGGTGTGATGCAGAAGGTTTCAGGCGTGGTGCAGCAGGTTCCAGGTGTGTGCAGCAGGTTCCGTGTGTGGTGCAGCAGGTTCCAGGCGTTATGCAGCAGATTCCGGGTGTGATGCAGCAGGTGCAGTGTATGGTCCATCTAGCTCATGGTGTGATTGAATGTAAAGGGCAAGCAACGCAAAATAGTACTTGTTGTCAAGCCTGGAACTTCAAACAGATCAAAATGGCAAAAATGAGGTTAAGTTGAAAGGGTTAAGCTGACCGCTCTATACCATATATTACTAGAGGGGAATTGTTACTTTTCAAGTGACGATAATGTTTGGACTAAGTTTTGGCAATCATTTTAAATTTTGTTCGGTTATTTTTATGATGACAGATTGATTGGAATTTTGCTGTTTTTTTTGGCAGCCGTTTTAAATTGGAATTTTAGACTTCAGACAAAATTAAAGTATATTACAGTATATTGGAAGAATAGCCCGGTCACATAGGTGATATGTAGAAAATAAACCGCATCGAATTGTTTTTATAAATTGCTGCGACAGCCAATATATTTGTAATGGATTCATCTCAAGTTAATCAGATCATCAGGAATACATTGAGAACAACCCTACCAAATTTGAAAGCAACCAACGGTTCATAAGTTATCGTGCCCACAAGCTTATTGGGTGGCTATATTTTTCAAGCCATCTTGTTTTGAATAATTTTTTTTTTAAAAAGTAAATCAAATCATCAGAAATACCCAGAGAACCAGCCTATAAAATTTGAATGGGATCCATCCAGCGGTTATTAAGATACAGTGCCCAAAAGTTTTTTAGGCGGCCATCTTGGAAAATTGCCGCTTATGGCTTGGTGCCAAAACAATATATGGGAAGAATTACCCAGGACCCGTCTCAGGGCCGTATGCAGAGCTTCTGACTAGAGGGGTTACAAAATGGGGATCCGCCAGATTGGGGTAGACCGTCATGTTGTATCTTTATGTGCATGATCGTGAATATGAGGCGAGCGCAGAGAGCCGAAATTGCAGCTTGGAGCTGTAAGACCCTTAGGAAATTTTTGTTTTTGGTCGTTTCTGGGGGCACTTGAAATTAATTTCTGGAGACATAATTGAGTTGTTAATTGATCACCACAGCCTCATCTCTTGATCTGCTAATGCCCACCCCCTTTAGATGCAATTTCCTTGTACTAGGCAACATGATTCACTATTATTTTTTTGTTTTGTGTGTTTGCATACTTATGCCCATAGATGGAAATGTCCGTCCACCATAAAACTGTAATTACGGAAACAATACAAAGCTTTAAGTGAACATGTGAAAAATAAATTAAAACCAGTAGGCATCTAACATACTCCAATAATTGATGTCCTAATTCACATCGATTCGATCTTGATTAATTTATCTATGATATGGCATCCTAAAAACCTTTGTTTTACTCTCCATATGAAAAGTATTTGCATTTTATTTTCCCAAGTATAGGCCCACATTCTTACCTTGCAAATAAAAAAACGCTTGCCGTGGGCGCATCAAATTTAAACTCATTTAATTTACAATAAAATCTCATGATGCCTCAATGATTTAATTTTTATTACTCACTTAATGTCACTGAGTCAATGCATCATGCTGTCATAGATCCCAATGTAGGTCAAATCTATTAGTCCAGTAGTTTTTTTTGTTTGTTTTTAGGACAAGGGAGGTTAAAGAAACCAAATACCCCCCCCCCCCTCCCCAGCCCCTGCGTCTAATTGTTGCATTCGACAGCTACACTAGCCTACGTTATCCTAAAAGAGGTACTATCTGTTTAAAACCATCTTAACAAAAATATAGATGTGTTGTCCGGTCAGAGCAGTGTGGCACACAATTTTCCTACTGGCCAGTCTTTGACCCTTTAATATGTCTTAAGTTCATCATTATGATGTCGCAATGTCTGGCATATCGACAAATCTTATTGTAGTTATATATTGTGGCTATATGGAATATAATTTTGAACTTCTGAGTTTGATCAGGATAGGCTAATAAACCCTATAAAAAAATGGTGATTTTATCCGCCCTGTAACGATAATCTTAAATTTGATGTTAAGATACCTAGTATACTCACTTTTCTTTGCCATGGAAATGAAAGACAAATACTTTATTTCAAATCATTTTAATTCAACACAAAATGTCCCATTGTTTTTGACAGATAAAAATATGAAGTGCTTTATAAGACTCGCAATACTTTGCAACCAGATTCAACTACACTGATAAAGACCACCTGACTACATGCTGAATAGTACTATGCCAAGATACATTTAATACATCATATACATTATTTTCTAAGCTTCCAAATACACCTAGTACAATTAAACATTATGGCAAACTGACATATGCTGGTTGGATCAGTTCACAATGGGACTATTTGACCTTGGAGTGTGCGTGGCTGGTTAGCCTGCGAGAAGTACATTAACAAACCTTCAACTTTCTCCAGTACACCACAACCCTGTAGGATCGTACACAATACTCCTGAAGGGTTGTACATCACATTCCTGCATAGTTATACAGGGTGGTTAACACACCTTCAGGGATGTACACAACATTTCTAAAGGGTTGTTCACATTCCTGCAGGGTTGTTCACACTGGCAGGGTTGTAACCACATGCCTGCAGGGTTGTTCACACTCTGGCAGGGTTGTAACCACATTCCTACAGGGCTGTTCACACTCTGACAGGGTTGTAACCACATTCCTGCAGGGTTGTTCACACTCTGACAGGGTTGTAACCACATTTCTGCAGGGCTGTTCACACTCTGACAGGGTTGTAACCACATTTCTGCAGGGTTGTGCACACTCTGGCAGAATTGTAACCACATTCCTGCAGGGTTGTTCACACTCTGGCAGGGTTGTAACCACATTCCTGCAGGGTTGTTCACACTCTGGCAGGGTTGTAACCACATTCCTGCAGGGTTGTTCACACTCTGGCTGGGTTGTAACCACATTCCTGCAGGGTTGTTTACTATTTGGCAGGAATGTAACTACATTCCTGAAGGGTGGTTAGCACTCCTGCAGGGTTGTTCACACTCTGGCAGGCTTGCAATCACATGTCTGCAGGGTTGTTTACTCTCTGGTAGGATTGTAACCACCTTCCTGCAGGGTTGTACGCTCATGCAGGGTGGTTCACACTCCCGCAGACCTGTAACCATATTCCTGCTGGGTGGATAACACTCCTGCAGGGTTGTTCACTAACACAGGGTTGTTCAATCTCCCGCAGACTTGTACACCACATTCCTTCAGGGTTGTTCTCTCTGTAGGGTTGTACACCACATTCCTGCAGGGTTTTTCACACTCTGTAGGGTTGTGCAGCACATTCCTGCAGGGTTGTTAAACATCCAGTATAGGCGTCTACATTATTGCTGCTTTCGTAACTCCTCATGGTTCAACCTTCCTCTAACTCGGGCGCATTCAAACATATATAGTGCTGATATAAACATTTTGAAGATTCCAAATAGACCTACAAATTGCTGGTGGAGGCGACATCCCACATTCTGACTACAAAAAGTGTGAGAAAAAAAATATTTTCCCACAAAATTGACAAATTTAAATAGTTAGAACAATTAGCTGTAAAATGAAGGTCAAATAACAGTTCTCATATACAAGCAGTACTTGTTGGACTGAAACACAGCTACCAAGGGATATTATTAATCACCACCAGTGAGTGGTGATTTGACAAATAGTTATTTCTCGGTCAGCACTATTAAGTTATGTGACACACATTAATGTATGAGGGCACTTCTCACTGATGGGGAAAGCCACTGGTATGACTGAAGCTATCCCAGCAAACACAATTTTTTTTTATAACATTTGTACAACGTCGGCCCAACGTCTTCGACGTAAGTCCAACGTTGCACAAATGTTATACAAATGTTTGTGTTTGCTGTGATATTCTACTTGATATAATTAATCATGAGAAGAGATCAGTCTGGCTGGCAAGAGTCTGAGATGATCACTTCAGTGTCCCTGAATACTCCTCGGCTTACGGTCTGCTGTACTGTCTACTATTGGTTACAGAGTCTATAACTGTACACACGTATCACTTAAATATTGCTGTGGACCCGCACTTTCAAAGAGAGTGATTTTGATCATGGACATCCGATTGATCAATCAGACAGCTGCAATCAAATTCTACCTGAATGAGAATACGAGAATGGTCGATACTGCCTCAAGACAGCTAAACCAAACATATATAGCGATAAATATAACAATATTTATATAATATAATGAGGCAACCACTGGAACTCGACGTGAACAACATCTATTTTCAACATAGAAGATAGATAGTTTGATAGCCTACATACACTGCTTGCTTGAAGCTTATATTTACAATATGGCAAGTCTTCAAAAAACAACAATGTTTAATGCAATATCTGTTGCACAACGGTTCGGTACCTTGTCATAACATAATCTACGGAAAAAAGCATCAAATGTGCATGTACAATCACAGCTGAGAATGGATGTATTAAATATTACATTTATGAACAGCCCTGAAGGGTGCGTGGGGACTAATAAGTAAGAGAATGATCAATTTTAAAAGCGTTGTGAGCGATTTATTTCACTGAAGCTCCACTTACAAACAATGACAAATTAGCTTGTAAACGGCTTCTGGAAATGGTATGTTCCTATGAGATCTACAGGGAATAGTATAGAGACTTATAGACACAAATATATACATGTACGGTATATCAGCATATTCACAATCGAGGCCATGATTAGCCATTGTTAGGACACTTTACAATGGACTGGATTATAACCATGGCAAGTTAAAAATTTCCACACCATCCATGGCTTTCACAAAAGGTTACTTGAGAACTTAATAATAAATTGATCGGTTGAAATATAAGATTCATCAAGGTTTAGTCCTTAAATATATTAAGAACATCCTGAAGCTTAGTTTAGCATCCGTGATACACATGCATCGTTTTGTGCCCCGGCTTTTGGTTAACATGACGCGATCTCTACATGTGATATAATATGGTCTTCAACCATGCACTGCCTAAAACCAAACATTAAATTTGTCCAGGTATAAGGAAGGATCCACTGCAGTTATATCCCTGCAAAATATTTGTTTACAACAACACATTAAACAAAGATCGACCAGACAAGTTTTGTGAGGTACAAAAATAGCTATAAATACTGTTTGCAAAATGGAAAAGATGTGCAAAATATTTCTGAATATATTCATTACCACTCGAACAACGGCGATGTTCATCTGATAATATAAGTAGGTGAATATAAATAAGTATGCGAGTGTATATGTCTACTGCTCTCTATTATACTAATCCTACTCAACACAAGCTTGTAAACAATCTCAGGTCTATCGTTACAGAAAAATGGTATGTGTTATATTTATCAATCACTTTCAGGCAATATTCATGTGTTGGCTTCCTTAATATATGTTATATAGTAGTATTCATTAACTGGGTTATTGATAATAAAATAATAAACATAATGGCAGTGGAGTGAAGCACCAACAAAATGAAAGAAGATACAGTGTGAAAAAACACTATTAATATAACACTAGTATTTATGACAGCAGAATATATAGTATACATGAAAAAAATGAGTAAAATAGATCATAATAACTCAAAACACGTATAATTTAATAGTAGCTAACCTAACAAAACATAATGGTGGTAAAATCCCACCCATGTATAGACTCAATGTATAAGATGGCTTCGCCTCAATATCATCAGGTCTGTATATTCTAAAAAAAAGAAAATAATACAGAAGTGAACATATTCTATATTCACCGCCATTTTTTGTGCTCTCACAAATTATATATATATAATATTTGTGTACATAAAAAGGAAGACTTCCAACACTAGTTATCCCAGTAAACACAAAACATTTGTATAACATTAATACATCGTAGGGCCAACGTCTTCGACGTTGGCCCTACGTTGTACTAATGTTATACAAATGTTGTGTTTACAGGTATGTTACCTGTCAGTGTAATTTACTGTGAGCATAAGAAAGAGTTGGTTAATGTCTTTTTGTGCTGTTTGATGCAGAGAGACAGAAGTGTGTGGGATAACACACCTACACTGAGAAGACAGAACTCCCTGTGTATAACATCAATATACAATGTGTTAGTGATTAACATGGATTGTGATGGCAACAAAGAGTTTACCCGTTATCATTCACAATGATGCAGGCCTAGGTTAATTTAAATTGGGACTAGAAACGAAAAACCGCCGTATCAGTGTCAATCTCTCAACTTTACTAATGCCAAAGCAGATGAAATTAAATATTCCATACATTGATAAAATATATGCTATGAGTTAATTTTTTGGTAAGCAGAATACACAATGTTAGTATGACATTATAAAAGCAGTGCGACAAATGGGCAAACTGTAAACATGTTGATTACACATAGTAATATGTGTGTGTATACTGTATGTATACATACACATCCATAAACAGATTGATTAAATGTCACGACTAGAAATTGAAAAGCTGCAAAGCAACGTGCGTGAATGCAAAGGTAAATGACCACCATACATGGGAGGCCCAACCAGCGCTAGATATTGGCTGATTGTTGGGCGAGCCTGTTTAGGTGTACACATCTGCCTCATACCTACACACACACGAGAAATGTCAAACAAAATGTTGACATATCTGATTAAAGTAGAGACGCAAGGGGTAATGTGGTGAAATCTCAATGCCTATGGTATAATATTAATTTGGTAAAATAAATAGCGATGCATTTTAATGCATTCTATACATGGTTAGTCGGATAGGTGATGTTAGTACACACAGCTTTTCACAAGTATTTCGTGTCAGCTTATCCTTTAATTATTAAGGTTATTCTATTTTTAATATGATAAATGTTGCGTACAAAAACAGATTTTAAACATCATCTCAATGATCAATAGTCCTATTTATTTATAACTCGACTCTTATTTTCATACCATTTTTCCATCATTATACAGATATACCACATGGTAAGCTGCAAAGATGCTAAGTAGCTGTTATCATAACAACGATTGTAACCTCAAAAAATACCAAACAATCACCCGATATTGGATCAGTGTCGGGTCCATTCCGAGATGTTGGCCCTATTTAGAGCCGTTGGCCAAGTTGTTGTGTCAGCTGTGTATCTGTTCACATGACAAAGGCTAAACACCAACGAGAAACTAGTCTGTCTGTACGTTTTGTAAACGTAAAAGAAAACATGCTAATAATGGGATTACTGATCATACTAATCTACTCATATGAGTAGCTAGAACACTGCCTCGGTTCATTTGCGATCCACACAGCTATACAACAATCACAATTGTTCTTTCGTTAGCGCTGGATTTCAATCTGCCCTTGATTCTCTCCACATTGCCTTCAGCAAAACATGTAAGCTGCAGTTATCGCCCGATGATGTGCATTTATTCCAAGTAGGATGTTCACTTCCAAACTTAGGAGGAATGTAAGGGTAGCCCTGATTGGCAAGTAATACTTTGGTTCCCATGGTGAAGATTGAAAATGGAGAAATAAAATCAAACTCAGCTAGTGTTTTTAGTTCAGTGGCCACATGTACTGTAGCACAATATAAGACCACTTTCACCAGCTGTAACGTCCCAAGTTATCTAATATAACCCAATGGTAAATTCACACCAACTTTTCTGAAAAATTGTCAAAAATACAACTGACACACTAAATAAGGCAATTGGGCCCAAGTTTTATCAGACACCATTTGAACTGAAATAATTCACATTTCTGATCAGAAGAGTGCTCATCAGGCAGGACTGGATCAGAAGTCAAAGTTGTTTCCACAGTGGTAGTGTGTGGCTAATGATAACACTGTATACAGATGTCAGAGCAGGATATTATTGTGACGTTATGCTGCAGGCTGCTGAGTAGGAGTTAATGCAACATTATCTTCTATAGTCTTCTTTAGATCTTCTTCGTTCTCCTCTGCTACTTTATTGTCCACTGCGGGAGTCTCCTGTAAATCCAAAGTAAGACATAAGAAACATATCTTTACTCAGTGCATCCTAATCATTTTTAAAAATGTAAAAACGCATTCAAACAGCAATAAATTGTTAATTTTATAATATATTACAATACGTCTCTAAACTAGATTTGCCTGAGAGTACAAGCTTGCGTCTCCACCCGCCCCACATAGTACATTAATTATAGAGAAATACAGTACTGTCACCAAATTTGTATGTAAACCAAGTGAAAATGTGATGTCAGAATCACACCAAAATCTAATCGACATATGGCCAGGGTAAGTTGCTTCCTTGGAACAAATCGGTGAAGCAGTTCAAGCTCTTCAGAGCAACATGTGATTCGTCGGCCATCTTGAATTTTTTTGAAAAGATGAAAAAAGAAAACTGTGAAAAATTCGAGCCGTATAACCATATTACCAAATTTTGATAATAGCCAAAATGAGCAAAACTGAAATATCAGCTAAAATCCAAAAAAGTAAAGCAGTTCAAGCTCTTCAGAGTAACATATGATTCGTCGGCCATCTTGAATTTTGTTGAAAAGTTGAAAAATTTAGGCTGTATAACCATATTACCAAATTTCGATAATAGCCAAAATAAGCAAAACCGAAATATCAGCTAAAATCCTAAAAAGTAAAAAATATAAGTTTTTTTTATCATAATCACACAAAAAAACTAATCAGCACACGACCAGGGTATGGTTATTCCCCTGATCCAAACATGAAACAAATCCATGAAGCAGTTAAAGCTCTAGGGAGTGCCATAGGATTTTGGTGAAGAAGCTGAAAAACGCAAAACAAATTACCGGGCAAATTCCCTAGGGCCGATATGCATCAAGGACTTTTCAAGGCCTGGAATTATTTTTTTCAAATTCAAGGACTTTTCCCGTTTTCGAAGACCCATGGGAACCATGTGTATAGCTAAATTAACAAATTTTGATGATGGCCAAAATGAACAAACCTGAAATATCCGTTAAAATTCTGAAACGTAAAAAATCATAGTTTTTATTATCAGAATCACACCAAAAACTAATCAGCACATGTGCAGAGTAGGGTCTTTCCTTTAAAGCAAACATGAAACAAATCCATAAAGCGGTTCAAGCTCTAGAGAGCGACATAGGATTTTGGCGGCCATTATGGATTTTGTTGAAGAAGCTGAAAAATGCAGAAAAATTTTACAGGGCAAATTTCCTAGGGCCAACATTCATACTGCAAATATTTAGAAATAATCCGAGTAGGGGTGTATGGCTATATTACCAAATTTTGATGATGGCCAAAATGAGCAAAACAGAAATATTCGCTAAAATACTAGAGCGTAAAAAAATTAAAGTTTTTATTAACAGAATCACACCAAAAGCTATTCAGCTCACGGCCAGGGTAAGGTCTTTCCTTTAAACCAAACATAAAACAAATGGATGAAGCGGTTCAAACTCTAGCGTGCGCCATAAGATTTTGGCCGCCATCTTGAATTTTGTTAAAGAAACTGAAAACGCAAAAAAAAAATTACCAGGCAAATCTCCCAGGGCCAATAAGCATACTGCAAATATTTGGAAATAATCCGAGTAGGGGTTTTCGAGTGAGAGCAGAAACAAGTGGCGGCGGCTCAGCAAAAACAATAAGTCTCTACCACCACATAGTGGGTGGAGACTTAATAACCAATAATAGCTAATGTCCACTGACAAAATAGGCAAATAACAATAGTAATTAAATTAATATTTCTGAATCAATAAAAAGCATCATAAAATATACAGAACATATAAACATATAAGACATAAATTAATAGATTATATATGTCACAGTAGGCCCTTCTAGTAATTCAGGTTTAATACTAACGGCAGTCCTATTGTGTGGAGTATTATGTCAGTATCTTGAAAATGATTGTCAAAACGTCCATACATTACAATACTAAGGTATGTCGTAATGCAAGTACCAATGATATAATAATAAAAGTAGCAACATTGAACTCACTAAAAAACAGACAAGTATTAACACAAAATGGCATGTGACTTTACTTATGGGTTGTCCAACAGAGGAAGTACATTCAAATGTTATTGCCAGAAAACAATTTACAAGCATAAACGGCAGATTTGTATAGCTTCAGAGTTGCAATATTCAAACGTGTAAACTTTCATTTACGATATGCAAAATGTATTCGGCCAATACAAATGTTCAAGTAACCTTCACTACAAAGGCTAAGTGAAAAATAGTTACCAAATTGGGACAAAATAAAAGATTAACTGTTTAGAGAAACATCACATAAAAAGTATGACAGTTGCGTTCAAATGTTTTATGTCTGTTAGATAGTGGACTAAAAGAAAATTTAAAACCACTTTCCACACAGCAGTTATACATGTGCGTGACAGTATTCAGCCAACAAGGGACCAGAACTGACTGAGAATACATTTGTTGAAGCAATGCCATGTGTTAGTATGAAACTGTTAACAAATATAGCCCACACTTCTTGAGATTGATATCAATGTGTCTTTCATCTCCCTATATCTACCTGAGAAAGGAAGTATTTTGGGGTTTTATACACCAATTATTTGCTGGTATGGTTATAGTAAAGCACAAGTTAAGTGATTCCATTGACAGAAGACAGCGCCACCCTCTACCCAGATGCCAATTCACAGTATCCCTATCAATTATTTTAGTCTTGATGGTTTTAACTAGTGGATGTGATAGAAGTGAAGACCCTAATGCGGATTAAATATTACATTAATGTAACCCTTACAGGGAGGGGATCGACATTAGTCGTCAGAATCTGACGTCTGTAGACGTCAGATTCTGACGACTAAAGTCGATCGCCACACTGTTAGAATAAAAATATTTCAAATGGCCGCAGACCAATACCACAGGTATTCAAATAAATCAGAAAGAGCTAACTAAGACATTTATGATGATTTCAAATTGATAAAAACCCTTTGGTTTCCATGTTTTTTACAAAAATCATTCAGCGTTGTAAGGGTTAAAGATAATATTAAAGACTTGACATGTTTAACCCTTTCAAGCCTGAATTTACCATTGTCATCTTCATCCACTACAAGCCGTGAATTGCTGCCACAATTCTCGACTTGTAGTGGATGAAGATGACTTGATGTGGTTTAAAAATTAAAGAAAATTGCCATGTACTGGTAAACCAGATCCACTGAAATTTTCGCTCTAAACCCCTTGGTGTAGGGCAATTAAGTCTGTTTTCAGGGATGTAAAATGATGCTTTAATGCATCGTGAGGGCTTAAAGGGTTAAAGATTCATAACACTTTATCTTCACCCAAACAATTTTATATGAAACTTGGTGAAAGAAGTAGCATCAGGTCTCTGTCCCAGAACCCACTGGAACAGCGGTACCCATGTATAGCTGAGGTGTGGATCTGAAACCAGGAAGCTGACACCCAGCACTCGGCTGTGTGGGACCTCTTCTTCAGTAATTAAAATGTCGGAGATGAAGCGAAACCGCTGTACCCATTGATACCGTAATAGCTCTGCGGTAATGCAACCATTTCTGTTAATCAAAACAGTTTTGATGGCAGTAATGCCACACATAGCGAACATAGTACCCATGATGTCATACGCTCAGATAGCGCAAAAGTGTACTTATCTTCATGTGTCACCATCTGATGATGCTAAAGACGAATAAAATAAACACTTTGTGAATACACAACTACCACTTTACAGTCTTCACCTCTATCACACCTCTATCACCTCTATAACTGTTTGATATATATTATGATAAACAGTAAGCTGTGGGCATATGGTTCACTAAACAGTAAAATATGGGCATATGGTCCAGTAAACATGTAAGCTGTGGGCATATGGTTCAGTAAACGGTAAGCTGTGGGCACAGGGTCCAGTAAGCAGTAAGCTGTGGGCATATGGTTCAGTAAACAGTAAAATATGGGTATATGGTCCAGTAAAAATGTAAGCTGTGGGCATATGGTCCAGTAAACAGTAAGCTGTGGGCATATGGTTCAGTAAACAGTAAGATGTGGGCACATGGTCCAGTAAGCAGTAAGCTGTGGGCATATGGTTCAGTAAACAGTAAAATTTGGGCATATGGTCCAGTAAAAATGAATGCTGTGGGCATATGGTCCAGTAAACTGTGGGCATATGGTCCAGTAATCAGTAAGATGTGGGCATATGGTCCAGTAAACATTAAGATGTGGGCTAATTGGTCCTGTAAACAGTAAGATGCAGGCATATGGTCCAGTAAACATGTAAGCTGTGGGCATATGGTCCAGTAAACAGTAAGATATGGGCATATGATCCAGTAAACAGTAAGATGCAGGCATATAGTCCAGCAAACAGTAAGATGTGGGCAAATGGTCCAGTAAACAGTAAGAAGTGGGCATATGGTCCAGTGAACAGTAAGATGTGGGCATATGGTCCAGTAAACAGTAAGATGTGGGCATACGGTCCAGTAAACAGTAAGATGCAGGCATATGATCCAGTAAGCAGTAAGATGTGGGCATATGGTCCAGTAAACATTAACTTAAGGTGTGGGCAAATGGTCCAGTAGACATGTTGGCATATGGTCCAGTAAACAGTAAAATATGGGAATATGGTCCAGTAAACATGTAAGCTGTGGGCACATGGTCCAGTAAACAGTAAGATGTGGGCTAATTGGTCCTGTAAACAGTAAGATGCAGGCATATGGTCCAGTAAACACGTAAGCTGTGGGCATATGGTCTAGTAAACAGTAAGATGTGGGCATATGGTACAGTAAACAGTAAGATGTGGGCATATGGCCTAGTAAACAGTAAGATGTGGGCATATGGTCCAGTAAACAGTAAGATGTGGGCATATGGTCCAGTAAACTGTAAGATGTGGGCATATGGTCCAGTAAACAGTAAGATGTGGGCATATGGTAGAGTAAACATGTGGGCACATGGTCCAGTAAACAGTAAGATGTGGGCTAATTGGTCCAGTAAACAGTAAGATGCAGGCATATGGTCAAGTAAACAGTAAGATGTCGGCATATGGTCCAGTAAACATGTAAGCTGTCTGTGGGCATATGGACCAGTAAACAGTAAGATGTGGGCATATGGTCCAGTAAACAGTAAGATGTGGGCATATGGTCCAGTAAACATGTAAGCTGTGGGCATATGGACCAGTAAACAGTAAGATGTGGGCATATGGTACAGTAAACAGTAAGATGTGGGCATATGGTCCAGTAAACAGTAAAATATGGGCATATGGTCCAGTAAACAGTAAGAAGCATGCATGTGGTCCAGTAAACAGGTGAGCTGTGGGTATACTTTTGTAGCAATCAGGTGAACACTGGTATATGGTGCAGCAAATAGGAAAACTGTGGGTATGGGGTCCAGTAAACACGTAAACTGCTGGTATATGTGACCCATCTGCACAAAATGAGTTGTATGTTGGCCTCCTACAAGCTGGTCAATATGCATGATATGGGCTAAAAAGACTTTATTTTGTTTTTTGATACTTTAAAAACTGGAATTATCATTTAAGACAAGAAATGGGTTCTACTCCCCAAAATTTGTCAGAAATGACATTGATTATCAGAGTTTTGGTTAATTTTTTGTCAAGATGACCGCCAGCGAATTTTGCTTATTTTTTAAAATGATCAAGGCTGACCAAAGTCCATCCGGCAGATTGTGAAAGTAGACATCCTGAGATATAAAAATCAATCATTAAAAAACTATATACATACAAATTTTCCAGGTTTAGCTGAATAATCCGGTTTGGCTATAAGGACCTATTTTTTAAATATAAAGAATTTACAATCAAAATTGATGGCATGACTTTAAAGCAATTTTTTCCGATTTTTATTTTTTAAATATTGACCTATTTGCATTGATCACTAAAAGGATCGTAACTCAGATCTGAATCAAGATAATTTCATGTCTTGGCGTCATATTAAAGCTCCAGCTCTGTGCTACCTGATGGTACCATAAACTCCATATTGTATTTTCCCGACACGAGACTCATTATGTACAGATGGGTCACATACGAGATCACACAGAAAATGAATCATCAAATTAGGGTTTTCTAAAAACTGTATATTAATGAGCCCATGTGTAATGTGTTTACAAGGTACTAGAGTCTGTAACATTATGTGCACTCTGTAAATGTTGGCAGCTCTGTCACGTCGGACAAGCTTGGTAAGGTAAGCTGTAGGCATAGAACACAAAACCAGACAAGCTTGGCAGACAGGTAGGCTGTGACTGTGTGCATATGATGCGGCAAACTGATATGCAAATAATGCTGTATGCATATGATGTGGCAAACTGGAATGCAAATAATGCTGTGTGCATATGATGCGGCGAACTGGTATGCAAATAATGCTGTGTGCATATGATGCGGCAAACTGGTATGCAAATAATGCTGTGTGCATATGATGCGGGAAACTGGCATATAAATAATGCTGTGTGCATATAATGCGGCAAACTAGTATGTAAATAATGCTGTGTGCATATGATGCGACAAACTGGTATGCAAATAATGCTGTGTGCATATGATTAGGCAAACTGGTATGCAAATAATGCTGTGTGCATATGATGGGCAAACAAGTAGGCTATGTGCATATGCTGCGGCAAACAACTATTGAGTTGTGAATACATGGCGCTTGATACAGGGTGGCACCACTGAACTGGCAGGTTTTATTATAAAGTGATTTATTTAAAGTGTTTTAAAAACAGAGTTCTGCACTTTAGAATAGTACATCGACTGACAAAATTGCGATGCTGTGACTATGGAAGTTATATGGAAGTTGTGTCTCGCTGACGCGGTCCACAACTTCAAGTGAGTGAAAATTATTCAGATTTGACAAAATGGAGGTTAACTCTTTTCAAATCTTGCTGGTTGATGTCACATTTTATCTTTAACATGTTTAAAGGTGGTGCTTAATGTGTTAATAAAAAATAAAAACCCGAATATATGCGGCACCGCGGTTAAAGGGATATTAATTTCATCTAGAGACCTGATTAGATGTATATGTGTTTCATTCTATAATGATACCAGCCAGGAGATTTTTCTGTGAAATTGGGAAGTTTATCAGTGAAGAATAAACAAGGCCTGTCGGCGACGGAAAAAGGCCTCAGCCTCTAATCATCGTTTAAAAGTGAAAATCATTTGAAACAAGAGCACATTCGACAATAGCCCGCCGCAATTATTGAAATTGTCGGTCGGCTATTTTGAATTTGATCAAGTTTAATTTTTTATGGTATATCTCTACCTGAAACTGCACATTTTGTTCTATAGTAATGGTCTAACTATCTGGTCGGGTTTTCCAGATATTACGCATATTAAAAAAATAATTGCTGATATTCAGCCATTTTGGCCACCTCGACCTAGTTTCTGTCCGAATCTTGCCAAATTTGCAAAATTATTCGAGCTATTAGGGAAATGGATATATAATATAAATTTTGGAGCGAAACATAAAAAAATGTTGAGTGGATCTCAATAACGAGAAAATTTGACGATCTGAAGTGGCCACAGGTCGGCCATTTTGAATTTTTTCATGTTGAAATTTTTCATGGTATATCCCTACCTGGAACTGCACATTTTGTTTTATAGTAATGGTCCAGCTATCTGGTCCGGTTTTCCAGATATAACGAATATTAAAAAAATAATGGCTGATAATCAGCCATTTCAGTCCGAATTTTGCCCAATTTCAAACTCATCCGAGCTATTAGTGAAATGGATATCTGGTATAAATTTTGGAGCAAAACATCAAAAATTGTTGAGTGAATCGCGTTGACGAGAAAATTTGACGATCTGAAGTGGCCACAGGTCGGCCATTTTGAATTTTTTCATGTTGAAATTTTTCATGGTCTATCCCTACCTGGAACTGCACATTTTGTTCTATAGTAATGGTCTAGCTATCTGGTCCGGTTTTACAGATATTACGCATTTTAAAAAAATAATGGCCATTGGCCATTTTGGCCGCCATGACCTAGTTTCTGTCTGAATTTTGCCCAATTTCAAACTCATCCGAGCTATTAGTGAAATGGATATCTGGTATGAATTTTGGAGCGAAACATCAAAAATTGTTTAGTGAATCGCGTTAACAAGAAAAATTGTCGATCGGAAAAAAGTCAAGGTCAAAGGGGTCACAGAAAGGTCAAATGTGAAATAGGTCAAGCTTTAGTCATGATTAACCTGTATGTGAAGTTTAATGTGCATTCCAGTTATGTGAAACAAGTTATAGTTCTAAAAAGTGGCGGACAGACGGACGGACGCGCCTGGTGACGACAACAGGCATCCGCCAAAATTTTAGCTGAGGCCTAAAAATGGTTTGGTGTAATATTTGTGCTGTGAAGTGTAGTCTATCGAGATATACGAGGTTGGATGACAAGCAAACGGGACAAAACATGTATCATAAAAAAACAAATTTGATATAAAATAAAGTGATCCATTTGTAAATAAAAGATAATAACAGGAAACATTAAACACATAAATGTACTTACTGCAAGCTGACTAACACTGTCAATAAAAGGGAGGCACACACAACTATCAGTTAGGTCACAAATGTTAAATAAAAATCATGCAGTACAGTTTGTTACATCAGAGTTAAGAGTTGAAGTGTAACTTCACTTAAACCCTTTATTCCAATGTGATCTTTTTAAATTGACCTTTCAAATGATATCCTACCGGTAAATTATGAAAATATAAGTGGGTTCACAATCACAATAACAAAATATGTAATACTAATAATAATAATACGAAAATGGATTGTGATTACAATATTACACTTAAGTAATGGCTATGCTTCATGTGAAGTATTGTAAATAACCAATAGATTCGTTCTGAACAGTCTTGTATGATTATAATACAAGTATAGCATAGCGATTAGATGATTAATTTATTTCCAGAACTGGAAACTAAATTTATATATCATCAAGAAACATTTGAACATTTCCCTCGATTTGGGATCTTGGATTTAAAATAAAGAACTATCTGTTAAAAACAATATATATTTAAAAGTTACCTTTTCTTCAGTGTTTAGTGGTGTCTTCTCATCGACATCATCATCAATCATTTCATCTCTTTTCAATTCTTCTTTTTCATCAATAGGCTCTTTCCCATCTCTATAATAATAAAAAAAACTATGTTAGATATTTACATTTTTATCCAGTACGTTCACAATACTGTAATAATGGCGCCACAGAA
This sequence comes from Flabesymbios commensalis, assembly GCA_964017125.1. NCBI lineage: Eukaryota > Metazoa > Annelida > Polychaeta > Terebellida > Flabelligeridae > Flabesymbios > Flabesymbios commensalis. Next base: position 53,307,781 of record OZ024905.1, read on the forward strand.
AAAAAATATAGTGACATTAATGTTAACATTTAATGAAAGGGGAATTATTATAATGTTTTCAATAATATCATTATGTCAAGTATAAGGTTGACGTAATAAATTAATCAGTCATGAATTTATAACATAACCCAGGTATGGTCAATGACCATAACATACTTAAAAGTCAACTTAAGCTTATTGGAGCCATGACCATGTCAAATAATTCCTGGAAGTGAATAAGCAATGAGAAATGTACATGAAGAAATTAGTAAACGCTAACCCTACATTGCTTATAATATAAGAACTTTGTTAATTTTTCAAATTAAACCGGCCACCCATTAATGCTCTATGTTACATATAATATTCTAACTTATAACAAAATGGATTAGCTTGAACTTTAGTAGCAGCATAGCTTACACACATCAAAAGCAACATTAACTATAAAATGCTACATTAAAAGCAGAATTCCTGATATCAATCTGTGGTGTGCATACTTTCTCCTGATTGAAAAAAATGATTTGCAGATCAAGTATCATCATAAGAGTTAAACTAATATGGGTACATTTCTTAAGAGAATAGAGTGGTAATAAATTTTTGATTACTTTTACTTAATATATTAAAGCAGCCCCTTGGGATGACATCAATTTTAGTTTTTAGTTCCGTACTGAAGTAGTGTATCCCACGGATCATGTTTTTATTTTTTTCAGAATTTTTATATTTTTACAAATATTTTTAATCAACATTTCTATGAAACCAGAAGAAACCCAAACAAACTATTTGTATACCTGAAGGACGATTGAATGTTTTCACAGCATTGGGCCACATGCTGTTGGCATCGGCCCAGCGTTGGGTAGACAATCAGTGCTGCAGGTGTGTCCTCCCGTGTCCTAACTATGAGACACCAATTAGCGGGGACTGGTTTGATCTTACCGTCTGATGCGTGGGAATATGTGATCTAAAGTGCTGAATATTGCTGACTTGTTATGTTTACATGGCAATATACGACCTGGAAATACAACTATTTCACTCTTTTTCAGTGCTTTAAAATGGTTTCTTGACTTTTTCGCATTTTCAGTTAAGATCAGTAGGCTATATAGCCTCATATAAATTAAATTTTCAAAATTGACAACATTGAAAATGTCTCATCCCAAGGGGTCCCTTTAATTATTTTTCCATTGCAATAAAAAACAATTGCATAAAAGTGATTAAAACAATATACTTTCTCTTGTATATTTCAAATTTGGGAATGGGGAATCACTTTTCAAATAAAGCGTTTACGAATTAAATTCTTGTATAATAAGTACTTAATACAATAAAGCCACCGGTAGATTATTTTAGATATTGGTTGCAACTTACATCCTATTATATTATATTGTATTCGGTGGGACACAAAACCTTATTCATTTATATACAATTATTATTTGATTATTAGAACGTTAAGTTCTGATTAAATTTGGTTAATTAGTAAAAATATAATATTATTTTCCGATGACACATGCAGAATTATGCATTTTTTCACACCATAGTAGCACTACTCATGGCCCAGCGTTGCAGGTGTTAGGCATGCAGTCTGCCGTCATTATACAGGTAGGCTATGTATTGCACAAGCGCATAATATTACTGAAAATTAACTACATCTCTTTTGCTGAGGGCCAGGAATAGCGATTTGAATGGCATAAATGTTCAATGAACATTGAATGCTACAGTATAGTATATATTAAAACTGTAGTTCGTGATTGTTGTGCACATGAGAGAAAATTGGATGGCAAATTACATGCAAATAATAATTTTGTCTAGCCTAACATTTATAGTTTCTTTGCAAAAAAGTAAATAATTATTACAGACGTAAATTTCAGCAACGGAAATAAACCTGGAAAAAATTCAGTTGAGTTAACTAGTTGTCATTGAGAAGGACAGCATGCTGATAATAAGTTATGTGTTGCTGTCATGCATAACTATTGAACGACCTTTTACCTCTAAAATATAAGGTTAGAAAAGAGACATTTAGTACTCATGCTTTTAGTTATTGAGCCTGTGCCTACAGCTAAATATTCAGTTTTGTAGCTACAGAGTATTAGTCATTATAGACTCAGAATTATGTTGATAACCTGCACATGCACCACCATATTGAGGTTATTGGCAAGATAAGCTTACTCTTGAAATGCCTCATCATCCAGCTCCGACAGTGGCTTTTTCTCACTGTGACCACAATAACCATTGAGTCAAACACAACATAATGTAGAATACCAACAACAATAAACTAATATGAAAATGTTTGTGACGGGGTCTGTAGATTATTTGTAGTAAAAAAATCATTCCATATATATTGATGAAAAAACAAATTTTTTAAAGGTAAAAAAAAATGATTACATCAGTATATGTACCGGTACATTCACAATTACAGTCCTAGATAATCTTTTTTTAAAAAAACATTTTTTCAAATTTTTAGAGATATCCTGGTAATATTTTTTTCTGGGATACAATATACCGGGTGATATAGATTGAGACACATCATTAGATGATTGAAATATTCTTCAACAGTAGCAGTATTAGACATAGTAAACACACAATGTGATTGATATATTTCTATATTTCATTCGAAATGGACTGAACAACCCCATTTTTATGATCAATACCATGTTAATATATTGAGTGATGATACTTTTCTAGATTCCACATTGACAAAGTTAATAGCAATGTGTTATTTTTTAATAAGAATTTCTCAAGTGAACTTCAAATTTCTTCCATCAAAAGAACAGACAAAAAATTAATCAATTCAATTTACAACATAAATACATTTAACAAAAAATATGTCAATAAAATTCACCATGTTTACCAGTTTCGTCATACACTATCAAACAACGGTTTTTGTGTTTATTCAAAAGGAATAGCAAATTTACACTCAAATTTAACAAAATAATTCACAATTTTTTTCTCCCCTTTACTGTATTTCAGCTGAATTGAATTCTTCTAAGTTGGTGCTTTAAGAGTGTCAATATACATAACTGGGCATTAAGTAACTTAATTGTTTTTATAGAGAACTAATGAATGATTGAAAGAATAAATAATATCAACATGTTTACACAAAATAATAAAAGCATGATGCTGGATGTAGGTGAGACACAACATTCTGCAGCACAAAAATATGGGTAACTAATTTTATCAGTATCAAAAAGCTGTATCAAAAGATAGGCACATGTATGGTAACTACATGTACAATGTATATTTAGAAAGATGAATGAATCTTAACAGTTTGATATATTCCTGTTTTTATGCCTTAAAATTAGTTACTAAGTGAAATAACAGCGGCTGACAAACATGCTGGCATTCATGCACATGTCAGTGCAGTGAAACTAATGTAATCTAATCTTCAGGAAAAGTGTCGCATAGAAATTTGTTCAAGCACTTCTGTCCTGTACTGTCTTTTTATGTTTCATGATTTCATGAGAGACCTGGAAATGTTTGAGATAATGAACTGACCAATTCCACTTACAAAACTTTTTTCTTTTATACACCTTAAAGACAAATGATTTTCTAATATACTGAACAATGTTAATAAAATGTTGATGACTGAAGAAATATGATGATAAAATGTGTATCTGTCTTGTTTAAAGAATTGATACACGCACATATTACACTTCAAAATACATACAGTCTACATTCAATCAGTAACAAGTGGCCAAAGGCCAACATAGTCCCCCACCCTCGTGATAGAATTCTTTCAGGGTGCATCCTTCCCTGAACTCTCATATTTTATTTTGCAATAATGATCTAGCTACATGTATCTAGCACAGTTTTCCAGATATTACACATGTTAAAATCAATGATGGCCACAAGTCAGCCATTTTGAATTTGAGAGTTGATATTTTCAAGCACATTTTGTTATAAAGAAATGTTATAGCTATCTGGCATGGTTTGCATAATACAGTATCAGTTATAACAAAGTAAATAATGGCAGATAGTCAGCCATTTTGACTGTGATAAAGTTGAAATTTTTCAGGGTGCATCCTTCCATGAAGTCTGCACTCTCACATTTTGTTTTGTAGGCCAATGATGGTCTAGCTGCTATCTGTCTCAGTTTGTAAATAATGGCCTATAGTCAGCCATTTTGAAATTGATGGAGTTGAAATTTTCCCCTGTGACCTCATATTTTGCATTATATTAATGGTCCAGCTATCTATCATAGTTCGCCAGATATCAGCAATATTATAATAAATGAAGCCGTTTTGGCTGAAAAATGGTGAAAGGGAAAAAAGTAAGCCAAATGTCATAACTCTGTGAAGGCATATCTACACCCCCTAAGTGATGTGTATGTGCAATATGAAAGTAAATTGTGATCCCCCAAGGCGTCTGGGGCGATGCAAAAACCCCCGATAAAAATGAAGAAAATAAAGAAATAAAATAATACCTTAAAGCTCGGTTTTACATTACTTAACCTAATTATTGAATATTAATATATATATGATGATTAAAAAGATAAATAAAAGTAATAATAATATATTATATTTAAATTATATTTGGGCTGTCAAAATTACAAAAAATACTAACTATTTATGTAACAAAAAATGTATATAACATCTCAACCGACTGATAATTGTTTGCAATATGCAGATACATGTAGTCAGAAGGGGTCCAGTTGTGTATAGCGTACGTAAGTATCTCATAGTGAAATAAAACTTACACAGTCAATAACAAATGTACAATTTTGTATATTATTCATACACGCTTTAAAGATATGTATCAGGGAAGGAGTGACTAATGATATAATAAACATAATATAAATATCAGTACTTGGTAAAATAAGAAAACACCCACAACACACAAAAAAAAACAAATTGACGATTCAAAGTTACTATTATCACAACATACAAGTATGTTTGCCAGACAACAGTCAGCATCGGTATAAATGACATATAAAGTTACAAATAGAATGTATACTCGATCATGTCCCACACAATAAGCTAAAGTATGAAGTATACCACCCAGGAAACATTTAAGCACTTGTATAATGTTTTTTCATCCTTATCCTGCTAAGTTAATGTATTTAAATATTAAACTACTAGACACAACCTCAAGGGTTTGAAAATTACTCATATTTGGTTAATTTGAGACCACACATTTACAAATCCTAATGTTTAAACACACATTTCGTTCCCACTAACAGTTATTTATTCGGCGAACAAAACCACTGAAAAACAACTATTGTCGTGATTAGCAAACAAAGGGTTGATCTATTTTACTAGTTGATCAAATCACTGTAATTGGGAATAAAACGTGTTTAAACATCAATATTTGCAAATGCATGGTTCACGATTGACAGTAATTTTCGCCCATTTTAAAAGTTGAAGCTGTGGGTCGCTGTAGCGAGACAAAACTTAGTGGGAAAGGGCTAACATTAGTCAATCTTGCAGACAATGAACCCACTAATAAACAAACAGAAGTTCTCTTATTTGCTGGGAAGTCACTATCAACTCTTGTAATCCAACAACGTTCCCTTGGATATGAAAGGGTGTATCTGCCACTTTGCAAAGTGTCACATACACCCTTTCATATCCGAAGGGAACAACGAATTGTTACACAAATTATATAAATTAGATAGGTTACAGCACATTTGTAACCAAAATGCCAAGTACCGGGTAATTCATTTAATACAAGAACACATTATTATTATTGAAGGACTGATGCTATCATTTGATGACATAACAATTTATTCAATAGACAAGGTACATGTATATACTGTACAGAAGGAACTGATATCAACTATACACTACAGAATAACACACTACTGTTACTATCATACATTCACATGCACGCTCATGCAAGCTAGCTAAACTCAACAAAGAGATCGAGTGAGCAAATAAATAAAATGGATGAACACATATGACTAAGTAACACTGTGTAATAACATGGCAGAACAGGTGCAATGGCAACCTAAACTTAAGAGGCAGAGGCAGATTCGACAACTGATTTCAATCTCAGTTAATTGTACATAATTATCTCGCTGATCACTATATTCTGTTAGAATGCCTTGGTTGTGATGTATGTGCCATCATGTGTCAAGTCAGAGCAAGTACAATGTCACTGCATGGATCACAGACTGCCACAGACGAGGGGAACAACACAGACAGCAAGTGCACAGTACAGGTGCAACCCATTTATAACCACAAACCTCTCTACATCAATAAGAATCAAATACAAATGATGGGAGAAAGATAATCGAGATAAAAAACATGACAATTTTATTCGGAAAAATTGAATTCATAACCGTATCTGCTAATTTATTATCCGTAAGGACTTGGTTTCAAGAGGCTTGTGATATTTCAAAATATTTACTGTATGCGTGCAATAAAAACAGAAAAGAAAAAGAGGGAGATGAAAGAGAATGAATGACTGTGGTGGTGAAATGTGCCTACAGATGTAGGAGCCATAGAGGGTCAGTTCTAGGTTGTATACAGCCCAGAATGAATATGTAGATGTTTACAGTAAGAAGCAGGACAGGGACAGAAAACTGCTGTATGCATATCAAAACCCGGAGAGATACCATTTGTTATGTAATTGGGGGCATTGCCTGCACAATTGTCCTACAATGCCTATCTTGCCTCGCTTCTGCCTCTTATTTTCAGGTAAACCTCAAAAATAAGAATAATGAGGTACAAACCTGTGCAAAAAGTGTACAGATTAACATATCCACACACTTAATTTACGCCTCAAAAATAAGAACTATATGTTGTGGATTTGATGGGGTGTCAATTTAGCCATGCACGATAATGGAAAAATGCCTATGTGTAGAAAATTGAGATAAGATCCAGGAAGGCAATCTATATTTCAGTAAACAAACATGTCTACCCCTAAAACCAGTCCAGTTCTTATTTTTGAGGTTTACCCAAAAGAAGAGCACTTGCCTGAGTTCTCGCTCTAACTCCTCAACTACATCCCTCCATCTCTCATTACCCTCACTAAGGGCAGCGCTTTTTCGGTTTTGAGATAAACACCTATCAAATTACGGGATGGCAGAGAAGGGGTGGCGAGTGATGCAAAGAGGAAGGAGAAGAAAATAAAACTTAGTATGCAGGCAGTCACAAATTTGATTGAGCAATTTCATTCAATCGGCTACATCACAAAGCATTCCATTAATTTAAATGATTTAATTACACCCTTCTACCACCAAAACCTTATTTAGTAAGCAAAAAAACTAAATTAGTGGTGCCATACAACTGTCTACATCTAAAAACAAAAGAGAAATGTAACTACTTAAACACCATATAGTTCATTTTATAACTACATTATGTTTAGATCTTAGTTGATAACTTAATATGTAATATGCAGGATTTTTATAATAAATAAGGTCCACTATGATCGTTTCATAATAAGCAATCTTAGCCTATCACTCATTTAATGTTAAAAATTAGCCCGACATTGAAACAGTGCCTAGTGTTTTGTGTCTTATGTTTCACAATTTAAAAAAATAAACATATCTCTTGATTCATTCTTTAATTTTTTGTTTTGGTGACATAAGGGTTATATATATAAATTTAGAAATGCCAGTGGATACAGCTATAACATGGGAACCAAAAAAATACTCTAGGCGAGAAAGTGTCTCATTTATCTTTTAATTAATTTGTTGTACCAGTAATTGACATGGGTTGTTGGTGTTGAACTAGATAATTATGATTGGTGGAGAACACTATCTTAACCAATAAATTCATTGGCTAAGATCTGAAGTGTCCTGCTACATCATACAGTCTCTGGTCTGTGCCAAAATCATGATGATAATGAAAATGTATTAAAATAATTTCAGCCAAAAGATCAGATAATATCTATAAGTAAATTGAATACTACAATTTACATGGGAAAAGGAAAAACATTTATTTCATAAGACACTTATGTGCCCATCACAAAAGTTATGACTGATAAAAACCAGTCTGAAATGAAATTTTTGTCAACGACATGCACAACTGATGGAAGAGCTGCTTACTCCTCATCGTCATTGGCTGGGATGGGGTCTTCTTCTGGCTGCACCTCCTCTCCTTCTTCTGGAGGTACTTTCTCTTCCTCTGCCATTGGCTGCTGTTCCATTACTATCTCTTTACTACAAAGTTGTGTGCATATAATATAAACATATACCATCCAGGGTATTCATGAAAAGTGACAAAGAACGAGTTAAACTAGTAATCATCAACAATAAATGCACTAAGTCTAAATAACAATTAACTAGATACACTCCACATGTCTACAAAATGTCACCCTCGAAAATCTACTTTTGACCTCGCAAAACCCATCACCAAAATACTTCAATATTTATTCCGAGTGATATTTTGATTATTTGCAATGGAATAAATTGAGTAATGGATAAGCTGTACCATAATACATCGTATATTTAGAAATAACACATCTATAGCAAACACACACATCCACATTATTTATCTCGTGCTTCAACGTTGAATTGAAAGGAACCTCAGTAGCAAATACATGATATTGGTACATTTTAAGGATGTTCTTGGAATGAGGTTTTTATCAGCTAAATTCCTTTAATTACTTGACACACATTATTAATGATATTATAATCAAGACCCTGATAACTCTAAATAAATCAGAAAAGGCAGAACAAGCTTTTGATTGACCTAATTAACTCCTCCAATTATTTCAATAGCATATGCGCAGAATCAGATACGAACAAAATATTGAAACTGTTTTCAGAGATGCCTGGTTGTCCTGTACCAGCATAAACTGTAATTACTGTCAACTGTTTAAAAGTATTTTATTGGTGATCAGCAAACAGAAGAAACTAGTTTTCTGTTAACCACTGTAGTTTCTGACAATACACAATGGGAACACAACTCGTCACATACCAGTATTACTGCTACTTTTAAGTTTTTAGTGATTTACCAATAAGTCTATAATTCTGATCAAATAGTGTTGAAAGAGTACTGTTGTGACTAACAGTGTTTTCCTCCTGACCTCACACTGATTAACATTCAATATATAACAAAAATAAATTGAGTTTAGATAAAGATGGGACTCAATTAGGTCTTAATTAAAAAAATATACTTATATATGCTTGTCTTAATTAATGATTAGTTGGGTTTAAGTCAAAAGTGGACTTATCAACAGAACTGTGAAGTAAAAACATCATTAGTATAAAACAATAATTCCAATTGTGTAATGACTTGTAATCTCATGATATGTAGTGTCTCACCCCGGTGGCAGAATGCATACATTAGTCAGGTTCAGACTGAAATTGAATTTGTAACAGACTTAGTAATGTGTCACTGTGACCTGAGCAGGAATTACTGAGCATATTAACCCTTATCACATTGAAATATTTTTGCATAAACAATGGAGACTAGATTCTGACGTGTAAAGACGGTCTCAGCGCTGAAAGGGTTAAGTTCACTATTATCCTATAAAATTGGACATTGAAACAACATATATATATAATGTAATAATACCCAAATATATTGGTGGACCGACTTAAATTCCTACTTAAATCTCCCTCAGTCAGTAAAGTGTTGTCTCGCAACCAAAGTGTCTTTTCCAAAAGAGCAAATGCAACATTTCAGAAAACAAAACAAATTGTGTCTGAGCAAATATTAAAGCAACATTTGAAGCATGCTGATTTGTGCTCTGCATAATTTTCAACATGGCAGATTCAATCTGTCATTGTGATGATGTAAAACAAGGGGATGCATAGATGTGGTACACCAATAAGGGTGCAGAAGAAAATAATTCTATAACATTAATAACAAAATGTATTTTTCAATAAAAACTATTTCAAATGCCATTTTCAGTAGTTGAAATTTCAGTTTCACACTGTGCAAATGTGATTTCGGGTGAGCTTTGTGCAGATTATGTTTGATCATAAAAACATGATTATAACATATTAAACAATATACAAGTATCACCCAGCTGCCTGCCACCTACAAGGTAGGATGACCATTGACCTTTGTCCTGCTATTCAAATCAATCAATTTGGTACGTGACCGTTTTTCAAAAATATAAATATTTTTCATGATTTGTTACTGGAAACTTTGTTGGGGACTTCAGCGTTAAATAAACGAAACCCAGCAGACACAAGACGTTGAATCAACATAGTTTTAACGATGGTCCACAAGACGATGAATCAATGTTGGCTTAACGTTGGTCCACAAGACGTTGAATCAATGTTGGTTTAACTCATTATAGACGGAGCCCGAGATATCTTGGGCAAGCTACTTCGACGGTACAGGACGGAGCCCGAGATAACTCGTGCTATGTGACGTCATAAAAAGTAAACATTTAAAAAAATGTCCTGTCCACGGAAACATGTATGTACTGAAAGTGCCGTCTTGAATGAGTTGATGTTGGTCAACAAGACGTTGAATCAATGTTGGTTTAACGTTGGTCCACCGTTAAATCAACATCGATTCAACATCTTGTGTCTGCTGGGAAACTACTAGCCGGCACTCCAGGAGAACAAGGGTCAACATCCCGTTTGAAAAGTTGATACTATGACATTATGATCACATTTATCTACAGTAATGTTAACACATTACATGCGCACATTTTCTAGGTTAACACTGAAAGACGAGTGATAAGAAAGCGGTATCTTACCTTTCACCTTCTTCCATGGCTTTCTCTGATGGTTTTCCTGCAGCACCGCACTGAGAACGACCACAAATAATTGAGAGTACTCCGCAGTCGTTGACAAAGTAGCAGCAGATGTCTACAATCACCAGGAAAATGAAGAAGACGGCGATCACAATACCAATGACAGCCGCAGTACTGATGCCGCCAGCATTAATAGCAGCCATACCTTCTTTTCCTGTCAAGAACAGATGAAAGTCACACATTATTCATATAATCTTTACTCAAATGTCCTCCAAATATATAATTACAATTTTTTTTATAGTCATTGACAGCTTTATGCCACAAAGAAAAAATGAACCTATTATAAAATAAAATGTGTTAAATCGATGAGTCCTGTTAATATGACTCAAAATAGCTAGAGTCACCTAAGTGACATATATACAGATATAACAACTTCTTCCCAAGTGATTGAAGTTCATAAATACACAAAGCAAACAGTAAATATTGGTGCTAGTTGTTATGCAATTACAAACCAGAACCATTGTGATATTCACAGAGCCTTGTTAGTCAAAAGCAAGATATACGATTCAATGATGCTATGGCTGTCAGTATGGAACTGCTACGCTCCTGCAGGAATGACCAAGTTAGAGTTTGGAACATCAAATATGTTTCTCAGAATCTTTTAGCTGTCCTTTTTTAATTGTGATATCATATTCTGATTATGGACATGTAGTATTTCTTCGCAAGCTACGTGTTTTCTCTGCAAGTAGCATCACAAACTGTTTTGTCAAGTAAAGAATAATGACAATACGGGTCTCTACTCTCATAATTATTTTAGTATTTATTTGAATACCATATATCAGAAAAGTTAGTAACATATGGATTGTCCTTGGTTCTAATATTGTAAAAATAATTATATTTTTAAACTGAAAATGTTCCCTATGGATGTACATGTGCTATGCACTGACATCCGTTACAAATACATGAGTAGTTTTCTGTTGATATATTTATTACATGTGTGTTACTTATCCATCATGGGTACCATTTTCCATCATGAAAAGACTGTAATCCAGATGGTTTTCAGTTTAATCTGAATAATAGTGTGTCAGATCTTAATCTGCTATTATGATGTGCTGCACGGTTTGATTTCAAACAAACTAGCAAATGTCAACAACATTATTTTGATACAATCAATTGTTTTACAATCGACAAAGAAGACAAAATTGTTATTTCATGCAGACAATTGCAGACAGCACAAACAGTCGGAGCTAGAAGGTACCACATGATCAGCAATAGATCTTGTATATCATGGATGTTGTAAAATATTTCGGTAACAAAACATAGCTGTGGGACCAATACATCGTTTTATCAGTTAATATTTTTGTCAAATAAAAAAAAATCTCACAATCTGCTAAAAGAAGAAGAATGAAACTGTGCTGATGGAGACAAAATTGATAATTTCAGCAATTTTTTTTAAATATTTCTTAGATTTAAAATAAAATATCCACACTAGTTCTCACTGATGGAATTTAAACATATTTTATGTAATTTGAAAATTACTTGAAATGACCAATGCTTAACCCTTTAAACGCCATTTATTCAATTTGAATTTTCACCAACTTGAAGTTGTGTCTTGCTGACGCGATCCACAACTTCAAGTGAGTGAAAATTATTCAGATTTGACAAAATGGAGGTCAACTCTTTTCAAATCTTGCTGGTTGATCTCACATTTTATCTTTAACATATTTAAAATGTGGTATTTAATGTGCTAATAAAAACCAGAATATTTGCGGCACCGGCGTTTCAAGGGTTAATCAAAGAATTAATACAAAAGTAACCTATTCTTTGTGACTTTTAGTAAAATTTCTCTAAAAAATAAACATGTAATCAGGGTGTAACTGTGCGCTGTAATTACAGCACTCACAGGATAACAGTACAATGCTAACAGTAAAATGGTATGTATGATTATTACTGCTGTGCATGCCAAGACCTAGACAAGCTCAGAAACAATGTCCACAGACACAATTGTACCGTGTATATTCCGTATAGGGAACGGGTGCGTGTGGCGCGGTGTTGGAGGTAGTTCTGAAATAAATCAATGCATATACAATAATGCTAGTAATTTAATCAACTGTAAAAAATGAAAAAAAATGATGACACCTTATACTATTGAGCAGGCACTTCAATCAAAATCTGTGGGACGGGGTGGTGAAAAATTTGAATCTTGAAAGATAAAGAGATGACTTTCATACATTCTGTTTGTTGGTCGAAATTATTGTTATGAAATATTCTAAGGTGAAGTTGTGATTACCTTTCATACAATATGTTTGTTGTTGGTCGAAATTATAGTCATGAAATACATGTATTCTGAAGTGAAATTATTTTGTCCTAAGTGGTATTGTGACATGATATTATATTATGCCAATGTTATTCTTGGTGCAATCATGTTGAGACACCACTGTAATGTTCTTGATGCAGTTGTCACATTAATGTGGTTTTGTTGTTGTAGTAGGACGCTAATGCGCTGGTATAGTTGCAACATGATGGGACAGTCACCAATACAATGTTGTTCTTGGTGTAGTTTTCACATGATGGGACAGAAATGATGTTATTAGCAAATGATATAATGTAGGAAGCTATAATATGTTATTAATATTATGATGCCATACAACAACGCTTCAAATTAAGGTGGTAGGATAATAGTGCCTTAATAAGGCATTACAACTCCATGAATTAAGGCGTCATAATACTTTAAATTCTTAATAAAGTGTAAAAACTTATAATTCGTCAACATCAAGGTTTTTTGCAACAAGTATGAGCCACTGCACGAGATATGTGGCTCTAGGTGTTGAAAATATATTTCTTCACATGTTATTAGAGTATTGGGTTCATGTTTCAACAGAGGGAGGGCAAGTGAAACGATGCATGGGAAGACATAATTATGCAAAATCTACCTTTCATGAAGTTAAACATACGCACAAAATGTCACACCAACAAAGCCATTCATAGCATTAATTGACAATCAAGAGAACCACTAGGTACTTTTGGCTCACACAAAAAATATTTCACTCATTCTTGTCGCAATACGGAAATAAGCACAAGACGAAATTGCTAATTTGCCATGATTTAAAGAGCCATTTATTATCTGCATCACCTTGAGAGCTTCATATACAATCTTATCCAGATATCCCCCACTCCCCTTATGTGGGTAATTATCATTGTGGTTGTGACAATCTACTCCATCAGAAGCAGTTAGACCAAGTGCTGGTATTAGTATGAAATATAATTTAATAACTTGATAAAGAAATCCATTATTTATTTATTACAAAGGATAAATGTTTATTCTTGATCCTGGCAATTTTGTCAATTTGGTCCATGACAAACAGCTAGACCACTAGTATTAGTATAAAATAATAATTTCCCACCCTGTTAGATATACTCTTTATTTATTTATTACAAAGGATAAATGTTTATTCCTAATCCTGGCATTTTGTGATCTCATTTTCTTTGATACAATCTGGTCCATGGCGACCACTAGTATTAGTATAAAATAATAATTTCCCACCCTGATAGATATACTCTTTATTTATTTATTACAAAGGATAAATGTTTATTCCTAATCCTGGCATTTTGTGATCTCATTTTCTTTGATACAATCTGGTCCATGGCGACCACTAGTATTAGTATAAAATAATAATTTCCTACACTGATAGAGATATTCATTATTTATTTATACCAAAGGATAAATGTTTATTCCTAATCCTGGCATTTTGTGATCCCATTTTCTTTGATACAATCTGGTCCAAGACGACCACTAGTATTAGTATAAAATAATAATTTCCTACACTGATAGAGATATTCATTATTTATTTATTACAGAAGATAAATGTTTATTAATGAATTCTAGCAATTTTATGATCTCATTTTTTTCATTACAGTCTGGTCCATGACAAACAGTTAGACCACTAGTATTAGTATAAAATAATAATTTCCCACCCTGATAAAGATATCCATTATTTATTTATTACAAAAGAGAAATGTTTAATAATGAATTCTAGCAATTTTGTGATCTCATTTTCTTTATTACAGTCTGGTCCATGACAAAAAGTTAGACCACTAGTATTAGTATAAAATAATAATTTCCTACCGTGAGAGAGATATCCTTTATTTATTGATTACAAAGGATAAATGTTTATTCCTGATACTAGCAATTTTGTGATCTCATTTTCTAAATTTATCCATTAGCATGCAGAATGCAAAGTTTGAACAACAACACATTTGCTGGCTGCATAGAAGAGAGTAAGCATTATGAATTCAAACAGTCAGCTACATGTATAAGCACGGATACGCAGAATCGATATACATGTAGATGTATAGGTATGTACATGGCGTAAAGGAGTAAACGCAACAAGCATAATTGCAAACACCAATGTCTTCATTGTGATTAAAGGATCATGAATGTTACTTGATGAAGTATCATCATGCCATTTAATTCACAGTGTGACAAATGGTGATTTGCTGATTCCAGTTGGCACAGAAGTACTTGTTTGTACAAGCTCGCAAGAAACCCAGTCCATAAAAAGACAGATTAGAATGGTGAGGCATACCATATGTTACAACTTGGGAAATGGTTGTGGACTCTTCTGAAACAAAAAGATGTTGCATTTTTTTCACCCTATCAATCTGTGAGTAAACACCATTATAATCCCATCATGCCATGCTAC
Organism: Flabesymbios commensalis; assembly: GCA_964017125.1. Taxonomy (NCBI): domain Eukaryota; kingdom Metazoa; phylum Annelida; class Polychaeta; order Terebellida; family Flabelligeridae; genus Flabesymbios; species Flabesymbios commensalis. The sequence continues at coordinate 53,323,050 of OZ024905.1, forward strand.
CTGGGTTCCATAAGTTAGGTATTAGTGATGTAAGATAAACAATGATTCATTATAAAAAATAGAAAAGATTTATTTACGAGTAAACACCATTTACTCCCCAGAGTTTGGTCATCATTAAGTTAATGCTCCTCCACATGCCATGCTTCCTCTTGGCCCATAAAATTAGGTATTACCGTTTTATTATTTAGCAATGATTGTAAATACATTCCTTATAAAATTGCAAAGATGAACATTGTTGTAATATACAACACATTCAACATCGATCAAGAATAATGAACACACACACACACACACTTGCTCCCACCAACAAATATATTAACAAGCTGTCAAACCAAATATGTGTAGAACCAAAATATCTGTACTAAACTGTCAAAAACTACCCCAGGGATCCTTGAAAAGTCTTGACTTAACTTACATAAATACAAAATTTAAATATTAGATCCCGGCAGTCAAGGATGGCACATTGAAAAACAATAGCAAAATTTTTTACAACTGGCTTTTAATTTGTATGGCCTAAATTTAAACCAAAGCTTTATCACAGGTTAAGCCTGTACATGTAGTGACTACTGTTGATTACCAGTATTTGCAGCCAATATTGAAATATCTACAAAAATTAATAATCAGACTAGCTGGTGATCAGAGATATATCACTTCCCTGCGCTGACTCCCACAGATTTTGCAATCGAGTGGAGGGACTCTTGATACTGTGGCATCGGGAACATACAACATGGTTCATGGGTTCAACCAACAGGGTATAAGCATATTTGTAGAGGTGGATACAAGTTATTACTGGCGGGTTGTGTCATTTGCCTGTTAAGTTTTAATCGTAATATCCTGTTAGGCCACATACATGTATATGAGAACTATTCGCAATGTGATAAAAGTATGTATGGCACGCATAATGTACATGCATTATGCAATGAAAGCAGAAGGTGTGAGGTCAATATTTCAAGAGATTTAACATGAAATGTTCTACAAAACTGTCAATAGGAGAGCTGTATGTCACAAAGATCCACTCGTCAACAATAATGATGATGGAATGTGCAATGCCTAATCAACACATTATTATTTAATTCGAAAAATTATAAAATAAATTATAACAACTAACTATCAAAACGAAACTAACTTTAAATTGAAAATTCAAGTACTTATCTAATTATTTAAAAATTACCAGTGACATGGGAAGGAAATATAAATGAGGTGGTTGTCCAAGTGGTTACAGCCTGCAAAGCAGATGTTGTGTTCCATACTGACAAAAAAATGAAATAATACTCTATTTGCTTGGTAAATCAGTGTCATATAATTTTGTTCACATTCAAGATAATAATTAAAATGGAACTTAATTTGCAAACATAACTGTAAAGAAATAATAAAAATATAGCCAAATAGAAAGTTGTAGCAAAAATCTGCATGCGCTATTATTTGAATCTGCCGTAGACTGGTAACATAGGTATTCAAATAAAGCGGAAAGAGCCAACTCAGACAAACCCTTTGGTCTCTTTCTTGGTTTACATAAAAATATTTCAGCACTTTAACCCTTTAACGCCAAATTATTCAATTGGAATTTTCACCCACTTGAGGTTTTGTCTCGCTGACGTGATTCACAACTTTCCAAGTGAAAGAAAATTATTCAGATTTGAGAAAATGGAGGTCACCCATTTTCAAATCTTACTGATTGATGACACATTTTGTCTTTAACATGTTTAAAATGTGGTACTTGATTTTGAAAATAAAGAAATTGAAAAACCGAATATATTCGGGACCGGTGGTGAAAGGGTTAAATTGAGTATCAGGTGGGGGTGTTAGTTGTCTTCAGACTAGTTGCTGAAATAACTCTTGAAGCAAGAGACTGTTGCAGCCTCAATGGCAGAAGTAAAATAGTGATATACATTTGAAAGAAAATAATTTAGTGATGTGGCTTATCAGCAAATTTAGTTACAGTCATAATTTATTCACCACCAATTCTTTTTATTGCTTCATTAACAATACTGTGAACCTTGAGAAATACCTACAGTTCACAACCTTTAATAAATAATTATTCCCTCTGATGAAAAGCCTCAGAAGATTTATATGAATTGTTTATGATTTGCTGTGTCATCAAAAATGTACACATACATTGGTCTCGGGCCAAATAGATGGCTACAAAATTGTAAATATTGATAAAGAGCACTAAAAAAATGAAAAAATGAAACACAGCTCACAAACAAAGAAAACAGAGTGCAGTGCATATATGAAGTAAACTAAGGTCAGGTATAACACATACCTAGCAAACACGAGACATTTAACCAATGTTGGGTTGACGTTGTAGATGACGAGCAAACATTGAACCAATATTGGATCAATGTCTCTTGTTTGCTGGGTAAACACTCTGAGGGGGGAGGGATTAGAGAATCATGCAAGTTGACGAGACATTCTGACAAAAAAAGAATGATCTTCATTTAAATCATCTGTCCTGCTATTTAAAACATTGTTTAGCAAGTAATAGGGGAAAATATTTTTCAAGGGCATTTATATAAGCAAAACCGGTAGAGCAGCAGCAACATTACATGGAAATCTGATTATACATAGATTATAATCCACAGAGAAATAAAGAGTTGTATCCACATATATAAGTCATCATGAAGGTACGACTGTTTAATATGATGAATTAGTCATGCTTTTAGGAACATACCAGCCAGCTCAATAGCACAAAATAACCCCAAAATTGCTACATTATTTTCCAAAATAAGATTACCGCAGAAGGGGAAAATTGACCAAATAAAAATGCGTCGAGGAGTAGCGTAAATTATCTAACACCCATGGGGAAGATGTGAAGCAAAGCAAAAGAGGTCAAAGTCCGGTTATCATACCTTGTACCAGCTGAATCAAGTAAATTTAATAAATGGTATTTACGTTAACAAAACAAAAGCCAACCGTTCACCATAAAATGCTCGTTTGTCAACAGCTGACACAAGGTTTGACAAGGGCATTTTGTCCAGTTTTGTTGTTAATGACAAAAAAGCAGATGTTAGTTTGTGAACTATGTGAGCTCAATTTCCCCATGTGGGGGGGACCTACCGCCCTTGGTTTCGGAGGATTCACTCTGGTCTGCTTTACCCCCTGGTACAAGAGAACATACAAATAGTCAGCACAACATGCCAGCAACATCACGGAAAAGTGTTGCCAAACACGCTACCCAGCAAACACGTTACACTTTCCAAATGATGGTTTAATGTTGGGCCGATGTCAGAAACGGCGGGCCAACATTAAATCAGCATTTGTTTTAACGTGTCGCGTTTGCTGGATAGGTACCCTTAAACCAGGGTGCTAGGGTGGCAACATATCTGATACAAACAGACCTGACAAATCAATAACAAATACACATAAAAGTCAATAACACTATGTTGAGATAGACAAGACATTATCAAACAAATAAATGTGTCATCTGGGCAGCTATTTAGAACTCAATAGCACTGATAACGACTTCCATTGAGCAAAATATGAAAATTAAATAAAAATGTAGCTTTGTTTGGTAAAATAGCACTTCTAATTCTAAACAATTAGGACACAAAAAATTAGGACATTAAGTACTACAAAATTATTTTATTTCTAACCTAATATAATAGACCATTCAAATATTTTGTCATTGTCTTGAGAATACTTGGTCAGATGGGGAATTTTAAGTAAAGTTACCTGTAAAAAGATGAAAACATTTATTGCAAAATAAACAGCATCATCAGAGATGTTGTTATTATGACCTAATATCATCAACATGTTTTAGCTGTAGTGGAATTATTAAGTCATGGATGATTGACACATTTTAGAGTGTACTAAATGTGCAAGATACTAAAAGAGGTTATGATTTGTGGAGCAAAAGTGTGCAAATATTTGGTCTCAAATTAAACAAATGTGAGTAATTTAGACCAAATATGAGTGATTTTCAGCCACTTGAAGTTGAAAATTTAAATAAGTTAAATTGGTGGGCAAAGATAATATACAGAAAAAAATTGGGTATAGAACACTCAGTAGAAAATAAGTATCTGCTACACAAAGACGTAGACCGAGCGTGACATTGACGTCAATACCATGAGCTGTGAGAAATATTTATTTTGTTGAACTTCCCGATGATAACAAATGGGCCAACTCTAAATATAAATCTTCAGAGATATCGGATGATGACATAATTAGGTGGGGCTATGTGTGATAGTGTGGTTTTAACATTATCAATATAATAACCATCAGCATTTACATTTGTTTACCGGTACTTTTCCATAGCATATCAGCGCACCTAATCAAAAGACCCTATCTTTCATTTCAGCAGGTTAATCAAACAACAGGAATCATAGTTATTCATACACTTTATTGAAAGGCATTCACAAGCTACAAGTTATTGATAACAGTACATGGATACAGAATGACAATTGATAAAACTTATCACAAAAACAAACTTACTTAAATGCTTTACCCAAGCTGTCGGCTGCCAAGAACATTACATAGATATGATGTCACAAATCTTTTCACAAAAAATGCTATTAAATGAGCAATATATACAAACATCAATTATTAACCAACACTGTTACAAGGATTGGAAAATGTCACAAAAACGTACAATTGAAATAATGTTGGGATAATGTTTCGTGTTGGCGAAATACACTATTCAAGCACATAATATTTAGATACTACAGATAACAACTTGTCACATAAATGAATTGATAGACAAACTTCCATATTATATCTTTTGTCACATATAATGCAGAGTAGCAGATACATCACTAAGTCTCGTGGAAATAAAATTAAACTTCAGCATTATCAATAATTACACTTTTGTTTTTTTTAATAATTAGTATCTGTAAGTTAAATCCTCACATAATGTCAGAATTATAATTGCATTTTCAAGAATTCGGTAGAACTTTGTGACTTATCTAACGAGTAGTTTCAAATTTTAAGTGTATCATTTGGAGTTTTGACAATTACTTTTTGACAGATTTGTCTATCACGTCAATTAAGTGACCAGCTGCATGAGGCTAGATCAATGCCGCTTTGTGCGATTTTACCATTAACCCTTTTAACACTGAAACAAGTTTTTATGTGCTGAATGCTGAATGCTATGGCATTCAGCACATAACAACTGGCTTCAGTGCTGAAAGGGTTAAACATAATTGACAGGTAAATTACCTGATAACTTCACATAGCTTCAAGGACAAGTATAATCATGTTTACTTACAATGAGTAACCAGCAGAACCATTTATCACTACATGTACCATAAGTAAAGTTTCCTGCTTTGTTTTTAAGCCCTACACTACTGTACAATGATATTAAATCACTATTTTGTAAATTGGTGGATGCTCTTAGGTTAAAACATGAAGCTCTGCATGGAATATCGATGATAAAGAGTGTAATTTAGGACATTCCCTCTTCCCCATCGATATCATTGATGTGCATACTATCATGTGTTTATGGTATACAATAAAATAACAATTATCCACATGTGCAGAAAAGAAACATCATTTACAAAAAAACAAAATAACAATTCATATTCACATGAATGCACCTGCTGACATATTTCAATATTCATCAACAAAACACATGTTTTCAATGAGGCCAGCATAAAAATATGAGAGACAGTGATTAAATAAACAGAACTTCACACAGAAAAATTATTTTCATTTACTTAAAATAAGATGTGTTTATGTACCTTCATACCACTGTTGGCATCAAATATAATATGTTATTGTAATCATAGTGTTAACATATAGCTTATATGTATAAGTTTACAATGTTTTACTTCTTATACTAGTTTATATACACTACAACACTCTTTCAAATATCTTTCAACTACAAATTCTTAAGCAATTAAAAATATTTAGAGTGAAGGTTATACATATCGCTTTTACTGAAGTAAAATAATAATTTTAAGACAATAATAGTCTATAAATTGAATCCAATGCACTCATAAGATAAAGAAAATGTCAGTAAAGTCAATGGCCGACCAGTATGCCAAATATGCACACAGATTGGTAATTTAGATTCAGATTACAATTCACATTCCTTTTGCAGTCCGGATTGGCATATTAGTCAAGCTACATTCAGATTGAAAGCAAATGAGTCAAATAAGCTGTACAGATCAATGAGATCATCTGTACAGGGATTGGCGAAAATCAAGTCAGGTATAAGTCTCTCATCGGTAAAATCCTCCTGCCAAATTGTATTATAGACGATCAGTCAGTTTTATTTAAATTAGAAGGAATTCTCTGCACTAACATGGTGTGGCAGAATATAGCTTTTTAAAACTCAATGTACTGAAAAAATAGCCTAAAACTGTGGAAATTCATTATTTTTTCACATTTCTAGAGATTTTAAATGTTGTTAAAATGTAATACTCAAAAAGGTGTACTGATAATAACGAGGTCACAACGATAAATATTTCAATCACTTCAAATTTGTTTGTGGATTTACACAATGTGTTTGAAAATGCCACTATTTTCATAGGTCAAAACACCCAGGGACATATCATACAAATTGTGAGAAAAATCTGCTTTTGGCCTAACTAGTTACTCTAAGCTTCACAGCAGTCCTAGTGATATTGGGTGCTGATGACAGTTAATGGAATAGCAGAAAGCGATTCACAACACTTTCTACCCATTTAGCATGGCAATGCTACAGATATTAAATTAAAGTAAATATTCCAAGCTTAAGTGATATAATACTTCAGTAATTGTCAAAGGAATAATATACAGCTTAACAATTACAAGCAGTAAAAGCAATGATTTTTATTCACAAGCATTAAAAACACTTTCATTGTTACCAATTTGAAATGCACTGAATATTCTAAACAAGTCAGTCCAAAAGGATTTATGTCAAGTTGATAACATGATAACATTAGATGGTAAAATAAAAATTTGATCCGTACAACTATAAGACCCTTTATCAACAGGGAAAAATTAAAAACAAAGCTAATACAAGAAAAACAAACAATAAAGGTTCACTTTTCGTGATGTTATACTATCAGAAAACATAATTTCTCAATATTCATGTACATTCATTGTATTAAAAACACCAACAAAAATCATTTTCTATAATAGTCATGAAAAAGTACCTCGAAATAACCTACATGTAATAGGCTAATTTTCTTGTTAACCAAATTGAATCAAAAAACATAATGTTAAAGCCATAAAAAACATAGCTTCTAAATTCTTTAACCGGGGCGTTGTTGCAAAAGGAAAACAAAATTGTTAATTACAACCTCTAAATTCAAATTTATCACTTTGAAATGATTACTGTATATATTTAGCTATTTGCCATAACCTACAATTAGTCAACAGTTATTTATTTTTGTTTATTTGAGTGACTTTTATGTTAGTAATTACTTAGTAATAATTATTTAAAAATTATAAAGCTCAGATTAGTAACAACAGCCGTGTGCAGTCAAACATATTGCTTGTGCTCTGACTAGATCATATTTTTATATAAAAATGCAATTAAACTTGGCAGATTTAACCATTTATATTGACAAAATATACACATTGCAACACAATTTGATTTGTCAAATATTCTACAACACTGTCACAAATCACTATAAATCATAGTGCTTACGCTTCCTAATAAATAGAATAACCTGCCATAAAGTAATTATAAATACATATTTACAATAGTTTAACAAAAATAGAAATACTGATATACAGGTATGTGATAGCTGCTGTACAAATTTACCATAGTTTGTACATGTCAATTGATTAATATTCTACACCATATTTCATATCCAATGATAGGATTTAATATTTCTGAGACAGTACAGCATGCAAAAACTGCGAAGTCTTATCTACATGTAGAAATCAGTATATGTCCCAGGTGATCTATATTTCACTTTCAGATTATGTTTAAAAAGAAAGGGTCTGCATATTTGAATGTAAATAATTTTGCTGACCAAACTTTTACATTGTAGGTTAGAGCTTGTAAATATTTTGGGGTACCAGAAAATCACTTATAACGGTTGTGGAGAAGTACAGGTATGTATATAATTCAGCATGTCAAGTGATCAAATGGACACAGCAAAAAATGACATAAAAATTTACAAGAACTCTCTCCCCTTCTCTATTTCTTCTTCCCTCTACATATATATAATATATATACATATAGCTATATTGATATGCAGCTCTGAATATTATTCAAGTTGCATGATAAAAAAATCTCATGTAAAAACCCGTGAAAATTTGATAGAACGATGACAAGCAGGACCCAAAAAGAAGATTTGACTAAAAATAAAGAAGATATATAATAATGTGAGAATATGATAAGTTAAGGACATGTCTAATAATTATATGGCCTGCTGTTAACTTAGATAATATAATCTTAAAATATACATAGAATACATCAATATTTAAATCAATTGCAAAGAAAATAACAGAAAAATATTTTGAAGAATACATGTATGATTTTAATGAAGGGAAATTTACTTTTTTAATTTAAGAATATCTAATAGATCATAGTATCCAAATAATAAATATTATGTTAGGCGGGTATCAAGCATTGGCAGAAAAGGAGGGCTATTGCGCTTGTGCACCATTATCCTTCTTATTTAGATAAGTAGTGCATGTTGCTGCTAAAAATACCTTTTTCTACCTTTATTTTGGCTATGTTCATGGCAGTTTGGACTTTTCACAATATATGGAGCTCCTAGGCTTAATTTATATTCAAAATTACAAAAAAGATGAAAATGGTGAGCTGCTTCGGATAGACACCCTGTCTTGTTGAATAACTTTAGCAGCATTCACTGGAAATAACAAAATAATTACAATATTTTAGAATTCGATGGGTGCAACTTGCAAGGTATTCTGGAATGAAATACCATTCATCATTGCATGTGGTGAAGATTTTAGGATTGCCTTCCAAGTGGGGGAATGGGAGATAAAAGGATGATAAAGTACCAGTAATGGGAAGGAAATCAGACAGCAATGTTGCCATTCAGATGTCATGTAGCATGAACCCATATGATGAGGCTGTGCTACCGCTTCGCACTCGCTATGTTAGATCTGGCTACGAGAAATGACATGTGGCAATAATAAACACCAAGTCAAATAGCCCTGTAAATTATTATGCTTCTGTCTGTATCATCTGTTTGGTATGAAAAAATGGGAAATCTCCAGATCTGGGAGAAAACATCTCTCTTGATGATTTGCTGAGAACAGTTAAAATTAATCAAAAGTGCTAACTCAAAATCAGCTTCTAGTTTTGACTTCACAAAAGAGCAAAAGTGATGAGTTGTTTACATTTTGAGAGGCGACATAAGTTGGAAATCAGCTCATGTCGGAACCTACAGGCTACACTTTTAATATATACACTGCAGGCCAAACGTTAAAGGTTAGGCCTACAGATATCTTGTTATAAAAAGCCAAGCAAATAATAATAATATAATATGTCAGTATGGGAACATTAACAAATTTTACAATTTTCTATAAATTTTTGGTGAACAAAGTTGTGATTGAATCAAAACTTAATTCATAATTTAAAGATAAAACTTGTTGAGATTTCACATTAATTTGAAGCTGGTAATTATGTTAGTAATGTGAATGAAACTGTTAAGAAGTAATCAAAGGAATTAGTAACTGCCAATGTTAACTTCCTACAATAACATTTTCCACATATAAATTACCCCTTGGTAAATGTCACTTATAAATGTGCGCTTCACTGATTTATAAGCCCACCACCAGTCATGTAATTTAAACATCTGCAACAGTTCTCCTAAACAAAAGTTCTATATACATATATGTGCTCAGCTGTATAATCATCGTGAGGTAATACATGTGATGGACAGTTGTGCATATTCAATGTTGATTCTGTCATCTCTACATTGCACGGCTATAGGGTGAACAATTGTATGTACCAGTATACATGTAGAATAAAAAATTATTATATTACATTAGATAACCAAATTGTGTAATTTATTTTGTAATTTATCATCATTCTGAATGCAGACAGAAGAACGAAGTGAAGTTTGTATGATTTGTACAATAAAAAATACAAAACTGTAATCGGGAATTTTACCAGATTCGAACTCAGAACTCAACTAAAAAATGCTACAAAAAATATACATGTATTAGGATAAATAATGAGAACACATATAATGAGTCAGCACTTTCATTGTCACAATGTCTCATGATGATTAAAAAAAAATTAGGATATTCAGTAATATTTTTTTTTAATACTGACTTTTTCCTCATAATACATGTGACAATGGTAAATTCAGGCTCCAAAAGGTTTACAAATCATTAAATTAGTGAAATGTTTATTTTTCACAAATAAAAATATTTTAGTCATTTGCAGCCGGAAGTGGTGTTAGGAGGACAATGGTTAATATTATCATCGTCAGCTGAAACAGATACACTAATTTGACTATATAGCACATGGAAAGTGCTGATGGCACTAATACATTGTATGCTGACGGTGAGTTTAAAATGCTGTAATGAGGCGATTGTATGGCCCCGATGGTCAGGCGTTGAGGTTATAACTTGTGCAGAACGCAGAGGAGAGTGCCAACGACAAGGGTGATGTATCCACTGATGGCGTGAGGACTATCTGCCGCTCCTATAGCGCTAGCCTTCCCATCATCTGGCACTGTGAAACAATCAACACCAACAGTTACAAACAATTAACACCACACTTAACCTTTACAGTATGGGGATCGACTTTAGTCTGCAGACAAAGTAGATCCCCGCACTGTAAGAGTAAAAATATTTCTAATGTCTGTAGACCCATAAGATAGGTATTCAAACGAATTGGAAAGAGCTAACTAAGACAGTTGTGATGATTTCAAATTGAAAAAAATCCTTTGGTTGCGATGTTTTTTTTACAAATTAATTCAGCGCTTTAAGGATTAACACATCTGCAGTATTATATAGATTAGAGTGAAATCATAAGAGTTCGGAGTCGGTTATTATTGTATTATCCCGCTAAGCACTAATCACGTCTATAGTCATTCAAATTGTATATATGTAAGGAATTTTACCCACTTAAAGTTGTGGGTCGGGGTAGAGAGATCAAGTGGATAAAAATTTCAATTCTGTATCACTGCATTTTTTAGTAGCACTTTAAACAGAATCTTACTATAAAAATCAGCAAATTTTGATATACGTACCGATATCTAAAAAATGTTTTTTTTAAATCTACTACTGGGTCACTAAAATTTCAATAATTGTAGACCTCTGCAATAAAATCTATAGGCTAGGGGATAAGAAATCACTTAATAAAACAAATTTAATTTCATTACGAGATAAAATATAGATGTTTCCCCACCAAGAAGAATGCCTACGGTGCTATTTTTACAAAATTACAGCATGCAAATTATGAGAGTCTACTGTATATTTGATGGTTGTTCACCATATATTATGTCCCATCAGCTCAAAAGCATTGGGATCATTTATCACATATTTCACAAACAACCCAAATGATGAAATATATATATATTGCAAGGCTAGAGCCCAGTTTAGAATAAAAATGTGATGCTTTAACAATATCTGTAAAATGTATTGTTGTTTTGTTAGGTGACTACACCATAAGACTGATTTTTAATGAAACAAAGAAATGAGAAGTTTCTACACGAAAAAGAATATTGTTATTGAAGAATAAAACACTTAACAAACAGAAAATAGAACATAAAATGTGTTAATCTATTAAATGTTTGTAGGATTACATTTAATTGAAGAGAGACATGCAAAATTGATGAACAGTTTAAATAAAAACACAAAAAGCTTCTGATTGATCAGAAAAAAACCCAGGTAATTAATCAGATACATAACAAAAAACTTATGTTCAAATGTAAAAAATATCTAAGATGCTGAAAAAGAGTAGCATGCAACAAGCAGATTAGGTGGGTAAAGCACAAGCAAGCAAGGTGACAACACATATATGCAAATAGATCGATTGCTAAGATTCGACAGTGGACCTACAAATTTCTAAGTTTTATAAATATAATCACAAGTGAAAAGCAAAAAAAAAAAAATAATAAGAGCCTCTTCACATATTGGCAATACATCATGGGGAGGACATTGGAATCAGTGACAAATTCCTGTAATATTATGTGTATAAACATAGAGAAAGTAGCAGAAAACCTCAGTCTTCAGGGGACAGCTTTATTTTGGCCAATGGAAAATAAATTAATATATACCACGGGAAACACAAGTAAATGTTATAACCATGCAAAAACAATGTTAGTTGTGTTAGTAACAGCATCCATTTGTAACAACCAAAACTAATAAAAATGCATGATACAAGTCACTTGTTCAACAAAGATAGGGCTTGCCTCTTGATTCCACTTCTTAAATCTTCTATATCTTCAATCTTCTCCGGTGTCCATCAACATGGGACAAATAAACCGAAGCTAGCCTGTTCTTTCATATTTTTTTATATAATAAAACAAGACCTTTCAACTCTTTCAGTCCAGAATACTTTTGTAAATTTGACTGCTTGGTCAGAAAACATTCTTGTGACGCACAGAGCCGCTCTCAGTCTATTTATTTCATGATATAAAAAACGCTGTGATTTAAAACAGTTCGAAAACAGCAATAATGACAAATAACTCAAGAAATGACCAAATATGACCGATATCTATCCAAATACAAAATAATATTCACTGACTCGAGATTAGTGATGGTCATAGGTGAAAAATATCAGTCTCACTAGAATAACACTAACACTGGACAAAATGGTCATCTAAAAAAATGTACTTTAAAAATTACGTAAAATAGGTTTTTATTTTTCTATGATGGATCAGGGGTTTATAGGGAATTATTTCTGATTTTCAACACATGGCGATAATCAGTAAGTTAGATTATACTCAATATTATCATTTGACAATACATATATTTATATGCATTAAAAAATATAGTCGGGGGCCTTCTTGGTTATGGAGGATTGAAGTGAAAATCACTCCTTAATTAGGCAGGGGAAAATTAGTTCAGTATAGCGTAGCAAAATGCTACCAATTCTGTCCATTTGCTAATCAAATTTGTAATTGATTAGCAAACTATTTATACATCAATGATAAGGATGTCTAGCAAGTGACAACTTAAATGGGAAAAATGTTATTCAATAATTTTCAAACAAATTTCCATGTTAGGATGTAACATTAAGCAGTGTAATTCACTTTGATGATCTGAAATACCTGCAATTGACACTGATTGAGGTGCACAATTAATCCAGGGCACGAAATAAGGGCATTCCGAGCGTCTGAGACAACCTATCTTGCCATAGGACAACCCAGTATCAATCTCTCCGACGGACAACCAGTCAAAAATTGATGAAGATTTACAAAAATATGCAAACTGTTTTTGTGCACGGCGCATTAACCCTTTAACACCTGGAATAAGCGGGAGATTTGCAAGGAATCACCAGGTATCGTTTTAAAACTAATTTATTTTGAAAAATAAATATTGTTTTATTGTCTCAAAATTCAGACAACTAAAAAATCTTGCGGACAACCTGAAAAGCTGTGAACGCACAACTTAATTTTAAACTAGGTGTACTATGGTGCACAACCATGATCGAACACTTCAAATCGTATATCATCTCTTGAACCCCCCTACATTTCGCAAATTAAAAAAAAAAAAACGAAAAATTATATTTTGTGGAATATGGCATTCACAGACTTCGTGACTTTTTTATTCACCTATATTTTATGATATATAAATATTGTGTTTTCAAATCCCAAAGTTACAGTACAGAGAGAGGCAACCACTCAACTGCAATGGCGCCCACGTTGATTGTCAACTAAGAGTATATATCACTGCTGACATTTCAGTGACAATTATGTGAACAGATATCTTTCCAAGCGTTCAATCTGATTGTACAATTTTAAAACTTGTTAGGAGAGTTGATAGCGTAAATACATAGGCTAAGAATATTCAAATAAAAACCTAACAAGTAAATTGTGTTTACACAGATAAACCGAAACTGTTATTTTGAATATGATACATGCCACTTTTAACAACTCCAGATATTTGGCAGGGTGTACACATGGGCTAAGTTTTAGAATATCACTATCGAGTCAAGTGCGCTTACAAGCAAAAGCGCATGGACAGACAGACACACAGGGAAGGCAAATAGTTTTCAGCGAGATTGCCTGAGGGCAACAAACTGTTCATATGATTTTTACATATCACTTTTTCAAATGAAAGGTTGTATAAAAATTCTACCCCCCCCCCCCAACACTGAAGTTGCGGACTTGTATAAAATCTTTACACCTACCTTTGGACAAAACACACTAACAGCGAGTACCAGTAGTAGGAATTCACATGCAAGTCCACATAAACATGCTTTTAATCTCCCAGTTTAATTTAGAAAACATTTTTAGCCAAGAATTTGAAAGTACAAGTACAATGTCTTTACCATAAAACTATTGTACAGCTTAAATACATGTTTTTTGTGAGACTGGCAAATATCATTATAATTTTTTCAACATTTTTTACTATTTAATAGGAGAGTAAGCAGCAGATGGATCAATACGGTAACTATTTTTCAAAAAATATAAATGAAAAGAATGAGCACTATATATGAACAGCACAATTTCAAATAAAAAAGGGCTGTTCAAGATTAATCAAATTGCTCCTAAAGTAGTGTGGACTGGTAGGCCATAGATATTGTCTGTTTTTAGGAGTCACTACATCAGCATGTTTTAATGTCAGTATGTGATCAAAATTATGAATACAGGCAGCTATAGCAAAAATATTATGTAAAAAGGAAAACAACTGGAAAGAATGGAGTTTCATACAGCAAAAAATACATTTCGACACAACTGATAAAACAAAACCACTTTACTCTATTTACACTAAAAGGAATAAAAATAGAAGTGGAATAAGATATATTTTGCTTATTCAAATTTAGTTATAATTTAATAATATTAAATTAATAAATTTCCGGATAACGTCACTGAACAAGTGGACAAGGTTTTAATGTCATAGAAGGTAGAGAATAAATTTTAACAAGAGGTCAGGGGCATGAGATTTTAATTTTGGCCATGTTTGACAATATGGAGAAGGCATGCTACTGTTTAAACAAGCATGCAGAATGAGTTTACTAAATCACATCATGCGGGTATATTAGAAAGCACAATTTCCCTCCTTTTTATATCTGAACCAGTAGCAATTGTAGTTATATCTCAAAAAAGCAACACTATTTGGCAAAACAGAACATTGGCAAGTTTGATGTTACTTTTAGCACAGTGTTTTAAGCAATTTAATTAATAAAGACCCATTGAAGAGAAAGTTTGTCAGAACAGCATTTCACATCATTGTGATGCACTAAACATTTAGTTTGCTCACTATGATTTGATGTTAAGGAGATTGATCATGAAATGTCCAACTGAATAGCAAATATTTGTGATAAATTTGAAGCAATGGTCTCAATTAAATATCATGAATTGTTAATACATGTACCATGCATTTCCGCCCGACTTTACTGTAGCAATTAAAATGAATGGTTTGGTTGACCATAATTTTAAATTATTCTAATTACTTTATAACCTTATTTAGTGATTACCATGATATATTCAGCAAATGTGACCTGATCTGACTAAATGAGGTGTCAAACCCTGATTTAAATATTAGATATATTAACAGACCCAGCATAATACTTTCATAATGATGTATCATAAGATGATCTAGTGTTGTTAGATGTAAAGATGTAACAAGACTACATAAGTCCAGGAGCTCCCGCTCCGAATTAGAATTTGATTTAAGCAATTTTGTATAGGGTTATTAATGTAGTCCTAGTCTAGGTCAAAAATCAAGACGCAAGACAACTAGGTCTAAGAAGCCCAGTCTAAGAGTAAGATAAGAACTAGACAGTCTGTCAGAGATTGCAAACCTCCATTGAAATTAATGATCCTAATCAGTATCCCAGTAATGGTCTACCTATCTGGAATGGTTTACCCGATATCAGGCCAATCGAGTTAACTAATAGCTGATTTACGGTCATTTTGAATTCGATATAAATTAGTTAAAAACTTAGGGTGCATCCTCCCCCGAAACCTCAAATTTTGTTTTATAGTAATGGACTAACATCTAACACAGTTTGCAAAATATTGGGCATGTGAAAGTAAATAATGGCCGATAGAGGGCCATTTTGAATTTGATCAAGTCAAAATTTTCCAAGATGCATCCTCAGCTCAAATCTCACATTTTGTTTTATAGTAATGGTCTAGCCATCTAGTACGGTTACTAAAAACCGGCTATGTGAAAGTAAATAATGGCCGATAGGCGGCCATTCTGAATTTGATCGAGTCAATTTTTTTCAAGATGCATCCTCTCTTGTAATCTTACATTTTGTTTTATAGTAATGGTCCAGCTATCTAACACGGTTTACCAAATATCAGCAATGTGAAAGTAAATAGTGGCCGATAGGCGGCCATTTTGAATTCGATTGAGTCGAAAGTTTTTTAAAGGCATCCTCTCTCTAAACGTCACATTTTGTTTTATAGTAATGGTCTAGCTATCTAGACCGGTTCACCTGATATCAGGCCTATCGAGGTAAATAATGCTGATTGTCGGCCATTTTGAATTTGTAAGTTAAAAATTTTCAGGGTGCATCCTCCCCCGAAAACTCACACTTTGTTTTATAGTAATCAGGTAATGGTCTAGCCATCTAGCACGGTTTACCAAATATCAGCCATGTGAAAATGAATAGTGGCTGAAAAGGCGGCCATTTTAAATTTGATCAAGTCAATTTTTTTCAAGATGCATCCTCATCTGAAATCTCACATTTCGTTTTACAGTAATGGTCTAGCCATCTAGCACAGTTGACCAAATAACGGCCATGTGAAAGTGAATAATGGCCGATAAGCGGCCATTTTGAATTTTATCGAGTCTAATTTTTTCAAGATGCATCCTCTCCTGAAATCACACATTTTGTTTTATAGTAATGGTCTAGCCATCTAGCACGGTTTACCAAATAACGGCCATGTGAAAGTGAATAATGGCCGATAAGCGGCCATTTTGAATTTTATCGAGTCGAATTTTTTCAAGATGCATCCTCTCCTGAAATCACACATTTTGTTTTATAGTAATGGTCTAGCCATCTAGCACGGTTTACCAAATAACGGCCATGTGAAAGTGAATAATGGCCGATAAGCGGCCATTTTGAATTTTATCGAGTCGAATTTTTTCAAGATGCATCCTCTCCTGAAATCACACATTTTGTTTTATAGTAATGGTCTAGCCATCTAGCACGGTTTACCAAATAACGGCCATGTGAAAGTGAATAATGGCCGATTGGCGGCCATTTTGAACTTTGACAAAATGAATTTTTTCAAAATACATCCTCTCCTGAAGCCTTACAATTTGTTTTATAGTAATGGTGTAGATATCTTGAGCGGTTTTCATGATATTCCACAATATCAGGCCTGTCGAGGTGAATAATGGCTGATAGGCGGCCATTTTGAATTTTATCAACTTCAAATTTTTCAGGATGCATCCTCTCCTGAAACCTTACAATTTATTTGATATTAATGGTGTAGCTATCATGAGCGGTTTTCATGATATTCCGCAATATCAGGCCTGTCGAGGTGAATAATGGCCGATAGGCGGCCATTTTTAATTTTATCGACTTGAAATTTTTCAAGATGCATCCTCTCCTGAAACCTCACAATTTGTTTTATAGTAATGGTGTAGCTATCTTGAGTGGTTTTCATGATATTCCGCAAAATCTTTCAGTCGGATTTACCGATGTTATAAATTAGGTCAAAGTGCTGGGTCAACTTCAAGGTCAAGGTCCAAAAACCTGAAAAGGCACAACTAGGGACCTTAGAGAACATGTATGTGCAATATGACTGTCATCGGCCCAGTACTTTTCGAGATCTGCTCCGGAAACGAAGTGCGCGTCAAAACGTCTAAATAGGTCATAGTTCTGAACCAGAAGTAGGTCAAAGTTCAAATACCCCAAAAGGCACAACTAGACCCCCTAGGGGTGTTGTGTGTAAAATTTGAAGACAATCGGACAAGTACTTTCAGAGATATGCTCCGGAAACGAATTGTTTACGGACGGCCCAACGGCCCAACGGCCCAACGGCCCAACGGCCCAACGCCGTCACATCATCATTTTCTCCTCTGCAACCTTGCGAATTGAATTCAGATTAAAAATATTTTAACCCGTCCATTAGCCACCTGGAAGTAACCCACATACCAAAAATTGTTATCCTAGCTTATTTTCTCACAAAGTTATAGGCAAAAGAAGAGGCAAAAAAAAAACGGAGGTAGAATCCATAGCTCCCTTCGCTCACCTACGGTGACGGCGGGAGCTAACAAGCTCAGAGAAATGTGAAGATTGAAATTGCACCATTATGAGAAAAAGCCCTTTAGAATTATAATCTTCCTCAATGCCTGATATAATTGAGCATTTGTACAGGGATCCAAATAACCAATTGGCTCTTGCCTTGCTGTGGGCTAAACAAGGTAGCCCATCAAAGGTAGGCCACCTGTCCAGAAACAGCTAAATTAATAATCTAACCTACATTTAGAATGACTTGGAAACATGTACTTATATTCTTGGGACACGACACTCCCTAGACATATAGCCTTGTCACATGTATAGACTGTTAACCCGTGATATTAACTGAATTTCGGAATTTTATGCTGTGTGATTGCAAGTCATCAGAGTTATGTTTTAGTCCAAATGCATATTATTAAGTGGGCTCACAGAATTTGCTTTCGGCAGCCAAATTAAAATTTCAGGGGCCGACATGGCTACCAGAGGGTATTAATTTTTGCTGTTATTTAGAAAACAGAGTTGAGGGCTGTTTAATTAACTGAACAAACTCAATATTCATTTCTTCCCAACTATTCAAATAATAAGCGTATGTTTCTAAAACTGTACATGAGCAGTATCTATTACTGCTTGGAACATAGACATCACATTTTTATATTTACATCTATTTCTACAGTATGCTACACAATTGGAGGAACCAAAGGTGATCATATAAAACTGACAACTTATGCTTATTGGGGCCCCTAGCATTGTTTAATAAACAATGGCTTCATTTCATGAAATAATATCACAAATGAGGGACGCAGTAATCACATATCATAACAAGATGAAAACGCATTTGTTTCTGTTTCCAATGAAAACTTTTCTTTGCTAAAAGGAACCTACACAATCAAGTTTAAATTGAATTTCCTTTACAATTAGTAATTCGAAAGTGCAATTATGCATATTCATCATTATTATGCGAAAACCTAGTAAGCTAAATTTATTAGGTTAAATTACAAAAAGGAAAACTTCTGATTTCTTGGTATCATCCGAGAAGCCAAACTACATGCAAAATTATCGCTGTAAAATAATCACTGGGATCTAAGGTTTAGGGTATATTTGCAGGCACAGACAATGGGGTACAAGGGATTTGTAAAATGAAAATGTATTAGGCTTGACTGACCTTTGTGTGTGACGAATATGAATTCATTGTTAGGACTAGAAGAACCCCGGTCATTTGTCGCAATGATCTCTATCTCGTAGTAAGAATTAGAATTCAGTCCAACTATCTTGTACCATCGCATTGGTTGGGATTCATCATCATTTATGCGGATACGAGTCCAATCTTCAATAGGTTCATCTAATTCAAAGGTACCATCTTTCACAGACACCTGAGAATAGAGATAACATCACAGTGTAGAATTTATCATTATGTATTCAAATAAATATTTACACTGGCCATAACATCTATAATTTTAACCCTTGAAGCGCTGAATTAATTTGTAAAAAAACATCGAAGCCAAAGGGTTTTTTCACCTTGAAATCATCATGTCTTAGTTAGCTCTTTCCGATTCATTTGAATACCTATGTTGGGGGTCTACGGTCATTAGGAATATTTCGACTCTTACAGTGGAGGATCGACTTTAGTCGTCAGAATCTGACATCTACAGACGTCAGATTCTGACGACTAAAGTGGATGCCAGCGCTGTAAGTGTTAACATAAACACATCTATAGGCCTAACCCTAACAAATCGTTTATGGCATTCAATAGTGTGGGACAATAACTGAATGTCAGTGCAAAACTGCGCTATTGAGAATTTACAACACTGGTTTGTACTGACTAAAAGTTTATATGTTGGTTGTTTAATTAAACAATAAATAAATGAGTAAAATGAATACTGGTAAAGAATGTAAAGTTCTGCAGTGTTTCATCTAGCTCTTTCTAAGAGGCCACAGCGCTATGTTGCCTTTTGTGAGCGCCTTGTTGGCCTTCATGAACGCCATTTTGCCCTTCATGTGCGCCATGTTGCCCTTCTAATATTCAGACAGTGAAATGCCTCTTTGAACCCACCCAGGCCATTGTGGGTGAAAAACACCCCAGTCACATGTGTTGCACATTCACACTTGTGACGCAATACCTGATAACGGCCTGTGTACATAGTGGTAATAACAGGCGTTGTTTACATACTTATAAATATATACTTTTTTTTCAAAAGTCATGATGAATTATGAATTGCATGCTGTAATAATCTCAACTATGCTGTACTGGGAACCCTTAGAGCACCGAGATATTTATTTTATTTTTTCATTTACTTGAAGTTGTGTCTCGTTACAGCAATCCACAACTTCAAGTGACAGAAAATTTATGTGATTTGTGAAATTTAAGTCCCAACATATAGTGTTTCAAGATTAAAAGCATATTTTAAAACTGGTTAAAGAGGTGGTAGTAAAAACACAGAATGTCTACTGTAGTCGACATCAGTGTGCTAGGGGTTAATTTAAACTATGAGGCAATTTTAACCTAGCATTAGAGTGAGCTTACCTTACGCCAGCTAATATCATAGTATTTGATGAGCATTCCTCCATCTTGCGGTTCAGCCCAGGTCACTGTGTACTTATTCGGGTATAGTCCAACGTTTTCAGATGTAATTCTGATTGGATAAGGCTCACCTGAAATATAAATAAGGATACATGTAAACATTATTACTGATTGAAGACATGTATACTCATGCAACCTGTGCACCTTAAGTGTATACCTATATGGTCAGAGATTTTGATGATTTACATACAGTAGTCCCCCTCTGATACGACTTCCATACTGCCAAAGAACCAAAGTCACATCAGAGGGGTAGTCGTATCTCAGAGGGGTGAAAAAAATTCTAGAAAAAACGTAAAATGCGCCGAATTTGATGTTTAAGACAGCCTTTAAACACCTCCATTCTCGTTGTGACACGATCAGCGCAAATGACAGCCTGTGTTAATTGCCTGTTCTAACGGTAACACGTAATTTAGAAGTACTGGATGTGGCTTGTGTTTTCATAAGCATTGAGGCAGTGTTTTTCTCCACATTTCAATATAGCCCTATGCTTTACACTGCAAAACATGTGACACTGACTCCATTCTGGCCCAGCATTAAAACAATGTACCGTACAGTGCCGCTAATAAACAGTTAACGTGCCATGTAGGCAGACGCAGTTGAGGCTCGTTTATTATATATGTGCACTGACGTAGGGTGATATTTAACAGCGCCGCGATATTTATGGCTGAAACACTAATCAATTTGTCTGAGTCGATGATCACTGAGTCAGGGCAATGACCATATGTAGTCATTACTTTTGTTGTGCTAAACTGACACTCCGCGGCCTGACACAACTAATTGTACAGCCTAGTAGAGCCAACTTAATCAAGGTGCCGACATCAAGTGTGAAAAAGAGCTGTGATAGATGAAGGCTGACACTGTGCACGCTATGGCTTGATCTGTTAATACGTCACACACATCATACTCTAACTCAACCCGAAACACTAGGATTGATCAATAATACATTGGATTGCCAAATAAAAATTTAAAAACAATTATTATGGATGTACACTGTATTCTCATCAAAATAGTCAATGGCAAACAGGCGAGGTCGGCGTCTTCTATGTTGACCAGAATTGAAGACAATACCGATTACGCATGCACTAGCACAGATATTATCTTCACCTGTATACTCTGAGAGACTGTAATGCACGTGACTGTGAATATGGACGGCGCGAGACGTTGTTGCAGTGTTGTTTTAATGCTGGGCCATCGTCGTCAATGGCGGCATCGGTTTGGCGTCTCGTGGAGCTTACCCCGTTTACGTTTATTCCCCGTGATGATAGACTGCTAAACCCTGCTTCATTTTTAAAATCAATAACTCTGCGAGTTTAGGAGCTATCAATATCTAATTTATATCATTATTTTCAGCATTAAATAAGCTTTCTGGTGATATTTATGACATGTCCGTACGATCATAATTGGAAAAGTTAGGTATTTTAAGTAAGATGTTTATCACGCCCCGCTGACACACTGACACCGTTGACGTCGGCTGCTAATTAGGGGTGTAATGCACCTTGTAATGCCAAGGGCGCGTTGTATGTTAACTGCACCCATATCAATAAATATATACATTGAAAACCCCATTTAAACATGGTTTTAAATCAATAACAGAAAACGTATTTAAGATATAGTAAACATAGTTATATCACCGGAAAGCATTTTTCAGCCACTATAATGAGATATGCGTCTCAACGCTGTTTCTAAAATACTAAAGTAGTTATACATTTAGTCGGCTAGAGACATTAAAAAGTCGTATCTTGTCAGTGCAGGGCCGGCAGACACCTGCAGACGTGACACAGTCTGTGAGCAGCTTATTTCAAAAAGTCGTATCTTTAGAAGGATATTTCTATCTGGTACGGTGATTTGAAGCTACCAGTACACATCATACCCACTTCATACCACGCTGTACCAGCCTTAGTCCGACAGTGGCTTAACATACGTATCTGCTGTGCTGTATTTGACGGTATGTACACACAAGCAGTATCTTCAGACGGGCAGCTCATGCCAGGCTGACAGTGCCGCTTAGCAGCTAATTTCAAAAAGTCGTATCTTTAGAGGGAGGTCGCTAGATAGTGCCATGATTTGAAGGTCGCATGTCGTGGGAGAGGGGAAGTCGCATTTAAAGGGTGCTTAACAGTGTAAAGCACGTCGGTGCTACGAAAAAAAGTCGCATAATAGGAGAAGTCGCATCTGAAGGGGGTCGCATCTGGAGGGACTACTGTATTAGGTGTTTTATATTACCGCTTTAGCTGTTATGCAAGATTTCCGAGAAAATAAGAAAAAACAATTTAAAATGCCCACCAGTCATTTTGAATTTTATTCCTGCTACATTTGTCATGGTGGTCTTGTGTGAATCCTTACATTTTGTTCTATATGCATGGTGCAGCTATTTTGCTTTGTTTTTCTAGATTCTAGATATCACAAAATAACTGAAATTCAAAATAGCCACTAAACGGCCATTTTAAAATCGTTTGCTCCCAAAAGTTAATCAGGTCATTGGCTGAGATTGCTGTGCATATTTGCCAAATAAAAAGACAATCTGCTGGAAACTTTTTCCTGAAACGCGCTAACGAGCATTTTTTCGTTAGTGGCCATAGTAATTAAAGGGTTGATGATATGGAGATCAAAATATCACCAAAACAATTACCCAGTTGTATGTGATGGCTGTGTGAAGTATGAGGAAGCAGAAGTTGATAGATTAGTAGCTATTTTAAAAACAAATAACTGCGGCGGCGGACCGTGTGGAATACAGTAAGCAGCCTGCCTCAGTGAGGGCTGCTTAATGAGTTATTAAAAAGTGATGATTTACATATTATGTAGGCCCCTTTTATATTATATATAATTTCTCGATGGAGATGAGTTTTTAAAAAGTGATGCATCTTAGTAGCTCAGGCGCTTTTTGTTTTCCATGGCATGAATGGCTGTCATTTAACTAATGGTTAACATATTTTATCAAAGTTGGTAGATGCATCAAAATCATAGGCATTTATAGGTAGGGCCTAGTGGAAATCATAAATCCTCAAAACCATGACGCATAACAAACATCATAATGTAATACATCAGTTCAATGTATGTAAACCAGTTTGTTAGGTTTTTTTAAGATTTAAACATAATAAGAGTCTTGGTGTGCAGGCTTTTTATTCCATATTTTACATACAAGTATGCATACCCCAACCATAACAGACCCGTGCATCCAAAATATTTCGTTTCAGTATTCTTCACATATTTAATTATTTTGCCAAAACTTTCAGTATGCTGCTGGGGTGTCAGAATTCCGAGTAAAAGTTTACCCGACACAAAAATTTAAAGAAAATTAACTAACACAGAAGACAACAAAAGTTTCATATATTAACTAATACAGGTCTAAGTATTACTTACTAAGCCTAATCTCATTTCTAAATGTACAATATCTATTTTTCAAACGATGGTCTGAATCATTTGCTATTTAAAACCTTGTTAGTCCGATACAATGTGCCTCTCAGATATTGAAGACTGGTCACAGAATGTTGTCGTGGGTTTTTTGGTGATGTCAACTGATAAACAACATATCACCCTGGTATGGCCACACGTGGTCGTCGCAAAATCGCTTATTTGCTGGGCTAGAATCAAATTTGATAGGGACACCTCCCTCCCCTTCCTGGAAGACATGGCGAAGCTCTAAAGAACTCCAAATGTAACTGTGTCAAGCACCCCATGCATTGGCCTACTACAATAGCAATGACCTAGGAGATAGTTTCATCTGTGTCAAGGACTCCTAGATGGAGACTAAATGTTGTTTAAATTTGCACAACGGTGTACGACGCTGGCTCAACATGAAAACAACATTGTGTCTGTGTCTTATGTTCTCTGGGTTGGCCTTATATCCCACGCCTTATATAGCCATACTTATTTTGCAAACTGGCCATGATGTCTGATGTTGACTAGTGGCCTAAGGGATGTGTGTGTGCAATATGGAAGAAAGCCCTTCAAGGATTTTAGAGATCTGCACTGGAAACGAAAATGTGGACGGACGGACATCCGGGGCGACGCCACAAACCCCGCCCAAAAACTTCATTGGGCAGGGGATAAAAAACAAAAGCTTGCAATAACAGCAATAATTAACAAGAGCACACTCGACATTTGCCAGCCGCCATTATTGAACTGAACTTAAAATTAACAACATAAAATGTGATAAATCACGATAAATCTGCCATTATGTGGGATAAATCAGCCATTTTGCATTTTTTCTCAGCCATAATTGTGATTGACAGAGAACTGGTTATTAGCAACATGCAGCACAAATTTCAGCAGGATACATGAAAACTTGGCCAGTTATTGTGCCCACAAGGAAATTTCAACGCTGATGCGGACGCTGAACATCAATTGCAATATCCCACATATAAGAAAAATCAAAAGGCAGGCTAAAAATTTCTACTCACGAATATTGGCAGTAGTGTGGGCAAGTTCATAAGCTTCACTGCGTCCAACTTCATTAAATGATTTAATGTAGAATATGTAGTTGGTTTCTCCTCTTAAATTCATGATCTTCACAACATCGTCTGAAGTGCACAAATATGTTCATATTATATAAATACAGATATAAAAGCGATAATATTTCAAATGACGACACACCAATCTGACCTACAAAACAACTTCAAAACTTTTATCTCCTAAATTATTTGAGTAATACCACTAAATTTACAGTAAAAATCAAGAATGTACCCTAATAGAAAGTTTTTTTCAAATCAACAAGCCTGTCTATTATTTATTACTTATGTTGGCTTTTACACAGCTATTATGACTATTTACAATGCAGTACTACTGCAGAGATGCCAAGTTAGAGCAGAGCACAAATGTAAATATATAGCAAGATCACAGAAGATTGGCCTTGGGGCGACACTGCCGACCGTACACCCGGAAATTTGTTAAATAATAGGCACCAATTGGTAGGCTCTGGTGACACTTGATCTTTTGTGACATAAATAAAACATTTTTTTAAAGCACTACTAAATAAAGTCATAAAAAGGCTGGTTTGAAAAAATCTGGATACCGATTGCTCACATGCAGATGTAGCCTGACAGAATAAGTGACTATTTCTCACATCATAGAGCTGGTATAAATTATACTTTTTGAACATTTATATTTTTCATTGATTTGTAAGAGTCATTGAATGCCATAAAGTCATAGCTGTGAAATGGAAGATAATTTAGCGAGAAGTTGCATAGAGGATTCAAGACGAGGTAGTCCTGTTATATAGGGATGTTTTGAAGTTTTCAGCCTATTTAATGCATCTAGGTATCATAGATTAATAGTATCTCTCAAAAATTATTCTGACTAAGATCTACGTAGTCAATATGTTAGAAAGAACAAATAAAAATATGCTTGTAACCACCAGAAACTATTTTTAAAAACAACAATTTATAATTCAAATTAGTCACACATGCAGATCACTTATTATTTCTCATGCAGAGTAAAGTCTGATGTATAAAAGTTGAACATATCAGATTATAAAATTGGCATTGAATGGTACAATCAAGTAGGAAAAATATATGCAAAAGAAAAGTTCTTCACGCAGCACAAAAATTAAACAGATTTACATTTAGGATCTCAACAAAAAAGGTACCGGTATTTAATATATCGCTAAGTAAAGTACATAAATACACTTTAAAATAAAATATTACCATGAAATGAAATAATAAACAAGCGACAAAAGCAATGCTGTTACAATATATTGGTACATTGAGAACATTAATCGTATAAAAAACAGGGCTATTGCATTGCATATTTGATGTGAAACTGAAATAACTAAGCAAACACAAGATGACGACCCAACATTGGCTGAATGTTTGACTAGCATTTGAAACATTGGCCAACATTGCATCGATGTTTTGCCTTCACAGGGCAGGTACATGTACAAACACTGAAAAGAAAAAGGCTATCAGCTGTCTACACTGGAGACTACATTTATTTCACCATACTATCACTTTGATGTCAGTCAGCTAAGCAGGACCCACTAGTTTAGGGATGACAATCAGACACACTGTCACATAGCTTTTCTACTTTTCAATTAAAATCTACATCTGAATAATGTGGCTTGGAGAGATTTTAAACAATTAACCCTTTAACCGCCGGTGCCGAATATATTCTGGTTTTCATTTTTTATTGGCACATTGGGTACCATGTTTTAAAGATGTTAAAGATAAAATGTGACATCAATGAGCAAGATTTGAAAAGAGTTGACCTTCATTTTTCAAATCTGAATAATTTTCACTCACTTGGAAGTTGTGGATCGCGTCAGCGAGACACAACTTCAAGTCGGTGATAATTCAAATTGAATAATTTGGCAGTTAAAGGGTTAAGAAATGCTAAAGTTCTTAACCCTTAGAACACTGATGTCGACTACACTAGACATTCTGTATTCCTATTAGCAACTGTATCCCCCCTGATAACCAGTTGTTAAAAATAAAATATGCTTTCAATATTGAAACATTGATATGTTGGGACTTGAATTTCACAAATAACACAAATTTTCAGTCACTTGAAGTTGTGGATTGCGGTAGCGAGACACAACTTCAAGTGGCTGAAAATTAAATTTCTTCGTTCAGTGCTTTAAGAGTTAAGAAGCAAGATTAAAAATTATCGCTCTCATACACCGGCTAGCCATTTTTCAGGATAAAATATCTGGAATGCATCATTTCGGCTTAATTACTTTAACTGAGCTGGATTCAGACAGTTGCATGTTATTCAGAAATGTATAATGGTAATTAATTTGGCATGAAATATTCAGTCACATATACAACAGATACTACTAATAACACAGAAATAAAGTTTAAAAATAATTCTGTTATAATATTGATAATTTGGAAGACTGACAAATGACCTGACAAAACTGATTTTATTATGGTGAGTTCACTTTCATAATGTAGTACCCAGAATACACTTTTCTGTCTTTCTACATGCACATTACATGACAGTAGTCTGCAGTGATAGCACCAGACTTACTTTTTGTAGAAGACGTCAAATCTAGAGTAGCCATTGCAAGAAATAAACAATAATGATTATAAAACCTCTAAAGAGACTAGAATTAAAATGATCACGGGAATGCTTACAAAAGAGCACAAGAAAATCGCATGAACAAGCCAAGTCAGCAAACGGCACAAAATGTTCATTAGCCCAATACCTTGTGATTATTACATGAGATATTAACTACGAAGTTATAAATTACCTCGCATCAAAAACTGTGCAAAAGCACAATCTCACATTCAACGGGGTGAAAGGATATTGAGATTATGGGTGTGTTTTCATTTATTTGAATCTGGTACTGGTATTAGCAATTTCTGATTACAATTTTAACAAATGAAGATTAGGAACAGAAAATTTATCAGTGAAAGGGTTACCCAAGTCCTCATCGATTTGGGAATGTATGCTTCATTACAGAAAGCAACCAATTCAAGGACATAGATAGTTTGATGATATATCCACCCTCTTAACCCTTACCACGCTGAAGTAGTGTTGCTGAAACCAAGTGACAAAAGGGTCTTTTTTTCATTTTGAAATAATCATAAATGTCTTAGTTAGCTCTTTCCACTTCATTTAAATACCCATGTCATGGGTCCACGGCCATTATAAATACACAGGGATCATCTTTATACCTCAGTATCTGAAGTTTACAGCAACAGATTCTAACGTATAAAAACAGTCCCTGCGCTGACAGGATTAAAAAAAATAAAAATATCTTAATATCATATCATATGCTTGCTTGGATATTTGAAACAATGACCCATTAAACATGGTAAAACCAATGAATGAAATCATGCTAAAAAACGGTATTGGATGAAGTATATGCATACGTATATAGATATAAGATCTGACAATTGAAAAATATACATCATTTATCACCTAGTATATAAATTAAAGATATCACGGGAGAAATCACATTAAACAAAGCAAGTACAATAAGTTGACCCTATGCTACCTAAATGTTGGGCCAACATAGAATCAATATATTGTGTCTGGATATATGATGGCACATATTTCTAAATAAAGCAGCATTTCACATACAAATAACCGGCGACAGAAGCAGAAGCAGAAATTAAACATGGCACACATCTTCTATAATAGATCAACAAGCAATGATTCTTCATACGTAGTTGACTAGGAAATAAAGCTTGTAGAGAAATTCACTTAAATAATGCACTTGCATACTCTGATATTTACTCTTAATTAGGAGTTTACACTGCTAGTGATAATTTTGAAAGAGTTAGTTTTTTCAGAATTTAAAAATACTTAATGTTGATATATCTACATAACAAACAAAACAAAAATGATGGGGTTATCAATTTAGGTTAACAACCAATTTTCTACAATTTATCATCAAATAATACAGAACTAGTTTGGAAGTTCAGCACCTTCAGCAAACCATAGTTATACATGTTAACTAAGAATTAACTAAAACTGCCAGATAATGACTTAAGAAATATTTTGAATTGGTAACTATCTCTCATTTTCTAAACAAAACAAATTTCACCACTTCAATATAGCATAATCATTACCATCATGAAATAGCTAAACCCACCTAGGTCAAATGTTTGAGACATTGTTTCCCATGTGACCTCATATCCGAGAAGTGGCTGCCCTCCGTCTTCGCTGGGAGCAGTAACGTTCATGACAACCATAGTGGGTGTGGATAACTTGTCAATCACCTCTACTTTGTCTGGTGGATCAGGATAGGCTGAGAAAAACAAACACATACATGTGAATGTCATCATTTGAAAAATATGCCCCACAGTAGCAAAATGTTGTATCTAACAATCTGCCACATACATAGACTAATTGGTCCCCAGCAAACACAAAACATTTCTATAACATTCATACAATGTTGGACCAACGTCAAAGATGTTGGGCCGACGTTGTATAAATGTTATACAAATGTTCAATTTCAAATTACAGATTGCAATCCCGAAACAGCAAATGTCGGTGAATTTCAAACAAGGCAGGGTGTGTTTATACAATTGTACACATGTGCTACACATTCAGATAAAATAGATCCCAAGGTCTATTTTGCAGTGTTTTGAGTACCGGTATATGGGTTTTTTTCTATGAGTGTATAACTTCTATGAGTGTATTCTTGATCTTTACTGAAAGAGTGTCACTTAGTCTATGATCTGCTGCAAATTCTTTAGCACAAAGCAGGCAGTATGGTCTCTAATAATATAGGTGCTTTATCACCCATATCTCTATCTAGTGGGAATATTTAGTACAAGTTACAAAGCCATCCATTTTCTGCATGTTGAAGAATGTGGTTAAAGAAGTAGAATAGCACACATTTTCTTTAATTACATTTTTTCCAAATTCATACAAGAAGTGAGTGATGTTTGTGCGACCGCTTGTCTCACATGTCAAGAGAATTTGTTGAGGAGTGATATTATCTCCTTACTTGCTCTGATAAGCTCTACTGAAGTTTCAGCATCAGGAGGGATGGAGCTGCTGGCATGACACGTATAATCCCCATAAATCCAGTCCTGATCCTGCTCCCTTATAGTCACCTAAAGAATCACAAACAACGCATGTTCAAATCTACGTGTTCACTTTTAGCATGACCTAATTATTATTTTAATAAAATGTACAGTGGTGAATTTTTTACTTCCATTTTACTGATTAATAAAGAATGATTAAAATGTAAATTAGACAAGTATTGTATTTTTATTGCCAGTTTAGCTTTTCATTATACAATGATTATATATTCAGACAACATTAGTTCAGTCGTGCTTTTTATCTTGAAATTCCTAATTTAACAAAACAAAGGGGGGCAATTCCACGGTGTCGGACGTACATTTCGGACAGTTATTTTATACCTGGTGCCCCAACTGGGGATGAGAATTATATTAAGTTGTTACTATTTCATACACACCACCTCACTGTATCATGTGGGACATTTGAATATTTTATGTCATTCACACATATCGGCTATGAGCCATTATAAGGGTGGTGTCGGACGTACGCAGACAAATTAATATTTTGTAAAATAAATCTTCAGTACCATATCTGTCTGAATCCTTGGGTGACAGCATAACAATGTGGCCTGATACTGATAGAGGATAGTGTTGTCTTATTATTACATATAAAATATTTTTCATTTTCATTTTAATTGTTCTAAAAATTATTGGATATCTTTGGTGTCGGACGTACACTCACTTGGTGTCGGACGTACATGTCTGAAATTAAAGATTTTGTTCATCCTGCAACACCCACAAGCAAAGTCAAAAATGTTGCAAATGCTTTTTAACAATCATTTTGACGTGTTGGCATACAAAATTACATAATATATCAATATATAAGTATAAAATGTATAATAATAGCAGTAATTGGCCATGCCATAACCTTATCATAACTGTGTTAGGTAAGAGTGAAGTATATGGTGCTAAGTTAACATCACTTTTCAGCTGGATTTTGGTTTGTAAAAATATAAAAACTGTAATTTACAAAATTAAAATGGCAAGTGAGTGTTTTACAAATCAGCCTTGATGCTGTCCAGGCTAACTGGGCATGGTCCAAGGTTTTTACATGATTTTATCTCCGTTATCTATTGACAGGTATGTCGGGTGACTTCTCCCCAGACATCATTAATTATCGATGTTCAATAGTCGATAAGGTACCATTAGTTTAGACATGTTAGATGTTAGGCCCTTGATAATGCCAATTGGTGTTTTCTTGGTTGGTAAATATAGAGCGATGCATTCATTCACCATGTTCATGAACATTCATCAAGCTAACAGTTCTTCTGAACGTGAGCAGTGGTGCCGAATTCCAGTGTATTTGGTGACTTTGGCTGGATCATATTGTCTATTCAATGGCTTAAATTATCAACGGAGTACCACATTTATTCATCAAAATGCAGTTAAATGGTCATTCACCACTCTTTACATAAATTTATCACGATCTGTGTGCTGTATCTGGACTCCCAGATTCTTGAGAATATTCATCAAGAATTAAAAGACTGTTACGCAAACTTTACACTACTTTGCCATTCACAATTGATGAATAATTTCTCTTTCTGATATTATATCCATCCATTACCTCATATTAAACTGGCATGTGGCTCATTGAGACATTTAGTGGGCATGAGTATACTAAACAGCCTTGTGATTGACACAAGGTGTCGGACGTACATTACAAAAGTGTCGGACGTACGCTTGTTTGCATGGCGATAATCAAACAGGCAACCATCACAGTGACTCCATGTTGCATAGCTGGGGTAATGGATCCATTTTTGTTTTGCATAAGGAATTTTAGAACATTGGATGTGTTTTGTCTACTTGAAAAAAAACATTTTGATAATATTTGGTGTCGGACGTACATATTCGTTTTTATCAATTTAACACAGAATTGTCACACCCGAAAACCGATGTTGAAGACGGGTACAGCCATCAACATATATATTGTTTCCAACAGACATCTTCTACTCTAGAACAAACACTAAATATTTCCTACTGATGGCATTTCTTATGTCATAGTGCAAATAATACAAACAGGTGTCAAATTGTGTAATATGTTACCAATGCCAAATAGTGTTTAAATGTTCAAGATCAGCGCGATTTTACATCATTGTATTTCTGTCTCCTGGCCAAACAATTATTGATTCTCAAAATTGGACAAGTTGTCTATGAAATTAAGATATGAAAATGGGAATCAGGCCATTTTAAAATTTTCACACCTAGGTTGACACTTTCATGGAATTGCCCAGGGCCTAATAACTAGCCCTACTACGAAATATTGATGAGAATTATATTTTAGCCTTCCCCATTTGCCCTATTAAATACATACACTGTCAAACAAGACAGCATTGCCAAATTAGGTCGGGTGCCATTCATATCAAAACAATGCTTAGTCAATACAGAGTACAGATAACATATCTATTAAACAATCACCTGCAGATTACAAGTTCTGCCCATACGATAGATACGATATGTTTCATTGTCCTTGAGTTCTGAGTCAAATCTCATCCATCTGATGTAAGGTTCCGGGTATCCATACACACCACATGTCATATTTCTCACTTTACCAGCCCACGAGTAAACCTTGTCTTCATGGTCCTCTTGGAAACGTGGAGAGTCTAAAAATAAAAAGCAAAGTAAGCTTCTAACAAGATAAATAGTGCTAAAATGAAGGAAGAAATAGACCTATTTTTGTGGGAATTGAAAGCACAATATTTCTGTGTGCAGGCCACAAATTATTTGATGTCTCACAATGCAAGAATCCTGAGCTATCCAATGATCAGATGATAAGCAATCTTCACATAGATATTTCTTATCAAATTTGTGATGCTGCACAAAGTTACATTGCAGAGCAACAATTAAAATCTCAATGGGGATGAAAATGAGGAGTAAAAGCTAGGTGTTGGGACGCTACCTAGTAGGCACGAGACTCTGATCCGATAATGTTTTAATGTTGGGCAAGAGTCAAAGACGATGGTCCAACATGAAAACAATATTAGGTCATCATCTCGCGTTTACTGGGATAAGCTAGGCAATCTGATTATTTGCAAAATTTATGATATTTCAGAAGCAAAATTAGCCCTATTATTGTGCACAATGTTCCAATGTTAACCCTTACAGTGCAGGGAACGACTTTAGTTGTCAGAATCTGATGTCTATAGACGTCAGATTCTGATGACTTAAGTCGATCCCCGCACTGTAAGCATGATAAGAGTAAAGATATTCCTGGTCTCCATGATTTTTAAAAAAATAATTAAGCGTTTTAAGGTATAAGAGGAGGAAAATATGATATATAAAAATATGTAGTATTACATCATGCATTCATAAATGAAATTCACCCTGACAAATCTTATCAGTTGATCATTTTATTAATATTGTTGAATTTTTGACAAATGCTTGGAGGATAAAAAGAAAAGATCCACATATTAAAAAAAAGTTAAAATATACATACACTGCACAATGACACTCCCTGTTTTTTCATCATCTCCAGCTCTATTGGTTGCAGAACAAGTGTAGTTACTGGTGTCAGTTGGAACCAAATCGCTTATTTCTAGTTCCAGTACATTCTTCACATCACTGGAGACAATGATTCTTCCACCGTCCTACAGATCCACAAAAAATGTTATGAAACATAAACTATATAAACTTATATGTATCCAAGGAAAATATCATTGTTCGAGTAAGCTTGAAATTTTGTTTAAATTTATAACATTAAATCATATATTACCCTGAAATGATGAAATGTTGAGCCTGTGTTATTTAGTTATGGCAACATTGCTGACAGGCATCTAATACATATATCAGATTGTTTATAAATATGTGTATATACTTTTTTTTAATTATACTCCTAATGAAGTTATTGAGGTGGTGCTGTGAAAATATATTAAAAAAAGTGGGTAAAAGCACAAGTTTGCTCAACCAACATGAGGTGTTCACCCAATGTTATTTTAATGTTGGCACAGCATCATAGATGGTGTACCAACACTGGGTCAATATCACATGTTTGCTGGGTGTTAATCAAAATGTATTTTTTGTATTGTGCAATATATCACATTCTGTTCTACCAGACTGTTAAATTATGTTCCTTAAATCATCTATTTGTTAAGAAAAAATTAAAGCTGTTTATAAAACACAATTATCTCACATTTTCCCCGAGTACATAATCCTCTTCATTTCCAGCTTTACGAAATGACATATCTGCAGCGGGATCAGCATTGACAACACAACGTAATGTAGATGTGTCACCTTCTGTTGCAGTAACATTGATCAGTTCTGTTATCTTCGGAGGTACTGTAATAAACGGTAATTTTAATAAAAGCAATTTCTAACTTTTACATAGAATAAGGTAAACATATATTTCTTGACATCAAAAAAATTTTGTTGACACAAAGGGACTAGCAATGTCTCAAGAACTAACTACTCTGCACCAAATAATTCTTAATTATGTCTTTGCCACTGGGATCAATTTTCCTGAATCTCAAAGTAGTCAGCTGAGATTGCTCTTGAGAGCATTGTGTGGATGTATGTCTGGTGGTGTTAGTATACCAACATGGACATGTAGCTATAAAACTCATTTGCAGATATTCAACCTCACTGCCAGAATGCCCATGCATTACAAATTACTGTCAGTCACCCTGACAATTCCTGGTCAAAGTTGTGCATTGACTTGTGTCCAAGGGCCATTGTAGAAATCCAAACAAGTTCATGGACAATCATGCAAACACAATACAGTGAGTTGCTTCAATATTGGCCACGCACATCTGCATGCCTCCTTCTGCTATATTTGGCCAGAGCCAATAATGGATGGAGGTGGTGTGACATCCTAAAGTGAGAAAATCGCCCATCCCAGAAGAAGTGTACTTGTCTAATAATGGATAGTTGGTAGATTGAAATTTGACGAAAATGTTCAGAATTTAAAAAGTACCCTTGTTGAATCATAATATTGTCAATAATAAGCCATAATAATTTCTACTTGCAATTATGTGAAGTTTAAACATGCATGAGTTCATAGACTTGTGGCTATTTAGAAAGCAAACAAATGAGGCAGCTTCGGCGGACGGAGGGGAATACAGCAAGATCGCCTTGGTCGACGGTTGCTTAATAATGTGCTTACCTACTACAAAAAGCTCACTGGATGCCTCATCAAAACCAACCGTGTTCTCAGCTCGACAACGATATGTGCCTTCATCTGCTTTGACTAGAGGTCTGAACGCAACCTCTCCAGTAACATCATTTACAGTAATGCGCTCATCTGCAGTATCTTGAATTGGAGCAACATTGTCATCCTGAAAATTAAAAACATATTTGTTCAGAAATTATTGAGAGCAGGTGTTCCCACAGATCACAGTTCAATTTGTTTTGAATATATTGGGCAGCGATTTGTAACCAAGCTCCAGATTCATTAGGTTTTTTCGATCATTAAAAATGGAATATTTTGCTAATCAATTTCAAATTTGATTAGCAATTGGCTAAAATTGTGAACTTTCTCTACGCGATACTGAACAAAATAACCCGGCAGATGTGAATTAGATTGTAGGAATCTGCAGGTCATACACACATCATAAACGTACTGATTCAGATTACAGATTTGTGCACTCATCAATTGCCACGGTGAGTTCTCTTGCTCTGTATATAATTTCGGGTTTTGTTGTTTATTGATCAAAATGTGTGTTTCAATATCAACATTTGCAAATTAACCCTTTCAGTGCGGGGACCGTCTTTATACGTCAGAATCTGACGTCTGTGGACGAAACATTATGACGTCTAAAGACGATCCCCGCACTGCAAGAATCAAACAAATTAAAGTAGTCTTAGACCCATAGCATAGGTATGTATTTAAATGAAGCGAAAGAGCTAACCAAGACATTTATGATGAATTTAAAGTGAATAAAACCTTTGGTCCCCATAGTGTATACAAGGATAATTCAGCGTTGTAAGGGTTAAACAAAATTAAACAAAAACAGGTCAATTTCAGCCACTCAAATTTGTGGGTCAGGCTAGAGAGACACAACCTAAATGATAACACAGCAAGAGTTAACCCTTTAATTAACCCTTTAAGCCCTCACGATGCATTAAAGCATCACCTTACATCCCTCAAAATAAACTTAATTTCCTACAACCAAGGGTTTTAGAACGAAAATTTCTATGAAACGGGTTTACCAATACCTGGTAATTTTCTCTAATTTTTAAACCACATCAAATCATCTTCATTCACTACAAGTCGAGAATTGTGGCAGCAATTCGCGGCTTGTAGTGGATGAAAATGACTACGGTAAATTCAGGCCTGAAAGGGTTAACTATGGTATTGTTCTTTATATTTTCAACCAACATAAAGTTGAAAAATTCTAGCGTAAAATAAATACAAAAGAAATACATACTAAACCACATATACATGTATATATATGCATGTCCCATTCAAATTTGTGGGTCATTGCGACTAGGTAAAACTTCAAGTAAGTAAATAATGTTGAGCCGCTTCTACAATTATAAACCTATCATGTTTCACCACTTTTAGCTTTATCATATGTTCTTGGGGGCCAGCATTGTCAAGTAAATCATAAATTAACTTTTTAAAAGATGTAAGAGGAAATGGTATAAAACACAGTATACTCTACTGTTTTTTGCTTACAACTATTTGCTCTTTCATCAATGTAAATCACAAAAATTATCATGTTCAAATGAATTACCTTGAAGAAGACATATTTTGGCTTGGGCTTCCCATCACCAGTACAGACAATAGATAACTCATGACCTTCAATGCCTTCTAGATCTTCAGCTGGTGGGTTGGTTATGGTGGGAGGAACTGAATAAGAACACAGTAATTTACAAGTAGTCATTTTTTTGTAATTTGACAATATAGTTTGATATACTTAATGTCTATATACAATAGAACCTGCTATGAGCAGCCACCCTTGCATATGAACATCAAAAATTAAGACTTACACTAACAACTACAAAATATGGTGCATTGAAGCAATTTTATAAAATTAATGCTATGCTGAAAATTGATAGAGATCACTTATTTTTTAACTGGACAGGTTTTCTCTAGCTCAAACTATTAAAAGATATTGTGCAGGAAATTAATTGTGACATTGAATGATAAGTTTAAGGCCATCCATCGAAATTCTCTTGTATTTTCCCAAATGTATAAAATTTGTATAAATTATTAAATAGGAAGACAAAAGGCTTAAAAGATAATGTACATCAAGTAATTTAAACAGTGATATCTGTGACCTAACTATTGAATCAAGATCAATAGCGGGTGAATTCACTGGGCATATGTAGATAACAGTAGCCTGTAGGCAAATGCCTGTGCTACAGCTATATCGTGCGAAGCCAAATTCTTTTTTTTTATTTTGTTATAGTTTACAATCACCCTACTAGTGCGTCCCTCCACTGGCTAGTGGAGGCATACCACTAGCTACCAGAGGCAGACAAATTATGAAATTGTGTTCAACCCACTGTGCACTTCCACCATTATATTTTCTTGTTCATATCTGCCTTGTGCAGCGACTTCAGCTCGACAGATGTACATTCCATTATCGTCCTCTGTAATGTTGGCAATATTTAATCCTTTGTCCTGCACTGCATAGCGCCCTCCTGCAAAAAACGCAGACAGCATATGTAAATCCATCCTGGGTGATAGTGTGCTGTTTAAACCTTTCACCACTGAAGCCCGTTTTTATAAGCTGAATGCTATGGCATTCAGCAAATAAAAACGGGCTTCAGTGGTGAAAGGTTTAATTCAGTTGATAAAATTATTATACTTAACCCTTAGAACACTGAGCTGTTCAATTTAAATTTAAAAGTTGTGTATTGCTACTGCGACACACAATTTAAGTCCCAGCATAATCAGTGTTTCAAGATTGAAGGCATATTTTTCGTTTAACAACCAGTTATCATGGGTTATACTGGTGAGCACTAATAAAAACACAGAATGTCCAGTGCTGTAAAAGTGATTTTTTAGGTACTGCACCTGTTATGATTGTGCTTCCTTGATATTTCCAGGTTACCTCTGGTACTGGTTGCCCACTAACTTCACACTCTATTAGAGCCAGGGTGTGAATTGCAGGATGCTGCGGTGAAGGTGCGTTGTCAAATGTTATATCCTCTGTAAAGCAATCATAATTAAAATTTAGTTTATGTTTAGTTATCACATCAACAAACTATTTTCTTTCACCCTTCAGTCGATAAAAATTGCCAGAAGGGTTGAATGTTTCTGCGAATTATGAATTCTATCTGCAAAGCCATGTCGGAGGAGTAGCTAAAACAAATAGCGGCAGCGGTTGAGACGCTCGACCAGGCCAATAATACCCCTTCGGTATTTACTGAAATGTGATCAAAACCCTTTTCATTTCTCATTCACACATGTAAGTGCCTAAATACAAAATTGATGGCTTTAACTAGCAGTTATAGAGATAAAGAGACGCCAAGAAAAATGAAAGATAAGAAAAAAATCTGAATTATAGACACCAATTGGTGGCCACTTAAAGGACTTTTGATCAATCAATGAAATAGAATCAATCAATTGGACCGAAAACTTCATCAGAATGCTTATTATTTCATATGGAAACTACTTGAAAATATCAAGCCCAATAAAGGCTAATTAGTACATCTGAAATTACTTAAAGTAAACTATTCTTGCAAGCAGAAGAAGTGGAGGCGGCGGCTATCTATTGAACACATACATCAGCTTACTCCAGTGATCTTTGGAGAAAAAGTCACACTTTTGTTAATTTGTTAAATACTCACTGAAAATAAGTAGTTTCACTTTGGCCTCCTGCTGAGCACCCTCCATTATTCCTGTACAGGAATAATCACCCGCATCAACATTCTCTATTTTAGTGATATACAGTTTGAGTTCCTGAGGACCAACATTCTCAATGTACTTTCTGTAGAAATCACAAAGCAAACATACAGTTATTAAATCTGAAAACCAGAAGGCTGATTTCAGGTTAACACAATCCATATACTGAAAAAGAAAAATATTAATGAGACAGAATGCATCTAACCCTTAAACCGCCGGTACCGATTATATTCGGTTTTTACATTTTTTATTAGCATATTGCATATCAGCTTTTAAACAAGTTGAAGATATAAAGTGATATAAATCAGCAGGAATTTAAATATAGTAAACCTCCATTTTGTGAAATCTGAATAATTTTCACTCACTTGAAGTTGTGGATCACGTCAGCGAGACACAACTTTAAGTGGGTGAAAATTCCTATTAAATAATTTGGGGGTTAAAGGGTTAAACTAGCAGTGCACAATTTTAGACCAAATTTTGAGTGACAAAAGAGCTACCAAAATTTAATAAGTCCTGATACTGAAGAACCATTTAATGTCAGCAAAAATTAACCCTTTGCCTGCTGATCACGACTATATAGTCGTTTTAATCCATTTTATCAGCCAATTAAATCACAGTTATTGTGAATGAAATGAGTGTTTGAACATCAAGGTTTGCAAATGTTTGGTGTCAAATTTTAAAACAAACAGTAATCAGTAATTTTCAGCCACTCGAAGTTGTGGGTCACGGTAGCGAGACACACCTTCAAGTGGGTGAAAATTTAAAAAAAATAATTTAGCAGGATGAGGGTTAATGGTGCTTCAATATGATGACTTGTTGAAGTGGGGAAGGACTCTCTCTCTCTCTCTCTCTCTCTCTCTCTCTCTCTCTAATTGTACAAGGTAATTTCAATTTCTGTGTCTTGTAATGAAAATCAATCAGATAAGCCCCACAAGGTTAACTATTAATCATTAAAGAGTCATATTAAAATCATTAGCCATAAACAATGTACCAACTCTTGTAATTTTTTAAAAATATTTATAAGCAGAAAAAGTTACCATGATACATCGATTTAATGTTGGTTTAATGATGGGACAGCATCATAGATAGTGGGCCAACAATAATACAACACATGAGTGGATCCAGAATCTGAAGAAAGGGGGCCTGACAGGGGTTTGGCCACCAATACATTTTTGATACATTTTGCGCCTTAAAAGTGTATATGGTGAAACTAATGGAAAATTGGGAAATTGTAGCATGTTTGTCGAGGGGTACGTTCATGTATTCTACAATACTGACATTTATAATTGCACTATTAAATGTGTAGGTGACCTTTGACATTCCTACGCTGTCTGTTAGAATCAGTAATAGTCAGCACAAAACAAAAATTCAATACACAATGATGAATCAACAGATAAAAAAAAAACCTAAATTTAAATGTAAACTTAATCAAATGTGAACAAGAACTGAAACAAATTGCAACAAAGAAACTTTTTGTTCAATTCAATACAATAAGCATCCATGCCACTTTCATCTTGTATTCTTCCTATTGATACAGAAAATCTGGGTGAAAATGGAATGTTTCAGCAACCACTCAAAACAGGTACTGTAGCTAATTGCGAAAGGGCATGTGATAATAATCATGATAATTGTAATCCATATAGAAAATTTATCAAATTTACATGGATTATAATCCTCAGTCTCACTAGTATTACGGTGACATCCTAGCCCTGAATGTTGCAGCACCGACTCGAAATCGAGACAGCACTGAACTAACATCTGATGTTGTTTGGGATTGTGGTTAACCACCATGTGGTTATCCACGGCACCATATTATACATTACTATTAACCCTTGTCCTGCTATGCCCAGATATATACGGGGTTAAGGATGTTTTAGATCAATAAAAATATCTCCTAATTTTGATAAAATAGTTTTTAAAAGACGCTTTGTTGATCCAATAATTTAATTTTAGACATGTCTATTTTTCATAAATAGTAATATTTTTCGTCATTTGAAGCTGGGAATTGCGTTAGCAATTCCAGCTTCAAATGACGAAAAATACAATTGAAGCAATTCAGCAGGACAAGGGTTAACCCTCTGAGACAGAAAACAGTACAGAACACATTGACAGAATACATGATTGTAGGGATATAATTGAGGATAAATTTACATAGCATATTATAATATTGAGTATTTCTATCAAAACCTGGTAGTACATGTATGTAAAACAAGATTATTCCAAGAAATACATATTATTAATTACATTGATCAGATATATTAATCATGATTATTAAAAAATGAAAAAAGGTGCAGCTGGTTTGATTGGGCCTTTTAATTAAAACAAAATCACTTTGTTTGCTTCTAGCTAAATAAATTTAATATGTTATTGTGTTTTATAATTATATGTAATATATTTCAGAACTGATGCACAAGTGGATTCTGAAATTCAATTTTCAAGACGTTAGCTACATTTTAAAACATCAGACAGTCCCACTCTCTGTGGCTTCCAGTCTAGATAAATCTATTTAATCTATGAACAGTCATCTATAACTGATTAACAACAAAATTGAGCCCAGGTATAAGCTCATTGTCTAAGTTACGTCACGACACCTCCCACATACGAAATTCAATAAACAAATAGCTTAATCTAAACACTCAGACAGAGTCAAGTGAACAATATGTGTCAGGTGCTGCTGCAGCCGCCGACCACGGCGAGACAACCTACACAGACAACACGAGGCATTCAGCCATTGTTGGCTCAATGTTGGGCAAGCGTCTACGACGCTGGCACAGCATTGGACCAGCAATGGCTCACGAGACAATGTGCCAAAATTGTTTTAATGTTGAACCAACAGTGACCATGGTGGGTAGTTTGACGAGGACCACACAGAGCGGGAAATCTGGCGACGCCGTTAACCCTTTAACCGCCGGTGTGGCATATTCGGGTTTTCATTTTTTATTAGCACATAAAGTACCACATTTTAAATACGTTAAAGATAAAATGTGACCAGCAAGATTTGAAAACAGTTGACCTCCATTTTGTCAAATCTGAATAATTTTCACTCACTTGAAGTTGTGGATCGTGTCAGCGAGACACAACTTCAAGTGGGTGAAAATTCCAATTGAATAATTTGGCGGTTAAAGGGTTAACGATCAGTGGGGCCTCAGAAAACACGAGCCGTTCATTCAACGTTGTTTCAGTGTTGGGCCAGCGTCGCAGACGGTGGTTTAACATTTAATCAACATTTGGTCAAATGAGCAGACCTAACTTTACCTAAATCGATGTCCTAAATAAGAAATACAGGCATATCAATCTCATTGTTATTTCTCTTTTAACTGGTGAATGCGCAGTGCTAAATTTAAAAGACGCTATTCTAGTCTATGGACACCAAGGAGCCATAATATTAAAGATGATGATTTGGCCTGATTGTGTCGCTTTAACCCTTTAACCGCCAAATGATTCAATCGGAATTTTCACCCACCTGAAGTTGTGTCTCGCTGACGCGATCCACAACTTCAAGTGAGTGAAAATTATTCATATTTGACATAATGGAGGTCAACTGTTTTCAAATATTGCTGATTGATGTCACATTTTATATGTACCATGTTTATAAGGTGGTACTTAATGTGCTAATAGGAAATGAAAACCTGAAGATATGCGGCACCTGCGGTTAAAGGGTTTATAGCACGGCTTGCGTCAGATGTGTGTTAGATGTGCAGATACGCTGCATTGAATATGCAGCACGTGTAGCCTCCTAGCCTCAGGCGTCAGATGAACCGTGTTTTGGCCTTCTCATCGATGTTCTGACGTGGGTCCCTCCCAACATATG
Organism: Flabesymbios commensalis; assembly: GCA_964017125.1. Classification (NCBI taxonomy): domain Eukaryota; kingdom Metazoa; phylum Annelida; class Polychaeta; order Terebellida; family Flabelligeridae; genus Flabesymbios; species Flabesymbios commensalis. The sequence continues at coordinate 53,365,932 of OZ024905.1, forward strand.
AACCGGAATTGACGTTATTGTGCGTGAAGACGTTGTGAGCTTCTATTTAATATTACACCTGAATATTTACAAAATCATGTAATTTTCCATCACTTTGGAGACCCGTGGATTCGCTGCACAAATAAGGATACATGTACTTTGAAGAAATACTTCAGTCAAATGAAGGATACATTTACTTTGAAGTAATACTTCAGTCAAAATGAAGGATACATTTACTTTGAAGAAATGTTATACCTCAGTAGTTGAATGGCTAAAAGAAACTCAATTTCATAATTATTATTTTCCCCACTGATTGTCATGTAAAAGAATCACACTCAGTGTTGGCCTAATGTTGGCCCAGCGTCGTAGACGCTGTAACAACATTAAGCCAACACAAGGCATATACTTCAAAAACAACTGAGTTGTTTATTCTTTTCTATTTCGCATAGATTATTGAAAGTACCACGAGTTCAAGGTATGAACTTCAAATGCATGTTGTTAATTGAATAGGCTACTTATAATATTAACTCAAACGTCAGATGTGTTGGATCATGAGCATGATGTGATGTCATAACATCGTAGATTCTTGTACTACTCCATGTACATAGCAGTTCAGGTTTAACCCTTTGAAGCCTGAATTTACCATTGTCATCTTCATCCACTACAAGCCGCGAATTGCTATCGCAATTCTCGACTTGTAGTGGACGAAGATGATTTGAAGTGGGTGAAAAATGAAAAAAAAATATACTGTTAATTTTAAAACGGTTCCATGAAAATTTTTGTTCTAAAATCACTGGGTTTCAGGAAATTTAGTCATTCTTCAGAGATGCGAAATGATGCTTTAATGCATCGTGAGGGTTTAAAGGGTTTAAAAAAGGAATGATGTCATAACATCGTAGATTCTTGTACTACATCAATGCTCATGTACATAGCAGTTCAGGTTTAAAAAACACACTTAACAGTAACTGTTGTTAGTCCAGTTTTAATTATTCGATGAACATATACTAAATAAGATTTAAATACCTCATGTTACTATTCCAATCACTGAAAACAAAACGTACATTATGACATTGAAAATTAACGTACACAATTTGAGGACTGTTCAGTCACATAGTAACATACACATATCCAACACTCAAGCCGTATTCTCGTATAAGTTACGATATATCGTAGGCTTCTGATTGGTCGAGATGGCCATCTCTACCAATCAGAAGCCTACGATATATCAGATAGACATCTTAACCCTTTCAAGCCGGAATTTAACATTGTCATCCTCATCCACTACAAGCTGTGAATTGTCTCGACTTGTAGTGGATGAAGATTTAACTTGGAAGTGGGTGGGGAATGAAAAAAAATATCTGTACTATTAAAACAGTTCCATGAAATTTGTGGTTCTAAAACCCCTAGGTGTAGGGAATTAAATCATTCTCTGGAGATGCAAAATGATGCTTGGATGCATCGTGAGGATTTAAAGGGTGAACAAAACCCGTCACAACCTTTTAATGGTCATTAGTTGTTAAAACTTCCCAGGTACATCAGCAATTGGTGATTTTTATTTATTAAAATGGTAAAATACTTTTGGTCCAACAAGGAAAATATAATTACTTTAGTCCAATAATATATTACCAATCATGACTTTGTGGCAACCATGACTAAAGCTAGGTGGTGTCGGCCCAACATTGGTTTACTGTTGGGCCAGCGTCTTAGACGCTGGCCCAACGGTAAACCAACGTTGGGCCGACGTGTGCACACTGCTCTGTCCAGTACCTTCGAACACAACTGGTCCATCACTGCTCATGTGTTATATCATTGGATGCGATAAATAGACTCATACTATACGGGTAATCCACTCGCCCATCATGTTATATTGGGGACAGTCTATAATATAGTATACATGTGTGACATCTGTGAATGAGCACACCGGCTAACGCTCAACATCATGACTGACATGTGACAAGAAAATAACCCCGGAACATTGACGACCTTTTTACATAGCCATGTTACACGTCCTTTTTATTCATATAATGATGAGTTTCAACGTCAGATTTCACTGTGACCATAGAGTTAATAAAGATTAACTCTATGCTGTGACTAAGTATGAATTGATGTACTTTACACTAGTAGATGTAGTACCATATGGCGCTATCCAGCAAACACGATACATTGAAACAAGTCCAATGTTGGTTTAATGCTGGTCAGACGTCTGCGAGGTCGGCCCAACCTTAAACCAACATTAGATCAACGTCTGGTATTTGCTGGGTAATAGCCGACAGGCTCGACAGTCATCTAGAGAGCAGTCTGCCCTAAACCTGCTAAATGGCCACTTGTCCTGATAGGCGGGCTGTACCAGCAGTCAGGACATTGACATCAAATACAGCCCAGTATCACATCCCGGCAAACACGATACGTTAAACCAATGCCGTTTTAAGGTTGGGCCGACGTCAGAGACAGCGGGCCAACATTAAATCGGCATTGGTTTAGCGTATTGTGTTTGGTGGGATAGGTTCCCAGCAACACCATATATTGAGCCAATGCTGGGCTGATGTTAGGCCAGCGTCGTAGACGATGGGCCAGCATCGTGTTTGCCGGGTTATGACACAAAAACTCACATAAATGTCCTATCAACGGTGGTGCAGAATTAAACCAGCATTGTAAGTGAAATAAAGCTATAATACAGAGCAATAGTGATGTGTTCTGCAATACACTATGACCATCATGTAGTCATATTGGTGTGAACCATTGAATCATTTTCTATGTGACAGAATGATGTACTGTGTAATCACTCATCAAAATGACACCATATTTCCATTTTAATATTTATAACAGATAGGCGCCACTGCTCTGCACCCCTGAAATATGCCTGTCAGAGTAAACCATGTAAACATAGATTTCAGAGGGTCGCAGAAAATCTGGTTACTGTTTAAATACTCAGCAGTCGTCATACGAAAAGTATTCATTAATTGGCATGTGGACTGGTGTAAACAAACTGGTAAGAAAAGGCATCTCTGCTGTTGTGAATATTAATACACCACACCCTGTTTTCGGGCACAGTGAGCATGGTGACATGCGGTCCAATCTCTCCATGATAATACTACAGAGCACCGCACCGCATAACACAATACAGATACTATGCTATGTGGTGCACACAGTATTATAGAGAGATCAGGATTTTTATGTCAGGGTTTCATTATGCTTACACATGTTACAGTCATCAACGCATTTTTAATTCCACCAGTGATGTATGACTATTGGGAACTGGCAAAAATATTGATATCGGATGGGAAACATTAATAACCAACTGGTTCATTTCCTTATAAATATATTGTCAATGTCTATATTTCTATTTCCTGTGATCAAACATGTGTGATTGTAGTGAAATCAAACATTCTCCAGTTAAGTCTTTAAGGACCTGTGTCATTTAAAAACGTGCAGAATTCGTTTTATAATCCGACATCATTTTTTCTAAGCTGACGTCATACATATCTATACGCTCAACTGTCCCTTTTGATTATGTATACCTCATGAGTACCGTACATTATTTTTCAGTGTTTCAATTATCATATGCCAGTGAAGCCTACTTACTAGTAATAATTTCTTTGTACTACTTTTCAATATCAATGTATTTTAAAATTACTAGCTCTAGTAATTATAAAATACATTGATATTGAAAAGTATTACAAAGGAAACAAACAAACATGTTGTGTTCACTAAAATTGCTGGTCGACCCGTGCCATTTAACGTTTGTGAATATCCAATCCGTACTATGTAAGTCAATATTAACATGATTAAGGAAATCGGCAACACTAACAGTCATCAATCAGTAGAAATGACTATGCTCAGATAAAATCAATACGAATCACAGAATTATTTTGCAGCTGACAGTTTCATACGAATTGTCCAATACAGTAACCATGGTAACACAATTTCAAAACAAAATGTCCGATTCATAGAAACATGCATTGATCCGATCAGCATGAAGCACCCAAAATTAAATGTTTTTATGCATACATATTTTAAGATTAGGTCAAAATCAGCACAATTACCCAACATAGTCTAGAACTTACAGTAGAAGTCCTAAAGCAAAATCAACATACGCACGCAATCACACTCATAACCAGATAACATCTTCAAACTTTCAAATATGTTCATTTCGTGAATTCACTGCAAAAAATGTTGCATAGATATAGACTCGCTTATTGAGTTCAAAATTGAAGCCAAAATTATTTGTATATAGGCACAAAAACACAGGTTACACAATTTTCTTAAAATTGTAAGTAAAAATTACGACACTTTACCACACATATAATAAAAAATACAACAAATGGAACATCAAAATCCGCTTGTTCCAGACTAAATAGGCAGATAACAAATTATGATATTCACATTGTAACAAAAATAACAGTATTAAAAATAATACAATTACTGAAAAAAGAATAATTATAGACAGTATTGTACCTGTGTATATAAGTCAAAAAGGTTGACTACGACAATACTGCGGTACAATACTCAATATAAAAGTAGATCGTGAGCAGAAACTCATAAACTAAGTAGTATTTCCTGCAGTTATTTCAGACAGGAAAAATGTAAAAGGTAGGTTACTCGAAGAACGTATTGAAATGACGTCATGCACAAGGTTTTTTGGGAGGTTCAGACATGAATGTTCATACGCCCTAAAAATTGTCACCCTCTATTCTACGTTGCTATACATAAGGCGGTCAGGATACGGAAGTTCTACATTCACTACCGGTACAGTAAGTGCAGCAAATATTTTAACAATATGAATGTTTCTAATAACACATTAACGACTAATAATAATAGGATATCTAATCTATGTCATATCAATACAGTGAAGTCAATGCACGTATGAGATTACATAATATAATATGGGAAATAACAGCCAGAGTAGCTTGTGAAATGTAGACATGCATAGTGCATAGTATTCAAAACACACAAAAATAGTCTATGATACGTTGTATAAAAATAGAAAGAGAGTATGATGCTAAATGGCTAGCAAACACGAGGGAGCAGGAAGCAGCACATTTGAGCAAGGGAAATGAACACACAGACACAATCACAGCACTGGACGCAACAAGAGAAATGACTGTGACGATGGACCCAGAATGGCGCACAGCTTTTGATGCCAACTTACCGTGGGCTGCAGGACAGGACAGCCGGAAACAAAGACAGTTCAAATAACTATCATGTTAACGACAGTACATTATATGTGTGGCAGCTGGGATCATTACATTACTATGTATACGCTTTTTCTTTACCGATACTCGATTTTGTACATTCATAATTACTTCTGTAATATACATTTTGCAATCAAAAAACATTACATAATCTATAAGTAACAAATAGTCATACAGTAGTAAGCAACTTAATGTTACAGTTATGTACAAAAAGTGCGGGTAACTATCTAAAGTCCACTTCTGTGCTAAATCGGGACTGAATGTGCAATACAAAATTTCAGCATCAACTCTTCAAGCTCTAAAAATCAAATAATATAAAATTATAATATACCTTAGACGATAAATTTCCAAGTTTTTTTTTATTTGGAACAAATATTTCAAATTTTGATTTTAAAAGTCGTTACCGTATCTGAAGAGTTACATGTGCGGACAGCAACCCTTCAGTGCAAGTTGTCTGTATCTTACATTTGGACATAAAAAGTGTTGAACATTACTAATAAATTATAATTACATAAAACCAGAAATGGACAATTACAGAAACTTTGTAATATATATATGCATTTTTGATATTACTCATGAATATGATTAAACAGTTATTTTACTAGATCTGAATTTCGCACGGTGTACAATGAGAAAATATTGTTTTAAAGGGGTACAACACTTGCAGCCGGGAGTGAAAAACAATAATAAATTGGTGTATAAAAATTTATGATTGGTTCATGAATACCAAGTTAGCCGTCCGATAGTCTGTTGTGATATTGGTTCATGAATACCAAAATGCAAGTTAGCCGCCCGATAGTCTGTTGTGATATTGGTCCATGAATACCAAAATGCAAGTTAGCCGTCCGATAGTCTGTTGTGGCGGGTATCATTTACCATTGAGATTCAGAACTACCGAAAATTTAAATTCCACCCCATGTAGCTCTCACCATCTAATATTCTTATCTTTTAAAACCCTGAGCAAACAAAATGTTGTATTTTGTTGACTTTTCTCACACATGCGTAACACCAGAAATTCTCTCTTATGCCTTTCTGGTAACACTAAACGCTTCAGGTGAATGCGCATAAGGCCAGTGTTGTTGCTAGTTACGCATCCTAAGTCCCTGATTCTTCAAAATACAAATGACACAGTAAAGTGAGTTGCAAAATTCCAACAATATTTTCAATATCAATATCTAAATTTTCTGGAATAAATAGATAAAGGTAAAAAAACAATTCAGATTTTTTGAGAACCGTAATTTCATGTTTATGTCACAGTCAAATAATCAAGGATTAGACATGTTAGAATACAGTCAGTTTGCCGAAATACGCAACTTGCCAGTATAACATGATAATCACGATCAAGTGAGCAGTAACCCGTTGTTTGACAAGCAGTTGTGTACAGACATTGTGTATAACTATTTGTAGCATATTCAAAATCGTACCACCACAAAGTCTTGTAGAGATACACGTATTATTATAATAGTCTATTATCTAATCAATATAAGTAAAACTACTATATTTTGATAAATAATCAGCGTTTTTACCCAATTGCTGTTTCTAATAATTATTGGCAATTAAAAAGTGCTGTCTGTATAATTCACACCTCTTTTAATTGAATCTGTAATTTAAATAAGGCTAACATCCACATCAAGCCTGAATAAGACTCGGGAATGAGCTGCACAGCAAAATTAATTAGTTATCCTGATTATCAGATTATTCTTCCTGTCATTTCAATTACTATGTTATACATCATACATCATGTTATATAACAATTATATATTTTTCGTGACACCATGTCGGTGTTCACTGAGCACTGCTTTACAGGCAGTAGTACATCGGTATACTATGTAGAACGATATCTATCTAGCTTTAGTATATAAAAGGGGTAACGCAAATTCGAAAATACAATTTAACATTTGAAACGATGTACATAGATTAGAAGTATTTACATGATACTATATTTACATTTCCCATCGCCATCTACATCAGTACATGGCCCATCGACATTGAAAGCTATTACTAGTAAGCAAATAACTAAAAGTTGACAGACGCTATTTTCTACCTACAAAAAAGTATAAAATTAATCTATAATTGAAATTCTGTTAGTATTAAATTGTGTCATATCTGAAAAATCTGCAAGTAGTTGGGCGGGATGATGGTGTTTATCAATTTCTCAGACGAAGTAAAGAGACGTGACGGTATTCATTAAACGTATTGTGGACTGTACATGTCCCCCGTATTACATTCCCTATATATTCTATATATCATTTTCACTACGGGTAGTTTAACACATCTTGCGACATCATGCTGCGGGGGGGGGGGGTGCAATAATATTGTAAGAGGAATTAAAAAAATACAATACACCCCCACAGCTCCCACCACTCACCACCCCAATTGGTATTTAATTAAACTTAGCATATTTATTAGGATTTCCAACTACCATGATATCATGGAACAACAATAATATTTGAACTGAACGTGGCTAAGGGTCTATTGTTGGGTTTCCCAGAATTTGTTGTAGTGACACTTAAGGCTTGTCTATTGTGTGGCTTTTGCTTTAATAATGTAGCACATTGGATCACCTTAAAACTACACAAGAAATTTGCAATAGGGCCTATTGAAACTACATGTAAGAGCTTGTCGACGAATATAATGTAAGCCTTCGTCGCAGATGTCATTGATTGCTCAAGGTAAAAAGGTGACCTTGAAAAATAGGCCAAGGTCACCCAGCCTGTCCTACGGACCGAACTGGTGCATAACCGTGGTGATGTCACCAGGATAGTTTTGACTTTATTCATGTCATGTTGTGCACAAGTTTTTTTGCATTTTGAGGCATGTGACCTAGGAAAATAGGCCATGGTCGCGAATTTTAGAACTTGACCTACATACAGACCGAGCTGGTGCATAACCGTGGTGATATCACCAGGCTAGCTTTGACGGTTTTCAAAGTTCTGTTGTGCGTAAGGTTTTTTTGCATTTTGATGCCTATGATCCTGAAAAATAGGCCATCTCACGTAGAGACTAATCTGGTGCATAACCGTGATGACTTTAACATGTTTAACCAGGTTATAGTTTTCAAGCTATGTTGAACGCAAGAGTTCCCGGACCGACGCACAAATGGAAATATTAAACCCGAAAACATAATGCACGGCTGCACGGTGAACCCAAGTGCATTTCTTTTATTTAAAGCTGCTAAATATTCGCTAGCGTATCGCTAGCGTATCGCGCTTATAGCAAATCTGGACACACACATAGCAAAAACAGCAAAATTGCATACATTTAGTGTATACCGATAACTGGGAAATGATTTGACAATTTAAACTTCCGTGGAGGAACTGTATTTTCATATTTAATATCAAACTGTAATCATGTAATGTACATCATATATAATTAATTAGCATGGTATGTATTCTGACATCAAATATCAGCTTTTTATAATCCCCGCTTACAATATTTTTTTTATTCTCCCTCCATGTTTAAAATCTTCAAAAATATCTACCAACCTATCAGACAAACATACATTAATATTATGAGTGTGAAATTTAAAGTCAATATTACATTATGTCTGTCAACTGGTAAAAATGTTTTTTAAGCGTAAACATGGTAAAACACACTACTGGTCAATGGGAAACGCGAGCGCGAAAATTATCAAACACCTATTTCATCATTGCCAAAACACACCAACGCGAAGACGGTGTTTTGGCAATTGATGATAAAATAGTGTATGTGATAATTTTCGCGTTCGCGTTGGTGTGTTCTACGCTTTAACCCTTAAAGCGCAGAATTAATTTGTAAAAAAAACATCGCAACCAAATGGGTTTTTTTCATTTTGAAATTATCATAAATGTCTTCGTTAGCTCTTTCTGATTCATTTGAATACCTATGTCATGGGGTTAGGGCCATTAGAAATATTTTACTCTTACAGTGCGGGGGTCGACTTTAGTCGTCAGAATCTGACGTCTACAGACGTCAGATTCTGACGACTAAAGTCGATCCCCGCACTGTAAGGGATAAGGACTTGCGGCAGTGGCGGGGCATATATGGGATTATGACAGACGGATGCCGTAGCGCTGGCGCCTGGCGACGGCAATAGTGTACATGTACCAACGTCCATGCTGAAAAAAACGGTGACTCCCAGCAGACACAATACGTTGAATCAATGTTCGTTTAACATTGGTGCAGCGTCGTAGACGGTGGAACAACGTTAAAACAACATTGACTCAACGTATTGGGTCTGCTGGGCTGACGGGATCACACTTGACACTTTAAATTAATAGCGCTACATGGAAATAAATGGAATAGCAGCTGGAATGATAAATTAACATTTTAAATGGCCGTTGAAGCTTAACGGATCCAATTGGGACTGCATGAAAAACAGACTACTAAGGTTGAATGTCGTTGGCTCCGTCACATCAGCAATCCACTGATGTTTAATATAATATTTACAAATCATTCTTGTAAAATTGAGAAATATCTTTGAACAAGAGAGTCTAATAAATTTACTTATTTTTGTCGTGAGCTAGGCATGTTATTCATATAGGTACACTAATTATAAACGTGGTTCACTGCAAGCAAATAAAAAAAGATAAATGATTAAAGCACACACAACATAGCTAAACAAATGTCAACAAATGATAACTATATCAGTGATACTGATACATGCTATACTTCAAACTTTAAGCATGGTAAATACTAAGCCATCACAATAAGCCAAGCCACCCGGGTGATGAGAACATAGAGAGGTCCATCACAGAACAGACATAGTCATTGACAGCGTATACCAGTACACATTCACAGTTACCCAGCAAACACAATACATTTGTATAACATTTATACAATGTTGGACCGACGTCGAAGACGTTGGGCCAACGTTGTATATAATAGGGACCTCAATTAAATTTTCAAGTAAATGGTATGACTTCAAAAAGTAGCACTATAGATAGATCTTATGCTGCTTAGCATAATGCTTTTTACATTTTTGAAATCGGACAATCGAGTGCAAAGTTATTGGTAATGTGTGTTTCAAAATGTTAGAGATTTTCATAATGGGTTTGCATGGTAAACATGGAAGTTAAAGGCGAGAACTATTCTGAAGAGGGAAAAACACTAATTCTACCTCACTTATTTCAGCTACATACTTCCAAGCATTCAACACAAAATCTCTTTTTTTTTTAATATGACCTGTATAATCAGATCTAAGATGTTTTTTTATATTAATTTTCAATTTTCGCATCTCGATATTAACAATAGCTTGTTTCCATGGCAACCATTATTTACCAACAGTGATACAATAAAATTACAGGTTTTTTTTACTGCAAACCATTACTTATTCAATAAAAATGCTGAGAAGCACACACATTTTTAAAGTAAATGACTTTTTATTCTTTCCTTCACAGCTTTAGAGTATTTTACTTAGTAAGTTCCCATGGCAACCCAATTTTTATTTGTGGTTCCCATGGTAATTATAAATTTATCATTAATTTTATGTTAAGAAATGGTTAAAATAACATTTTCAATTCTGGATATATATATATACCACCACATTTTTTCCTAGACTTGTTCCATTTCGTTTCCATGGCAATCTCATTCTTATCATATATTTGTGGTTTCCATGGAAACTATTGATCTATCATTAATTTTATGTTAAGAAAATAGTGAAGACAACATCTTTGAATTCTAGCCTGTATATAGTATACAGACATGTTTTTAGTTGCTACTTAAATTGTCTGATTTATTTTCCATGGCAACTGAATTTTCTTCATATTTTTACGATTTCCATGGCAACCATTATAATTTATCATCAATTTTATGTTGAATATATTTCAATTCAAGATGTCTAACTCCATTTTTCCTAATTGATAGCCTTGAATTAATTACTATTTTACTTAGTTTCCATGGCAACCCCATTTTTTGTTTGTGGTTTCCATGGCAACTATTAATTTTTAATAAATTTTCATGTTACAATGTGGTGAAAACAAAATCTTTCAATTGTAGGCAACCAGATTCTACCTCTTCATTGCTTGCTATCATTTTTATGATTTCCATGGCAACCATTATCATGATTATAATTCATCTTGCATTTAATGTCCAAAAGAGGTGAAGATCTTTATACATAGATATGTTTTATTTCATAGCCTTGAATTGTTCTATTTAGTTTCCATGGCAACTGCATTTCCTTTATTGTGTTTATGGTATCCATGACAACCAAATGTAATTTATCATTAATTATGTGTCCACTTGTCATGGCACATCACACGTCTGTTGGTTGTTCCACAATTTGCAAAAAACTGTTATTTCTCCTGGAGTTTTCAAGGGTAGATTTCATTCAAATTTATACACAATGTTCATCAGGTGCCCACCCTGCCTGAGTTTTTTTAATTGGATTACCCTCCCATTTGAAAAAAAAGTAATCCGGACGGAAGTTATAGAAAAAAAATATATTAATTTGCCTACATGTAGAACCCCCAAATTTGCTTTGAACCCCCTACAGTCCCCCATGACAAAAATATCATATTGGCCTTGACCATCCCCACCCCACCCCACCCCCCGGCCTGACCCTTCCCGCCCGTCAAGAAATGTAATCCAGAGAGGCTAATGCGTTAAATGAAAAAAAAACCTAAAATAAATATTTGTTAAAACCCCCCATGTGCCCACCCTGCATGAATTTTTTTATCAGACTGGATCATCCCTCTTCCTGCCTTAACCTCCCATTTGAAAAAAAAATAATCCAGATGAAAGTTATAGAGAAAAAATTTGCCTTTTTTGTTCTAATTTGTTTTGAACCCCCCACAGCCCCCCCATGACAAAAAAATCAAATTGGCCTTGACCCCCTACCCCCCCGGCCTGACCCTCCCTGCCTGTAAATAAATGTAATCCAGCGAGGCTGCTGCATTAAATGAAAAAAAACAACCTAAAAATAAATATTTGGTAAAAAACCCATGTGCCCACCCTGCCTGAATTTTTTTATCGGACTGGATCATCCCCCTTCCTGCCTTAACCTCCCATTTGAAAAAAAAATAATCCAGATGAAAGTTATAGAGAAAAAATTTGCCTTTTTTGTTCTAATTTGTTTTGAACCCCCCACAGCCCCCCATGACAAAAAAATCAAATTGGCCTTGACCCCCCACCCCCCCCCCGGCCTGACCCTCCCTGCCTGTAAATAAATGTAATCCACCGAGGCTGCTGCATTAAATGAAAAAAAAAACCTAAAAATAAATATTTGGTAAAAAAACCCATGTGCCCACCCTGCCTGAATTTTTTAAATTGGCCTGGATCATCTCCCTTCCTGCCTTACCCTCCAATTGGAAAAAAAAGAGTCCGGATGGAGGTTATACAAAAAAAAAATTGCCCTGATCCCCCCTACTTTTTTGTTCAAATTTGTTTTGAACCCCCCACAGCCCCCCATGGCAAAAAAAATCAAATTGGCCTTGACCCTCTCACCCCCTCCTTCCCGCCCGTAAATAAATGTAATCCACAGAGGCTAGTGTGTTACATGAAAAAAAGACCCTAAAAGTAAATATTTGTTAACCCCCCCATGTGCCCACCCTGCCTGATTTTTTTTAATTGGCCAGGATCATCCCCCCTTCCTGCCTTACTCTCACATTTGAAAAAAAAGTAATCCGGACAGAGGTTATAGAAAAAAAAAAAAATTGCCTAGCCCCCCCCCACTTTTTTGTTATAATTTGTTTTGAACCCCCCAATGCCCCCCATGACAAAAAAAAACAAATTGGTCTTGACCCTCACCCCCCCGGCCTGACCCTCCCTGCCCGTAAATAAATGTAATCCACAGAGGCTACTGCATTAAATGAAAAAAAGACACTTAAAATAAATATTTGTTAAAACCCCCATGTGCCCACCCAGCCTGAATTTATTTAATTGGCCGGATCATCCCATCTTCCTGCCTTACTCTCCCATTTGAAAAAAAAGTAATCCAGACGGAAGTTATGAAAAAAAAGTAATAATTTGCCTTGACCCCCCCCCTAATTTTTTGTTCAAATTTGTTTTGAACCCCCCACAGCCCCCTGGCAAAAAAATCAAATTGGCCTTGATTCCCCCCACGGCCTGACCCTCCCCGCCCGTAAATAAATGTAATCCACAGAGGCTACAGTACTGCGTTAAATGAAAAAAAGACCCTAAAAATAAATATTTGTTAAAACCCCCCATGTGCCCACCCTGACTGATTTTTTTTTTAATTAGCCTTGACCACCCCCTTCCTGTCTTACCCTCCCGTTCCAAAAAAAAATGTAATCCGGACAGACAGACAGACGGACACCAGGACGGACTGACAGACAACCCAACACGACTACATAATGCCTCCAGCCGCAGGCTCGCGGAGGCATAAAAATAGTACTCGCAAATTGTCATGAAAATCAGTTGAGAATTGACTGAGTTTAATCAGCAAACACTAGCTTTCATTTTCAGATGAACGAGTGATTACAAATTACAAATATAGGCCCAGACTTTACTTGACAATGGAGAGATCTTTCCATTTCATGTTTCAATTGCAATGAATGACTAGGCCTGCTAGGGCCTATAAATCTATTTTGTAGTAGCTCTAGACTGTGGCATCAAAAACTGTTGCATCTTTCAATAGTCAACCGGTCCTACCCCCCCCCCCCTCCAGCCTGATACTCCACATTGGCCACGATTCATTGATTGGGAGGTAGGCCTACTGCTGGAGTACCAACTCAAAGCAGCTGTTGGTAGACTATAGTTGAGTTTGTATTGGGGGCCTATATATTATGATAGATAAAGTGGAATATATCAGCGTGATGTCGGCAAGATCTAGAAAACCTGTGAGCATGGCATATAGCACTTGCTCAGTCATAGGCTATATTATGTATTGCCATGGAGTCTGCTGATTGTTGAAGATATAACTAACGTTATTGATTTGTCCACATGATATAGCAGCACGTGTTTGTGTTTATTTACATTATGGCCGGACATGCCGCGTACGCACGCGCATCAGCAAACCACGCTCTGGTCCAATCATGTTATGCATAAATTACAGCACCATGCGCACAACACGTGGTCCCCGCACTGATGATTTTGAAGAGTGGCGAGATCAGAACAACGGAGCCCAAATAAGAAAATATATATAGACCTAGGCCTAATCATATTATTTTCCATGCAAACACATCATTAAAAACACATTAGGCCTAAAGAAAAATACAAGAAATAATGCAATCTCTATTTATCCCAGCGGCAAGCATTACTGAGGAAACATGACGTCATATTTTCACTGGCATTGATTGTCGTCGTTTGCTTACATCGAGCGCGCCTGATAGTCGGTGCGTTGTACACTGACACCTGCTGAAACCCGCCCGCGCACGTGAGCCGGCAATTTTTGAAGTACATTTATGATATTTATCATTAAACAACTATCTAATGTACCAAATCGCGCCCAAAAACATAGAAATTTAAGTTTCAATAGCATTGGAATTGAACAGCAAAGATTTAAAATCGTGAAAAGAATATTTAAATTCGGGACTACACAATGTTTTTTGTAGTTGATAGAAACTACAAGACCTAGAGATTATGAATATGTAAATTATATCCACATTTACATGTAGGCTCACATGCGCCAGCGCGAGAGAGCTGGGTACGTCCAGAAAAAATGACAACAAAAACACCATTTTGTGACGTACGTGGCGACGTTTTCGTCGGTGCCGGCAACCGGTGTCTATTACATAGCATGAATTAGCTTATATTTATTTATTTTCCGTAAAATATATGCATAATAGGGATAAGTGATTATAAATCTTTATTCTGTGCATGATTTTTTCGCGTTTTAGTTGCTATGATTTGTCATAATTCCATTGTGAAAATACACTCCACACGACCTGGTCACAAAATGCATGAAATAAGGTGAATTCTGGGCATCTGAGCGTGTGTTGAGGTCCCTATATATAATGTTATACAAATATTTTGTGATTGCTTGGTAGTTATAACACGGCATGATCCTATCACTAGTAAACACGGATTTAAACACCCCCCCCCCCCACAAAGCTCAAGTTTAGATCGTGGACGTGTGACCAATGAGGTTATATATAACCTCCTTGGTGAGACACAACGTCCAGTTGTTGAACAATTGACTCATTGCTAATAATATAACAGTTAAATGTTTCTTGGTTTACTTTTTGAATTTCAATAAGTTCCGTTTAATACAGTCATCCCTTTAAAGTTGATGACGGTGGTAATCGTCAGTCTATGGTGCGGCAAACGCCACCCGAGCAGAATTCAACGTTAGACCAGCATTGAGTCAGTACTCAGCACTGATCAATCAATATGCTGGTCTAATGTATATTAGAGCTTGGAAAGGACTTCCAACGTGAGAGAATTTAGCATACCTTGAACATGTTATTGTTAAAGGGTTTACAATAATGATATCACACGTGATATTGGCCAACGTCTGATACGCTGGATCGATAGCGAACCAACGTTGGGCTAATGCCATGCGTTTATTAACTGGGTATGCACCACTGTACTGGGATACTGGTTCGTCAAAAAAAACGTTCGTACACAAGAGAAGCATGCATTATATAGCATTGTCTCACCTGCCAGATGTATCCGTTATTTCTTGTCCGTCCTGGTTAAACCATCGTAACTGCGTGTCCACCTCCGCCGTGTCCATTCCCACAGACTTACATGTGAATAATATAGAGGAGTCTAGAGCCCTGGAATGTGTGTCTCCAAACGGTGATATCTCCAGTGTTTGGCCATCTAAAAAAGTAAAGTGAGCTTTATCAGTTTATTGAAATTTAAACATTTAACTCTTCAACCGCCGGTCACGGTCATATTCGTTTTTTTTCGTTTTTTTACTTTTACATTAAATACCAGCTTTTGAACATGTTATTGTTAAGATAAAACGTGATATAAATCAGCAAGATTTCAAAACCTTGACCTCTATTTTTTCAAATCTGCACAATATTCACTCACTTGAACATGTTGAAGTTGAACAACAACGGACTTTTGCCAACTGGCGCTTCAAAATTTTAGAGCCTTTCGACTGTTGCTCCCTTCTTAATCTACATTATTAAACTTGTGCTGGAGCTTAATATTAAAAATACATCAATTTCGATCCTAAAGTAAATAGTTGTAATTGGGATCTGCTTAGTGAAGCTAATACAGCGAATTTAAGTAGGGGGAATTGTGACTTTTCAAGTAACAATAATGTTTGAACTAGGTTTTACGAGTTAATTGGCGGCCATTTTGAATTTTGTTGAGTTATATTAATTATGAAAGATTAACTGTAATTTCGCCTTTGTATTTCTTGGCAGCCATTTTGAATTTAAATTTTAGACCTCAGAATTCAGACTTCAAATTTTCAGACATCAGAATTATTGCTGTATCATTGTCTGCAACGCTAGCCCAACATTAAAACAACATTGAGTCGACGTTTTGTGTTTGAATGGATTTGCAACTGTTATTTGAATTCTCAAATGTAGCATTTAAAAGATTTCTACTGTCCATATAAACTACACAATATTGGTTTAACAATACTGGGTCACTGTCTGCGACGTTGGCCCGGCATTAAAACATTACTTAACAAATGCCCTTTAATTATCAAATATACCATTCAAAGGGTTGAAAGGACACACTGCAAGCATTTTAGTCTATTATCAGAATGAATGGGGCTTCATCCGATATATATCCAGTATATCCTGAATAAATCCGGAAGAACAACTGGGAATTCGTAAAAAAAGATACAGCACACCTCCCCAATACATAAGAATAATTGTGCCAAGGTTTAAAGTTGGTTTAATGAAAACGCATGGAGAAACAGCACTCCAATTAGAAATTAAAAAAAGAACCAAAAGCAAACTCAAGATGTTTGACACAATTATATGGAGCTCATGCTTTTCGTCGATTCCTCCGTCAATTATAAACCGATTCTCATGAAATTATGTACAGGACATTTCTAAATCATGTCCTAACATCGGTAAAAATTTTGTAAGGTTATATGCAGAACTACAAAAGTTAGACCATTTGACATGTAGTAAATTGAAAATATGACGTCCCTCTATAAACCCATTACACTAAATCTGGAATTTTATTACATGTCAAATGGTCTAACCATATATTGAATATATATTGAATATAATTTCGCGCAATTTTTTCACCGATGTTAGGACATGACTTGGAAATGTCCTGTGCAAAATTTCAAAAAAATAGTTCAGAATTGACAGAGAAATCGACGAAATGCATGCGCTACAGATAATAATAGTGTCATAGACTTTAGTACACTTCATATCAGAGAATAATTTGTCCAGTGTAGCGGTGCAAATAGCTATATAGTACTCTTGGGTATACACACTGATACATACATGTATGAGCACTACACAATAATATGTTGGTGACGGTGTAGGGGTTTTCGGCATGGCTACACAATTTTTGGAACAAACTATCCCCTGAATAGGGCTATCGTAAATTATTATGGCGCCTTAAATTCAAAACTCACAGCGTCACCATTGCTAAACCCTTTGTGGCTTCCCTCATAACCAGTTTAGTACTCAGTAGGATTGAGTCAGAGGAGTCATTCGATTCCTTTGATTCTTTTCACTTTGTACACTGAAAAGTTCAAACATGACAAAAAGTATCGATATATATATCTCTATGCAAGCTATAGGCTCACCTATATTTTAAAATGTACTTTCTGGCCAGATAAATAATTAAATCAAGAAAATCCACTGATTTTCCAAATCCATTGATTTTCCTACGTGCATATTGTGCAGACACAGCCACGGGGATCGAGAGCATCCTGGAATTGTAATTTTTGGTTTGAAAAGATTGTTTGTACCAGGTATATATGACCCTTTCACCTTCAAAGCATACAGTAAACATATCGTGGGTGACCAAATGTATCGTACTGTTCTATTTTTTATTCCGCAAGTATAAACATTGTATATGATGTTATCATGGTTATGGGTATTACTTAAATTACTATGCTTTTCAATTGTCTTTTTGTGACTCTTGTATATAGAAAGTGGACAATTTCAGATACTTGGGAAAATTAGTTAATGCATCTTTCTACGCAAGGCTCGGCTGCTCTTGTTCTGCGACCTCCGGAGAAGCCGAACCTTGCGTGGAAAGATGCTTTTTAAAACTGAGACCAGGTAGTTAATTGACTGAGACCAGGTAGTTACTTGACTGAGATCAGGTAGTTACTTGACTGAAAGCAGACAGTTACTCGACTGAGACCAGGTAGTTGTACAGGTCTACATACAAGTCTCGGTCCTTTCGGACCAGCGGTTTTCGAGATATTACGTTCACAAAGGCCATAAAATAAATGAAAAATGGTTGGCATTTCGTTCAAAATTATGGAACCGCGACCATATTTTTCATTTTGAGGGCATGCAGCCTGTGGATAAAGGCTACACAACATAGGATGATCAATAGCCTACAAAATCACGAATTATTCGGACTATCGCGCTCACAAAGAAAATCAATCAGCTCAATAGATCAATACACTATTAGATTCGATCAAGCGAAAAAAACACATAATAAGCATAATTCAGTAAGCTAAAGGGTGTGCACTGTAGTTAAATCAGATGAAAATCCCATATTATGTGGTTCTGGAATTGATCAAGCCAAAAAACTAATGTAAGCATAATTCAGTATAAGCTGAAGGGGGGGAACATCCTTGTTTCCTTGTACCGAAGGTGACGTGGTCGAACTATATTATCGCATATATAGCACAGCGAAAGTTTAATACCGTAACTCCCTAAGCCCTGCGTTACTCATTGACATTGTCATTAATTTAAGGCTGGCATTGCAAACTCAATTTCACAGTAAGCAATCCAGGCGTGTGGCCGTGGTGCTATACTAGTTAAGGGTCTATACTTAATTACTTGGCACAAAAAGTAAATATTCTTTTGTTTTGTGGAATTTAGTCAAAACGGTTTGGTTTCATTTAAATAATGTGTGTGTTGTGCCACCACCCGCATTTTGACCTGAATAACGGACAAATGAACTTGAAATTGACAAAATTACACTTTTGGGGTCATGCGTCAGTGTGCTGAAAAAACGTGGCACTAAACGGAATGAATCAATGTGAATACAGGCTAAAATAGTGTGGGTTAGAAATAATTGCCTGAATGAATGAAAGAATGAATCCACAAATATTCCTTGAAACATGAACGAGGCCCGAGCTCTGGCTCGACAGTTGGTTGCGTTTACCACCACACCATGATTGCTGGCCTCAACAACAGACTAGCTTTATAATATTCAAAACAGACGTAGAATTACCAGATGTTTTAGCATGCAGTGTGACAGCTACCTTATTAGTAATGATACTGATCACTGTAATTGTCCATAATCATTGTGTTGCACACACGAGCCTCACGCGCTCGGCATATGGTGCACCATTTATATTTTCCATATATCACTCCCTGCGCTCAATCTACACCTTATGTGTTACCGAGCACATTCCCTGCTCATTTAATAACACTTTTGTTGTGATTTATTCATGATTATAATAATAATTCTCATACACCATCGCTTCACCCTTGTCAAAATTTAATGTATCTCATACCTCTGTCAGAATTTGAGAATTTCGTTTTAGAATTGGTAGAAAAAGGTCAGCTCCTCTCAGAACCTCCAAAAAAAGTAAAACTTGAACAGATTCGACACAGGCGTCGAGATTATGCCTCCATCACGTGCCTTAACTTATCTCAGCCTACCAAATACATGTAATGCGTAGACTTGACCGCAAGAGTTGTATCATCTTGCCCAGTCAGAACAGACAGGAAAACCACAGGTCTGTAGCAGACAACTTAATAGCTGAAGGTGGAGTGTTATTGAATGCACCACTTTTATGGATTAAAATCAATGATGGAAATAACTTTCGGTGTGGAGATACCACATGTACCATGATGACAATTATTTTTATTATAAATTGGCTATGACCTTGAAAAAATAGGTCAAGCTCTATCATATGGATCACTGGTAATAATTTGGAAGTAATACTAACTGTAGGTGTGGAGATATAATGATAATTATTTTTACGAATTATGTAGCAGATATTCATTCTCTGTCCCACGTGGAAATGGCCGGGGGAAATGGATAGACGCGAAGATCCAAGATGGCCACCACGAACTTATTTTCTGCACACATGATGGCCGCTAGAGATTCGTTTTCTGTCTCAGACCCCGAAAACCTATATGTATGTATAAACAGTATATACTGAAAGTTGAAAGCCTCGTTTTCGGTCGCACATGAAAACGGACAATGCAAATATAGACTCGCAGATACAGAAAACCTATATGCCAGGTTTTAGGGCATTTAACTGAAACTAAGAACGCCTTTTTATAAGTGAGAAATAATATGTCCGCCGTAGCCTCGTTTTCATGAAAAACGGACAATACCAATAGACTGGCAGATCCCGAAAACTATACAAACTTTCAAGGCACTAATATTGTGAATTGTAAAAAAAAATACTTATCCGCCAGCTGGTGGCCATTTTGATTACAACCTGTGGAAAGCTGAAAATCTAATCAAGTCATCTCCATAGTCATGGGTAACTTCACATAAAATATTGGCCATATTCAATAATTATTTTTCAAGTTATCGCTTTAACAATACATTTTTTAATCTTTGACCTTGACCTATATGACCTTGACCTTTAGGGTTGAATGCTTGTATAAATTATGAATTCAATCTGTTGGACCATGTTGGCATAGTAACCAAAGCTGGCGGGGTACCGTGGGCGACGGCGGGCGGTGGCAATGGAAACTTTTTTCCATTATCGGCATAGACTGTGACCTTGACAAATAGGTCAAAGTCACCCACCTTTGAGCTTGACCTTGAGTGTCTGGTAGCAATACAAATTGTGTGGAGATATCGTGATGACAAACAAACTTGTTTCCATGATTATCATGATTATCGGCATCTGTGACCTTGACGAATAGGTCAAAATCACCCATCTTTGAACTAGACATAGACTTTCATGAGCAAAATCCTGTATCCTTTAGAAAGGTCCCTCAGTGAGGTTGGATTTTATTTTGGAAAATAACAAAAAGTCACATGGAGCCAAGTTAATTGAGTAGGGTGGATGTTCCATAAGTGTATGTTTTTCTCATACAGGTAGATCTCTGTCAGACGATCTATGTGAGGTACTGGGCAATCATGATGCAGAAGAAATTGAAAGCGACGTCGGGTGCGTGTTCAAAGACCTTTGGCAAAACGGTGGTGATGTAGTATGTGGCATGATTGTGGGTTTGTGAGGCTACAAATCCGATACAACAGGCTTCAATCCAATACAAAATATGGAGAACATGTATACGCTTCCTAGAACGGAAACCAGTCTCAAAAACTTCAGATTGAGGCTAATCTTCTGCCATCCACACCATGTTGGATCGTTCGTTTTTCATGGTGAAGAGAAAAACACAATAATAATTACCTGTGACTACATCTGAAAACATATTGGGGCTGTTGGGTTCAAATTCTCCAAGCAATGACCTACATATTGTCACCCTCTGTTCCTTCTGTTCCTCTGTCAGTTTGTAGTGTACCCATCTTGCACATTTCATAGATCTCCCTGCATTTTGATGCACAATGGAACATGTACTCCCATAACTCACCCCTAACCCTAATGACAAAAATCTGAGGGTTATAGTTGGGTTGTCCACTATCAATGTTTTTCCCTCTGCACCAAACTTGCGGTCAAGGATGTACGAGGCCTTCCACTACGAGGATAGTCTTTGACGGTCTCCTTACCACCTAAGCAAAGTGTTCATTCCATCTGAATACTTGTTCTTAAGGAAGGAGCATCATTCCCATAAATATGTACCAGCCCTTCATGAATATATCTCGGGGTAATTCTCAATATACATATTGTGTCAATAGTCTTATGCCCGTATTACACATAAGGCGAGAAACGAGAAATCGCGCGAGAAAATAAATCGCTCTCAGTACATCAGCCATTGCTCGATTACATATGAGGCGAAAGCGAGAAGCGTCAATTTACGGCAAAGCGAGATCTCGCCCCAGAACCCAACCGGGGCGGTTTTTTCGGAAAAAATCGCGCGAGATTTTTCAGCTCTGACCAATCAGCGTGTTTGTTGTTGTGTTGCTGTCAAGTCCACGTGGCTAATCCACGTGGCTTTTGGCTTGTTTTTCATACACTGCACAATATATCCAGTGGTTTTGTGGTTGTCAGAGTAAGCATGGATCACACCTTTTATCACCTCTCATCACTATATATACTATATACGAAGTACCATCCCCATACAATGCCTTTACTCTGCCATTATGGAGGTCAAGGTCTCTGGCAATCTTTTTCAGTGCGCGTCCGTCTTTGTTCCCTGAACCAGTACCCATTTGGTCATTATCCTACTATACAAAATGTCGACTAAACGTTTGATCCCTGAGACATTCTGACATACATGTAGAATCTGTCTTCATGGCTGATAAGCTCGCCCACAAGAGTATGATACTCCCCTAATTCTTTCCTTTTCTGTAAAATTTCGTGTACCCAAATACGTCGTTTCTTTTGCTGAAGACGTTGTTTACGCCTTCTGGAAAGAATCAAAAGTAACAAGGCTTCTTGTTCCTTATTTCTCTTCATGCTGGTGAGATTCTTTGTTTTCTAAGTTTTCTCCTCGTGGACACCCGTGGACATATATATATATATATATAGGCTTATGCGCCTGTCTGTACATAACAGTAAACATAGTGGCGTGGTCATGTGACATGCTACGTCACGGCTGATTTTCATATCCCGCGCGATTTCTCGCTTCATGTGTAGTAGGAATCTCGCCGCGAGTTTCTCGCAGGTTCGCGCGATTTCTCGTTTCTCGCTCTATGTGTAAGTGGGCCTTTATTACGGGGTTCTGCCCACGGTGGGCGGCGCTAGGCGGCCGCACCCAGCACTCTGGCACGCCGTCCACTACAACAGTTGCAAAAAAACATGGACAACTGAGTATTTTGAGTATAGATACATGGCTGTAATATAAAAATTGACATTTTGGTGTCAAGACTGTCCACCACTAACTAATCTCTGGGCAGGACCCTACAGGTAAGTTAAAGGCCGTATATGCTCTGGAATTTTTTAAGGAATTATGTAGCTGATAAGCTTAAATAATTATTTATTTCAGACTAATTTGAGTAATTAAATTATATTTAAAGCATTTCTTTCTGAAACACAGGAAGTTATTAGACACAAACACATACCCACAATTAAAATATAGTTCAACATAATGTTTTTGTTCGAGCAAAATCAAAATATAGGTTTTTATAGGTTATATAGGCTATTTTCAGAAAAAAATAGGTTACTTTTTCAAATATAGGTTTCTAAAGGTTTTTATAGGTTTATAGGTTCTACTTTGATGCCTGCATTAATAATAGGCGACTCATCAGAAAACCCCTGAAATTCCGCTTCTTTAGCGATTCATAGGGAAGGTCAAGTTTATACAGTACAGTTTGAAAGACTGTCTTGTCCTGAAATGAGCAGATTAACTATATAGGTACCCGAATAGGGGGGCGGGAGTGTGTAATTTACCATTTTACAAAATTATCTTTAGGTGTTTTAACAAACAAACTACGAGGACACGAGGCTTCACGTGTAACGAACAAGACCACTCCAGAAAGTTATAGCTATAATTAACATGATTAAAGGGTGAGAAACTGAAAATAAGACGCATAGTTAGTACATGTATATAAGTACCGTTCACGGGCGGCCCCACGACGTCAAGGGGAAAAAGAAGAAAGAGGAGAACGAAGAGAAGAAAGGTGAGGAGGAGAAAGAGAAGAAAAGAGGAAGATGGGGAGAACGTTGAGAAGTGTGAGGATGAGGAAGAGGAAAGGGAGAGGGAGGGTAAAAAGAAGAGAATGAGGAAGACGAGGAACAGGAGAAAGAGTAGGAAGAAGAAGGAAAAGGGAAAAAAGACAAATGAGAAAGAAGCGAAGAAGGATGAGGTCAGGAGAACATCCTTGGAAGAGTAGAAAGGAGAAGAAAGAGGGGGAAGAGTTCGACGAGAAGGAGGAGGAAAATACGGAGTCGTTTTAACGAGATATATACTTAGGCGCTATATCGAGTTTGAAATAATAATTTTCGTGTCGTTTCAACGCTTCCGTACATATATATTAGCGTCCCAAATAATGTTTCGCAATGTTCTGTGGTCGCAGACTGTGGCTGAAACTTTCAGAGTCACAACTGCGGTTACCGGGCGCGAGCTCTCAACGTCAGCCCACAGACCTGATAAACAGCCCTGGCGAACGAATTACATTACCTAGTCAGGATTGACAACAGGCAATTTCTAAACAGTTCAGGCTAAGGTAAAGACACGTTCGCTCACCTCCGAAGCGTGATCTAAAAATAATTCAAATATAAACTCATTTTGCTGTCTCTTTTCCCCAGTAGGCCTATGGAACTGTTCAAATGCGCCAATTATGGTTGTTTAGCTGCTAATGACGTTATCGTGCATGGTAATGGTGCGTACTAGATTTAACACTCCAGTCACGCACCCTTTTTTAAACTGTTGAGATTTTAATTAATATAATAACAGGGTAAGGCAGATGATTATATAATCCATTTCATATCTAAAAAATATGAAATGACTCTTAGAACTGTGTTTTGCGATGTCGAAAACGAATGCATTCCATTCATACTTGACGCAACATTATTTATGCATCAAGAATTACAAATAGTATCCTTGGACATGATAAGGTGCATATGCCACTTTGTTAAGTAGCAGATCTATACACCCTTTCATATCCAAGGGGACGAAATGTTCTAACCAGCTTAAAATGTCAGCGTATTGGCGCCTCGCGCCAGGAAATATCGGGGAGGTTCCCGGGTCGGGGCCGCCTTCATATAGCCCCCGGGAAATTTCGTGGATACTATTACTACTATATAGCTGCTCGCGAGGTGCATTTTAAAGTACTTCCTTACACTTTGATACATATAGTTTCCACGGGTCCTTGAAAACGAAGAATGTCCGTGAATTTGAAAAAAAGAACTACTTGCCTTAAACATGTTAAAGTCCTTGATCTTTTTTATAAAAAACATAATGAAACCAGGTCAAATCTGGGATTTTCATCAACCTGTGATGTTTTGCTGTTGATCGCGACAAGCGTCACCCAGCAGCAATAGTGATTGAACGACGGAAAAGTACACTTAATAAATAATAGGTGGTTTACAAATAGTGCGCTTAATTTATCAACAACAAGACAAACATCGACGGATAATAAAAATAATTTCGTCCGGCTGTCTCAATTTTGTATCTAGATATATAGATTCAATGGCTTTTTCAAAGACGTACTTTGCCAATAAATCACGGCACAGCAGCTATCAAACAGAAATCCGTAATCGCCAGATAAACTGCAAATAGCTTGTCTGTGCACGCAATTTTTGGTTATTTATCATAGATTATATAACATTTAAACCAGCTAGTAATACAATCATGTGAAGGATAGTATATTTTTAGACATATACATATCAGAGTATCAGTAGGCCTATGCTATATCCTATAGAGGTGCACGGTGTTATACATTGGAAATGAATACGGTGCAAATAGTTAATGATAATGCAATATATAAAACTTTTAACAGACATAGATTTGTTGATTTAATGTTTGGCATTGCCCAGAGTCGGAGACGATGGGCCAGCATTGAATCAACAATGGTATATAGCGTCTCGTGTTTGCTGGGATAGCACTATTCCGCCTCTGAAATTGATAATCAGCCAAAGGCGGTCGCGATGTAATAGCGCTGTGCACGTGCTGTACTGCTTTGTATATACCAAACAGGAGACGCTGCCCCAATGACGTGTTAATGCTGGCCCGCCGTCTGCAAAATGGGCAGCTTATAGGCCCATCATTAACCCAACATTAGGTCAGTGCTTCGTGATTGCTGGGTTGACCAGGCATACATGTGGTTATTTGTAACTGAATATTATTTTTCCTGTATATATAGGGCCTACTAATTAAGCTAAGAAATTTGCCTTAGATATCTCTAGTCTCACTTTTATTTCCTATGTTGAAGGGTTTGCATCAGTTACCTTGGCTACAATGATTTGCTTTCCCAAGATTGAAGTAAAACAAAGTATATTTCACATTTTCTACATTATTATAATTTCACTGATCAATGTATTGTCTGCAAAGTTATTAGAAGGTCCTTGAAAAGTCCTTGAATTTTGTGTTTGCCAAGTGTGGGAACCATGTTAATAATCATTCTAAAACCATTGTTTTGGTTAAATATATCTATTAAACAACTGTACAATAAATAGGGTATATATATATACGGTACCGGTATTTCGATGTATTTGCATGTTATATATATAAATCAATTTTTATCGATCAAAATTTGAACAAGCCCTAAAGTAGATGGGTCGCTATGCTTCATTGAATCATAATATTTACAATATGGCGGAGCCCAATCCTGTGGGCGTTGACCATTATGTGCATGTGTCTTCATTTGGGCCCTAATGCCATTGAGCCAAATGCTGCATGTCAGACCCCTGCAAAGAAAAGCGGCCCAAGTATGGTATGCTACAACCTAATTTTGCAGCATACCATAACCACCGAACAACTCTTATCATTAGTCGGGGTAAAATATCATATATATACATGTACTTAACAAAAAAAGAAACGCAACACAACTTTATGGATATACTGTTCAAAATATTTCATATCTTTCAAGAAACTGAAAGATACCACTTATCACTTGGTTATTGAAGATGAGTATATTCCATTTCTGTGACGTGGGTCACCCTCAGTAGTGCGTATGACATATTTCTGCATGTTGCTTTGCCGAAAAGAGTTGACCCACGCGTCCATCCATTGACTGGTGTAACTCACTGGTGGCCGCTTGGCCCCAATGCGTAACGTTAGTGTCTGTGAAGAAACACACAAGTGCTGTTTTTGTACAGCACAAGGATTTTAAGTGCATTAGTTGTGCTTATCGTTTCTGTTGTGGCCTATCAGAGGTTATTCGGTGTCATGAAATCTGGTGTTAAATCTCAGTATTGATAACCTTTTTCTGTCAATTTGAGCCGTAGCTAGACCACCTTTCGCCATAGCAATATGCCTACATGGAGCATCTTCCACAACAAGTTATCTTTACCCACGAGCAAACAGTGCGATACCTTGCTTTATTGAGCATAGCGTCCAACTATTTCAAATTTCGATATACCTTGAATGTCACGCGTTTCAAGACCTGCCAATCAGACAGCGTTTGACAGCTGGCTGACAGCAAAGCTTGCTTGTTTCTGTTGGTATGATAGATCAGATAGATATATAAGCTCGGAATCTCACGCTGATATCATTGTGTTCCCAGCTCCCTGAATGGCGGCCACTATATTATTACTGGCCGCTATGACGAAATTCGGTACAACTCACTGTCCAAAATGAGAGATTCCCAACTTGTCTATATAATACATCTAGCAACGGAAACAGGTAACTGTGCATGCCAGATGAACAAGAGGTCAATTCTTCGTGACATTTTATGACACATTTATAAATCTAAAACATCCAATGAGGTTTGAATCTCAGACACACCCCCAAGATGACCACATAGACAGAAAAACTGATTGTAGTACTCGACACGGCCAGGCTCCTGCGGTAGCACTCGCGTGAGACTGGCCAAGGGAGGATGACATCTGAAAAGGGACTTTTTGTTCTTTCACCACAGCGCGCATAATTGCTTAATTTCAGATGACCCGCATGTTGGGATCATGGTCAGTTGGCCCATGACCTTCTTCAATTTGAAGGTCAATTGTCCATTATTGAGGTCGAAACATAAAAGTATACTTGCACGTCCAGAAAAACACAAGAGTTGACATAATGGGCAAACGTTTTAAGCGTGAACTATTATTGAAACATCATCGGGCCGATGTCTTCCGTTTGCCGGCTGGCAATGCATCCGTGCAGCAGTGCCGCTAGTCGCCAGTATTTCACCATACAAAATGTATATCTGCCGCTGTTGTGCATGTGATTTTAAAGTGAATTTATTGACGAGAACAAGATATAAAACATATATAATAATTTATATGTTACTGTTTACATTAGTAAGAAAACCTGACACTGAAATATCTGGAGGGATGTAACTTGAGCAACACTACAGCAGCCACGCAATTTTCACATGAATAAGAAAAAAAAACGATTCTGTCCAGGGTATCGACAGCGTGTCGCTCTTTGTTCAGCGTATCGGTAGGGTGTTGGCGATATTAGTAGCGCAGCGGCAGAAACGGCGTGTAACTGTGTATAAAGGACCTGGTCAATGTATAGACTTGGTCTAACCACTCGTTTTATTCAGCCAATATCACTAAATTTTAGCTAAAACAAACCATATTAAATCTACAGTACATGCCTGATTTTTTTCTGAAAATCAATAAACCACTTACAGATATTATATCACCATATAACTATATAGATTTGTGTACTTTATTCGACTAGCATTTCGCGACCAGACGTGCTTGAAAGACTTGAAAAAATTAAACCTCGAAAAGTCTTGGCCAGACAGTTAAGTGCCTATACAATATACAAGCAAAATCAGTGATTCGGAAAAGTGGTTTAGTTCCCGAGATCACGCGCTTACTTATAGGGCCTTAAACTACCGGCAATGTGTTTGACATCAGGTCTCCCTCACCAAGGAGCTTAAAAACTTCATGCTCTCACAAATGCCGTATATTGATAGAATATAGATTATTGATGCTTGGTTGTCTACTGTAATAACCATTGTCCTGCCGCATTGTTCATTTTCATACATTTGAAGCTGGAATTGCTAACGCAATTTCCAAAGTCTTCCAATGAGAAAGATATTTTATAAAAAACTCCAATGAGAAAGATATTTTATGAAAAACTCCCGAACTCCGAGGCCCGGCTTTAGTCTGTTTGAGTGCTATAGACAAAAAATTGGCTTAATAATTTCTAAACAAAACAGTGTATTGGTCTTCCTCATGTAATGGGTCAGAATCTGAAATGTTCAGGATATAATTAAGGAAAGAACCAAGGAGACAAGTTCAAATATATCTTCGACGTGTATTCCTTCCACCACCAACGCCGGTGTTGGCCAACATTCATTCAATACTTGCCTACGATGTACCTCGTACAGACGACGTAGGCCTACCCACTAAATTCTGGTTAAATGTTGGGCCAGCGTCGCAGCCCATTGCCGGTTTAATGCCTGTCAATCATCTACGACGCTAGCCCAACACTAATCCATCACTGGGTCTGCTGTATACTTTGCGCAATCATGTGGTATTCAGCCAATGCTGTTTCAACTTTGACCCACAGTCTTCGACGCTGGCCCGTCATTGAAACAACATTGGGTGATTGTACCTGTTTTCTGCTGAGCTGCATTATAGGGGTGACGTTTTACATCCCGGTGCCAGAAACACCAGATAACACGATACATTGTCCCAATGCTGATGCAATGCTGGGCCACCGTCTGCGACGCTGGGCCAACATTATTCCAACTAAAACCCTTCAAGCTCTATAAACCACAAATATAATCGTGAATATGTTTTTTTCTGAACACTTGTTAAAGACAAAACTACCTGAAACGTTATATTGCACATGTTCATAAGGACTCGTGTACAGAAATTTGAACAGTTTCCCACACACAGCACACAGCACCCCTCTTCCCTCTAAATAGGACACACACTCGGGCAAAATAAACTCAATAGGCTACGGCCGTAGGCCGAGCCTAATAAATTAAATATAGGCCTATATTATTTTATTAAATGATCATCTATGATCTCGAACTATATTGTATTGATTTCGGTGACATTTCGTTTAGTTTGGTGTAGTAGTACTATAGTAGTAGTAAAAAATGTCACGATGATCTGAGATTTAGACATGATAAATGATAGTATAATCTAATAAATTATGTAGCCAATCAAGTAGAATATACAGGCAGCTTCCACCAACCCCTTCAGGGTAAAAACGAGGAAAACGAAGTAGTACTATAGTAGTGGTAAAATATGTCACGATGATCTGAGGTTTAGACATGATAAATGATAGTATAATCTAATAAATTATGTAGCCAATCAAGTAGAATATATATACAGGCAGCCTCCACCAACCCCTTTAGGAGCCCTTTATAATGTTTATGGGTAAAAACGAGGAAAACGAAGATGCGAGGATTGCCACTTCCTCGCGAGGATTTAACAAATCTGAGGATCGAGGATTTGGAAAATCAGAGGATCGAGAATCATAGCACTGAAGATCGAGGATTTCAGCCTAAATGCGACTATAGAGCTGCAAAAAACGAGGAATTTGTGGATTGAAATGCTCATTAAAATTTTTTTTTTGAAAAGCTTATAATAAGCCATAAATCTGGAAATCCTATGTCACATATATCATCTTTTTGTGAGGATGAAAAATTGAGGATTTTGAAAAAATGAGGAAAGTGAGGATTTTGAAAATGTGAGGAAAGTGAGGATTTTGAAAATGTGAGGAAAGTGAGGATTTTGAAAAAGTGAGGAAAGAGAGGATTTGCCTCTAAAATGCGAAGGAAAGTGAAGATCTGACCCACCCATAAAAGGGCCCCCTTTACCATCTTTATCTGTAGGGAATAGTTACATGCAAAGATTCAGTACTAACAAATATATTTGAACACAAATAATTCATTTTATTGAACCTAATTTGAAACCAAAACAGAAAGGCAAATTGATGAAAGTTAAACAAAAAATTTATCAACATATCATCGTGTCCTGTTAGTTAGGATTTTCAGTAATTAAATTTTCTGCAACGGAACCACCTGTGTTCTCCCTATATTTAGCCAAATTATAGAAAACAATTTCCCCTGTTTCTCCCTTTCCGTGGGTACCCTGATTAACATTCAACCTTCGCTCACCCTGAGCAAATCACTTGAATATTTCCAGCCACCCAAATATACATCCCACACAGCAGTGGTATATTAAATCTGGAATATGTGCCATAGTACAACTTTCTGTGAGATGTTTTTGTGTCGTAATTTGTATTGGTTTGAAGACAGACAGTACATCCAAAACATAGTATGTATATAAACTATTTCACCTTATAAATGACATACCGGTATGCACGCATGTGCGAGAGAACGGCGTGGAGTAAACTGATAGCACAGCCAATATATACATACGTATATATATAGCTGATAGATACAATATATATATAGGCCAGCATCGATACGATACCCATGATAATAAAGTCGCACACATGGGAAGTGAGATAACGACATTACACAGTACCAATCACTAGTATTTATGATCCGATACCTTGTATGGATGATAAACATGATAAAGATACTAGTAAAGTACAGAAAATTTAAAAGTGATTAAAGAATCATTCAGCTTCAAAACACGCATGCCTGGGACGGTCAAGTGTAGGCCAACAGTAGCTTATTGAGTACAGATTGACGGCATTAATATAGCCACTGAACTGATTACAAGATACTACTCAAACGAGACATTGATCCAATGCTGTTTTAATGTTAGGCCAACGTCTGCGACGCTGGCCCAACAATGAACCAGCATTAGATAAATGTACAATGTTTGAGAGAAAGACCTCCTGCCCAGCAAACGCAAGACATTTGTATGACATTTATGCAATGTCGGCCCAACGTCTTCGACGTTGGTCCAACATTGCATAAAGTCATACAAATGTTTTGTGTTTACTGGGTGACAATACAAACTTGGGGATCAAGCAGTTTCCAAATCCCCGCAGTAATACAGTCAGTTTGTTTGCAAGTAGGCGACCAAGTAGGGGCAAAAGACAAGGGCTTTGAATTATTAACTCATAGATCTCGCTCAAGTATATATGAACTTGCTGTGATTTGAGAAATTGCTCTTAATGATGCTTTGGGTATGAAACGCATATTTAGTATTATTATGGAATAGGGCCTTGGCTTACCCACGGGCACTATTGCCTTCTGGGGGACCCTTGTCCCGCGAATTTTGACAGTTGACTACACCTTTAATGATGAACCAGCAGCGAACACGGTTGACCAGAATTAACATAAATAATCCAGCAGAGGCTCAACATGCTCAATGTTTAACGCAATGTCAGTCCATCGTCTGATGCGACATTGGCTCAACATTGAACCAGCTTTAGTTTAGACTGACTTTTCTATAGTCTTTAGTGCAGGAGACGCAGTCTGGAACATGTCTGCTAAACGTTAGAGGGTTTCCTGAGACCGGGGAATCCAGGTCACGCCACAACAGAAGGTTAGTAGGGCCACCCCCACCCTGCGCATCTGGTCCATAACCTGCCCTTCACCCCGTGCATGGTGATTTATGGAGGGATGCCAGCAAACACGCTACATTGACCAAATGCTGGGTTAATGTTGGGTCGACGTCGGAGACGGCGGGCCAACATTAAGCCAGCATTGGGTCGATGTACCGTGTTTGCTGGGATGCCAGCGCAGCAAACATTATCAGTCATTGAAGCAATGCTTGTATACTGTTGGGCCAGCATCGCGGGTGTTGCAACAACGTCATGTCAAAAATGGTTTAACGTCTATTATGAGATGAACAGGCGTGCATAGACACTTTCTATCCAAGGACAAACAATCGCCAAAATGACAATTAGAAATGTCAAACAGTCAAAACGACCAGCTGGGAGTTTTTAACATGTACCTGTTCAGAAAGATATCATTTGATCATTTGTATCATCCATGGGGGATATATATTTCTCCATCTAACTGCATTACTGGTACAAGAAATAGATAAGACTAAAAGAGAACTCTTATCTATTTCTGCTGGTACCTATATAAAAACCTCCTTCAAGTTTAAATTCTCTGTATAATAACATATGAAGTACTAGGAAATATGTACTACAGTACACAGGTATTGTTATTGTTTGAATGAATGAATGAATGAATGAATGGTTTTTTTTACAATTCAGGACATCTTTGACAATGGCTTTGTGCACATATACTGGTAGGCTAATCTGGGCCAGGAGAATTTCCTGAGGATGGTGAGTCTTGAGATGAATGAGATGACACTTGTCCTCCAGACACAGGATTCAATTTTTGCACCCTGGTGGTCTGAGATTGAGCTCGCTACCTCTCAGTCATGAAGGGTCCTCACAATATTGAATCTTTCTGAGTGAGCAGGGAAGTAACATTATGTTCTTTGAAAAGTTCTTGAATGCCAGAGCGTGGTTCGAGCCCGGGGTCTGGCATGGTTCGAGACAAAACAAATGATTGATTTCCAAATTAGTGAGAGGGGCGTGGATTCCTACATGTGACAGACAGTCTAACACTACAACTTAACTTTCTAGCTCTTTCAAGGCTCTTTCTAGGGGCCTTTATTGTGAAGTCTGAATAGAATACAAGTAGCATAAGCTATCTCTGGACCACAGTACATGTGTACTACATGTATACTGTAACACCCCCATGGTTCTCTCTGCATGCTTATACATGTATTTCAATGATTAATTGTGTTATAATACATGTATGTATTGTTATATACCACAAGGAGCTATCTCGATGCTTATAATATATTGTCATTTGTGTTACGGTCCGTATACCCCTGGCCTTGATTCTATCTGGATACACAGTACTTCAACTTTTAAACTATATTGTGATAGATTTGGTTCTAAGAATTTCTTCTATCTGGATACATTATGAATATTGTTTTTTAAATTATATGCATATTGGCTCTATCGTCTGCATACTTATACATGTATTGTACCCAATGATTCTATCTGGATTACGTATATATTGTGTTCATTTACCATGTATACCCCATGGTTCTATAATCTAGATAAGTATACACATCACAAGGTGGTAAAAATTACGCAAATTATGAAATACATACTGTATCTGGTGCATTGGAATTTAAGACACATGTATGTACATGGTTCTATACTTATATTGCGTTACTTATAATACCAACATGATGTAGGACACATAACATGTTACGATGTACTCTTAACCCTTTGACCGCCGGTCCGGATTATTTTCTAGGTTTTTTAATATTTTTTGCGCAGCACATTCAGTACCAATTTTTAAACAAATCAAGGATAAAACGTGACATGAATCGGCAAGAAAATAACTAACCTCCGTCTGTCAAATCTGAATAATTGTCACTAACTTTAATTTGTGGATCACATCAGCGAGACACAACATGAAATAGGTGCAAATTCCAACTAAATAACTTAAGGGTTAAAGACCTGATATTATGACGGGTAGATAAATTGCAATCTGGCATCAATTCTTCTAAATATTGATTCAGAAATCTAAGTGATTCATGTGTTTTCCCATACTTTTATTACTTTTTTTTATAAACTACTGATATCATGATTCAGACAGTCCACATTTAACATGTTTAATACTCAATTCAATTTAATGATGATGAAGGACATTCAGGATGTACATGTATGCAACAATTGAAAAAGAATTCTCATTTTGATCACTAAACTTGAAGCTATGTTGAAGCTCACCATGCAAGTAAGTAAAGTACTAGTAGCACAAAAAACTGTGCAAGTCCATATGTCCCATATATTATTATCCTATTTTTAACATATATTATACATGTGTACATGTAGCATGTGTATATACCGCAGTACTTAAGTCATTAGTTTTTATCGAAGGGGCGAGTGATATAATCAGTTAGTTATAATATTCACACTGTGCAGCTCAACGGCTGTTCATCAAAGTTAAGGGGTATAATAATGCAAGCACAGGAATACCAGAAATGAACCCTTTTAATGATTTGATGTCAGAATCTGACCTTGTCACACTTATAATATCTATACAGCCGGTGACATAAAATACAGGAAAAAAGAGTAATTGATAAACACACTGAAATAAAATGTCATAAAAACAGTCGTATATCATGTATATGGTGATTGTCGACCCATAAATTATATAATTTTAAAAACAAATTGAAACGAGTTATTGAGTTAACTAAGCTTTATTTGACATTTTATATTTCTGTATGGCCTAGTGCATGTAGTTGTAATGACGGCCAATGGGACATCTTATAAAAAAGACTGCTCTTAATAAATATATATATGTATGAATAGCCTCTGTCTATACAATGTAATTACCAACCTGTCAAAAATATAAGGGACGGTCTGACAAATTGATCAGCTTCAATTTAAAGCAGAGCAACATATTATATAGCATTTTTTGCAAACCACAGCACAGGAAGTGTCTAAATATGCAGCGGCCAAAGTCACTGCGCATTCGATATCTGTCGTGTTGTAAGTATCTGTACAGTCCTCCCATTAGCATTTGCCTCACCCTTATTCATGTTATTATCGGAATATACTTTAAAGAAATACACCTGAATAACATCCTTTTTTACTGAATGACGGGCTCCCATAATGTGTGTATTTCGGTGAATCTGTATTCCGGTGTTTAGAGATACTGAATTATGTAAAGTGATAATAATGAATCTCTATTTATTTAATGAATGCTTTGTCTTCAAAGAGAATCATTATTATTAACTATAAATAATTTGGTATCCTTAAACATCGAAATACAGATTCGTCAGAATCCACACTAATGCCAACAGTATCCATAAGTCTAACATGTCTAAACAAGGGATACAGATTCACCGGAATACACATTAATGCCAATGGGTGCTTGTCATTCAGTAAACGAGGATGTTACTCTGGTGTATTTCAGTATTTAAAGTGTATTCCATTAAAAAAGTAATAGGGGTGACACTAAATAATTATACCTTGAAATGGCTATTTTTAATCTCTTTATTTAGTTGTTTATCTTTTAATTAGTTGGTTGACAAAACCGCCGAGTCACGAAAACACAAAATCTGAAAAAAATTAAAATTGAAAAAAACGTATGTTTTTATTGCCGCCGACCCTGTGTTTGCCGGTGTATAGCTAAACCTGTAAGTAAATTTAGATGAACACAGATTGTTTTAATTAAAAAAGGTTTCTTCACAGCCTGCTAGTTTTGGATTTGTATTATTTTCTACCATACGACCACTAGTTTATATAGAAAAATAAGTTGACTGGTACAAAAATGTATCTCATTTTTTTTTTAGTTCCTCCGACCCCGAGTTAGTGAACAATAAAGCTGACCAGTATTAAAAAAAAGTAATTTAGATTTTTTTTTTTTTTGCCGTCCTTCTGCCCATAGGTTTCAAATAATAACTTCTGTCAACCAACTAATATAAAAACACTCGCCTAAGTTAGATCATATGCTAGACTAATAGACCTAGGCCTGTACAGACTTAAATAGTAATATTAGTACCGTAGTCTAACCTGCTAACTGTTAGGCTTATATAAATTGAACTGTAAATATGGTTACATTTTTTCTCTTTGTAATGTAGACTAGAGTCTACTAGATATACTGTCATGACAGTACGAACAGTTAGGTTATGTTTTGGGGGTAAAAAATCACTTGATAAACAGTGTTAAAAGTTTTGTAGACTATAATTATGCTTCAGGCTCAAGAGTCAAGTGGGCTTTGATTCAATAAACAAATCTAGTGATTGATTAATCATGTTGATACTGATCGTGATAGACAACATTATGTAACATTTAAGATTCCATCTGTCTGTCTCACTCTTAGACTCAGTCAGCAGGGCAGTGTCTGTCTGCCTTGACTCAATTGACCAATTAACCCCCCCCCCCCCCCTCCCCAGGCCCAGTATCAGTAATTGGTGGCCCCCTTACTTAAGTTACTATTCCTTAGGCTTAGGCTAGCCACTGGCACTCTGCCTCTGGCAGTGTGAATGACACAATACATGCAATATGTCCAGTGGCAGTGCAACAGTCGTTGTTTGCCAGAATGAGAATTCGGTCACTGAACTGGTGAGACTGGAGTCGAGAGTGAGCTGTGACTGTGTGTGACTGTCTGACAGCCGCCATTTTCAAATGCAAAAAACACGGTTTACCCGGTTTTCATGTTCTTACCTGATAATACAAAAACAGACGCTAAAATTGCTAATAATCCTATTTTCTCCATGATCCTAACGCTACCGAAGCCTTCGTTTGGACGCCAGTTTCGATGTACAAAAGGTTATCCAACAACGGTAATGTTTTGATAACAATCCAGTGCCCGTGTTATACTCCAGTGCTCAAGTGTTATCACTGACCAGCCGCACAACCGCCTGCAGGTGCTAGACACATGCGCGCTGTCTGCTTGCAAAAATTAGTGCCGCATTTACCGAATTTGAAGGCAGGCTTATTCCGCCATCGGTACCAGACTAAAATGCTACATAAGAAGGCACCGATTAGACAAGCAGACAAAGGAGGTATCACAATATTTTACATCCCAATGGTATTCCAAAAGATGAAAGAAATCCTATGGAGAAATAGTCACAGAAAACGGCGTCAAATATAACGTTAGAAGATGTCGCCTACAGACTACAGTCTACAACCAGAAAGCGATGGATTCACAATGACGGTATACCACATCTATGCAAATACACATGGATAAATTTGCCTCCCACAATCCTCTGTCCTGGCGGCCACACCATGTCCATGCACGCGGTCGATAGTTTGCCTGAATCTGCAGATTTTCATAATATATTCGCGCGGTTTTCTCCTCAGCAACCAGTGTTTAAGCTACCTCCACCAGGCTGTTGCGCGATATCCCAGCAAACTGGGAAACACGAGATTGTAGGCATTGCTCCAATGTTTAGTAGACCTAGCTGACGCTGGCCCAACATTAAACCATGAGGTCTAACGTTACATTTGATTATCGTCACGTGTTTAGACTTCTACACTAATAGGCCAGTAAACATAAGACGGTTGCACGTATAGGCCTACAGGCCTAGATAAAATCTACCCCAGTAAATACAAAACATTTGTAGTCCTATAGCATAAATTATGCAATGTTGGACCAACGTCGAAGGTCTACGTTGTGTAAATGTTAGACCCTGCAAGTGTTATGTAGCCTACAAAATAAATAACTTATGTCCTAATATTGTGTAGGCCTATCATTTTTACAATGCTGGACAAACGTCGAAGACGTTGGACCGACGTTGTATAAATGTTATGCAAATAGTTTGTGTTTACTGGGATGTGTTTAGGGTAAAGAGGGGTATTATATATGAGCACCTTAACTTTAATTAGCGATTTGGGGCAAATAAATGAAGTGTAAAAATGCAAGTTTGATTCGATCGAATGTTTGTGCAATTATGCAGTAATTCATAATTTAAATATAATTAAATAATTAAATAAAAAAAAACATAATTTTGAAAACATGCTTATATTCCCCATGCGTGTGGAAAATATGAGCATGTGTTGTGTTGGAATATGTGCATGCGTAATTAATTACCATTTGACAATAGGGTAATATGAGCACTTTGCCATAAAAAGGAACTTTTCCAAAATGTTTATTTTACCAAATAGAAGTGGCACTCATATACCTTAATGTGACCCAAATGTCATTAAAGCAGAGATAAATTTTTTTTATTAAATACAAGTGATTGGAATGGTCTCCACTCATTTTACTATAACACGTTTAGAGTAGGCCTATTATAAGTATTAGGTCTACTACTTTTTTATGCATTCCAAGAGAAAGGGGACATTTTGGTCAAAAAAATATTTACGGCCAAACGACACCATGCAGTGTGATGGTGAGCTGTAGGACACAATGCCAGGTTTCATTTTCCACCATAGTTATTAGTGAAACAGCCTCCTATTTTTTGTACTGTGACATCACTTGGAGCACATAAAAGCACTCTGGATCACAGGATTCAGATTCGTCTGGAACAGCGTGTGCCACAGATGTAAAATCGCACCAAATCCGTAATTTAGTGTGTGCATCGGTAATTTTTTGAATGGCATCGCAAATCTAAAAAGTCTTATGAAGATTTTGAAGGTAATACAAAACTTGCAAGACTGAATGTCTTTGATATAGGAAAGCTTGAGCAACGCTCATTTCCAGGTAAACAATCACACGTGGTGATTGTCATTCCGTCACGATTTTTTATCATTTTTTTTAGATTTTATCTCCAATAAGCCTACTAGACATCTTTTGTTTTTTATTCACTTAACAGGCATATTTATTGTATTTTCAAAATAGCAAGTGTCATTAAGAACGTTGTATTTAAAAAAATAAATGCGTGACAGAATTACACATTTTGCTGTGACGGAATGACAAGGTTGTGACGGAATGACAGAAACGTAAATAATGATAATCTAGATCTGTGTTGCAGGGGAGACCCGGGCATAATAAGCCACCTGACTTCAATAACTCAAAAAGGGAATGTTTATTCTATGTGCCAACTCATATGCTGTGGGGCCTATCTAGATTTGCTCATCACCAAACAATAATTTCTTCGATTGCATTGTTTTTGGATAAGAAAAAAAATGTTTTTTTCAACCAGGTAAAAATTACGCATTGTGGATGTACGTCATTCCTTCACGGTGTAATTCTTCCTTCACTTTTTGGAGGTTGTATCAATATAATATATAGTATATTATATAATATTTATATTATGCATATATTATATTATGACAAGTGTCAGTTAAAAAGTTAAATAAAAAAACGAGTTGAATAAAAAACAGGATTACAAATTTTGTTGTGACGGAATGACACAAAAATAAAATTTGATTGTCTTATGAATGACTAGATCTGTCTTGTAGTGGAGACACGGGCATAATGGGCCTTAGAACTTTACTGACTCACAAAGTGTGGGCCTATGTTTATCCTAGATTCCAGCTTATATAATGTATCCACATTTGCACATGGCCAGTAATACTTTCATAAAATATAACTCCGCTTTTATGGCTTTGTCTTTGGATAGGAAAAAAAATGTTATTGTCACCCAGATGGCCCATTGTGCCAATAGCAATGTTAAATCTGTTGTAGACTGTTATGATGTTATATCCTCTAATGTGTGTTAGGTTTTATTCATTCAGTGATGGACGGAGACATGATAGGCCTAGTTTTGTGTTCATGCGACACTCAAATCGTATTTGGTTTAGAAAAAAGGAACAAAAAAGTGTCTAATAGTGGTTCTGAAACTTCCTTAATTTACCACATGTGGTTAAAATGTAATTTTGCTGCACCAAGGCATTGTAAGATCTCTGTTTATATATATATCGATTTTCATGTAGAAATGTTTCTTTAAGAATAAAGTACGTCAGAATCACAATAAGAACTTCCGTTCCAATTGTTCACAGGTGTGTAAAAAACAACAAAAAAGTGACATTTGAGTGTCAATGTATTTTGTCACGTTAGCACGAAGGTGAAACTCAGAAATACACATAGCAAATGTTTCCAATGTGTCTGAAAGTGTATCATACTCTGATATAACAATGCCATCTTTTTTATATATAGTTATGGAATATGCATATAAAAAGAAGGAATGGCATATCTTGCAATACTATCATGACAGCGTCAAATCACTAAATTCGGTCAGGTCTCATAAAAGCATTGATATATGAACAAGATTATTATTTTCTGACTACCTACAATCATGGCAGGTATTAATATTTTTACAGTACTGTAATAAAACAGTACTGTAAAAATAATATTAGGTGTGCAATTAAATGTTAAAACACTCTGATGCTGTGCATAATAATATGCATAGTCCATTCACGCAATTAACTGAACATAGGGTGCATTTGTATATATATATGAGCCGCGGCAGTCCTAAACATGTGTTAACGTGAGATAAGTTTGGACACCTTTTTTGTTAATGTGACAATATACTTGACACATATTAGTGCATCGTGACATGCTCTTTGACCCTTCATATGTTAACGTGACACTTTGTGTGACACTGTCACTGTCAACGTGACAGTGTTATTTATAGGGTAAGTGAGATCCTCTTCTCATCCCTCAAGGTTACATTTTGTGGCTTCACAGCTTTATGTCTAACCTGAATAAATATATTTATACAAAAAATAAGGTGTCCAAACATGAAATCCAAAGAATTGTATTTAGTCCAATTGTGTTTATATATCCAGTATTACATCATGTAACAGTTACATCAGTGGTTGGAAAATGTTCTTTTTGGCATTGGCATCAGCATCTGTTACGTTAGCACTTGATGTTTATTCCAAACACAAAAATAAAATCATGTGGCCCTTCTACAATGCAACAATGTGAAACCAGCCATTCAAGTAAATATTTATAGCTGTGTGCATATAAATTCTGGGCAAGGATGTGACTTCTATTAGCACTGTTGCTAAAGTGACGCTAGCAACATGTCAAAATAAAGGTCACGTTGGCATGACTGAAATGCAACAAAAAACACACTTAGCTTTAAAATACATACTTGTTTAATCAGAAATATAATCTTCTGTCTTTTAATTTTCACTTGAAGCTGCTTCGTTGTCACTGCATCTTTTAATTTTAATTATATTTCTTTATTAGTATTATACTTTGTATCATTGACATTCATCAGATATCAAGTGTCTTGCCTTCTGTCACGTTAGATGTTGCTGTTTATTGCAAAGCATCGAAATACAGTTATTTAAGCCATTCTACAATGCAATAATCTAAAATCAACAATACAAACACTTATTTCTGAGCGAGTGCAGAAAATTCTAGCCAGCGAAGTAGCTTCTAGTAACACTGTTGCTAACGTGACATTAACTCAGTGTCAACAAAAACGTCACGTTAGCATACATTAATTTCAACAAAAATGACACTTGGCATTAAGCAACCTCCTTGTCTGATCACAAATACAATCTACAGTCTTTTAATTTCAATTTTAATATTGTTTATGGTTGCTTCATCGTTCGTGATACTCTCAGCAGATTTTATAGTAATTCTAATAAATCGTTTACATTTTCTTAACAAAAATCATTTTTTGTTCTATTGATTTAATAAACTAACCCATTGACAAAAGTATATGAAAACTAACATAGTACTGCTGAAATGAGTACATTTTGATCACATTTTGCCCATATTTACAAACAAATTATGGCCGGGAAGTCATTGTGGCACTTTATCGTGTTTGGTGTCATATATAAATATCAGGATTGAATTTGCACACGTCATTCCGTCACGTCATTCCATCACAGTCATATGCACCATTAAAGCCTCCACAGGAACTAAACAAAATGTCATAAGTGTCAATAAACTGTACTAATTTGTTGGTAAATATGTAGTCATATTGTGAAAATAACCCTGTAACCTTAGGCTCATAAACTGAGCAGAATTTTCAATTTGAAACACTTCACCAGAAACACTATGTCCGAAAACGTGTCATTCCGTCACATTAAATCAGTGTATATTTTTTTAAACTGTGATCAACTAAATGAGTTTCTAATATTTGTTTTCAGGCAAACCAATTCAGACGTTACTGTAAACAAAATGTAACTGCTCGGCATTACTGATGTGAAATCTGTACTAGAAAATATATTATATAAAATTAGCGAAAACGGTCATTCCGTCACGGTGGAATCCATAGGCTAATCTATATCTTGTAGTGGGGGTATTATGAGCACCATGCTCAAAATAGATTTAAACATGGTGTTGATATCAAATTACCCCAGTAGAAGGGGGTGGTAGCAAGCCTGATAGGGTCCAGAATATGCTAAATCATTATCGTCCCTTCTCTTCTTGCTAAGAACCGTTAGGCTACCCAGTGATTTGTGGACGTACGAACCAGGGGCGTATCCATGGGGGGTGCTCAGGGTGCTCGAGCACCCCCCTTAATTTCCATAGTGGTAATTTTCCAACCAATAATTTTATATACAATTA
Organism: Flabesymbios commensalis; assembly: GCA_964017125.1. Taxonomy (NCBI): domain Eukaryota; kingdom Metazoa; phylum Annelida; class Polychaeta; order Terebellida; family Flabelligeridae; genus Flabesymbios; species Flabesymbios commensalis. Next base: position 53,408,651 of record OZ024905.1, read on the forward strand.
ATTCACCAGTGTCCGACATGCTGGTTCCAGCCCCCTCCACACCTAAATATATACCCCTTCCGATTAAAAGGGCTGGTGTCTGGGATGCATCATTGGCGCCATTAACAGATTAAAGACTCGAATTAGACAATGAACTGGGCAAAACAGGGTGTTCTATTCAAATTACCTCTGTGCAAGATTGTTCAGTTCCAATGTACTTTTTTTTATCGCACTGCTCGCTTATAGAACACTTTACCTTTTGTTATCCGAGATGCTAGTAGCTTGCAGATTTTTAAGAAGAACCTGAATGAATTAATATATCTCACCATGGTAAACTTATTTGATGTGAATAATCGATGGACCTGGAGCCTGGCTTGTGCTTGTGTAAATTGTCGAATATAGCGGAATATTTTGTGTCCCAACTTACCTGTGCAATTTGAATCGGCTGTGAGACGGCTATATGAGCTGTCACCAGCCACGCATGACTAGGGACGGAGGGCTCCGTTGTCGATACTCATGTGTTGGCAGCTGACGAACCGCCCCGCCTAACTTATACTAGTGTATTGAATATATATCTATACATCTAGCACAAATGGCACCTTAAGTGATCGACCTATGAACGATAATCTGCGAATGTTGCATTCTGTTGTCTGCCTGGCTCGAACTCAGACCGGAGACAGTCTCTGATACTGTTCGGAGCAGACCGACATCACTCTACATGATCACGCTTGTCATGATCTGACTTAGAGTATTACCACATGGCATGGATGGCTGTTCCCCTCAAAATTATTATTTCTTTTTTTCTGTTTTATTTTTAGGTTTAGTGATTTTTCAGTCGTCTTTGTTTCCAGACGAGGTGGGTCCTTACGCTGAATTTCAAAGATCTCTTATCAACTGATTTACTCTTTGAGTTTGGGATTGTTTTTCCTCCAGTCTAATATTGCATATGTGGTACTACTCAGCATATTTCGGTTGCGCGACGGCTATATGAGCTGACGTCAGTAGATGCATTCTAGGTTTATAGTATTACTTTTATTTAGGGATGTATGTAGGCCCATGTCTGTCCTTTTATATAATAAACAACTAAAGGATTTAGAGGTTATAATTAGGTTTCTACGCTTTCCAGAGTGTCCTTTTTTGCTACACTGTGTAGAGCACAGTGTAGCTATTTTATCTCTGGTTTTGGTGCGGGGAAACAGATGACAGACAATCATCGCAAAATTTATAATCTATACTATTTATGTACATTTTTAAATAGCATGTACACAAAAGCATTGCTATTTTAAACACTGGATATGATGCAGCCTTACATAATAAGTATGGCAACACATATAGCCAGTGAACAGTTGCTTTTATATTATACTGTCATAATATTTTATTATATAATTTTAATTCACTAAAATGGTTGACACTTGACAGGCATTGTAGAGGTCGTCTCGACCTGTTCCCGTAAACCAAAGTTAATAACATGTTAAAAAAATAGCCAATTATTAATAATGATAATGTACCATTTCTGCATGTTTTTAACTGGAAGTCAAATAAATGATAGCCACATAGCCCCTATGTGGCGACAGAAGCAAATCTTTACAATACAAATTACTAAAATTTGACCATTCTGAGCACCTAAAAGTAGGAATTTGTTGCAAATGGTTTTCTTTCTCCTGTCCACCCTTAATTACTGTGAGATAGACATATTTTTCAAACATTCATTATTTTTTTTGCAAAGAAACACTGTAAAATATATCAACTTTGTGTTAGTCTTGGCCAATAATTGAAACGTTGAGCGAAACTTGAAACAACGTTATGGAAAATAAATATGCTAAGATTCATGATAATTATCATAGAATACCTTGAAACAACGTTGTTCCAAAGTAGATATGCTAAGATTGATAGTAATTATCATAGACTATCCTACCCTATGATAATTATAACACACCACAAGCACAATCCACAGTAGGCTATACTATGGGGATCGCTTGAAACGGGCAACGGCTTAGAGTTGGACGTGCTGCCCTCTCAAGCACTTGGCGTTGCATAAAATAAAACAATAAGGACCACGGGATAAAGATTATTCCTCAATTACCATGATTCTTTCACCTGGGTGATGGCGAATTTATTTCACAAGAGATATCATCTCTGAGACTCAGTCTTGAGAACAAATGGATAAAAAACAGAGTCGCTTTTTCAATTTCCAAAATTTAATTGTTTTAGGGCCTATTTGAATTTTTCGTATTTTCCCAGTGCAATATACAGACCTCCAGTATAGCAACTGACACGGAATTGGCAGTAAAGTTGTTTTAAAAATGTGGAACTACAACCAATACTAACACAAATATCTGATATAGGCCTAACTGATGATGAACTGGAATATATTATTTGCATTAAAAAATATTCTGCCATAGGGGAGGGTGGCAAATTAATAAGGGTGAAACAAAAATAAATATATCAGGAATTTTAAGTGATCATTAGTAAACGTTGTAAGCATTTTAATGGTCCACAACTTTTTTCAATGACAAGTTATCACTTTTAATAGATGATTGTTGCATAATTGGGCCGTACATAATTGCATACTCGGCATTTCACAAACAAGGTTGCATAATTATTATCACAATGAGGGTGACCCAACGTTTGATTAATATTATTGTTGCCTCACCGTCTGCTACGCTGGCCAAAAATTAACGCAACATTGGATCGACAGCTGTTTATTTTTATCTAGCTCATTTAATATGCCTAGTAGTTCGCACTCGCTATTAAATGAGCTAATGATCATGTTTACGTTTTTTTTCCATTGTGTGGTTGTGTTAGCTAAAATAGTTGGACTAGAGTAGACTAGGTTAATCTGTCATTAACCTTTAGACTGCAAAACACGTATACGTTTTATGACGTTGCTAAACACGTACATATACGTGTGAAAAAAACAGCAAAATAAGGGTCGGTATTACCGTTATGAAAAGCTAATGATATTAGAAATAAAAGTATCATACTTGGCATACGTGGTAAGAATAATTTCGAATCGTGTTTGGCATCCATTGTGTTCCTAGCTTTTTTGATTGTTCTCGGCAGAGGCGCCACTTAGCAAACATTTTTAAACTACAAATAACAGGTGCGCGCTGACGGCAAACGTATATTTAATTGCCAACAATAGGCCTACTGTGGTCATTTTAACCAAGGAATATATAATATATCCCTTGTTACAACCAAAAAAGCACTCAACCTAGACAAAAAATTTAGAATGGCGATTTTATCAAACTTCATATGGGTCCATAGTATTACCAAAAACAATGTTTTAAAAATGTGTCGTCTAAAAAATGGATCTAATTTGCATATTCAAAATGGCGGCCACAAGACCAGCACAGAAAGTGAAAATGCGCAATATCTCAGTAACCAGTCATCATATGAAAACAAATAATGGCTCTACACCTAGGTTCTCTGGTACGGGGAATGCGTTGGTGACATTGTTTTCGTAATTCAAGGTCAAGGTCACACAGTGGATCAATGTAATAGGTCATGTCAGCCAACGGAAAGTGAAAATATGCCATATTTCAGTAACTTGTCATCATATAATAACAAATAATGCCTCTACACCTAAGTTTTCGGGTATAGGAAATACGTTGGTGCCATTATATTACCCCTGTAACCTCGTGGGGTGTTTTGGTATATTCCCATGCTGGAGACTATGTGAGTCTCAACCACCATAGACATCTCAGGTGAGCAGAATTGGAGCCAAACCACTACAATAGACTATTTTCACCAATTTTAAGCTGATTTGACCTTGCTCTGACCTTGAGATGACCTTGTCATGACCTTGGGGTGACACACCAGTGAAGCGTAACCCCAACCCATGTCACCATGTGTACTTGGGTTGGGATTCATTAAACGTATTTGAAGTGCTGGCCATTGATCCAACATGTCCAAACATGACCACCTGGGCGATGAAAGGGTTAAACTTGGTCAGCAGTGATAGCCCACACATCCTGCAGAGCCAGAAGCCAAAAGGTTAAGTGAGAACTGACATTTCAGCCAGTATCTCATATCTTCGTTTTACAGCAAAGATACCACGAAATCGCACTATTTGATGTTTACTTTTTCAAAATTTTGCGGAGGCATGCCCCCTATAGGTCCCTGCTGTTGAATGATTTCTTTGAACTCTGAGCACTCCCCCTTAATTTATTTCTGGATACGCCACTGCGAACAAATCAAATGTAATTAAAAAGTTCTTACCCTATGGCACTATACGAGTTTAAAACTCGTTTAGTCTTTTTTCAATGCTTTTAATTTTGTATGGATTTTTGACATTTTAGATTATGGTCAATAGGCTACGTAACTTCATATAAATGTAATTTTAAAAAATGACATGTCCGCTTATAGATCTGTTTTTTAAATGAGCTCTAGATAGGCCTATGAGATACAGTCATTCTGACCTCAGAGATTATAATAAAGCGGGGGTTCACCTGAGCTACATCTATGTTTGGAGAATGGGATAGTATTCTAGCTATAGGCCTCAGCCATATTTTTGGTGGATGCCTTTATTGTCGTCACCGGGCGATTCAGTCCGTCCGTCTGTCCGCCACTTTCAGCGCTGTAACTTGTTTCGCGTAACAGGAATGCACACTAAAGGTAATGGTGCATGTTTATAGTCTGATACCTATCATCCGACTTTACATCTTACCCCCTGGTCACTGGACCTGTTCATTCGTGTGCCATCTGAACTCCACGGAGAGCATAGAGTCCTGCAGCCATTTCGGCGCATTGAACTCATCGTATGCATTGCCATCTCTGTCCTACCAGGTACTCATTCTCACCAAGGCAAGCGAAGCATTTGAGGGTGAAGTGCCTTGCCCAAGAACACAACATCTTAACAATGTCTCAAGATTGAGAGGGGAGAAACATGATATTTATCTGAAAATCCTACACCATGCAGCGGGATTTGAAACCGCACGGCGGGCAGCGATATCGACAGAGCGCCACGCTCTAACCATTGCGCCATGTCCCTTTCAAGATTAGACTTCACATAAAGGTTAATCTTGACGACTAAACCTTGATTAATTTCATATTTGACCTTTCTGTGACCCCTATAGGACCCTATTTTTTCCGATCAACAACTTTTCTCGTTAACATTTTTTTATTTATCGCTCCAAAATGTATACCATATATCCATTTCACTAATAGCTCGGATGAGTTCGAAATTGGACAAGATTCAGACAGAAACTAGGTCACGACGGTTAAAATGGCCGATAATCGGCCATTATTTTTTTTAAATATATATATGTAGGCCTATACGTAATATCTAGGAAATTACCGGGCCAAATAGGTGGAGCATTAGGCCTACTATTGAACAAAATGTGCAGTGTCAGCTGGGAATATAGATCTACCGTGAACAATTTCGACTTAATCAAATTAAAAATGGCCGACCCGCGGCACTTTTGACTTTAATATGCGTAATAACTGGAAAACCGTGCCAGATAGCTATAGGCCCTACCATTACTATTAAACAAAATGTGCAGTTTCGGGTAAGGATATATAGGCCTATTTTGAAAAAATTCAACTTCAGCAAATTCAAAATGTCCAACCTGCGGCCACTTTTGACTTAAATGTGCGTAATAACTGGAAAACCGTGCCAGATAGCTAGACCATTACTATTAAATAAAATGTGCGGTTTCAGGGAGGGATATGTCCTGAAATAGTTTAAATTGATTAAAATAAAAATATCCGACATGCAGCAATTATCGACATCATAATGTGTAATATCTGGAAAACCTTAATTGCCAGATAGCTAGACCTTTACTATAAAACAAAATGTGCGGTTTCAAGGGAGGATATGCCTTGACAAATGTCAACTCCGTAAATTACAAAGGGTCATTATTGACTATCGTCCCCTTGGAGTTAGAAGGTGCTAAACTGTCCCTTCACAAAGTGGCAGTTTAGCACCCTCTGACTCCAAGAGCACATTATGCGTAATATCTAGAAAAACGTACAAGATAGCTAGACCAGTACTGATCAACAAAATGTGTGGTTTCTAGGAGAGAAATATTTGAAATAAATTAAATTTTAAATGCAGACCCACGGTCATTTTTTCAAATGATTTTTACTTTTAAACGAAGACTAGAGGCTGAGGCCTATTTCCGTCGCCGACGGGCATTGTGGAACTTTGGTTTCGTGTGAAGTTCAGTAATGTATATTCCCCCCAGATTAAGATTTTATTTTTTTCTAAATTTTCATTTGTTATATATATAAATGGCAAGTCTGATTATAAGTGTACATATTATGTCTACTAGCATGTGATTTTACAAAACTGACCCTGTTGTACATGTCATATATTATTGACTTCTAATTGTGTGAATGTATCTACCCATTAACATTTCTACGAATCAGAGAAAACCAAAACGAACTGTATGTACACCCAAAGCATGGTTGGATCTTAGCACAGCAATGGGCCATATTTTCAATAGCGACCGCATCTAAGTGAACTGTTACATAAACTGTTACTTAACCCTATTAACATAATTATTGTAACACGAGGATATATATCTTAGTCAGTGTAACAATGAGTCAATTGTCATCAACTATGTTATTTTTTTGAAAAATAAGGCCTAGTCGTATTGTTTCCAGGATGTATAGTGGATCAATTCACTGACAATATAAGCTTCCTAGAATCAGATTTTGTACTCAACCGTTACTAAGATGCTGGAACTCCATATTGTTTACTTGTGCCCAACAGTAAACCAACGTTGGGCCAACGTCTCATGTTTGCTGGGATGTAGATGTTGTGACACACTCGTGCATGTACTAGTACATGCCAATAATTTTATTCAAGCTTGTTCGAAAACTGGGTGAGTCGCCTTTTGTGACATAATGTGCAATGACATCAACAAATTGAAAAACAATATATATTTTGACAGCAGTATTCATAGAACATTGACATGTTATATTTGTCTGCTGTGGTAAATAGAAATGAAATGAATCGGGCTTTAGGCCACCTTTGTGCACATATAGGCTAAAATGGGCCAGGAGAACCTCCTGAGGATGGTGAGATGATTGAGATGACACTGTCCTCCAGACACAGGATTCGAAATTCGAGCCCTGGCGGTCTGAGGCCGAGCACGCTACCTCTCGGTCACGGAGGCTCCCCACAATACTGACTTTCACACGTGGATGGGGAAGAAACATTTTTTGTTTCTTTCAAACCGCCGAGACCGGGAACCGAACCCCGGACTCTGGCGTGAAAGGCAGCGGTGCTAACCACTACCCTAGGGCCCCCGCCCGTGGTAAATAGAAGAGAATAATTTAATGCATATTGGATAGCCTGCCTATTAATTAGCAATTCTGATAATAATAATAATAATAATAATAATAATAATAATAATAATAATAATAATAATAATAATAATAATAATAATAATAATAATAATAATAATAATAATAATAATAATAATAATAATACTAATACTAATACTAATAATAATAATAATAATAATAATAATAATAATAATAATAATAATAATAATAATAATAATAATAATAATAATAATAATAATTGGTGTTTATCAACTAAAAATGTAAAATGGCAGCCAAAAGGCGGAAACGGATGATCTGAAGGCACAATGACTAGGTAAAATATATCAAACATTATTTAATAATTATATCAAACATTATTTACTAATTTAATAAAGAACATGATTGGGCTGGAGCTGAAACGACCAGACTTGGTAGGCATAGCAAGGTATTATTCTGCAGGCTAGTCATGTATACGCTCATTGACACTGTTGATCCGCCGGCTAATATATTAAATGTGATTTCTCAGAGACGTTGAGCATTGGCCCCTACATATAATTTGCGGCTCATCCAGATGTTTGATCCACCATCGATACACTCTACAGTCATTTTACGGTGTATATAGTCTGTGATGTATGAAGCATGGATCGGACAGGGTCTATCCTGCCACGGGGTCCACGACTGATCCTGGCAGACATGTACTTGTGATCTGTACCTTTCACTAGTAAACACGGGGATCAATAAGCTGCCCACTACTAATATAACCTGCTCAGCGCCCCTGTAATGTCCGCACAGATTGCCAGCCTGTCACTCTCTCCCCTTTTCGCCCCAGCGAACACGAGGTGTTGACCCAATGTTGAGGTAATGGGGGACGCCGGGCCAACTTTACCCCAATATTGTGTGAACACCTCGCGTTTTCTGAACCTTTCCACCCTTTTCACTGTATGAGAGCAGATTAAGGGCAGCTATTGACAGATCCCTAGGCGGACGACGTAGCCATTTCGCATTGAGTAAAACACCAACATTCTCTTATGATACTGTGTTACCCCGCATAATTCGTCTGGAGCTGTATAAACACTTAGTTTACCCTTACGCTGAAATATCTTTGTATCATAGATATAAACCATGGAGACGAAAGGGGTTTTTTCAATTTGATCACCATAAATGTCTTAGTTAGCTCCTCCCGCTTCATTTGGATACCAATGTTCTAGATCTACGGCCATTATAAATTGGTTACTCTTTCAGTGCGGGGACCGACTTCAGACGTCAGATTCTGACGTCTAATGTCGTCCCCCGCGCTGAAAAGGGTAACGGTAACACCACCTGACTCATCTCAACTCCATCTGTGAGAACGCCATTTTAAACGTCTAACAGTTAGTTATGGATATAAATTAATAGCCTCATTTTTATGGGGAATGTTGTAATTTTCTCCACAGTAACATACTCTAGGCATCCATTTTGATTTGGAAACTGTTGCTCCCAGCTCACAATCTAATGTCATTTATCAACGTAAAACACCTTGGTTGAAAATACTTCTCGCGTCTTACCAGTTAGCATATTCATCTTTAGGTAAATGATTCGAGAACAAGTTTCTCGGAAAAACAATCCAACATGTGTCGTTGATTCAACGACACATGTTGGATTGCCTAGGCTACTAATGTGTGGTAAAAGGGGCCTCTCTCTCAAGTGGGCCCCGGGCCTTCCACATGCTTGATCCGGCCCTGTCGTTGAACCAATGTTGATTTGATGTTGATCCACTGTATGCGATAGCGGCGCAACATTAAACCAACACGGTCTGAGACATGAATTTATGTAATATTAGTTAAGATGGATTTAACTACTAGCTACATACCATAGAGGAACACGATAATCAAGGGAGATAAAGTAACATAAAATCAAAGAAACACGACAATCAAGAGAGTTAAACTAACATAAAATAAAACAAGCACGAGAATCAAGGGAGATAAAGTAACATAAAACAAATCTAATATGTAGTTATTTTATCTCTGGTTTTGGCGCGGGAAACAGGTATTATGTATTTTATTTTTTATACTTTTTATGCTTTTACTTTTTGTATAATAAATGAATATGAAAATAGTTGCTGCCTGCAACAATGCTGTATATAAATATAAAAAAAAATATTTTAAAAGCCACAAGAATCAAGGGAGACAAACTAACATAAAATAAATCCAACACGAGAATCAAGGGAGATAAACTAATATGAAATAAATCTAATACTAGAATCAAGGGTGATAAACTAACATAGCATGACGTCATTAACTTTTAAGATCGTCTCACAACACGCCCGGGCATTAGGTGCAGGAGATGTAATTTAAAGAATATGTTTTATTGAAATTAGGGGTCCACATATTTTTTAAATATTATCATTTGTATTAGATACAATTTAAACCATATATAATAGTGTCCAATTTTATTTTTAAAATTTAAGCAGACATAGGCTACTTCTTCTTGATAGGCCTACATGATATTTTAATATAGGTAGGCCAACATTACTCTTCCCCTTGAATAAAAAGTATTATCGTTTTGTCAAGATCCACTAACATGACTATACATTCACTGTATGTTTGCTACATATTTATGGAAGGGACGGTTGAACGGCACATCCCTGCTGAGTTCTGGTTTGTGTGTGGTGGTCTGTGAACCATCCCCTGTCTCGTCTCTATCATAATGATTCATCGCACCAATATTGCACAAAGCCATAGTTTTCTCGAACGCCAGTTTCTGTGCACCACCAATAGGGGCCTACGTAACTGTTAGAACAGGATCATCACAGAGACGTTAAAGCGACCCACTACCCATGCCGTCGTGGGGTGTTTACTCGATGTCAGTTCAATGTTGCACCAACGTCAAGTAAATTGTCATCATGTCGCCTGATCTTGTTTTTTATACCAAAGTGTACTTTCATTGCTTGCTTTACAACGGATGACATCGCAACTGTCTATGAGACGCACTTCCAATTAAGATGGTTTCTATATATATGCACCATCCATGGCATAGAATATGCTGCGAAATAACAATTTATGTCAGAATTGGCAATGTAGCTTATGTTGCAACTTCGTTATTTTTATATTAGAATACTATAATTATACCTGCAATCAATAATACCAGTTAACATGGGATAATGGCCCGTCTCTATCTCAATGTTGTGTTATTGTTTTGACATTGTCCTGCCTTGAGACATCGACTGTACCAAGGAAAATAAAATTGATTGTATTCTTTGCCCCATAAATATTATGTGGATGTAGCCGTCTGTATGCCGGATCCAGATGGCGTCCCTAGCGCCACCCCTATGCATCTAGACGGCGACAAGTCGGATTGATGTGCACCCCCAGGGCTGGCTGTGCTCTGGATCTGGCCCTCCAGGTGGGAGGCACCTTAACACACTGCTTCCCGAGCCCGTATTTCCAGGCCAGTCGATCGTGCATGGATCATAGGCTGACAAGCACATCAGTTTATAGCCAGCTGTTTATCTTTTCACTATATATAGCTTTGCCATAACTGAGTGTTCTAGACTATAGTCCTATATAGTCTTTATATTAATTATGAAAAAAACATCCACAACCAAAAAACGTGGGGAACGCGAGTATATAATATGATAATAGCGAGTTAATATGATCCAACAAACCATAAAAAATACAATATGGAATAGATGGCTCATCAATAACGGGAAAGGGCACTTTGCTGTGTTATGAGCTGGCAATGAATACGAGGCGGTCTTTCTATGGCTGGTTTTATGGCACGCTTCGTATAATTACCCTTGGTTACGAGATGAATTCATGTCATGCCAGACAACAGAGCAAACAAGTGTCTGTCGCTGCTTTTGAAGGCAGACCAAGTTATAAATTAGGAGAGAGGGAGCGTGGGGACAGCGTACTTGTCATAACTGCATGGGTGTTAATGGTGCACACATGGTACAGGCCAGTAATGGTAGAGGTTTAATAATATAGACGCTCGTTTCTTTATTGATCTTTTGCACCGTGATCGTATTCACTCGATTCAACCGTCTATCAGGCGAGGAACATCATCAGCATAAGAAATAACGCCAGACCTGGACTGCCGAATTGCAGCCCCCAATTGAATACGCGTTGGTCAAACTTGATTTGCACCCTCCTGCGCAAACCGGCGCGGCCGGCACTGTCTTGTCTGGATTAGAAGCCACCTAGATGGATAGATAACGAATCCCTAGATATTGATCCGTGCAGGGTTAGGACAAGTGCCGGTGACAGACGCTGCTCCCGGGCGCCGCTGCCTGTATTGCAGGTCCACGCTGTGCATGGCCTGACAAGACACGTCACCCAAGGACTGGTTCCACGCTGGCCCAACGTCTGCGACGCTGGGCCAGCGTGGAGCCAGGCCTTGGTCAACGTGCCTTGTTAGCTGGTTTGTCTCAGATGGGCATGGCTTGCACGCGATGGCTATTGGCGCCGCTGGCAGGAGAGGCTGTGGCTGCTGAAGTTGCTGCAGTCTTTTTCTCGCTGTTCTGTACACACACCCATGGACTGCCTTCTCTCAGCATCACGTCTCATTCACTGGTGCCCGCCAAATGTCAAACGCGTAGGAATTAATGCAGCCTCCTGTGGTACAATAATATATAATTATAGAATAATAACAAACAATTGAGAATTGAAAAAATGTTCAAACTTTTGAAAGCCATTCGTCCCTTCATTAAATTCAATAGTTTTATTTTTTCATCAGGCCTATTCTATCTTTATGTCAAAAATAGATCATTTCAAAGCAGATAGACGTATAGGCATATGCACGTATAATATTATTTGGTCACATTCCTCTCCAATTTATTTATCACATCCCCCTATTTATATCCTGTTTAAATTGGTTCATTATAAATCATCTACACTGCATGATAAACATCTTTTCGGGAAAGCCACAACTTGAAATGCTTCTAAAATATGCGTGTCTACATCTGCCACCCACGCGTCACTTGTACTATAATTAAATGGGACTCGGAGAATAGATCCATTGTATTGTGGCTGTCCAGCTCATGATCTACCGATGCTTTCTTCTCGCCTTGACAGCCAGGGGTGGTATATGGCGACCATGTAGCCTACATGTCATATAGTGGAGAAGGACAGATAATGGGAACAGTGAAATGATCACTTCAACCAGTGATTGAACCTGATAACGGCTTGCGTGTTATTTTTGCGGCGCCATGCGAGACCCGTCAGGCGCAAAGCTCTGGCCCAATGCTGGATTCATGGTGGGCCAATTGGTGAACCAATTGGCCCACCATGAATCCATCATTGGGACAGGTTGTCGTGTTCGCTGAGAAGTACGTTTATGACATGCCACACTGTCATTAAGGTCAAATGGCAAACGATGTCAGCTACACTATGTATCTAACACACAAGGAAAACAATGGGCTGTGTTTCTGCAGCCGTATTCTCGTACAAGTTACGATACATCGTAGGCTTCTGATTGGTCGAGACGGCCGTCTCGACCAATCAGAAGCCTATGATGTATCGTAACTTGTACGAGAATACGGGCCCCGAGCTGTAGGCCAGCAATCTGATCCTCGTATCATGCATCGAGATCACGATTTTACGAAAATCACCCTCTATAATGAGTGTCCAGTTTCAGATCTATACATTTGAAGCTAATGTCAAAGTTAACATTATACTAATTTGTTGAAAGATGACACTCACACTATGACTGACTACATCAATATGATAATTCTCCCCTCCCGGTGGACTCTATAGATTCATATCATGAAATTTGTCTGGACGATTACTTCATCAGTATTATACTACTGCATAAGGTGGGAAACCTTTACGAACACTTGCATTCACATGTTGGAACCGACACACGAGCATCATGAAAGATATGTGTCAGGGGCGGATCCATAAAATAATCTGACAGGGTTCCAATTTACTCATATTATATATACATATATGTATCATAAATATGTGCCTATGTGTATAATATATGTATCATATATATCATATACACGCTGGTGTTAGGCAACTCTGGTGTTTAGCTGCGCTTGTATCATTATATTATAATATAGGCCTATTTTAATTTGAGTCCCAATTATAAATAAAGTGATAAAGGTGAATGAACAAAAAAGGAAATAAGCGATATAAGATCAAACTTCCAATTTAAATGTGAACATCGCCAACTTTATAGTATATGAAATGAAATGAATGGGGCTTTAGGCCACCTTTATGCACATATAGGCTAAACTGGGCCAGGAGAACCTCCTGAGGATGGTGAGATGATTGGGATGACACTGTCCTCCAGACACAGGATTCGAAATTCGAGCCCTGGCGGTCTGAGGCCGAGCACGCTACCTCTCGGTCACGGAGGCTCCCCACAATACTAACTTTCACACGTGGATGGGGAAGAAACATTTGTGTTTCTTTCAAACTGCTGAGACCGGGAACCGAACCCCGAACTCTAGCGTGAAAGGCAGCGGTGCTAACCACTACCCTAGGGCCCCCGCCCTTATAGTATATAATTATGTAGGTCGTAGGACTGGAGGGGTGGTGTGGATGTTATGTAATAGTCAAGGCCCCACCGTGGGCGTGATCCATTGCTTACACATCAATGAGGCGTGACAACTAATTGTACCTGCTAACGACCTGAAGCCGACCCCCTCCACACCTTCTAGCGCCAACGATTAGGTTTATCAATCACTTTAAATTATTTGTTTCCTTTAATATTAACGTTAATATGTTTAATATTTACGAAATATACCTGTCATTTCGTTTTGGAACCCGGTCATTTTGTTTGTATAACGCTGACAGGGTTCCAAACCTAAAAAATACCGTTTTTATGTCTGAAACCCTATAATCTGATCGATTTGACCGGGTTCTGGAACCCTGTCAACCTGGTCTAAATCCGCCCCTGTGTGTTCACATGTCACGAAAATATCGGCAACAATAAAATTACACAGAGCACTGTGCAGCCTGTTTCAACCAGACACAGACGGCACCCGTGTATCAAAATGCAGACAGCTCTCTCAGGAAACACAAGGACTAGACCCAATATTGTTTCAATATTGATCCAGGGCCGTTGGTGGGGGGCCAATATTGAAACAGCATCGGGTCAAATCCTCGTGTTTGCTGGGCTCCACACAGGTGTCTGTCTACACCCACCCCTCCCCTCCATAATATTTTCGCCAGCCGATCAGGGTACTTTTAGCAAGACAGCCAGCCAATCACAAGCTTACTACAATACTTGAAATTGAGAGTGGGGGACATATGACGTCACCCATCTGCAAATTTTAACATGCGAAGTAGCAGTGTCTACGGCGGGCAGTGTACAATAAAATCTGTTTTACAAAACTCTTCTCCGCTGTTTTACTCGGCGCTCAAACGAGGTATTGCACCTGTTAGGAGAGGGGGTCGTGTTTCACTACTAGCTCTCCTTATTTTTTGCCGTGACTTAGTGGAGCTAGACATGCTAAATGAATAGATGAATAAATGAGTGTATAAATATGAATGGATGCATTAATTAATTAATGTATGGATGGATGGTTTTGTAAATAGGTGGATGACGTTTATATCATTTTAACGACAACGGTGAAAAAGCAGCATATCACTTTGGCAAAATACACTGTTTGCTTCTACGTTGTTTGATCTTCAACGATTGTTAAATTAGCTACATGTAATATTTGTATCGTTATCTTTAAATGGCAATTGAATATTATTTATATGCCGCTTATAATTTAAAAAGTGATAATATATTCTATATTTTATTCTATGAAATTTAGATTTAATATTAGATTTCCCCCACCATCGTATTCTGGTCACAAAAAAGAACGATAATATGTTCATGCGATAAATTCATGCGATGTAGCGTGTATTTTTTTATTGCAAGCTGAAAATACAACACAGTGTTGACGTTATGTATTATGCATAGGACTAATTATGTAATATATAAACTTAAAAGTACCTAATTATTGACATGACTGACACTTCCAATTTGAAGAAACTTTCCTAAAGTAGAATAAAATATACTGTTCATATTATTTGATGTTTAAAATGTAATATAATCAAAATGGTTTATAGTCATAATATGGGTTAGTGTATTTTCCACTCGTTTGACCTGTAGGTCTCAGTCTCTGATTGGTCGAGATCTCGACCGATCAAATGTTTGAAAGTCAATCGTTTTTCTCAAGATACACCATGCATTATCGCTGAACCAAAGCTACATCTCGTACCATTATAAAATGCAATTTATCTCATACAAGTCGCACCATTATTTAAGCCAAAGCAAAAGCAAACAGGAGTTTAATTTATGGTGTTGGTGTCACTAAATTATCCATTCGATAACCTGCGTGAGTTTAGCACTCTAATGCCTCTTCTATATATAATAGCTGTTCGCACACAGACAAGACAGGTTGTATAATAATTATGTATTATTATTTTGTAATCAGCATTGCAAGCAGCTTCTCTCTGTTTTCTTTAATCCAGCTTGATGCTCCACTCATCCCCAATAATATATTTGTCACGTCCACTCACCACCAGTTATAAATCACTAAAAGGGATCCATATTATATTATATTATGATGTCTCTGTATTCAGCCCTCGTGTCGTCAAATGGCTTAACAATGTGCGGAAGCCACATAAATATTGATAATGCCATATCTCTATCGGAGATCTTCCCCTCAATCATGATGATTGACTGTGCCTATGTAGACAAGGAACGTGAAATATTTACATTCGTCATTATTATCTTTATTGGTTATCTCTCCTGTATTATTGGCTTTTCAATCAACAATGATGATATGTGCTGAAGTAAATAGCCCTCTTCATTATTATCAAGAGCCCAGGTTTTGTTGTACATGCACTATAGGTCATATAAATTAAAAAGCATGACGTTCTTATGTATCACACCCATTTTGTGTGTGCACAGCAGCTGCAGCCGGCTCACACATTTCATGGGTCAGTTATACGGCTTTGAGGTCACTGTGTAATTTTTTGCATTATATTCCTTCGCGCCTCTCACATGATGTACCACCGTGTGCTACGATGTCACAACATTAGGCCAGCACTGGGTCAGTATATGCTGTTACTATGGGCTACTATGAGAGCAATATTACTGAGAACACTTCCTGTGACATCAATCACGTGCGTTATGGACCTTGTAAACACGAGCTCACCACAGTGGGGTATCCGGTCTGTTTGTGGGTCAATGGTCAAAGGTCACTCAGCCAACTGACACCAGTAAATTAACAGAATGATGACCGAGATATTCATCACGAGAGGCTGCTGTCGTCTCCTTGGTGGTAGAAGGTCGTATTTCCCAGCAAACACGGGACGTTTAGCCACTGTTGTTTTGATGTTGGGCCAGCGTCGTAGACGATGGACCAACATCAAAACAACATTGGTTAAACGTTCTGTGTTTGCTGGGTTACCGATATAATACAACCAATTAATACCAAGGTGACGATATACTTGATATGAGCCTATACATGATCTCTAAATACAGGCCTGAAGATTCAGGCAGGTATCTTGTTATGTTATTAACGGTCGCTTTATTACACAACTCAATCAACAATACATAGATTGGCCTACTCCTTTTTTAACAATTGAGTGGCTATTCGTACAGTAAGGTTATAGTGGTAGTCAATAGGGGGGTCATTTCATGAACGCGTTTGCCCATATAGCTATAGTTACATCATAGACGATACGTATGAATTGCCTCTACCTTTTTGATACATTCCTCCACTGGTCAGCCACACTTTCGTTTTTTATAAAACTAGTTATGGTATAATATATGTAATATAACTATCATAGTTATATTACATTAATGACAGCACAGAGGATGAAAATGACTGACCACCTTGTACCCGGCATTTTGGCATTTAGGTGTTGCGGAAGCAGGTAAATCATTTTCAAGCTACAATCAGAAGTGGAGTGGGCTGCAAAATCACTTAAATACCAAGCATGACAGATGGACATCGTGTCAAATTACATTGAAAAAATTGTACTGACTCACGACATCATATCCAGAGGAATTTATATTAGCAAATGTGTACATTCAACGCATTTCTGTAATCGTCACACCTAGCCATATAATCTCAAATTGTCTTTATTCAAAGTTTCCAGCCACCCTGGAAAACCTGGAATATGAATTTCAAGTTTTCCAGTCAGGGAAAAGTCAGAAAATTTGAGTAAAATGCTTGGAATCAGGGAAAAATCAGGAAATCTTATCATCTTCACTTGCCCTAAAAAGAAAGTGATTGTGACATCAGTCTCTTGCTTTTTTTCATAACCAAGTGATATATTCACTGAATAATAATGATTGGCTATGGTGGCTTTTTGGTGTTAAAATTCCTCCTTTAATTTTCATCTCTCGCTTGGTAGTTTTGGTGAATTTGACCTATACCCGCATATCATGGAATTTCGAAAATTCATCAGGGTATAATCCGTGAAAAATCAGGGAATTTCGTTTCCATGAAATGTTGGGAACCCTGTTATAGTCGTATAATTCAGCCACATATCAATATTTGTTGTTTTCTGCATATTATTTTGAACTATTTTCATCCATACATATATATAATAATTATATTGTTTCTGTATTATTTATGAGATCAAGTGTCATTTTTAGCTCCCGCCGTCACCGTAGGTGAGCGAAGGGAGCTATGGATTCTACCTCCGTTTTTTTTTTGCCTCTTCTTTTGCCTATAACTTTGTGAGAAAATAAGCTAGGATAACAATTTTTGGTATGTGGGTTACTTCCAGGTGGCTAATGGACGGGTTAAAATATTTTTAATCTGAATTCAATACGCAAGGTTGCAGAGGAGAAAATGATGATGTGACGGCGTTGGGCCGTTGGGCCGTTGGGCCGTTGGGCCGTTGGGCCGTCCGTAAACAATTCGTTTCCGGAGCATATCTCTGAAAGTACTTGTCCGATTGTCTTCAAATTTCACACACAACACCCCTAGGGGGTCTAGTTGTGCCTTTTGGGGTATTTGAACTTTGACCTACTTCTGGTTCAGAACTATGACCTATTTAGACGTTTTGACGCGCACTTCGTTTCCGGAGCAGATCTCGAAAAGTACTGGGCCGATGACAGTCATATTGCACATACATGTTCTCTAAGGTCCCTAGTTGTGCCTTTTCAGGTTTTTGGACCTTGACCTTGAAGTTGACCCAGCACTTTGACCTAATTTATAACATCGGTAAATCCGACTGAAAGATTTTGCGGAATATCATGAAAACCGCTCAAGATAGCTACACCATTACTATAAAACAAATTGTGAGGTTTCAGGAGAGGATGCATCTTGAAAAATTTCAAGTCGATAAAATTAAAAATGGCCGCCTATCGGCCATTATTCACCTCGACAGGCCTGATATTGCGGAATATCATGAAAACCGCTCAAGATAGCTACACCATTAATATCAAATAAATTGTAAGGTTTCAGGAGAGGATGCATCCTGAAAAATTTGAAGTTGATAAAATTCAAAATGGCCGCCTATCAGCCATTATTCACCTCGACAGGCCTGATATGGTGGAATATCATGAAAACCGCTCAAGATATCTACACCATTACTATAAAACAAATTGTAAGGCTTCAGGAGAGGATGTATTTTGAAAAAAATATTTTTGTCAAAGTTCAAAATGGCCGCCAATCGGCCATTATTCACTTTCACATGGCTGTTATTTGGCAAACCGTGCTAGATGGCTAGACCATTACTATAAAACAAAATGTGTGATTTCAGGAGAGGATGCATCTTGAAAAAATTCGACTCGATAAAATTCAAAATGGCCGCCTATCGGCCATTATTTACTTTCACATAGCCGGTTTTTAGTAACCGTACTAGATGGCTAGACCATTACTATAAAACAAAATGTGAGATTTCAGGAGAGGATGCATCTTGAAAAATTTTGAATTGATCAAATTCAAAATGGCCTCCTATCGGCCATTATTCACTTTCACATGGGCGATATTTGGTAAACCGTGCTAGATGGCTAGACCATTACTATAGAATGAAATGTGAGATTTCAGCTGAGGATGCATCTTGGAAAATTTTGACTTGATCAAATTCAAAATGGCCCTCTATCGGCCATTATTTACTTTCACATGCCCAATATTTTGCAAACTGTGTTAGATGTTAGTCCATTACTATAAAGCAAAATTTGAGGTTTCGGGGGAGGATGCACCCTAAGTTTTTAACTAATTTATATCAAATTCAAAATGACCGTAAATCAGCTATTAGTTAACTCGATTGGCCTGATATCGGGTAAACCATGCCAGATAGGTAGACCATTACTGGGATACTGATTAGGATCATTAATTTCAATGGAGGTTTGCAATCTCTGACAGACTGTCTAGTTCTTATCTTACTCTTAGACTGGGCTTCTTAGACCTAGTTGTCTTGCGTCTTGATTTTTGACCTAGACTAGGACTACATTAATAACCCTATACAAAATTGCTTAAATCAAATTCTAATTCGGAGCGGGAGCTTCTGGACTTATGTAGTCTTGTTATTTCTGTTATGACACGTTTTTTTGATAATATTTTATATGTTACAGGTACAACTGCATCAGTTTTGATCTTAGTCGGTTATGCACTATTTTGTTCAGTTGGTTGGTTGTCTGGCTAGTTCCTGTAATTTGTATTTTCCGATAAACATTATTTCATGGAGTATGCCAACCCTCTGATAGTGCCATACTAAATCTGGATTTGGGTTGACACACCAGTGGCAAGAAATACTCGTAGAATCTGAGTGGTTTGGCCTCCCAAGCTCGACCGGTCCCTCCAGCTCATCACACATTGGTTCAATCTACGACTCTGGCCCAACATTGCTACAACATTGGGTCGATGTCTCGTGTTTGCTGGGTAGTTGGTTGGTCCAAGGTTGAGTGAATGGATTGTGTTCGCGGGATGTACTATACCTCCTCACACTCATCTGCCGCAATCTCATCCATCTAAATGGCGACAAATGTTAACTGGAAATCCCCCGGAGAAATTGGGCTTTCGTCACCAGTTCCTGCTCAATCATGCATTTCAAGTGTTGACGGTCGCCACAATGTGGCCTACAAATAAACAGAAAATACGCTGGCTAGCTTAACATTAGATTAGTGTCAGATCAATAGGATGCATTGGCTGATACATCCTTAATCTCAAATGGGAATAATTATAGAACTACCTTTGCTATAGAAGAAGAGAAGAAGAAAATTGTTTATTTGACAAATAACACTGTGAAATAATGCATAACAGATTATGATACATGTAAATGGAATGGTCCAGGATTAAAAAAAAATTGCATTATAAAATTTGTTGGAACACTATAGTAAACAGCATATTATTAAAATTTCCCTCAAACTGATAGTCAATTTACGTGCAGAAAATGGTGACTGACCGACCGATCGACCAACAGAAGAAACGGAATGACTTGCCAATCAAACAGAATCAACCAAAACAACCAACCGACCAGCCAACCAAGGATCACAAATATATAATTAACGTATACTTTACCTGATGGTTTCAAAACTACGCATGCTGCATCTAATTTACAATTTAACATATGGGGTAACATTCCACGATCACTTCTATCACACACTTCTATCAGACACTTCTACCACACACCACGTGTGTCACTTCTACCACACACCATGGGTGTCACTTCTACCACACACCACGTGTGTCACTTCTATCACACACCACGTGTGTCAATTCTACCACACACCATGGGTGTCACTTCTATCACACACTTCTATCACACACTTCTACCACACACTTCTATCGCACACCACGTGTGTCACTTCTACCACACACCATGGGTGTCACTTCTACCACACACTTCTACCACACACCACGTGTGTCACTTCTATCACACACCACGTGTGTCACTTCTACCACACACCATGGGTGTCACTTCTACCACACACTTCTACCACACACCACGTGTGTCACTTCTACCACACACCATGAGTGTCACTTCTATCACACACATCTATCACACACTTCTACCACACACTTCTATCGCACACCACGTGTGTCACTTCCACCACACACCATGGGTGTCACTTCTACCACACACCATGGGTGTCACTTTTATTACACACTTCTACCACACACTTCTATCACACACCACGTGTGTCACTTCTACCACACACTTCTATCACACACTTCTACCACACACTTCTATCGCACACCACGTGTGTCACTTCTACCACACACCATGGGTGTCACTTCTACCACACACCACGTGTGTCACTTCTACCACACACCATGAGTGTCACTTCTATCACACACTTCTATCACACACTTCTACCACACACTTCTATCGCACACCACGTGTGTCACTTCTACCACACACCATGGGTGTCACTTCTAACACACACCATGGGTGTCACTTCTATTACACACTTCTATCACACACTTCTATCACACACCACGTGTGTCACTTCTACCACACACCATGGGTGTCACTTCTACCACACACCATGGGTGTCACTTCTATTACACATTTCTATCACACACTTTCATCACACACTTCTATCACACACTTCCATCACACACTTCTATCACACACTTCTATCACACACTTCTATCACACACTTCCATCACACACTCCTATCACACACCACGGGTGTCACTTCTATCACACACTTCGATCACACACCACTTGTGTCACTTCTATTACACACCACTAAGTCTTGTATCACTTCTATTACACACTTCTATCGCACACTTCTATCACACACTTCTTTAACACACCACGGTTGTCATTTCTATGACTCATTTTTATCACACCCACGTTTGTCACTTCCATCATACTGCTCCTGTATTACTTCTGGCATAACACGGATAGTATTTCATATCATGTCTCAGTCAGTGTGTACATCACCCCATTTATCAGAGTGCTTATTATTTTCCACACGGCGCCACCGCAGTTATTCGTTTTCTTAATAGCAAAAAAGCCACGAGCTTCAGAGGTTTATATTACACAATGATTTAATATTGTAGATGATTTACAAGCATTAAACTAAAAACAACTCTTTGTCGTGGTAAGCTATTCAGCCTAGCTATAACTGGAATAATAGCGGGAATTGTATGACAAAAATATTGATGTGGACACAAGCAGACCAGGTCGTTCACTGCTGGACCCTTGCCATAATGAGCAGCGTGCAGTCCAAAGTCATATCCCGGCGAACACGAGGATTTGACCCTATGTTGTTTCAATGTTGGGCCAGCGCCGTACGCGATGGGCCAATATTGAAATAACAATGGGTCAAGTCCCCGTGTTTGCTGGGATCGTCCTGGCTATTTTGCCAACCACATTTTTTCAATCTGAGAGCTTTTTCAGTGATCAATTCTAGCCTCGAGGGATGCAATATAAGCCGGTGCTATTTGTTCTTTTTATAGCCCGTAAATAACGTGGGCTCAATACAACCGACTATATAACTGTGATTGAAAATGTGATTAAAAGGGACCATTGCTGATCTGTAAAACCAGCGCAAACAAGCTGACGGGGGTGAATATGATAATATTATGGCTTAACGCCGCTTTTAGCACGTCATTGGAATATCGCAAGCATAATGAGTAACACCCGTTTCGCCCAGCTTGGATTCGAATTCGGTACTTCCAGGCTACCAGTCAGAAGGTGAACCGAATGAGCCGCCGCGGCAGGCACAAGCCAGCTAATGCCATGCATGATCATTGTTCAGCGTTTGTTTAATGTTGCATCAATGTCTGTGAGACGCTGATCAACATACACCATGTAGATGAAGGAAACGCATAATAGTGTCCCAAGTAGTATTTAAAAAATGAATTATCGGCCATGAAACGACAGTTTCGTCGACTTAGGACATAACTTCCCAGACGAAAGTAATGGTTCAGCTGAATGAAACGCGAGAAAATATTATATTTATAATAACGGGTAAATGATGTCTAGATTGTTTGGTTGTACTCTCCTTTTTACAGATAGTATAATCCTTATTTCCTTTCCGTCATGTGAGTTATACATGTGATTGGAATGGGATATCTCGAAAACCCCTTCGACCCCCTCGACCCCCTCGCCCCTCGACCCACGACCCTCGACCCACGACCCTCGACCCTCGACTTCAATTTTTTTCTTGTTTTTTTTATAGTCTATTTATAAAATTCGGGAAACAATATCAGGTCAATAACATTGGCTGAAAGCCTCATGTATATTATTTTGGATAGAGGCACTATGCGCAATATATGCGGGCACTTGATTAGGGTATATATGTATAGACTGCCATCTAAGTCCCACCACTGTCTCACATTAAAGCTGGCCCAACAATGTTCCAGTCCAATGAGAGCTAAGCACAGAAAACACTAAGCATTGAACCAATGTTGGATTATTGCTGGCCCAACTTCTGTAACGCTGGCCCACCGCTTGCGATGCCGGTGCCAAAGCGTGTGACTGAATGAAGCTGGGGAGTGATATGCCGGGTGATATGACTGGCAAGTGTTTTTTTACGCACCAAAAAACAAGAGGCATTCAATCCCATGCTTGGGTTAGTATACATAACAGTTAAAGTTAGACAAGAGCCCTAAACAGTGACCCGACATTAAAATGTGTTTGGCCAGCTGTAGGCCTACGTGTATTCATAAAACTATATTCGATGGCCACCCATTAAACAAGAGAGATGGCCACCCATTAAACAGTAGGCCTATATAAATTTCCCGAAAGTTATTATTATACAAAAGTTATAATTATATAAACAAACAAAAACTGTTTTTAAAATTAAGTCGAGGGTCGAGGGTCGAGGGTCGTGGGTCGAGGGGCGTGGGGTCGAGGGGGTCGAGGGGGTTTTCGAGATACCCATTGGAATGTGTCTACGTATCTTTCATGTGTGGCAGAAGAAGGACAAAATAGAATTATGTCATTGGTTTTGAGCCTGAGACATGTAGGCTACTATAATATTAATACACACAAATAACCATATAGTATCATAGGCCCCAACATATTTCCTAACATATCACATTTTCTTTTATCCACTTCTCTATTTAAATATACTGTAGCTGCAGTAAGTAAAATATTATCATCAGGTCTATAATTATGTATACAACTGTTGGGTTTCCTGGTCATGTACAATCAGTTACCCCGTCACTTGTAGGCAATACCAGAAAATAATCAATATTAGCTTAATTGTAAATGATGGTTCTCCGCGAATACCAATTTGATTGGATGGGCAAAGTACATGTGTGATAATTGGTGAATTATATTTTGTATTGCCCTGTATCCTGACCATCCCCGTCCATCCAGTGACAGGCGAGACAGAGATAATATTTGTCCTGAATCGAGAAACATACTGAATACCAGCCGCATAAAGCAAGCGACAAAAAAGCTAACATAAAAAGGTGGCGTAGACCATATCAGCGCCCGTTATTTACTTAAACGCACCCCCATTAATAGCTATTTTTAGATTATGTGTAGTGTCACAACCGTCAACAGTTCATGTTGTTTCTGTCGTGATTTGGGAGGGCAGACGGGCCCCGTTTTTATTTTTTGTCTATTGTTTTTCTCTATTATCAGTGCACTGTTGGCAAACATCATCTATTTGTGTGTTTTTTGCAGGATGAGCAGCATATTATCTCATCACTCTCACGCTACGTGCACGCTCCATCTTCCCTACAGCATGGCTTGGCTTCTCGATGCCGCAGGCCAATGCCCGCGGCTTCGAGAAGCCAAGCCATGCTGTAGGGAAGATGGCACACTCAGGTGTTTTTAGATTATGTGCTGGTGTAATTTTTCTTCTGAACAAAATGCATGTCATCGGTGCAGTGCGATCCACAACGTTCAAGTGAGAGAAAATGAGCTCGCTTTTTTAAAACGGAGTCCAAATTACTCATATCCTGCGTATTGAAATTGCCTACGCGTTTCACCTGCAACATGCGCTGTTTTCACTGCTAATGTTAACAACTAGTTAGGTTGAAGGTTTATATTATTTTGTGCTGAGATTGGCGGGTGAATGATCACTACATCTCTATAAAAAAATATTATTAACCCTGCCTAAACATAGCACTTTTCAATCAATTCATTGAACAACAATAATCCACCACAGTGACACTTATATGGAGGTTCTCAACTTTTATTTGAAATGTTATCCTTTGGAGCAATCGTCACCTTAGTGCTGAAAGGGTGTATTGCTGTCACTTTGTAAAGTGGCGGCTACACCCTTTCAGCACTAAGGGTGATAAATCAGGTCGTGGTAGCGAGACGCCACTTCATGTGGGTGGAAAATCAAATTATGTAATTGAGCGCTGTATGCCTAATATAATATATAATAAGTGTAAAGCTGACTATTTCAATATTCAGCATAAGTCTTGTGTTTTTGCTATGGAATAAGTTGATAACACCTCATTTATCATGTTTATATAGGGCTGATTAATATATTTTAATATTTTATTACTTTTTGCTGTAGCTTTATCTCAATGGACTTTTGCTACGCATGTTTTCAATGACAGGCCAGCTGTTGACAAGGGAATTAAACAGTCAATTTTTATGTGAAGTAGGTGATACAAATTGTTGAAGTTGTCAGAATTGATCTGGCGTTATTCTCTTTTTATTGCGTACTTGACCAGTAAGTGCTCGCCATTCAGTCACAAGCACCCACTCAAAATTATTACACGATCGATGTATTAATGTAAAATAGGAAAGTACAACCTCACAAGTACTGAGTGTAGGTTGGAAAAACGTTATTGAGTCAGCACTTGGCCAGTTGCTTTTGACAGCACTATTTTTTTCTTTAGAATAATTATCATCAGCCAATCTCTGTTAACTTTAGATATATAAATCATATTTTTAATTGAAACCAGAACATAATTATGCTCTAGTCCCAGTATGATTTTTTTATAGATAATTTTATAGATTATTTTTTAGACGGAAGTGCTCAAGAATCGTTGAAGTTCGAACACAGCTCGTCATTATATTATTGGATAAATTATGTCATTTTACTTGAACAGTGGCCGGTCCTCCCCGGTAGCCAATTTGGTTTAGCTGTGGTTCGGCCCATAATTTACAGGTACCGAGTTCGAGAACCGGCTGGGTCGAATGCTGGGCATTGTGATTTTGTATAGAGCAGTGCTCCAAACTGTTCAAATGCCTGTGCAATGCTACCTATGGTACCGTTGTCTATGACTTTATATGATGTTTTCCACTATATTTTTCAGCGTGTAAGACTCGGATAGGTTCGGACAAATAAAAATACTTCAAAGGCCTTGATTTTTTTCAACAATTTAGGATTTAACGCATAATTTATTATGTTCATACTGTAAACTGCTATTTGGACGGTTTGAAAAATGGCTGCCAATCTCTAATCCCCGACAGCGACTTTAATGGTAATTTCAATAAAGATATAATTATGACCTCTATGACCTGTATTTTTTATCTTTCATACGGCATACACCTAACATAAACTATAATGTGGACGGGTTCCAAATGTCTCCAATGTCAATCGTTATTGTCTATGTTTTCTTTTATATTATCTAACCGACATAGCTGCAATTTGAAATAAATGGCAGTGAAAATTGTAAAAGTTTTAGTGTTTTCTATACCTTACCGTTAAAACACCTCTGATATCACACATTTTTTGGATTGTCACGCCGACGTGCCTCGTTTACACATTATACTATCATATATCATAAAGTAGTTTTTGAGCGGCACTCCTACCGCGAACAAAAAGTGGCCGTTCAGGTGGCCGTTCATAGGAGGTGGCCTTTTTTCTTAATTCTAAGTCCTTGAGATTCCGAAATGGTGGCCGGACATGGCAACAAAAGTATCAATTGTTATACCACATAGGCCTACACGGTTTTGGTACACTAGCAAGGTGAAAACAGGACATCCATAGTACATGTCTGTGGTAGAAATATTATGACGTGTCAGAGTCGCGGCCGCCCGCCGCCGTGCATCATGAAGTTATAAGTTAGACTGACAAGCACACTTTGAATCGTTACGAGTGAGTGGGGAAGAAACATTTTTGTTTTTTCGAAACTTGAAGGCCAGAGTCAGTGGCGGATCCAGGATCTGAAAATAGAGGAGGCGCCCGGGGTTTTGGGTTTCTTTTTGGTAATTTTTAGCCAATTTAGGGGACTTTTTAAAGTATTAGGCGAAAATGAGGGGGGGGGGGAGGGGCGCCCCCTGCACTCCCCCCTGGATCCGCCACTGAGAGTGTGGTTCGAACCCGCGATCGCCGATTTTCCAAGCAGGCAGCTTTAACCACTGCACCCGCCCTAGATGTCTACGAATGTTGCCTATTGACCGGCCATCGGCACCCTTTAGATATTTTAAATAGATGTATTTAACTCTTCCTTTACCAATTTCGCATTTATGCGAAAACTACCTTCCTTTACCAATTTCGCATTTATGCGAATTCCACATTTGTACATGCATTAATTGCAATGAAGATATTTCATTACATGCATGGTTGAAAATCGCCAACCATAATTGCCAGTGACATGGACGCAAAGTTCTCTTGCATTTTTAATTTGTGCGATGTGCGCATGCCAATAGCTATAACCGGTATTTTGTCCAGGGGCTACTTCAGGGGTCCTTCTTAAAAAAGAAGTCGGTTTCTGGGGGTAGTTTTATCAGGGAAAAGTCGGTAAAGGAAAAGTTAAATATGTATTCAAGCTATTTAATGTAAAGTTATACATTAAGAGACGGTATGCGGGTTATATTGAAAATAAATTTAATCTAATATATTAATATATGGCTTTCCGAGGATGAAAATATGTGTAGATATCCTGAGTAAAAATATATGTTCCAAGCAAAATAGATTCAACTATTCTCGGGCCGGGGCATATAGACACCGTCACTAGATAACACAAGCTGTGCCAGCATCGTGAGCTCTTCACCCGGCATTGGCACAGCGATGGTCACGTGCCTTACTAGTGAACGCGGCACGCCCCACTGCTGGTTTGCTGTTGGGCCGACATTGCTGATGTAATGGATACGTGAACATACATGACACTATCATCACAGCAAATCTCTGGATTGCTCCATCACAAAAAAAACGAAGAATTCCTTTGTATATTAGAAATTATACAGAAGTCTGCTCATAAGTCTTAATGTTTTTGTGCATAGATGCACAATCGTAAAACTATTAACACCGTGGTCACGTTTCCTTGGATGTAAGAATTTAATTTAATTTTGTCATCTTCTCGCCCTCATTCCAATAACGTTAAAGCTAAAAAAAAGTTTTGTTTCAACCCTCATTTCATCCCCTTTCTTTTTGGGGGTAAATCTAAATTTTACCATGCTGTCATCGACCATAATGGCCTGAATGAGTTTTAATGACGTGAATTAAAGGGACCCCTTGGGATGAGACATTTTCAATGTTGTCAATTTTGAAAATTTATTTTATATGAAGCTATATAGGGCCTAGCCTACTGATCTTAGCTAAAAATACGAAAAAGTCAAAAAACAATTTTAAAGCACCGAAAAAGAGCGAAATAATTGTATTTCCAGGTCGTATATTGCCATGTAAACAAAACAAGTCAGCAATATTAAGCACTTTCCATCACATATTCCCACGTATCAGACGGTAAGATCAGAGCAGTCGCCGCTAATTGGGGGATAATTGGTGTCTCATAGTCAGGACACACCTGCAGCACTGATTGTCTACCCAACGCTGGGCCGATGCCATCAGCATGTGGCCCAATGCTGTGAAAACATTCAATCGTCCTTCAGGTATACAAATAGTTTGTTTGGGTTTCTTCTGGTTTCATAGAAATGTTGATTAAAAATATTTGTAAAAATACGAAAATTCTGAAGAAAATAAAAACATGATCCGTGGGATACACTAATTCAGTGCGGGAGTAAAACCAAAATTGATGTCATCCCAAGGGGCTGCTTTAATACCGACATCTATTAACCCATTAACCGCCAAATTATTCAATTTGAATTTTCACTCACTTAAAGTTGTGTTTCGCTGACACGATCCACAACTTCAAGTGAGTGAAAATTATTCAGATCTGACAAAATGGAGGTCAACTCTTTTCAAATCTTGCTGGTTGATGTCACATTTTATCTTTGACATATTTACAATGTGGTAATTAATGTGCTAGTAAAAAAATAAAACCCGATTATATGCGGCACCGGGGGTAAAGGGTTAATATCATCACTATCAGTTCTTATTACCTCACACACTACCCGAATCACTTTCCCAGTCGATCAGCATTTTTCAGATTGCGCACGGCAATATGAGCCGTCTAGCTTCGTGCTCATAAAAAATAACAGTGATCTGTTTTTAGACGTTTATGTAGTCCTCAGCCAATTTGACTGACGGCTATTGTCGTCTGCACCGTTTTCGTCTTTCTGTTACTCCATTTGTCCTTTTTCGTTTGTAGCTCGATTGACTGCCGATTTTTTAATTTAATTTTCTTAAATTTGACACACATGTTCAGACTGACAGCCAGGAATTATTTTGTTAACTATATGGCGCAGTGAAAAGGTACCGCATGCAGTTCTGCCTATTTACTAATAAACACTGACTTTTCTTATCGAAATATCAACCCTTTCTGCGTGGGGACCGACTTTAGACGTCAGAATATGACGTCCATAGACGTCATATTCCGACGTCTGAAGTCGGTCCCCGCACTGAATGATATTTCAGCGCTGTAAGGGTTAATACATAACTGATAAGGATGTAATGTGAGACAACGGTCGCAAGTCAATCATTTCCAAACAAAATGTACATCGCCAACTCTCCTCATTGATAGGAGAAAATAGCAGGAATCACATTCAAAATTCGGACATCTCATTCGGACATTCTTGGGTTTTCTTTGTAAACGCAATTAACTCGCCCATTTTTAATGGAATGCCCTGAGATCTGACCCACATGTTCACCCTGCCAACTCTCCAGACGTGTTCCAAAATAACGGAAAGTATTAGACTGAGGAAATCACCGTTTGGTTTTCTTTGTACGAGTGATTGACATGTTCAACCTGCTAGCTCTCCGAATGAGTCTGAATGTTCTGCATGGCCCATATGTTCACATTGCCAACTCTTCGGATGAGGTCGAAAATGCACGGGACCTATTCCAAATGGTCGCAGTTTACACATTTCCAATTTTCCCATCAAAGGGCTATTAGGCATATTTAGTCGTTTTTATTGTAAAAGTTATGAAACTTGATACATCTGTTCAGCCTGCCCGCTCCCAGGATTACTTAGCCACTGGTCAATGATCAGATTAAAAAGGCCGCCGCTTTATCAATTTCTGTTTTTTGTTGATGTAATTTACTTCCCAATTTTATTCGAATTTGACCCACCCTGCTAACTCGTCTCTTAAGATGAAAAATGTCATCGCCGTTTGCACATTTTCAATGTTTTCTTACATTCTTACATTGGTCTGTCATTGTGGGCATATGTTTGGTATGGTTCATAGTGGGCATATTTTTGGTATGGTATATTGTGGGCATGTGTTTGGTATGGTCCTTTATTGTGGGCATGTGTTTGGTAAAGTCCGTCATTGTGGGAAAGTGCTTGGCATGGTCCGTCATTGTGGGAATGTGATGTTGCATGGTACATTGTGGGCATGTGTTTGGTATGGTCCGTCATTGTGGGCATGTGTTTGGTATGGTCCGTCATTGTGGGCATGTGATTAGCGAGGTTCATTGTGGGCATGTATTTGGTATGGTCCGTCATTGTGCGCACGTTTCTGGTATAGTCCGTCATTGTGGGCATGTGCTTGGTATGGTTTATTGTGGGCATGTGTTTGGTATGGTTCATTGTGGGCATGTGTTTGGTATAGTCCGTCATTGTGGGTATGTGTTTGGTATAGTCCGTATTTCTGGGCATGTGATTGCCATGGTTCATTGTGGGCATGTGTTTGGTATAATCCGTATTTGTGGGCATGTGATTGGCATGGTTCATTGTGGGCATGTGTTTGGTATGGTCCGTCATTGTGGGCATGTGTTTGGTGTGGTCCGTCATTGTGGGCATGTGATTAGCGTGGTTCATTGTGGGCATGTGTTTGGTAGGGTCCGTCGTTATGCGCACGTGTCTGGTATAGTCCGTCATTGTGGGCATGTGTCTGGTATGGTACGTCATATTGGGCATGTGATTGGCATGGTTCATTGTGGGCATGTGATTGGTATGGTTCATTGTGGGCATGTGTCTGGTATGGTCCGTCATTTTGGGCATGTGATTGGCATGGTTTATTGTGGGCATGTGTTTGGTATGGTTCATTGTGGGCATATGTTTGGTATAGTCCGTCATTGTGGGTATGTGTTTGGTAAAGTCCGTATTTCTGGGCATGTGATTGCCATGGTTCATTGTGGGCATGTGTTTGGTATAATCCGTATTTGTGGGCATGTGATTGGCATGGTTCATTGTGGGTATGTGTTTGGTATGGTCCGTCATTGTGGGCATGTGTTTGGTATGGTCCGTCATTGTGGGTATGTGTTTGGTATGGTCCGTCATTTTGGGCATGTGATTGGCATGGTTCATTGTGGGCATGTGTTTGGTATGGTCCGTCATTATGCGCACGTGTCTGGTATAGTCCGTCATTGTTGGCATGTGTTTGGTATGGTTCATTGTGGGCATGTGTTTGGTATGGTTCATTGTGGGCATGTGTTTGGTATAGTCCGTCATTGTGGGTATGTGTTTGGTATAGTCCGTCATTGTGGGCATGTGTCTGGTATAGTCCGTCATTGTAGGCATGTGTTTGGTATAAACCGTCATTGTGGGCATGTGTTTGGTATTGTCCGTGATTGTGGGCATGTGTTTGGTATGGTCCGTGATTGTGGGCATGCGTTTGGTATGGTTCATTGTGGGCATGTGTTCGGTATGGTTCGTCATTATGCGCACGTGTCTGGTATAGTCCGTCATTGTGGGCATGTGTTTGGTATTGTCCGTCATTGTGGGCATGTGTTTGGTATTGTCTGTCATTGTGGGCATGTGTTTGGTATTGTCCGTCATTGTGGGCATGTGTTTGGTATTGTCCGTCATTGTGGGCATGTGTTTTGTATGGTTCATTGTGGGCATGTGTCTGGTATAGTCCGTCATTGTGGGCATGTGTTTGGTATGGTTCATTGTGCGCACGTGTCTGGTATAGTCCTTCATTGTGGGCATGTGTTTGGTATTGTCCGTCATTGTGGGCATGTGTTTGGTATGGTTCATTGTTGGCCTGTGTTCGGTATGGTTCGTCATTATGCGCACGTGTCTGGTATAGTCCGTTATTGTGGGCATGTGTTTGGTATTGTCCGTCATTGTGGGCATGTGTTTGGTATGGTTCATTGTGGGCATGTGTTTGGTATGGTTCGTCATTATGCGCACGTATCTGGTATAGTCTGTCATTGTGGGCATGTGCTTGGTATGGTTTATTGTGGGCATGTGTTTGGTATGGTTCATTGTGGGCATGTGTTTGGTATAGTCCGTCATTGTGGGTATGTGTTTGGTATAGTCCGTATTTCTGGGCATGTGATTGCCATGGTTCATTGTGGGCATGTGTTTGGTATAATCTGTATTTGTGGGCATGTGATTGGCATGGTTCATTGTGGGCATGTGTTTGGTATGGTCCGTCATTGTGGGCATGTGTTTGGTGTGGTCCGTCATTGTGGGCATGTGATTAGCGTGGTTCATTGTGGGCATGTGTTTGGTATGGTCCGTCGTTATGCGCACGTGTCTGGTATAGTCCGTCATTGTGGGCATGTGTCTGGTATGGTACGTCATATTGGGCATGTGATTGGCATGGTTCATTGTGGGCATGTGATTGGTATGGTTCATTGTGGGCATGTGTCTGGTATGGTCCGTCATTTTGGGCATGTGATTGGCATGGTTTATTGTGGGCATGTGTTTGGTATGGTTCATTGTGGGCATATGTTTGGTATAGTCCGTCATTGTGGGTATGTGTTTGGTAAAGTCCGTATTTCTGGGCATGTGATTGCCATGGTTCATTGTGGGCATGTGTTTGGTATAATCCGTATTTGTGGGCATGTGATTGGCATGGTTCATTGTGGGTATGTGTTTGGTATGGTCCGTCATTGTGGGCATGTGTTTGGTATGGTCCGTCATTGGGGGTATGTGTTTGGTATGGTCCGTCATTTTGGGCATGTGATTGGCATGGTTCATTGTGGGCATGTGTTTGGTATGGTCCGTCATTATGCGCACGTGTCTGGTATAGTCCGTCATTGTTGGCATGTGTTTGGTATGGTTCATTGTGGGCATGTGTTTGGTATGGTTCATTGTGGGCATGTGTTTGGTATAGTCCGTCATTGTGGGTATGTGTTTGGTATAGTCCGTCATTGTGGGCATGTGTCTGGTATAGTCCGTCATTGTAGGCATGTGTTTGGTATAAACCGTCATTGTGGGCATGTGTTTGGTATTGTCCGTGATTGTGGGCATGTGTTTGGTATGGTCCGTGATTGTGGGCATGCGTTTGGTATGGTTCATTGTGGGCATGTGTTCGGTATGGTTCGTCATTATGCGCACGTGTCTGGTATAGTCCGTCATTGTGGGCATGTGTTTGGTATTGTCCGTCATTGTGGGCATGTGTTTGGTATTGTCCGTCATTGTGGGCATGTGTTTGGTATTGTCCGTCATTGTGGGCATGTGTTTGGTATTGTCCGTCATTGTGGGCATGTGTTTTGTATGGTTCATTGTGGGCATGTGTTTGGTATGGTTCGTCATTATGCGCACGTGTCTGGTATAGTCCGTCATAGTGGGCATGTGTTTAGTATGGTTCATTGTGGGCATGTGTCTGGTATAGTCCGTCATTGTGGGCATGTGTTTGGTATGGTTCATTGTGCGCACGTGTCTGGTATAGTCCTTCATTGTGGGCATGTGTTTGGTATTGTCCGTCATTGTGGGCATGTGTTTGGTATGGTTCATTGTTGGCCTGTGTTCGGTATGGTTCGTCATTATGCGCACGTGTCTGGTATAGTCCGTCATTGTGGGCATGTGTTTGGTATTGTCCGTCATTGTGGGCATGTGTTTGGTATGGTTCATTGTGGGCATGTGTTTGGTATGGTTCGTCATTATGCGCACGTATCTGGTATAGTCTGTCATTGTGGGCATGTGTTTGGTATGGTTCATTGTAGGCATGTGTTTGGTATAATCCGTCATTGTAGGCATGTGTTTGGTATGGTTCATTGTGGGCATGTGTCTGGTATAGTCCGTCATTGTGGGTATGTGTTTGGTATTGTCCGTTATTGTGGGCATGTGTTTGGTATGGTTCATTGTGGGCATGTGTTTGGTATGGTCCGTCATTGTAGGCATGTGTTTGGTATAGTCCGTCATTGTGGGCATGTGTTTGGTATGGTTCATTGTGGGCATGTGTTTGGTATGGTCCGTCATTGTGGGCATGTGTTTGGTATGGTCCGTCATTGTGGGCATGTGTTTGGTATGGTTCATTATGGGCATGCGAAGGAAAACGCTGTCAATAACCCACCATGCCCTATTACCCCCACTCTCACATCATCATCTGTACATCATTAATCTCATCAATTGACTATGACACAACGTTTTTATCGTATTAAAATGTCACTTAAAAGACCATTTGTGCCGAAAAGTGACGTAAAGCAATGATTTACTACTATTACTATGGGCATATGTTTGGTATGGTCCGTCATTGCATGTGGGCATGTGTTTAGTGTGGTCCATCATTGTGGCATGTGATTGGTATGACCTTCATTGTGGGCATGTGTTTGGTATCGTCTGTCATTGTGGGCATGTGTTTGGTATGATTCATCATTGTGGGCATGTGTTTGGTATGGTCCGTTTTTGTGGGAATGTGTTTAGCATGGTCTGTCATTGTGGGCATGTGTTTGGCATCGTTGATTGTGGGCATGTGTTTGGTATGAGCCTTCGTTATTTCCATGTGTTTGGTATGGTCCGTCATTGTGGACATGTGTTTGGTATGGTTCATTGTTGGCATGTGTTGGTATGGTCCGTCATTTTGGGCATGTGTTTGGTATAGTCAGTCATTGTGGGCATGTGTTTGGTATGTTTCATTGTGGGCATGTGTTTGGTATAGTCCGTCATTGTGGGCATGTGCTTGGTATGGTCCGTCATTGTGGGCATGTGTTTGGTATGGTAAGTCATTGTGGGCGTGTGTTTGGTATGGTCCGTCATTGCATGTTGGCATCTGCTTGATATGGTTCATAGTGGGCATGTGTTTGGTATGGTTTATTGTGGGTATGTAATTGGTATGATCCTTCATTATTGGCATGTGTTTGGTATGGTCCGTTATTGCATGTGGGCATGTGTTTGGTATGGTCCGTAATTCTGGGCATGTGTTTGGTATGGTCCGGCATTGTGAGCATGTGTTTGGTATGGTCCGTCATTGTGGGCATGTGTTTGGTATATTTGATTATGGGTATGTGTTTGGTATGGTCCGTCATTGCATTTTGGTCGTGTGTTTGGTATGGTCCGCCATTGCATGTGGGCATCTGTTTGGTATGGTTCATTGTGGGCATGTGTTTGGTATGGTTTATTGTGGGCATGGAATTGGTATGATCCTTCATTATTGGCATGTGTTTGGTATGGTCCGTCATTGTGGGCATGTGTTTGGTATGGTTCATTGTGGGCATGTGTTTAGTATAGTTTATTGTGGGCATGTAATGGGTATGATCATTCATTATTGGCATGTGTTTTGTATGGTCCGTCATTGCATGTTGGCATATGTGTTTGGTATGGTCCGTCATTGTGGGCATCTGTTTGGTATGGTTCATTGTGGGCATGTGTTTGGTATACTTTATTGTGGGCATGTAATGGGTATGATCCTTCATTATTGGCATGTGTTTGGTATGGTCCGTCATTGCATGTTGGCATATGTGTTTGGTATCGTCTGTCATTGTGGGCATGTGTTTGGTATGATTCATCATTGTGGGCATGTGTTTGGTATGGTCCGTTTTTGTGGGAATGTGTTTAGCATGGTCTGTCATTGTGGGCATGTGTTTGGCATCGTTGATTGTGGGCATGTGTTTGGTATGAGCCTTCGTTATTTCCATGTGTTTGGTATGGTCCGTCATTGTGGACATGTGTTTGGTATGGTTCATTGTTGGCATGTGTTGGAATGGTCCGTCATCTTGGGCATGTGTTTGGTAGAGTCCGTCATTGTGGGCATGTGTTTGGTATGTTTCATTGTGGGCATGTGTTTGGTATAGTCCGTCATTGTGGGCATGTGCTTGGTATGGTCCGTCATTGTGGGCATGTGTTTGGTATGGTAAGTCATTGTGGGCGTGTGTTTGGTATGGTCCGTCATTGCATGTTGGCATCTGCTTGATATGGTTCATAGTGGGCATGTGTTTGGTATGGTTTATTGTGGGTATGTAATTGGTATGATCCTTCATTATTGGCATGTGTTTGGTATGGTCCGTTATTGCATGTGGGCATGTGTTTGGTATGGTCCGTAATTCTGGGCATGTGTTTGGTATGGTCCGGCATTGTGAGCATGTGTTTGGTATGGTCCGTCATTGTGGGCATGTGTTTGGTATATTTGATTATGGGTATGTGTTTGGTATGGTCCGTCATTGCATTTTGGTCGTGTGTTTGGTATGGTCCGCCATTGCATGTGGGCATCTGTTTGGTATGGTTCATTGTGGGCATGTGTTTGGTATGGTTTATTGTGGGCATGGAATTGGTATGATCCTTCATTATTGGCATGTGTTTGGTATGGTCCGTCATTGTGGGCATGTGTTTGGTATGGTTCATTGTGGGCATGTGTTTAGTATAGTTTATTGTGGGCATGTAATGGGTATGATCATTCATTATTGGCATGTGTTTTGTATGGTCCGTCATTGCATGTTGGCATATGTGTTTGGTATGGTCCGTCATTGTGGGCATCTGTTTGGTATGGTTCATTGTGGGCATGTGTTTGGTATACTTTATTGTGGGCATGTAATGGGTATGATCCTTCATTATTGGCATGTGTTTGGTATGGTCCGTCATTGCATGTTGGCATATGTGTTTGGTATGGTCCGTCATTGTAGGCATGTGTTTGGTATGGTTCATAGTGGGCATGTGTTTGGTATAGTTTATTGTGGGCATGTAATGGGTATGATCATTTATTATTGGCATGTGTTTTGTATGTTCCGTCATTGCGCGCATGTGTTTGGTATGGGCCGTCATTGCGAGCATGTGTTTGATATGGTCCGCCATTGTGGGCATGTGTTTGGTATATTTGATTATGGGTATGTGTTTGGTATGGTCTGTCATTGTGGGCATGTGTTTGGTATATTTGATTATGGGTATGTGTTTGGTATGGTCTGTCATTGCGGGCATGTGTTTGGTATGGTCCGTCATTGTAGGCATGTGTTTGGTATGGTTCGTCATTGTTGGCATGCGTTTGGTATGATCCGTCATTGTGGGCATGAATTTGGTATGGTCCGTCGTTTTGGGCATGCGTTTGGTTTGGTCTGTCATTTTGGGCATGGGTTTGGTATGGTCCGTTATTGTGGGCATATGTTACGTATGGTACATTGGTGGCATGTGTTTGGTATGGTCCGTCACTGTGGGCATGTGTTTGGTATGGTTCTTTGTGGGCATGTGATTGGTATATTCCGTCATTGTGGGCATGTGTTTGGTATGGTTTATTGTGGGCATGTGGGTATGATCCTTCATTGTTGGCATGTGTTTGGTATGGTCTGTCATTGATATCATGTGTTTGATATGGTCTGTCATTGTGGGCATGTGTTTGGTATGTTTGATTATGGGCATGTGTTTTGTATGATCCGTCATTGCAAGTGTTTGGTATAGGCCGTCATTGTGGGCATGTGTTCGGTATGGTTCGTAATTGTGGGCATGTTTTTGGTATGGTTCATTGTGGGTATGTGTTTGGGATGGTCCGTCATTTCGCATATAATTCGTTTATAATAATGTAATGAAAAACTGCAGTAGCGAAACGTGCCCTTTTGGATCTATTGTTGCCCGTGTGTGACATCATCATTCTTAAATTTGAGTACAATATGTCAGCTCTACATTTTTAATAGATACTCAGACTCACAGAAGATTTTTATTCCTTTATTAGGTGAATAATTTTATAAGAAAAAATCTTTTGCTGGTGTTCTCAAATTGGAAAATTCTTAGGTCAATCGCATAAGGTATTCAGAATATAAAACCCAGTTTTGAAATATTTTATAATTTTTAGACTTTAGAGCGATTTGAACTGTAAGAGCCGACGAAAATATGAACCTCTATTTCTAGAATTATTATTTTGATAACATTGATCATACTGCAGTGGTCAGTTGTCTGGTGAATATACTATGGATGGTGTTAGCGTCAGACCCCGCCATAAAACTGTCTGTCTTCCTTCCCAGTAGACCTTGTGAACTACCATTTACGTCACTAAGGCTAAAAATAGTCACCCTCCATATAATGAGGATCCTGGAGTTGGAGTGGCGTCCTTTGGGGCGTTTATTATGGTCTCTATATATAATACTGCCGTACAAGAAAACAGCAGTAACTGCGTACTAGCACGAAAAAATTAACTGCTGGTAAATTCGTTTGTTCGTATAAAAGAGTGATTTATTGTGTGATTTATTGTGTGTATCATTCTTTTTACGGCTTGTCTAAAATAAGCTGATTTCATTGTGTAACATTACTTATCTGCCTAGGTTTCGTGCTATCTCTGGGAGGAGATAATCTATCTTCATTGTTTTGACATAATGGTATCATGTGGTGGCAGGTGCAATCATTATGCTTACTATTTATTGATTTATGTGGAAATAACTTACCAAATTAAAAACATTAAAAAACCCATGTCAGTGGCGGGGGTATTGAAAAAATGTTTTGACAAACACTGGTGGTGTGAAGATGTCATATATAATTATTAGTGCATACTAATATCTAAGAACAAATAACATTTTTCGTCAGATTTCAAGTCTATCGTTTGATTATTAGATTTTTTGTGGCAAATAAAATAGTCAGCTATGCAAAACCAAAAGGGAGTATCTGCTCACTTGTAAATCAAGCAGATACTGCTTTTTCGCTTTGCGCGGCAGTATGGCTCGTTGGTATTTTTAATCATATAAGGCTCAAATTAATGATAAACAAATTTTACATTTATGAAAATCCATTATTTGTCTTACCTAACAGCGACCACAATGTATTTTGTATTAAAGTACAGGGTTATTTTCTCATGGAAAAAATTGAGCCTAGTTCTTGTTTTCAAAAGATAAGCACGGGACATGAACCAAATGCTGTGATAATACTAATCACATCACAGGGATACTACCATGACACGTTTATAAATGCATCCTGGACTTTAGTCAAGATACAAAAAAGGAACGTTCTGCAAACATTACATTGTGTTGTGACACAAATGTATAAATAAGACTAATGTCACCAGTATGCAGGAATGATGTATTTAAATAATTTTCATTTGCCTTTTCCGAGTCATATATCTGAAAAATTATTTAAGAATGGTTTATATTGGAAATTCCTTTAAATATTATTCACTTTCTGTACTCAACTATTATAACAAAGCCAGTATGTCTTTATGTATACATTATCTCATTTATTGGAGAGGCGAGAAAATATATATTTTTGATTATGTCTAGATAGTGTAATTTTCAGAGCTCAAGATAATGGGATATGTCACTAACGGTATAGACTATAGAGCGCCGCGAGGACGAGATCTACAGCGTGATTTCAGGAGCGAACGACGTGATCGGTTGCCGAGTTACAGCTTGGTCGGGTTCCCCCATATTCTTGGGCTTAAGCTCAGCAAGCCATGAAAGGGCTAATAGATCAGTCTCTCCATAGAATCTCCACGGATCCCGTCACTATAAGATAATTAAAGGATTCCCCATGGAGAAGAGAAGAATAGTTAACGTGAACTTGAAAGAGCGCGCTGCATTGCTGAGTCAATGGAAGTGTGGATGTCAACTAATATAACCTAAAACATTAATTATTGGCAATAAATTATTGGAAAAAACCGGAACAATGCACATCTCAGGCTTTCGAAGTTGTTTTTTTAATATTATAAGAAACACCCATATATACAGTATATACATGTTATTAATTAATTAAATAATTAATTAATTAATTAATTAATTAATTAATCAAATAATCAATTTATTTTTTTTTTTTTTTTTTTTTTTTTTTTTTTTTTTTTTTTTTTTTATTGTTTTATTTATATTTATTATATAGATATTTATTTATATAGATATTTATTTTATATAGATATTTATTTATATAGATATTTATTTATACAGATATTTATTTATATAGATATTTATTTATTTATTTATTTATTTATTATATAGATATTTATTTATTATATAGATATTTATTTATAGATAATCGTTTGTATTGTTTTTTTTGTATTGTTTCCATCAATATAGGATGTAATACAAGCAGCAGTAACTGCTTACATACATGACAAGCAGTTACTGCCGTTTGCCCTCGTACGGCAGACCGGGTGTTGTCTGGCAGTGTCGCCAGCAGGAGACAGATGGTTCTGAAGACGGCGTAATGTGCTCCTGGTTAAGCTGCAGTTTACGACTGCACACAAAGGCTGTACGGTGACTGATTAGAAAGCAGGCAGAAAGATTGATCGATGTCTTGGGCTCTTCCAAGCACTCAGGACCCGTATTCTCGTACAAGTTACGATATATCGTAGGCTTCTGATTGGTCGAGATGGCCATCTCGACCAATCGGAAGCCTACGATATATCGTAACTTGTACGAGAAGACGGCTCCTGCGATCTAGACACGATCAAGCATCCCAGCAGTAGGCCTACCACTCCCACATGAAGCGTCGCGACGGTAATACTTGTAAATCAACCGCCTTTGTTGTCACTGAAGCTTAAATTATACCGACGTTTCATCAGCCAGTGGTTAGGAAAAACTGTTCAGAAAACATCCAACAAGTATAGAATAACATACGTTAAAACAGCATGTTATACTGTCTTGCCTATTATTGAAATGCAAATGCATTATAGGTAATAATCAGGCTACATAGGCTATATAATATGAATACCAGATATAATAGAGACGTGGCAAAAATTAAAGAGTGTCGTTAATTTATTTAGGCTTTGTTAATTTGCATTAAGATTTATTTAAATTATAAATGAATAAAACCTCATCTGCGACGTTGACCTGTCATTAAACTAGTTTTTAAGCAATTGAAGTAGCACGTCTGAATAAATTTAAATAAAAAAAACTGTTGTGTGAAACATATGCATTTACCTCTAGTAATCATTTTGGCAATGATGTTTACCAGAATCTGCATATATTATGTTTTTTTGAATTATCTTTAAACTAGGTGATGGATAAATCAGTTATGTTGAATTGTTCCGTTGCCTTTTTTATTCAGTTGAACCTGGGTATTTTTTAATCATCTCCCAAACTTTAGTTACAAATAAATAAAAACTACTTTCAATCTATAAAATAAAATAACGCGTAATTGTATTATTAGGTTTCCGATCTAGCACAATAGTATTTTATCATTTTTGTTGGGTATTTAATTTACGATACCCTCCTGATTTGTCCTGTGGTAAAACATTTTTTTCATAGCTATCACAATGGCTGTATTATTTCGTATTGGTGCGTACGTGAGATTTATGTATTTGTCTTCCTCGTGTACCGGAAAACTGTTGTGTGAAGCATATGCATTTACCTCTAGTAATCATTTTGGCAATGATGTTCACCAGAATCTGCATATATTGTGTTTTTTTGAATTATCTTTAAACTAAGTGATGGATAAATCAGTTATGTTGAATTGTTCCGTTGCCTTTTTTATTCAGTTGAACCTGGGTATTTTTTAATCATCTCCCAAACTTTAGTTACAAATAAATAAAAACTACTTTCAATCTATAAAATAAAATAACGCGTAATTGTATTATTAGGTTTCCGATCTAGCACAATAGTATTTTTTCATTTTTG
This sequence comes from Flabesymbios commensalis, assembly GCA_964017125.1. Taxonomy (NCBI): domain Eukaryota; kingdom Metazoa; phylum Annelida; class Polychaeta; order Terebellida; family Flabelligeridae; genus Flabesymbios; species Flabesymbios commensalis. The sequence goes on from OZ024905.1 coordinate 53,450,697, forward strand.
TTGGGTATTTAATTTACGATACCCTCCTGATTTGTCCTGTGGTAAAACATTTTTTTCATAGCTATCACAATGGCTGTATTATTTCGTATTGGTGCGTACGTGAGATTTATGTATTTGTCTTCCTCGTGTACCGGAAAACTGTTGTGTGAAACATATGCATTTACCTCTAGTAATCATTTTGGCAATGATGTTTACCAGAATCTGCATATATTGTGTTTTTTAGAATTATCTTTAAACTAAGTGATGGATAAATCAGTTATGTTGAATTGTTCCGTTGCCTTTTTTATTCAGTTGAACCTGGGTATTTTTTAATCATCTCCCAAACTTTAGTTACAAATAAATAAAAACTACTTTCAATCTATAAAATAAAATAACGCGTAATTGTGTTATTAGGTTTCCGATCCTGCACAATAGTATTTTATCATTTTTGTTGGGTATTTAATTTACGATACCGTCCTGATTTGTCCTGTGGTGAACTAAGTTTTCCTATTACGCATTCATGCAATATAAGTGTGGCAATTCTAACACAATTTTTACCTTTAACCGCCAAATTATTCAATCTGAATTTTCACCCACTTGAAGTTGTGTCTCGCTGACGCGATCCACAACTTCAAGTGATTGAAAATTATTCAGATTTGACAAAATTTAGGTCAACTGTTTTCAAATATTGCTGATAGATGTCACATTTTATGTTTAACATGTTTAAAAGATGGTACTTAATGTGCTAATATAAAATGAAAACCCGGATAGATGCGGCCCCGGCGGTTAAAGGGTTAATTTAGATATTAAAAAGGGTTGACAGATTCACTGAACATTTTTCTCATAGCTTATTTCGTATTGGTGCATACTTGAGATTTATGTATTTGTCTTCCTCATGTAGGCCTTTAATGCATACTTGAGATTCCACGTATTTGTCCTCATTTGTTTTGGTGGTGTATTATTATACTACAACATCAACACATCATATACAGCACAATCGTGCAAAGGGAGGCAGCTGCAGCAACTGCTTACTTGTCAAATTGACCGTTACTGCTGTTTGCCTTTAAGGATAGACTGTTTAATGTCAATTTCATATCTGTTAGTAATTTGACCGGCAACACAATATCAGGTAATGGTTGTGAGTGGGTTCAATGTACGTCTTATAGTCATGTGTTTCATGACTACATAGCATTTATATTTATTTATTAAGCCGTTAATTATCACATGATAGCATTCTTTGTCCTAAATGACGTCATTACGAGTGAGAATTAGGTCTATAACCAAGCTGCAAGTGTATGCTACTGACTTTGTCCCTGTCAAAAACTCTGTTCAAAGTCAATAATTATTATTTAAACATCACTTAAGGTATATAGATATCGTTATTTTAAAGATAAATATACCGTAATAAACCCGAGTATTATTATTTATTTTATGATGGTTTATTCATAACAGTTGAAAACAACTGTGGAACGGGTACTAAATACGATGTTATTCAGAGCACATGATGAGGGCTAATTTAAATGATGCGTATGCGATTATGATGACATAAAAATAAAAACGGTTGCCATACACGTAGGGGCCTACATGCATGTACTTGGAAAAAACAGGATTCAAGTAAATTGTGTTCAGGCGGGCGGCTTGTCTAAAGTTATCAGGAAGTACGAATGTATTTACATATTATTGTTATTAGATTATTATCTGTTGTTTCTGTAATACGGGCACTCTCATTATGTATAAAAAACACAATACACTGTATATTTTATTTGTAGGTATTGTCTAACCTACATATGATATTAAAAGCTCACATTACATCCAACAAAGATGATGTTTGCCCGATATAAAACCGAAACAGTCTAAACGTGAGTCTTTTTTACTGAAAACTAGCATCTTCTTAAGACAAGCCCAATGCCGACCAGTATACGGTGTCAATCATACCCCTACGCCATAAAATCATAAAAGACTCACCGTCAGAAAATTAAATTATGTCAAGGAGAAAGAACAAAATTCGATAGCGAAGCACCGAGAATACTCAGATCTATCTCTCTTTCTTTAACTAAAATACACAGAATAGGTACACGTGGTCAAAGATTTAATATAAAAAAACACCATTTTGTTGTTGTCAGCCTGGAAAACAACGAAACATATTGTGCCCCACCTGGCCAGTATTAAAAATTCCAGTAGATTCGAAGAGCCGCATCTACCATTTTAACCCTTTGAGTGCGGGCGACGCTTTTAAGCGCATTCATACTGTTTTTCCACAACTAAAATTTGACAGAAATTGAACAAATATGCATGTATAAATCTTGCGTAAAGCCCCAATTGTAAAATTTAGCAGGTTTAATTTTTAAGTGAGGGGGTATTTTCCTTTCATTTGAAGTTGGCAATTGCGTGAGCAATGCCAACTTCAAATGAAAGGAAAATGTTAAGTAGTAATGAAGCACTTAAAGAGTTAACAATAGACTGACGTCACAGGTGTATTTTAAGAATGTTGTAATTGTATTTTACATAAATAATCGTCGTTGTATCCATATCAGTCGATACCCTAATTTAAATGACAACTGAATCAATGACGGCGATGATCCGCTGATCACATGATGTTACAGCCCAACCCACTCTTTCATTGGTTGGGGGGTAGAATACCATACATGGTACCAAATCTCATTATTTTCTTATTGGTTTATATCGTATAACCTGATATATTAATTAAGAACAAAATATACCCGATAAGGCCAAGTTATATGGCGCAGTGGAAAAGCCTGTTGGTGTTGAGGGTTTAATTCCAGTTGTGATAGCTTTTACAATATGTGGGATTCTGTAGATCTTATTTCACCAGGAGGATACGTATGTTCATTTACCTTGACTGTTCTGTATGGATCAAGTACAGTATTTATGAGTCTAACGTTAGTCTACATGTATATATAACTTTCAAAGAAACACAATAGTTGTATTACTGTTCACATATGATATTTTCCCAGCAAACACGATACGTATATGCAATGTTGGGTCAGGACATTAACCCTTTCAGCGGAAAGATATTTATGATGATGTCAAATTGAAAAAAACCTTCGGTCTTCATGGTTCATACATAAATATTCCAGCGCTGTAAGGGTTAGGCCAACATTGTGTGAACGTCTCGCGCGTGATTTGGCTGGTCCATTATTAACCCTTAAAGCGCTGAATTTATTTGATTTGAATTATGGAGATCAAAGGGTTTTATTCAATTCGAAATCAGCATAAATGTCTTAGTTAGCTCTTCCCGTTTCATTTGAATACCTATGTTATGGCTCTACGGCCTTTATACATATTTTTTACTCTCACAGTGCGGGGATCGACTTTAGACGTCAGAATCTGACGTCTACAGACGTCAGATTCTGACGTCTAAAGTCGATCCCCGCACTGTAAGGGTTAAAGTACTAACCACGTCCATAGCCGGTTTAGCCATTTTTATGTTTTTCACCATCTGCGACGCTGGCCCAACATTGAGCCAGCACTGGGTGAGCATCCCGAAAAAACAACAGCAAGACACACTGCTTCCAGTGGGTAAAATTACAATTCTATGTTTAGAACACTGTATAGGCCTACGTATACACCTGCGGCGGCTTCTATTTCACGGCGACGATCTCGATATATGTTTTACAAAATATTGGTTTTCATGTCCCACTAAACTGTAGGTCTAAACAGCTAAAGAGTCGTATTTGTTCAGCTGGTATCGCGCTTCTGAAGAAAAGAATACAGACCCCGTAACGGTAGGCTGGGATTTAATCGGATTTATAGATGCAAGTGAAGAGAATGGGGCCTTTATGAACATACCCCACATATCGTCCCATTGGATATAAAAGGGTGTATTTGCCACTTTGCAAAGTGGCAGATACACCCTTTCATATCCAAGGGGACGACATATAGGCGGGATCATATGTCACGCTATATTTATTATTCATAACCTCAGTCACAGCTATATAGAGACCATCTGGTCGCTGACGTCACAGATAAAAACCGTCTACGCCCCGAAGTCTCTGTGTTAAAAAACAAGTCTGAGGTAACATCCGTTTTGAACAATAAAAAAAGATATACAAATATGAATGGAACCCTACTCAATTAATTACAAAATGTGAATTACACCATGCCTGTCCTACTTGGAAGGCAGCAAACACAAAACATTTGTATAACATTTATACAACGTATGTCCAGCGTCTTCGACGTTTGGCCAACATTGTATAAATGTTTTAAAAAAATATTTGCGTTTACTGGGAAGGCCCACTACAATAATGTATGTAAAACAGTTGGCGGAAATGGGTGGCATAATTTAGGCCAGCTTTGGAAACGTAATAGTGATGTCAGCAATAACACCCATGACAGATGATGTAAAATTTCGTAGCAGGCACAACTGTTCTGACAACCCTGGTGGGCGATAATGGCCTATCCTACAAGCAAACAGGGAATTTAATGTTGGTTCACCGTCTGCTACGCTGGCTCGACATTAAATCTATTGTGGTCCGGCGTCCGGTGGATAGCTGTGGGGTAGAGATCCGTGCGTGGTGAGTGTAATCCCATCAACCCGGCATCCGGATGGCCGGAGGTACTGCACGGGATGTGATCCATATTTCCCCCAATACCCAACCCGCAAGTTATCAAACATAGGCTACGATACATTATGCATCGACCTGAACCATAAAAATAAACACATGATCCCTTTAGCTTTCTCTGATCCACTCACCCGGGACGGCATAAATCCCAGCAACACCAGACAGCAGGTGTTGGTTTAACCCTTTGACTGCCGAAGTATTTAATTGGAATTTACACCCACTTTGCCTACCAGCTTTAAACATGTTAAAGATAAAACATGACATCAATCAACAAGATTTCAAAATAATATTCACTCACAATAATTTTCACTCGCTTGAAATTGTGTCTCGCTGACGCGATCCACAACTTCAAGCGAGTGAAAATTTATTATATGTGAGTGAATATTATTTTGAAATCTGGGGGTGTATCGCTCACGTATGGGGGATGTATCGTGCACGTATGGGGAATGTATCGCACACGTATGGGGAATGTATCGGGCACGTATGGGGGATGTATCGTGCACGTATGGGGAATGTATCGTGCACCTATGGGGAATGTATCGGGCACGTATGGGAAATGTATCGCACACCTATGGGGGATGTATCGTGCATGTATGGGAAATGAATCGTGCACCTATGGGGGATGTATCGTGCACGTATGGGGAATGTATCGTGCACCTATGGGGGATGTATCGTGCACGTATGGGAAATGTATCGTGCACCTATGGGGAATGTATCGTGCACGTATGGGGAATGTATCGTGCACGTATGGGAAATGTATCGTGCACCTATGGGGGATGTATCGTGCACGTATTGGAAATGAATCGTGCACCTATGGGGGATGTATCGTGCACGTATGGGGAATGTATCGTGCACGTATGAGGAATGTATCGTGCACGTATGGGGAATGTATCGTGCACGTATGGAGAATGTATCGTGCACGTATGGGGAATGTATCGTGCACCTATGGGGAATGTATCGGGCACCTATTGGGGATGTATCGTGCACGTATGGGAAATGTATCGTGCACCTATGGGGGATGTATCGTGCACGTATGGGGAATGTATCGTGCACGTATGGGGGATGTATCGTGCACGTATGGGGAAGGTATCGTGCACGTTCGGGGGATGTATCGTGCACCTATGGGGGATGTATCGTGCACGTATGGGGAAGGTATCGTGCACGTATGGGGTAGGTATCGTGCACGTATGGCCCAATGTATCGTGCACCTATGGGGGATGTATCGTGCACGTATGGGGAATGTATCGTGCACGTATGGGGAATGTATCGTGCACGTATGGGGAATGTATCGTGCACCTATGGGGGATATATCGTGCACGTATGGGGAATGTATCGTGCACCTATGGGGGGGGGGTGTATCGCGCACGTATGGGGAATGTATCGTGCACGTATAGGGAATGTATCGTGCACGTATGGGGAAAGTATTGTGCACGTATGGGGGATGTATCGTGCACGTTTGGGAGATGTATCGTGCACGTATGGGGTATGTATCGTGCACGTATGGGGGATGTATCTGCACGTATGGGGAATGTATCGTGACAGCTGTCACAGTGATATTGGTACTTCTGGATCCCGTGTGAGGCGCTGCCTTCACATTTTATTATGCACCATATTTATTTATTGCGACAGCAATACGATGTCCGAGCAAACAAGCACGAAGTCACTTAGCATGCCTAATGCAGCTATCAAATCCTGTGTGGTACACAAAGGCACGCCATTTCCCGTATAGAAATGTTTTCATAGACCAAGTGACCCTATTGTATTTTGTCTGGTTCATTAGATTCCATATCATACTGCACCAAGTTCTAACTTATTGACCATATCTGGCAATACAGGGCGAACCCTCTCTTGATGAATGTGTTAATATAACCCCCCGTGCAGATACGACACAGGTCAAGAGCATATCCAGCAGACACAAAACGTTGAATCGATGTTGGTTTAGCGTTGATCCAACGTCGCAGACAGTGGACCAACGCTAAACCAACATTGATTCAACGTCTTGTGTCTGCTGGGACAGTCATACTGCGTAAACACTAAATATACGGCAATCCGGAATACAATATCAAATATTTGATTCGTCTCTAGGTAGGCCTATATAATTATCTCTTATATACCATCTGAAAAATAATATATATCTGGCTAAAGTCGGCTTAATGTGGGGATTAGTGTCCCTAACTCTTGGTCCACAATAATCCAATGTTTGATCTCTCTTGTTTGCGGAGCTATTAATATTTAGGGTCAAGTGGGGGCATCTTCATTTGAAAGAGTCTATATGGACCAATACATTCACTGGGCACACATGGAGAAAAGAAAACACCTTGAAACCTGTCATTCTAATAACAGCGGATTGTAAAATTTAATCAATAAGATAAGCCACCACACTTGACCAAGGGACAGATTGTCAGACAGAATGGACATGCCATTGACTGTCAGAGCCCAGACGCACGTAGGCCACAAGCGGTTCAACCAATGTTAGTGTGATGTTGGGCCAGCGTCGCAGACAGTGGACCAACAATAATTCTACAATTACGAGTTCAACCTCTCGTGCTTGTTGGTTGTGCAGAGATTTTGGACAGTTGCATAACATATGGCCCACTACGTGAACGCGTGAATCAGCGTAATGATCAATGCTATTCTGCGCCAAATTATGTGACCTATGGATAATTTGATCCGAGTGCGAGGTATTGATGCGATATAAACGTCGAAGAAATTGCACTTCTTCAACTATTGGGGCGAATTGGTAGTTGGGTTATTGATTGGCTGCATTATATCTGAGTCATCATAGTTATGGCAATAACCGTAATGAGCAGAAACGATAAGTCGCAGATTGCATTTCACCCGAACCAGGAAAAAAAGATCCGATTTTAACTTTGAAAAATCTTAAACAATGATTTATTTATTTTTAGTTCAATTTGAACTGTAGAATGATTTCTTAACTCATTAAAGGGACTGGCCCAGGCTAAAATCATCAAATTTTATTTTGGCTTCTTAATATGACCATATGATGTAAACATGTCCATAGACTAGAACTGCAAAAGTTTTTAAATTTTTCTGTTGCGCATTCACCAGTTAGGCTAGATATAAAGACGAAATTCCCGTATTCCCGTATACAACTTTTCATTCATTTGTTTTATCACTGTATGCCTACTCGTCGCAGGCATGATGTAATTATTCATTTACTCCGGGGCTGGCATATCTAATCACGTCATACATGTACTTACTGAGAAAACACTCAGTTTCTATCAGTAGGTTTGTAAGTGTGTCTCAACACCCCCCCCCCCCTCCGATTTAATTCATGATTGATTTGTTTTGTGTGCACTTTCATGTCCAGATCTAAAATTTTCAAAAACCAACCAATTGAAGGTTATTTAACATTTTTTGGCTGGGAACATATTTGTCACTATAGGTTCTTAAAAAAAAAACCTCAGTGCTCTTAACATGCAACCCCATGGGAACCCTGCAAGTGCTCTCCTGGGGTTGCATGGTAATAGTACTCAAGGTTTCCTTCTAAATAACCTATATTGTTTAAAGTAATATGTACAATAACTAGAAGGTCATGTGACCCCTCATAATTTTCTATCCAGGGAAAAATAAAAAAAATACTCCCTTTAAGTCGTGTGTAGATCTACGAGGGAAATGTACACGTCACACTGCGCATTACAACCACATTTGCCAGATTATATTGTCAACATTATCATTTTACTGCATCATATTACATTTTGTATGAAACCATAATTATAGAGTTAACAAAGGCTTAAAAATCACCAGATTTATAATAACTGTGTATTGATAAATAATTGAAGTGTGGTGTCGATGAAACACGGTTATTGTTGTATCACCGCGGATAACCTACATGATACTGGGGGATAATCTACATGATACCGGGGGATAACCTACATGATACTGGGGGATAATCTACATACTGGAATCACGTTTCTATGTCATACGCCTCTAGCTGTCACGCTCCATACATTGCCCGAAGTTAAAACCACCACATAGTGCATCTAGCTTTGGAACCTCCAAGTGGATGTTCTAAATATCAATTTAGAACAGTACAGTAAAAAATAGGGATAAATACTCCATCAGAGAAACATAGTTAGGCCTGCCTATAGGAAAACAACTATATCATACTGTACTGCTTGAATGCGTATGCCCAACTGTCACTTGTATAAAACTGTCTTTTCTGCTTGCTTGAAATAATGTATTGACAAATTACCCACAGAAGGAGTTGAAGCACAATCAGAGTCGGCCTTGAAGAGAAAGACCACGGTCTGATGTTAAAGGTTTAGTTCTGATGCTGTAAACCAGTGACTGGGTACATGCACACGAGGTGACTTCGACGTTGAATCAACGTCCCAGACGTTGATTCAACGTCGACGTCACATCGTGGGCCCCGTGAGAATAAGCAATCTCCATCTATCTTGGTAAACCACGAGTGGAGCAGACAGATATTGCAGATCAGCCTGCGTGCTTTTGCTCCTTCACTGAAGATTTCAAACAACTTCGTTAGTGGAAATTGCTGTACCTACTTTTTCTCGTGATGAAATTTAAACATTACGAATGTATTCTTGGTAACAGAGCCTGACGAGCTTCATTGTCACACTACACTCTAAACAATATAGGTTCTTCAAAAAGAATCTTTCAGTACTATCACCATGCAACCCCAGGAGAACCCTACAAGGGTTATCCTGGGGTTGCATGGTAATAGTACTAAAGGGTTACTTCTAAAGAACCTATGTTGTTTAGGGTGTATGTAAAACCATGAACGTCAAATAGTGAAGAATTTGTCTCATATAATACAGCCTAGGCCCTAGTATATTATGAATTCTGCATTCCTTTTGTTATTTATAGGTTAAAGTTTTTATGGTAACTGCAAGATAAAAATAAGTCATAGGCCAGTAATAACACCGCATTAGCGTGAAAATACATTTTACGAGCACATTTTTAATAAATATTTAGACTGTCCCGCGGCCCTGATGCCCAGTCTTAAGGTGGCGCCTTGAAGTCACACATACTACTAACCACGACCAAACTGGGTGTTAAGATAGGAGATTGATTTTCCTACAGGCCTACCATGTCGTTTGGGCTGAGGACCGAGAAGAATCAATTTCATCAATCCATGGGCTGTGAGCCAGTACCCAACAAACCCCAGACGTTGACACAATATCGGGTCAATGGTGGGCCGACGTCGAATACGAGGGGCCAGCATTAAATGGATAACGGGTTAGCTGGGTATTGCTGACCAGTCAGGCGTGAAAGGCCGTAGACATATCCACGCTAACAGTCTGCGTCGTTGGCGGCTTCGCCAGCTGAAGCAATTATTGCTGATTGGATATTCTCCCAGCTCTAAATGCTTCAAATGTATCACAAATTGAATTTACATGGGCGTTTGTTCTTTCAGCGCAATATCTGTCCCAGCGTTAACGCAAGCAGAGGATTTGTGTTCCCTTGTTGAAATAATATTGCTTTTGCTTTCTGTTATTTCTAACGTTTCTGATTAATAAACGGTTTGTTCTCTGTTTGATACAGGCCACCGTTAACCCGATACGACAATTTGCACATTTTCTGTGCAAAATATTCCTCTACTGTTTCAACAGATCGGGACAGCTTCTGTCACATCACAGGCGCGCCTGGGATTACATCATATATATTCATGAGCATTCATTACTAACGTCACGTCTGTCTGTAGCAAAGCTCACTGCGACGTTTAGACATTTCCAAATTAAATAAATTTCCATCATTTAACATGGCAATGTAGGCCTACAGAACATGTCCACATATGTAGTGCATTTTTAATGCTTTTAACACTTTTTAGGTTTCAGCAAAATTTTGGCGGATGCTATTGTCGCCATACGGCGCTTCCGACCGTCCGTCTGTCGGCAACGTTTAGTACTATAACTTGTTTTGCGTTACTGGAATGCACATTATCTTCACATACAGGTTGTTCACGAGTAAAGCTTGACTAACTTCACATTTTACTTTTCTGTGATCTCTATGACCTTCATTTTTTCGATGAATTCGAAAATGGACGCGCATCAGATAAAAACTAGGTATCTGCTGCCAAAATGGCCGACTATCATATTTTTTTAATATGCGTAATATCTGGAAAACCGTGTCCGATAGCTAGACCATCAGGCCTACTATTGAACAAAATGGGCAGTTTCAGGGGAGGGGTATGCCCTGAAATATTTCAACTCGAAAAAATTCAAAATGGTCGACTTGCGCCATTATTGACTCTATTATGCATAATATCTGAAAAACCGTGCCAGATACTATAGAACAAAATGTGCGGTTTTAGTGGAGATACGCCCTGAAAAATGTCAAATCGATCAAATTCAAAATGACCGAATTGTGGCCATTATTGACTTCAATATGTGTAATATCTGGAAAACCGTGCCAGATTGCTCAACTCGTTAAAATTCGAAGTGGCCGACTTGGGGCCGTTATTGCCTTTATTATGCGGAATATCTGGAAAACCGTGTCAAATAACTAGCCCATTACTATACAACATAATGTGCAGTTTCATGGAGGGATAGCCTATGCCTGGAAAATTTCAACTCGATCAAATCCAAAATGGCCGCCCAGCAAACACGAGACATTAATCCAATGTGGGTTCAATGTTGGCCCGCCGTCTACGACGTCGGCCCAACATCGACCCAGCATTGGTTTAATTGCTCGTGTTTGCTGGGCGACTTGCGACTATTATTGATTTTAAATGCGTAAAATCCACAAACATGACTAATTTGAAATAAATGGTCATAAGATATAGTGGAATCAAACATTAAAAAGGTATATTCTTAAAAGTATTGAATTATTTTCGCATTTAGACGATGATTAGAGGCTGAGGCCTAATTCCGTTGCCGATGGGCCTTGTTAGAAATAATAACAATCACACTATAATTATTGGACCTTTAACCACATTTTTATATTTATTGATTGTATGTGAGGAGCGCGCAGCGCGGGGCCCTGTGCGAAATTAACGTCGATACACTGGTCTCAACCTTAACTCGACCAGGCCGCCATTAACGTGATCACCAAGTCACATTGAGAAGGGAGATTCAGAAACAATGCTGCTTCTCTGAAAACCCCACACGGGAGCAGCGAGACTCGAAACCGGGACGCATGCATGACTGGCAAGGCTCTAGCCATTGCGCCACGTCCCCTTCTCATTTATTGTATATCACGAGACACATAATATAATGGCGCTTCATGGCTCAGGTGGTAGGACGAAAATACCAGTGAGCCAGTGATTATTTCTCATTGCTTCCCAGATATACTAAGTAATAAGTGAATAAGTTTATTGACGTCACTTCTCTGCAGTAAGTGACATTTGAGTGAAATAATCGAAAATTACTTTGAAACTGATACATACGTCTATTAAAATAACATCAATAAACATGATACAATGGTGGTGCCTGAACTGTATTCCAAGTCTTTTTGAAAACCTGAGACAGCGCCTGCGCCGATTCACGAAATAAATTAGATTAACAAATATACATACATTTTGGCAACAATTGACAATGAATGATAAAAAACAAAACAGAGACTGTGACCAATATCAATAAACTAATTACCAGTTACAAACCTAGTAGTAGACTAATCTTAAGTAATGCAATAAAAATACATTAAAAAAAACATGTTTACAATGACAGTCAAAACGAGAATGACACAACCGATGCAATAAACTTTAAACGGCTAACAACTACTTGGGTGTGCGTACCTCGACCTATGAGCCTATGAGCCTGCCTACACGATTGTCCTATATTCATCACCTTGTTGTGCATACAAATTATGTTTTTTTAATTAGTCCCCACTGAATTTTAATCAGCTAATAGGTCTATTGTTAACACACGCGATGACTATAATTATCCACCAGATAACCGATCGATGGATGTCGTGGACGACCACAGCGAGCAGATCCAGGGAATAATCCCACAGGATTACAATTGTGAATTTAAACGACCCATTAATATTCAATGTTTCAGGCATGTGTATTTTGTAAAGACACTACCCCAACTTAAAAATATCCTTACAATGTCGGGCGAGGATTGACTGATTCTCTCACGTTTCAACAGGGAATACTGAACTGTAATTGGGCCATGTAAAACACAGAAATCCTATCTGGAGATTTAATTATTTTAGTCCGTCTCGTGAATCGCAATAAATAAACACGAAGTTGTTTGTCAGTATATATCGCTAACTTAGCACACACAAAATTTAGCTAAGCACTCATTCAATATTGAGCAAACGTCAGAGACTTTGGCTCAATATGGAACCAGCACTACATGCCAATGATTCTTTTTTTATGAGAGCCAGGCAACGGACGACATCCTCTCTTCTGAGGAGAAAAGGATGCCTATAATGTCTGACCGTGTGGGTCGTACATCAGGCGACGTCCTTCCTCGAGCGAACGACCGCGAATCAGGACAATAGACCTGTGGCCATGTTTGTGGAGGGACATGGCCACAGGGGATAGCCGTAATAGACTGTCTCACTGGTACTACCTGAAAATGGCATCAACGTGCCTGCAGGGCTCGCGTGGCCGTGAGCAGATGCTCGCTCCCAAGCAGACCAACCGCCTCGAGACAGCTTAAAATTACTGTTACTCATACTCTGTATTATAAAGAATGATTTCCCTTTATAATACAGAGTATGATTTCCATGTTTTCATCGTTTCATTTCACTCGATTGCTACTTCAAAATCATCATTAAATAAGGGTGAAGGACATTTTAGCGCATCACAGTAAACATTGATTTTATGGATCAATGCTGTAACTGATATAATTACATGTATGTGCAATTATGTCAGGGGCATGCGTGACTTTGTGAAGGTGACAATATAATACGATTTTTTTTAAATGTGGTAAGTTTTTAGAAATGTTTTCTCACGGTGAACATGTATGCCTATATGCTACGAAGAAATAACAAAGACAAAAAACTATGTATAAATGTGATATAAGAGTTTTTACATTATCAAAAGGGCAAGTGGAGTATTATAACTTAGGATATTGTATAAATAGCTTATTTTATCACACATGTAAAATTTGGGGTAGATCTAGTGTACTATATTTTGGAAAAAAATGAATTATTGCTTAATAAATTCATTAGAATGATCAGTAAGCGCTACTTAAATTGTCTCATATAACAATAATATTCTAGGATCATGCATTTAAATTATCAACAAAATTTAAATTAGAAAAGTGAGCATGACTTTATTTATGAGTATTCGGAAAAATATATCTTTGTGGGGCAAGATGGGAGGTGGTGAGGTGAGGTAATTAATAGTACTTTTCGGCAGAAATACATGTATATCAATAAAAATGCAAAAAATGTCGCTGTACGTACCTCTGATGTAGTGATGTGTGGTGAGGTGAGGTACAGTAAGGTGGTGAGATGAAGTGAGATGATGAGGTGGTTAGACATGTGAGATGATAAGGTGAAGTGGTAAGGTCATGTTTTGAGGTGAGGTGGTATGATGAGATGGGTGTGTAAGTGGTGATGTGAGGTCAGGTGGTGAGGTAGTGAAGTGTGTTTAAGTTAGGTTGTGAGGTGTGGCGACGTGATGAGGTGAGGTGGTGAAGTGTGTTGAGGTGAGGTGATGAGGTATAATAAGGTGGTGAGGTGAGGTGATGAGGTATAGTGAGGTGATGAGGTGCGGTGATGAGGTATAGTGAGGTGGTGATGTGAGGTGATGAGGTATAGTGAGGTGAGGTGATGAGGTATAGTGAGGTGGTGATGTGAGGTGATGAGGTATAGTGAGGTGAGGTGATGAGGTATAATGAGGTGGTGAGGTGAGGTGATGAGGTATAGTGAGGTGATGATGTGCGGTGATGAGGTATAGTGAGGTGGTGATGTGAGGTGATGAGGTATAGTGAGGTGAGGTGATGAGGTATAGTGAGGTGGTGATGTGAGGTGATGAGGTATAGTGAGGTGATGTGATGAGGTATAATGAGGTGGTGAGGTGAGGTGATGAGGTATAGTGAGGTGAGGTGATGAGGTATAATGAGGTGGTGAGGTGAGGTGATGATGTATAGTGAGGTTAGGTGATGAGGTATAGTGAGGTGGTGAGGTGATGAGGTATAGTGACGTGATGAGGTGAGGTGATGAGGTATAGTGAGGTTATGAGGTGGTGTGATGAGGTATAGAGAGGTGGTGAGGTGAGGTGATGAGGTATAGTGAGGTGAGGTGGGGAGATGATGAGGTGAGGTGGTGGAGGTAGTGAGGTGAGGTGGCTAGGTGGTGAGATGTGATGAGGTGAGGTGGTTAAGTTGTGAGGTGGTGAAGTGAGGTGGTGACTGTGAGTGATGAGGTTGTGAGGTGCTGAGGTGGTAAAGTGTAGTGACGTGGTGAGGTGGTGATGGGGGTGGCCAGGTGTCGAGGTAGTGAGGCGAGAGAGTGAGGTGGTAATATGGTGACGTGTGATAGTGAGGTGGTGAGATAAGGTGGTGAGGTGATGTGGTGAGGTAGTGACCGGGGGTAGTGAGTTTATGTGGCTAGCTGAAGTGGTCAAGTGAGGTAGTGAAATGAGATGAAGTGATGTTGTGAGGCGAGGTGGTGAGATGAGGTGGTTGGTGGTGAGGTGAGGTTTTGAGGTTCACCACCACGCCTCACCACCTCACCACTTCACCACCTCACCCGTGAACTGGTGAAGTGGTAGCTTCAAATGACTCAGATATTCAATAGCTCAGCAGAACTTTAGGGGTTAATATAGGCCCACAGGCACAGCTGAGGTTAGTAGGCTGGTATACACATAAACAAGCAGATAAAATAGTAGCGAATTCTTGTGACCACTCAACAATGTCAACATAGATGTAACGTTTCTCCAGCAAACACGTTGTTCAGGATTTTATGCTGGACCAGTGTGGTAGACATTGTTACAACTTTCACCCACTCGAAGTTGTGTCTCGCTACCGCGACCCACAGCTTCAGGTGGGTGAAAATTACTCATATTAATTTTGTGTAACTTCAGACCAAACATTTGTAAACCTTAATATTTAAACACACATTTCGATCCCAATAACAGTGATTAGATAGGCTAGTAAAGCGAATTAGGATTATTGTCGTGATTAGCGGGTTAACCCTTTAACCGCCAAATTAGTCAATCTGAATTTTCACCCACTTGAAGTTGTGTCTCGCTGACGCGATCCACAACTTCAAGTGAGTGAAAATTATTCAGATTTGACAAAATGGAGTTCAACTGTTTTCAAATATTGCTGACTTATGTCACATTTTATCTTTAACATGATTAAAAGGTGGTAGGCCTACTTAGTGTGCTAATAAAAAATGAAAACCTGAATATATTCGGCACCGGCGGTTAAAGGGTTGAACCTGTGTCTCCTGGGCTGTACCCATTATACCATAATATGATACAGGCCTACCTGAGTAAAAAGCCACTTACTTCTGATATTACTACGCGCAGTGATAACGATACGTGATAAATAAACACCGGACGCTAGTCCACCTGTGAATGAATCATTGATTGGTCATTCACTTCCATTTCGCTGCTAACTTTGGCCCACCCTGTGCCACATATGGATAAGGGTGTTACATATAGCGGTTGATCTTTTGCCAAGCTGATGCAATGAGTGTTATCTCTGTGCCAGTGGTATTGACTGCTTCTCCGCCATGCACGTTTATATCGATGGCGCAGTCGCCAAATCCTAAACGGATGAATATTTCGATGCTCTGGTTCATGAATAATACATACGTGGATTCGTTTTAAACAGCAGTCACTTCCCAGCAGGGCACGTGGGGTCGAAAACTCCCCCAAATAAGTCTAGATGGACGCTTATTCATGTCGCCTCGGACCCTTGAGACCACAGTCATGAAACCACATATGTCAGAGTTTTGTGTGATTATACAACTGATAACCGAGTCCACACGTACCACATTCTGCTAAACATACCATCAAGACAAAAAATTATCCAGGAACATTAGGTTCTGAGCTGGGATAAATTTGTAACAAATGATTAATCAGGTTTTTTAACTACTCAGAATGCATATTGTTACAGTTATCCCAGCACGGAAACGGGCAAAATTCAAAATGGCCTCCAAAATCCAGTTTCAGATAAGCAGAACTGGTGAAATATATGCATGTTTTCCTCTGCACCATGTCATTTATGGCAACGAGTACACCAAGTAACTCATCTGTCTCAGTGTGAATAAATTAGAAAGGGGACACTATTTTTAGGGCACAATATTCCAATAAATTGATCATTTCTTTGTTAAAAGTTAAAAGTTGAAATATCATAACTTCTCGCCAACCTTATCATCTGATTATTTCTAGTGTCACCCAGATTAACATAAAAAAGTAACTGTGGATACAACTTTGGCAGTTGCAAAATGTATACAAATCCAAAATGGCCACCAAATACAGTACAAAACTTATTAGATATGTTACATAGTATTTGTCACAGATAGTATTTTCTCTGGCAAACGGTATGATCAAGCAACAGAGTATAGTAGAGTATATGTTATTCATTAAAATTTAACCACTTTCCAACAAAGGATAGGCTATTTTTTCGCAATTTAAACATTTAACGATTACGTGTACATACCCAAGTTTACTTGAACAATGTGTACAAATAACCTTACATACAAACTATACGTACCAATCAACGAGTGAGCGGGAGAGGTAAAGCAATATGTACGACCCAAAGACCGAACGAATAAACAAGCGAACGAGCCAACGAACAATTGAACGAAATAACGAAGAACAATTTACCGTACAAACGAAAAAACGAGCGAGCGTTCGAGGAACAAACAAACAAACAAACAAACAAACAAACAAACGAACGAACGAACGAACGAACGAACGAACGAACGAACGAACGAACGAACGAACGAACGAACGAACGAACGAACGAACGAACGAACGAACGAACGAACGAACGAACGAACGAACGAACGAACGAACGAACGAACGAACGAACGAACGAACGAACGAACGAACGAACGAACGAACGAACGAACGAACGAACGAACGAACGAACGAACGAACGAACGAACGAACGAACGAACGAACGAACGAACGAACGAACGAACGAACGAACGAACGAACGAACGAACGAACGAACGAACGAACGAACGAACGAATGAACGAATGAATGAATGAATGAATGAATGAATGAATGAATGAATGAATGAACGAATGAACGAATGAACGAATGAACGAATGAACGAATGAACGAATGAACGAACGAACGAACGAACGAACGAACGAATTAACAAACGCACGAACGAAAGTTCTATGTACTATCATTAGACTGAAGGACGATATGGATCATCCTTATTATACAGTGCAACCTGTACATACCGGACCCTGTGCAAACCGGAATCCTAGCTGTCTATACCGTAATAATTATTTGGTCCCGAATTAATTACACTCAAAACAATACTAATTAACCCTCTCCAAACCGTCTACTCCGAATACCGGACTCATTGTTTTCCTCAAATGCATAAATTGTATTGTATCTCACCTGTACAAACCGAAATCGATTTTTAAATATTTTTTTAAAAATCGCATGCGGTGCACTAAGGGTTAAACAGGTGGCGGCAGGTGACGTAACATCCTGCTTGTTACCTGGTTATGCAAAGGAGAAGGTGCGAAGTTAGTGTTGGTAACACCCTTTCCTCGTTAGAGAACATGTTAGTGGCCTTACATTGAGATTGGTAAGATATTTTAACAATATAATGGATTACTAAAATAATTGGTTAACAAAATATTAAATATTAAAAATATTGAAAGTTCGTATCAATTCATAAAATATCAGTGCATTAAGCATAAATAATTCTCACGAAAATTAGACTGTGTTTTTGGATAAATGTATTTTGTTTGTGATACTTAATGACCCATTAAATCAATAACTAAAGTTAGGTAAAATATAAAAATATTTGTCTTATTCTTTCATCGTTGGATTATTCCTAAATTATTTTTGACTCCTAGTGAAGGCCCTAATTGTATCAAATGACATAATTATACAGTATTGGATCATTTATCCAGCGTCATACATTCCAGAAAATTTTTAAAAGTTACCAAGCAAACGAGTGTTGTCGTCATGAAACAGTTAAAAAAACTGCTGCAATATGATGTCGTTGTTAACAAAATAATATGCTCCGTGTTTGAAATGTGTGAAGGACGATTACACGAATGTAATGGGTTTTTTTAGATTAGGCGCTAAAAAATAAATGTTTATAAAATGACTAATGCGCTCCGTGTGTGAAATATGTGACACATAATTACACAAATGTACTGTTATTTTAAGTGAGGTGCTAAAATTGTAAATACTTTGATAAATTATCACGGACACAATATGTATACCCGCTACTAGTTTTACTATGTATGCTAGCTGTAGGCCCTATTATGTTTTTTTTATATTTGAATAATGTTTGAAAAAATAATGTATGCATTGATTATTATATGCTTATTATTTTAATATAATAAAACATCTGTAAAAAATGTGTCTTTTATTGTATCGATTTATTTGCATTCATCCACCTATCATTTGTAATCCTACCGACGACACATCCTGAATTATAACCCTCATGTCAATTCAAGTTTCATTGTTTGTTCCTCTCCAAAAGCAAAAAACCCTGTCTAAACCGGAACCTGTCCAAACCAGAATTAAACTTTGTCCCCAAGGCATTCCGGTATGGACAGGTTTTACTGTATATGGCTTTCTATGGCGGAAGATAATTCCAATTACGGATAGCTGGATGAAAATATAAATTTATAGCACCATATGTGATGAGTGATGTTGGCTCTAATGTGTATTAGTCTATCGTATTGATTATTGAGGCCCGAATACCAGAATGTACCTGTAATATGTTTTTGTCTGCCGGTATTAAATGGCAACTGAGAGGAATTGTAACTAGCATATTTAAAATTTAAGACATAAATAAAAGTTTAACTGTTAGATTTGTTAGGCTATGTCTCAGTTGAACATTGCATGCTAAGCTTTGATTTTTATTTCTGATTTATCTGCTAAATATTTTCCAATAAAGGAGTCCCAAACTTCAGAGGTTACTCATACGGCATTAGATCATGCCTTCAGGTTTCTAGAGTGGAAATGTTTCTGATTTAGGTCATACAGAATGACTGGATTGAAGGAAGGTAAAAAAATTGGCTTGTTCCCTATTCTGAAGTCGCATATTGCGTGTCGTGTGTCCATCCGCAGGGCTCCGGTCCATACCTGTATACGTCTGTGTCAGGCATGCGGATTACGTGCTGTCTGGATCGACAGGTCACATTGTCTGGATCGTACACAAGTCCACGCACATAACCCGTATACTCATCTAATCTCAACAAACAATGGTATTTTGATGTTGGGCCAGCGTCTTTGACGCTGGCCCAACATCAAAATACCATTGGCTGAATTTCACATTCTGCTGGGTCGGATTTTTTATTCTCAGGTCACTCCATGTAGACGACAAGCATATTGAATCCTTGAACCAGTAACCTCAATAGCCGCATACTACCTAGAAGCTTTAGTTCAAATATTCATTTTTTTAAGGAATGCAAAATTTCATGTTGTTTGAATAACATTTAGGATATTTTTCCGCAAAGAAAATACCATACAATAGCTCATTTTAACCAAAGATTGTTTTGTGTCAAAGCCATATACTAACATTAATGGGATTTCAAGCTTACCTGGAATTTATCGTGGGCCTATTGTATTTGACAAAAACCTTCGGTTAAAATCCCAATTGCCGATAACGTTTCGCGATATAATTGGTACATTTTGCAGTGTCAATCATATAGATCCTGTGGGGGTTACTGACCCAATGTTGGGTGAATTGTGACCCGCCGTCATCGGGCCACCGTTGACCCAACATTGGTGTCTTTACTCTTTTCTGGGTGAGTTTGGCATCCTATCCGTCACGTGGTTATTACAGATCCTATGACTCACTCACTACGAGGCGTACAACGTGTTCCTCGGATTGAGGGTCGTTTAGCTGGATGATAATAATCTGGGTTGTTTATCTCATTCACTGACACTGACATTGACACCCACTGTATTATTAGGTTGAAAAGCTCACAATATTTCTGATATGATACTCATATGTTTTACTTTGCATATTTGTTTATTAGTACATGACTACTCCAACATTCACATCAAAATAATCACACCCAATAACATCCAGCAAACACCAATGTTGTGTGAATGTTGGGCCAGCGTCGAAGACGGTGATTCAACATTCACACAGCATTGGGCCAACGTTGTATGTCTGCTATTTATCATATCACTGTGAGGGCTGGCCGAAATATGTGGCATATTTATCCACGTATAAAGCCCGAAATTACACGATTATCTCGATCCGTATCGTGTTATGTCGCACCGTGCCACGTTCCCGCCATTCCATCAGAAAAGGCGTTAGATTTACGACTGCCTAGAAACGGATGGTAGGTGATAGATGTCAATATTAACTTGTCCCGGTGGCTTGACTAATTGTGCATTTATGTTGAAGTAACATGCGCCTTTCTGTGAATCTCGTTGCTTCTCGTTGACTGCACTGTGTTTTTATTACCGTCTTCTGTCCAGCTTTCCGTACCTGTTTCAATGCTGGACCAGCACAATTCAGAAACTAACAGGTTACTGTCTCGTATTTGTTTTCATCTGCGCTGTTACACAAATGGGGTTTTATGCTTATTGCGCACAGGTTGGCGACGTGAAAAAGCCATTACTGGGCGGTGTAGTCCTGTATGATTTAGACAGCATACAACTCTCAACATGGGTGTCTCCGAAGCACATGGCAAAATAATATTGAGAAATTATATAAAACATGACGTACTTGAATTCGATTATACCTGTGCGTTCGTCCGACATTCTATGCGATTTACTATTCATGATGGAATAAAAATGTTCTTCGTGGATTACAATATAATTACACGTAGGCAGTTAAAAGACATCAATTCACAAAATGTCCTCAATGTTTTCTCTTTTATTTTGGTACCTATAAGAAACTATTCAATTACATGTACCATCCCAACTAACGAAGATAATCTCTCTTTAGCGATTTTGGAGAAAATATTTCTGATATTCAGTACTTATTACATTAAAGTCATCTAATGACATGATTAACTTTTAAGAATCAACACTATTTAAAAACCATTAATTTTTTTAAAAGTTTTGCAGTTATTTTCATTCTGCGTAATTTTACAACATATTTACATATCTTTTGAGGGCAATGGAAAATAAACGGGCCATCATTATAAAAGAAAATGTTAAGTCTCACCTATGATCAATTTCACCAAAGTAAAATCCAAAATGGCCGACTGGCGGTTATTAAACATCCTCTTTTAGGGTGGCTGCTTACTAGTTTGCATTGATCGTCCGCCGCCGCCGCCGTGTGCACCGCCGCCGCGTTTTGTTTTTGTCATTGAATATAAACCTCTATGCAAATTGTTTTTAAATTTCATTAATGTACTGCCTGTGCCTGGGGAATTATTTCGGTGAATTTTTTTACATCACGTTACCGGGCGGCCATTGTGAAAAATGGCCGCTAAATTCAGTTGACCAACGATATCGTCCGAGCCGATTGACGGTTTTGTTTTATTTAAGTGGAAAATGAAACTTTAGGCCTATTCTCGCCTTGATTAGTTTTGGTTTGCTTTAAACATTATCTCTGGAACTTGACATAATATGCGTAGAGCATTATAAAATAGCCTTATGTGCCTGGTGTTACACAAGGATGGACCCGTGACATTTTTTCCAGATTGATCACGTGATGTTATAGTCTACATGATGTTGCCACACACCCTGTATCCGGCGTTATCATATGCATAATATGCGGTCCTGATCCCCCGCTAGTACTATGAGGACCGCATAATATAAATTCTAGTTCAGGTTCTGTGGTCCACATAGTAGGTCGATTATAGAGAGATCAAGAACGCATATTGATAACACAGGATGTCTCATAATCACTACCATCAGAAATGCATAATACAGATGTATTATGCATTTCTGCTGCCTTTGAAGACATACCAGGACACCAATGTAAATTGATACAACGACATTATGAGCAGTCAATGTGTGAAGTATCTCCTATTTGGATTTATTCTCGTGTGATCTCTATGTGTGGGGACAGTTGACGATGTGCAGAAGGTCTCCATGGAGCCGACAGGAAAGACTACAAACCAGTCGGAACTTGTTGGGTCAACGTCGCGGTCCAACCTTTCTCCAATGTTGGCTCCGAGTTGAACCAATATGTTGTGCGTCTGTAGAGGCAGCGCCATTGATGTCTGGTTCAGTCTTTGTGTAGATGTGATACAGATCTCTCATTTCTACCCCATTTCCCCCATCGGATATCCCATCAGGATCTGCATCGGGATCAGCATCGGGATCACCATCAACTGAATAGCCTACTGTGCACCATCACATTAGATGCGCATCCTAATCGCTAGATCTTATCGACTGTGGTTCTCTCCATTCCCATATTGCCACTTTGGATGTTATACAACTGGTATTGTACTCACTCACTCACTCACTCACTCACTCACTCACTCACTCACTCACTCACTCACTCACTCACTCACTCACTCACTCACTCACTCACTCACTCACTCACTCACTCACTCACTCACTCACTCACTCACTCACTCACTCACTCACTCACTCACTCACTCACTCACTCACTCACTCACTCACTCACTCACTCACTCACTCACTCACTCACTCACTCACTCACTCACTCACTCGCTGCTGCTTATGATATTACTGCTGGTTTTGCGTAGTGACGAGTAATGACTGGCTTGAGATACACATATTTTCTGCTGTCCATACCATAGACATCTAGCCATGTCTATGATCCATACCTGACATATGCACGCTGACTCCTGAAAGCTTATTCATGTTTCCCATTGTCAGACTTGTTCCTGACATGTAATCTGACCTGATGTTATCTATAGCGAAATAAGGACACTCATCGATTGCAAGCTTCCCTTCTGACAATAACGGGCTTTATACAAATACTGCTGCCGTATGAATGCGAAGAAAACCTTTCAAAACCAATGAATTCGATTTCATGATCATCAAAGTTACGAATTCTTTTTGAAATCCTAAAAGTAATTTAATGTGACTGAGAATTAGTTTCGTCTGTCCATAAATTAAGGCCGATCGTGTCAGTTATATATCTAGAACATCTTAGCCGTGAGCGAGTGCCTGCTCTAAGCGATATTCTAGCATAATGCTGACAGCGTTTTTACGTTTTTATAGATCTACATTAGCCAGGATGTGCTTCCAAATGGATATCATGGTACAATAGGTTATAATATCAGGTTGTTATGTTATGTTATGCCATTATTATATTCCATATGAGTGGTTGTCACAGTAATAATATTGATTCAAATTAAATAATTTACGTATTTATTGTACATTTATATTTATCACTCATAGGCCTACTCACTTGACATAATTATTAGAATCCTGTGAATATTATATAAACTCACTTTGATTAGGCTGTGGATTTATGTGACAAGAGTTTTTTTTACAACATTATGGTAGCATAACCAGGCCAATTAACTCACTTGCGGAAGATCGGGTATAGAAGCATAGATTTTGAGAGAATAATTATTACACCACGATTCAGACAGATATATGGGAATTATCCTCACAATTGATGACCTCTCACCCCCCTCCCAGAGAAAAACTATTAAAAATAGTCAAGTGACAACCAGAAATTAGACGGGATGTGGTAATTAAGCTTGGGAAGAAAGGTTTTTCATCAATATAGGGGAGAGTGGGGCATATCCACACACCTAACATACTTGTCTTATATCAGATGGATTATTTATAATGAACATTAAATAGTATTGTGTAAATATGAGTTTACCATATACCTTGTTAATTCTATAGACCAACCTCTGATAAATTTCATTGAATCAAAGCATTCCACTAAATGATGATTAGAGCTTGGCATGTGGATATGCCCCGCATGTGGGGCATATCCACATGGGGTGTGTGGATATGCCCCACAGTGGGGGGTGGACATGCCCCATAGTGTTATTAAACAAGCCCTGGATTTATTCTAAACAAATGACACACAGAAAAATATTAAATATAACACTATAATAGATTTATGAGTGAAGACTACAAAACAGACAGCCAGGCAAGGTAAATTTGTTTAAATCAAAGCAGGGGAGGGAGATCCATGTCAAAATTTTACCTTGAAGGTCTTTGTCAGGATTTGGGTCTCAGGGTGTGATCACTTATCAGTGTGCAGGTAAATTTGTTTAAATCAAAGCAGGGGAGGGGGATCCATGTAAAAATTTTACTTTGAAGGTCTTTGTCAGGATTTGGGTCTCAGGGTGTGATCACTTATCAGTGTGCAGGCCCTATGTAGAATCTACGCACACACTTTAGCCTAATAGTTTTCTACAACCAGATATCACACAGTCAGCGGTCTGCCAACACAGCCCACATCAGACCCCTGGTCAATTGTCCTACGGGCCACTGGTGGCCCACTGACTGCAGTCACTGCTGCCAGTGGTGCGCGGTACCATCCACCGCTATCCCAGACAGCAAAATAATGGACCTGAGCCACCAGTGCATGGCCCGCCACCGTTGGCCACTGGTCGCCCACCACACGGATGTCCGGCTGATAGCCGGTGGCCCACTAGCTACATTGTTTGACAGTATTGGATCATCGGTGGTTATTCAGTGGCAAATGCCACCCTCTGATTGCCTCCTCCGTGTTTTGCCGCTCATAGCCACTGGTGGACCACTGGAGGGATTCTGTCTGGGATAGACACCATGAAGCTGGTGGGCCGACACATAGGTTTGTCCAACAGCCCATGACAGACAGCGGGCGGGCCACTGGAGATAATGGCTGTAGTCAGTGGCCAGCGGGCCAAACTGTTAGTGTGTATCCAGCAGATCTCCCACCAAGCCATGAGGCGTTGATTCAATGTTGGTTTTGATGGTGGTCAAGCGTTGTTAGATAATGGACCAACATTAAACAAGGATTGAGCTATCGTACACCTCATGTTTGCGTGGGGCAGAAACAAAACATTGCTCAGCAAAGATGAGACATTAAACAAGTTTTGTTACAAAGCTGGCCCAGCTTTGGAGACAAGTGGACCAACATTGAAACAACACTAATTCAATGCATGCGGCAGTACCGGAGGGGGGACGATTGATCATACTGACACAACATTGAGCCAACACTGAGATCTGATCGTCAACATGTGCACAAACGTTTACCCTACAGTCAAGGTGGAAAGCAAACCCTGATTTATATTAGCAGCTGTATAATTATATATTAAATATTAACCAAATTAATTAATCACTGATTAGTGTTTATGTCATGGGGCATGTCCACACAGGTCGGATATGCCCCACGAGGGGCATATCCACACTGGGACTGGGGCATATTCGCCCCGGGTGGACATGCCCCACACAGTATTGGACAATTATTCTTGCATTTTCCGCCATGACAGCAATGAACGCCGATATTCACTTCACACATAGATCATACAAATCACACACCATATATGGGAAGCTTGGTCTATCAGAACATTTCAAAAGCTCAATAGCTAGAACATTTGCCACAATCTATTAAAATTACTTCTACGAACGTTAAAATCAATTTTTGTTTCCAGTAATCAAGACATTATATCTATCCTATTCAAACAACTTGGATAAGAGTAACTCGTGCGAAATGTATCTCGTGTAAACCATTCCATTCACCAGGTGGCGCTATATTTTCATATACTGAGACATGTGTACATACCCCAGTGTGCGGACATGCCCCACTCTCCCCTACATTTTAAAAATAGATGTTTAGTTAGTTAGATAGTTATTTGCTGTGAAATTGTGTTTTCGCTCGAAAAAATATTT
The DNA here is from genome assembly GCA_964017125.1 of Flabesymbios commensalis. NCBI lineage: Eukaryota > Metazoa > Annelida > Polychaeta > Terebellida > Flabelligeridae > Flabesymbios > Flabesymbios commensalis. The sequence goes on from OZ024905.1 coordinate 53,477,095, forward strand.
TTGTCCACCCTTATAGTAAAAATAGGCAAAATAATGCTGATTTTGATAAGGGCCATTTTACACATAAAAATAGTTTTGCTGAATTGAAAATATTCAGAATATTATTTTTATAATGATTAACATTTTATAACATGGTGAATTGTCGTTTATGGCAAAATAAGACTTGTTTAAAATGCAAAAATGAGACGCAATTTTGAAGGTGAATTAGTTTATGCATCTTTGAAAAGCATTCACACAAAAATTATATTTTTAATTTCAAATTTACTTGATATTTTCATTCGGCCATAAATCCTGTCATAAAATGTGTGCTAAGATGAAATGGATATATTATATTCTGTAATGGCTGAATTTCAAAATAAAAAAATTCGCATTGTGCCATGTCACATGATTCTCCGGATATATAATAATTTATATTCAGCCGAGGTATTTTGTCCAATGCAGCTTACACAGTGCGTGGTGTATAAGTTGATCCGTCAATGAGGCTATGACATCTCTGTTGTCCTCGGGGAGGCTTTCCAGAGCAAGCGGACACTTTGACTTTTATCAACGGTGTTCTGTGTCCATATTTATCATGGCAAGAGAAGGTCCAAGTGTTAATACTACGCAGTAGTAAATTGCTACATTATGGAGCCCATGGCTCTACCGAACATCTACCAAGCCACTCTCTTCATACCCATCGCCATGCCAGGCAGAAGAAGAAGTGCCCCTCAGGGTATGGTGGTGATAATAAAAATGCCACCACGTCGTCACCATCAGCCGTATCACAATCTCCCAGTAATACTGTTCAGTATAATATGCAGATTTCTAGATTTTGTTTATCCATTGTATATTATTGTATTAAACAAAACATTTGTATAACATTTGTACAATGTTGGCCCAAAGTTGAGGACTTTGGGCTGACGGTGTACAAATGTTATACAAATGTTTTGTGTTTACTGGGATATTGATATAAATGTAAGTATATGGCAGTCATGTCTCGTTGTATTCATAAGCTGAATGTTCCATTCAGAATGTTTTAGCTGAAGCTGTCCTTGTCTTATCTGTCATTGTCTGATCTGTCTTGATCAATCAATCAGTCAGTCAGTCAGTCAGTCAGTCAGTCAGTCAGTCAGTCAGTCAGTCAGTCAGTCAGTCAGTCAGTCAGTCAGTCAGTCAGTCAGTCAGTCAGTCAGTCAGTCAGTCAGTCAGTCAGTCAGTCAGTCAGTCAGTCAGTCAGTCAGTCAGTCAGTCAGTCAGTCAGTCAGTCAGTCAGTCAGTCAGTCAGTCAGTCAGTCAGTCAGTCAGTCAGTCAGTCAGTCAGTCAGTCCGTCAGTCCGTCAGTCAGTCAGTCAGTCAGTCAGTCAGTCAGTCAGTCAGTCAGTCAGTCAGTCAGTCAGTCAGTCAGTCAGTCAGTCAGTCAGTCAGTCAGTCAGTCAGTCAGTCAATGAGATGAAATGATGTACAGATGATGATGTGAGGGTGGGGGTGATAGGGCATGTAGGGTAATTGAGAGCGTTTTCCTTCGCTCGCCCGATAAGGGGTTCTGGGCATGTCTAGGGGTCTACCCCAGACATGCCCAGACGGCCGGAGACTTGGGTTTCGCTGTGCAATTTAATGCTCCGTGCATTTCGAGCAGCTCCGCTATCTTCGGGTCGGATAGTCCCCAGAGTAACAAATAGGAAGGATAACTCCCTCTGGGTAACTCTATTCATCCCACGTGAGAGACCTAAATGTCAAACACGCTATTGTCAGTTATTTAAGGCTATACCACAGCCTACACCAGCGCCAGCACTGATGCGAGAGCTGCATTAGCACCGCAGTTGAGTGGAGGAACCAGGGTATCCCACTGGCAATCCGCCCGAAGATTATGGCCGGATACGAGGAGGCTGCATCCCTTGGATGATTGCTGTAGACTAGTGCTTCCGTACCATGCCATACAGGGGGGGGAAGGGTGTCACCTCCGCGTGGTCCCCCCCTGGGCAACTTCTTAGAAGGCCAAGCACACCCAAACCTTTCATCAAACCAGGTTTTTCTATTTTTTTGACGTGAAGTTTTTTGTGTTTGCTTTCCGGTGGTACTGAGGTTGTTATGTTTATTTTCGAATAGTTTTTATTTCAAATTCTTTATATATTCTCTATATATTCATATTTATATATTTTATATATTTTTTCATTGTACTTGTGGTGCCTTACAGTGCTCTCACGGATTATGATCGCTCTGTCGTGCTAGTTCTCGATGACAGACCCGATCCCCAGCTGTGGGGTTGTAGGTCTACTCATTATTCCTCTATGATTTGGTTTTTGTGTTTGCAGTGGTTTCTCTTTGGCATCCTGGCGATGGACGGGATGTCCGAAAGAAACCATGCCATATGATTATTTTTTTCACTTTTATTGTTTTAAAGGTTTCTCTGTGGCATCCTGGCGGATAATGCAGCATGTCATAGAGAAGCCATTGCCGTACAATTCAGCCTGTGGTGACTTACGGTGTCCTCACGGTTTGTGATCGCTCTGTGATGTCCTCCAATATCACAGACCTTATTACCAACTGTGGGGGGCACTGTGAGTCTTTAATTTTTGAGAATTTTTTGTGGTTTTATGATTTCTCTGGCCATACTGGCCGAAAAGTGAAGTAAAGAAGACATTTACTTACTTACTTAATGGTTTCTCTGTTCATTGTTTATGTCATTCATATTTATGTCTAAATGGGTTTTATTTTTTTTTGATTATAGTATATAGTATTATAGTATATATTATATATTTGTTTTGACAATGACACTGTTTTGACTTAGACTTGTAGTTTTTACACAATCACTCCAATTCATGGAGATATAGTGACTTGAAAAGTCGTTCATTTTAAATTCACTTCATATTTTACATTATTTATACTGATATTTTTATACCCATTAAACTGTGTTGTAGTGCAGGCGCTTCAACATGTCATCAGACTCGTTACATATAGGTGCCAGGAGCATCGTCATCTTATCATATCAAACACTTAAATTGAATATTTTAGTCCGAGCATGCTTTTATTAGCTTTGTCTT